>JASGYR010000076.1:2460000-3660000 GCA_030068185.1 Colletes collaris | reverse complement strand
CTGACATAAACGTTTCTTTCGAAACTAGATCGAAACAAAGCCTCAGCGTGGAATTCTAAGGAATTTCGTTAAATCGAGGTGGTGAATTTTCCCCCACGAGTCACAAGTCGAATGTTAATTCACTCACCGTGCGCATTTCCGGGAAAAATGTGCACCAATTTCCGGAAATCTCAAATTACCAACGCGTCAAACCGACTGGAACTTTGTCAGAGACCCCGAGTTTCGTTTCCAGCGTCAGAAATAAGCAAAATCTCCGCGAGTTGTCAATTCACCCTGATTCAATTGCCCTGACACGACGAAACCAACCCTCCCAGACACGGTATACGGTTCGCGTGGCTTTTGAAATCGCGATAAATCGGGGAACGAATATTTACGGGGCGCCTGTCGTCGTTCGTAACCGAGGAGCAACTGTTTCCAGAGGCAAGGATGACGGTGCAGACGCGTTATCCGCAATTTAATTCTAGAAGGCACCGTGACACGGCCAGAACCGTGGCCTATTAAACCAAACCTGCGACGACGTTTTAAAAGCCAGCTCCTCGCTTTGATCCGGTCTCCGAATCCCCCGTGAACGCTAAATACCGCTAATGCCAACCGCGAATTCATCGTGACTTCGGGATCTCTGCACATGGGCCTTGAGAAATGGGCCTGAGCTGTGGGAAAACTGCTACGATACTTCGTTTATGCTCCACGAATCGTCCACTCGTGTCTCTGGTGTTGAGCAAATCAATTTATTGGGTTCTTTTTAAAATAATTTCATTTTGTTCAACGAAACAAATTTGTTATAATATATATGTCGAAATCCATTACAAAATTTTAGTTATCAAATTGCATATTACTTCACGTTGTCTCTATCGGTCGGTAAGCGTTGGTCGGTAAAACAGTTGATTGATAAACTCTCAGTCGGTAAGCGTTGGTCGGTAAAACAGTCGATCAATAGGCTATCGGTCGGTAATGTGTTAACATTTGGATGTGGCCTTTGAAGATAGTCCAGTTGGTTCTCTGACTATCGAAACGTTTGAGAAAAGGAAGTATTCGAAACAGAAAAGGACAATTTTCGTTCAGTATTCTTGCTTGTTAATAAAGTGTGTGTTCTCCCAGTTATTAGTCGATCGTTTATCTAGTTAAAAGTTTCAAACAAAGGCTTGGATGCCTGAGAGGAGCTAGAAGGACGTAGAAGTAGAGCAATGGCTGATGAAGACACATTACACTGTTCTCCATCTGCCTTTTCCACTATTAAACATTGTCAACTTACTCGAACGAGCTGTTTTAAATTTCCTACCCCTCACAAGATGAATAACAAACTTTATCTTTGTACAGAGTGTAATTGCATGTATGTAAACAGATTTCTCGAGGCCCAAGCAGCGCAGAATTCCTTCCAAGAGATCTCCTTACTTTGCATTTGAATTTTCCTTTTTACGAAATGAAAGATTGTTTATTTGCTAATTAAATCTAGTGATATTTTTCATTTTCATGAGAACCGATTAATAAGCTACCCGGTCGGTAAAGTGTTGAGCGGTAGAAAACTGACTTATCGGCTATCCGGTCGGTAAAAAGTCGATTAATAGGCTACCCGGTCGGTAAAAAACTGATTTATCGGCTATCGGTCGGTAAAGTGTTAAGAAGGTGTTATTACGCATGCGTTGAACTGCAGAATGCAACACAGTGACGAGTGCATACCGCGTTTTAACAAAGCAAACACAGCTCGAGGCCCGATTAGTAGAAGGATGCGAAGTTCGATCGTTAGCAACCGCTTTTCGGTTCTAGAAAGAAGTCCAACTGTGAAACACAGAGAGCAACAGTACTTCGCGATCCGTTGCTACGAAGCAAATGACACGAGAGTCATCAGAGCATGGTGGTCTGTTCGAGGGCACTTAGGCTCGCCACATCAGGAAGCGGTGTCCTGCGTAGGCAGTCGAGGAAGAAAGGAACTACACGTCACGTCGATACTATCTCCTATTGTCAGCTTTCTTTTGTTAAATCAAAATTGACGACATAAATAAGAAATTGAAAACAGAAGAATTGTTATTTGCTCATAGCCATTTTGGACATTCTGGTGTTTCAATATATTCGTTAAAAAATTGAATTCTTCGCAATATATGGAAAAACCAGGTAATTTTGATCATCTTAAACTTTTGAAATCTTTCCAAAAAATGAAACTTTTTCAGAACAGAATAATTTTTATTTGCTTATAGCCATTTTGGACATTCTGGTGTTTCAATATATTCGTTAAAAAATTGAATTCTTCGCAATATATGGAAAAACCAGGTAATTTTGATCATCTTAAACTTTTGAAATCTTTCCAAAAAATGAAACTTTTTCAGAACAGAATAATCTTTGTTTGCTTATAGCCATTTTGGACATTCTGGTGTTTCAATATATTCGTTAAAAAATTGAATTCTTTGCAATATATCGAAAAACCAGATACAATACTTATCAAAAATAATTTCAATCATCTTAAAGTAAATTTTTGAAATTTTTTCAAAAATTGAAACTTTCTCAGAAACTCTAAATCTAATATTCAAGTGGTCGATAAAATCGTTTTGCAAAGCTAGAAAAAGTATCTAAATTTCAAGATTTCAGATTCCACGCATCCTTGTCCATTGTCCAGTTCCACGTATACTTTTATTTTTTTTGGCATAGCCAGTTGCAAAATAAACGCAGCTCGAAGAGACGTAAGAGAAACATTGCACATGGCTACTGTTCAGGATCGGGTCAACCTTGCATCGCCGAGCGAACCTTGCGCATTCCGTGCATCCTGCGGTCGCGCTATAATAATTCACAAATTGCGTAACCGTTGCATCTCGATGCACCGACAAGAGACACCTGCGAGAGGGCCGCATTCCTATATGCACCGCGAGCGTTCTTCGACGTGCAGAAGTCGAAGATACGTTTCTCGATTCGAGAAATGCTCGTCGAGATGAAACTGTGATGAAAAAAAGGGGAACCTTGTGCACAGTGGGTATTAGATTTGGGTGAAAAAGTAGTAGTCCTTCAATTACTAAATGAAAGTTTATTCTTTGGTTTAGAAGGACGTCTTTACTCTGCTAAAACTGAACTAGAAGTGACAGGACGCTTAGGTACCCTAAAGAGGAAAACTGGCGTCCACTTGAAAAGAAAGAAACCATTGCCTGCATCGTGTTTATTTCCCTTGGACGATGGACAGTGTTTCTCACTGTTAGATTCAGTTTTGTGAAGGATTATTTATTAATAATCCAATTGTGAGCAATTCAAACGATCTAAATTGACAAACTCAAGAAGCATATTCATCAATTTTTTGCCACCATTTGCTTTTTATAGATATTTATGGGTTAAAACGATAATATAAACGCATCGTAATATAATAATAATGATGATGATGATGTTTGTCAGTTAGTTAGTTAGTTTGTCAGCTAGTTACTTAGTTTAGTCACCTAGTTACTTAGTTTAGTCAGCTAGTTACTTAGTTTAGTCAGCTAGTTACTTAGTTTAGTCAGCTAGTTACTTAGTTTAGTCAGCTAGTTACTTAGTTTGGCAGCTAGTTACTTAGTTTAGTCAGCTAGTTACTTAGTTTGTCACCTAGTTACTTAGTTTAGTCAGCTAGTTACTTAGTTTAGTCAGCTAGTTACTTAGTTTAGTCAGCTAGTTACTTAGTTTAGTCTGTTAGTTACTTAGTTTAGTCAGCTAGTTACTTAGTTTGTCACCTAGTTACTTAGTTTGTCACCTAGTTACTTAGTTTAGTCAGCTAGTTACTTAGTTTAGTCAGCTAGTTACTTAGTTTGTCACCTAGTTACTTAGTTTGTCACCTAGTTACTTAGTTTAGTCAGCTAGTTACTTAGTTTGTCAGCTAGTTACTTAGTTTAGTCAGCTAGTTACTTAGTTTGTCACCTAGTTACTTAGTTTGTCACCTAGTTACTTAGTTTAGTCAGCTAGTAACTTAGTTTGTCAGCTAGTTACTTAGCTTGCAGTTAGTTAGTTAATTTGTCAGTTAGTTAGTTAGTTTGTCAGTTAGATAGTTAGTTTGCAGTTAGCTCGTTAGTTTGCAGTTAGTTAGTTAATTTGTCAGTTAGTTAGTTAGTTAGTTTGTCAGTTAGTAACTTAGTTTAGTCAGCTAGTTACTTAGTTTAGTCAGCTAGTTACTTAGTTTAGTCAGCTAGTTACTTTTTTAGTTATTTTTTGCCACCATTTGCTTTTTATACATATTTACGGGTTTTAACGATAATATAAACGCATCGTAATATAATAATAATAATAATAATGATGTTTGTCAGTTAGTTACTTAGTTTGTCAGCTAGTTACTTAGTTTGTCACCTAGTTACTTAGTTTGTCAGCTAGTAAATTAGTTTAGTCAGTTAGTTAGTTAGTTTGCATTAAATTAGTTAGTTTATCAGTTAGTTAGTTAGTTAGTTTGTCAGCTAGTAACTTAGTTTAGTCAGCTAGTTACATAGTTTAGTCAGCTAGTTACTTTTTTAGTTATTTTTTGCCACCATTTGCTTTTTATACATATTTACGGGTTTTAACAATAATATAAACGCATCGTAATATAATAATAATAATAATAATGATGTTTGTCAGTTAATTAGTTAGTTTAGTCAGCTAGTAACTTAATTTGTCACCTAGTTACTTAGTTTCTCAGCTAGTAAATTAGTTTAGTCAGTTAGTTAGTTAGTTTGCATTAAATTAGTTAGTTTATCAGTTAGTTAGTAACTTAGTTTAGTCAGCTAGTTACATAGTTTAGTCAGCTAGTTACTTAGTTAGTCAGCTAGTTACTTTTTTAGTTATTTTTTGCCACCATTTGCTTTTTATACATATTTACGGGTTTTAACGATAATATAAACGCATCGTAATATAATAATAATAATAATGATGATGTTTGTCAATTAGTTACTTAGTTTGTCAGCTAGTTACTTAGTTTCTCACCTAGTTACTTAGTTTAGTCAGCTAGTTAGTCTGTTAGTCAGTTATGATGATATTAATTATTCTTGTTTTAGTCTTTTTTAACCATTCTGCAGTGTCCTTCAAGGACCTCATCATGTCCATCTTTCAGAAAGTTTATAATTTCATTTCGAACCATTTTCAATATTTTTTCTTCAGCATTTCTGACATCAAAATAATTAACAATGAATACAGTGCTATATCAGCTAACAATCAAACGATTTTCATGAAGATTATGCATGCTACAGTATACATAAAATAAATTTATAGAATTTGGGGCTGTTTCGATAACAATAATCATTTTGTCCACCTAGATTTATGAAATTAGCCACTGTACGACGTTCTAACTGTACTCATTTCGAGGAAACTCGCTGGAAGATCCGCCAGTTTGTCGTGACAGTTTAGAAAGTCGTTGATTTTGTTGTGATAGGCTCCACGTAGAATCGCGACACGTTACGATAGTTTAGAAAGTTGCATTGTGACGATCGAAGCTACCTGAATTTCGAGGGACCGCCATTTTTGTCACACGTTGGGCAAAACTCACTTTAAATTCATTTCCAATGGAAAATTTACTCAAAATTGAATGTTTTCCAGAAGAATATTTAATCGAAAATAAATTTGTATAAATATAAGGTCATTTAGTAATAATTTGGTTATATAAATAAATTATCCAAACTATATAAGTGATCTAAAACTATTTTCAAAGTAAATATCAAAATAAATATAAAGGACAGCAAAAATTATAATACTAGTTATATTCATCAAATAAAGGATTAAAAGCCCTTTAAAATGAAACTTGTTTCACGTCGATACCATATTTAGTTCCGAAGATACAAAGATTTTTATTTCAAGTCGATAATGTCACTAGTTCTGGAAATATAAAGGTTCGAAGCGTTTGTTTACTTTTCGTTGTTTACGTCGAGAGGTCATTGACCTTTCGTGTTTGTAGTAAACAGTAAACAGTAAACATTACGTCGAGAGGTCATTGACCTTACGTGTTTGTAGTAAATAGTAAACAGTAAACATTACGTCGAGAGGTCATTGACCTTTCGTGTTTGTAGTAAACAGTAAACATTACGTCGAGAGGTCATTGACAGAGGTCACTTCTATTCTTATTGTTTACTTTCTGAGAAATAATATGTAGTCTCTTTTGCCTGTAACGATCGGGCGTCTTATTTTGGCCTCTAGAATCTAAAATTTGTCCCATGAGTGGCCGAACACCCTGTATTATAGTCCCAGTATTCAGTTTCCATTGTCTTAGGACAGTCCAATAACGCGTATTAAAAATACTGAAACTTTAGACGCGTGCAGTTCCGAAACTACTAGGGCTTTATTAATTATTAAGGTATTGTTAGAAGCGGTGAACCTTCCCCTTTAAAATGGCTTTTGGTTTTTGACGATCGGACTTTCCGTTCTCGAGATATCGTAATTTATGTAAAAGGTAATTTTTTAAATTCCGCTGTCTCTCGCTTCCCCGTGTTAGACAAGGCTATTAACGCGTATTAAAAATAGTTAAACTTTGGACGCGTGCAGTTCCGAAACTACTAGGGCTTTATTAATTATTAAGGTATTGTTAGAAGCGGTGAACCTTCCCCTTTAAAATGGCTTTTGGTTTTTCACGATCGGACTTTCCGTTTCCGAGATATCGTAATTTATGTAAAGGGGTAATTTTTCTTAATTTGACTATCTCTGTCTTCGTCTGACGCGTTACGCGCCGGGCCTCCTTGTCGCACGTGAGTCGAGACAGTCACGTGACCAGGAAGACGTAGTATTTACTACGCACTGTTTACTATTTTCGCGCGCGCGAGTTCATTGATAACAATGAATGTAAACAAAGGCCCTCGTATCTTCGAAACTAGCCACCGCGTCGACTTGAAATTAAAATCGCCATATCTCCGGAACTAATTACGCTATCGACTCGCACAAACGCTCATTTTAAAGGGCATTTCATCCCCTATATGATAGCTATAAAAACTATTGTAATTTATTTTATCTTCCATGTTTATTTTCACATTTACTTCGACGCGATCGACTTGAAACTAAAATCGCCATATCTCCGGAACTAATTACGCTATCGACTAGTACAAACGCTCATTTTAAAGGGCATTTCATCCTCTATTTGATGACTATAAAAACTATTGTAATTTATTTTATCTTCCATGTTTATTTTCACATTTACTTTGACGCTACATAGCTGAAGAAGTTTCAGCAATTCGTATTGATCGTACGACTGTATATTATACGATATAATGCAGAAATTAGGCGATTAGAAATCATTTGACCGTGGTAGGAATAGGTATACCATGACACTCAATTTTCCAGAAAATTTCATGCAGATTTTATTCTAAGTACAAAATAACCTTCCTCGATACGATACCTAGAAAATTTGTGCCTTATTTATAATTTTTACGAAAGCATCATTGTTTAAGTATTATAGGAGAATTAATTTTCATAGTAATTCATCGTAGAAGAAATTTAAATGCTATAACCTATCACATAGCAAATTGATAGCATTTTATAGATCGTTCGTTGAAGATATAAAATGCAATTTATTACAGAAATTATTAAAACTTGAACAGTAAATAGCATCTGACGAGTGATGAGAAATATACGGCTTCCCCAAGGTTTTTCTTTTTCCACTTACGTGGGATTTTCTAGCTACAAGGAAACACAAAGTGATCGTTAAACTTGTCTTCGGATAATCAAACACCTATTAGCATAAGAAAATTGATGGAATTTATTTATCACCCGGGATAATCATAGAGCTATGAATCCCCCATTAGACGTAACGAATCGCGCTTTCCTGTCAACAGGAGCTACAATTTCTCTGTGATAGAAAATTACGATGTCCCTTTTTTAATCCTCTTTTCAGTAAAACCTGTGTTATACCACGATTACATTAAAGTTTGCTCTTGAAATATGTAGCTAAACCGTGTATTTAGAATTATGGCGTCGAGAAATATGTATTTACATACGTCAGTGTCTCGTGGAAAAATTTTACTAACCATAGGGATATCAAACAACCATAAATATACCTTTAATAAATCTTTTTATTTGTAATATAGTGGTAGGAATTTTTATTTGTTTACCTAGACGCTCTCAGAGTGGTCAAAATTAAAAAAGAGAATTTCACGTAAAATAAACTTGCATAAATATTAAATATTAAGGACCTCTTCTTTATAAACCTATAAATTGTTTGTTGTATCTAAATTGATGCAAAATCACACATTTAGAAAATAAAATGGTGCTATAATACGAAACACAGTAAGGAAATTTGATTTTAACAAGTTTGTCTTGGAAATTCCAGTCACGTGTATGATTTATACTTATTAAAAACATTCTTTTACATCATTAAGAGGCTACTACTAACTTAACTAGACTTCTGCAATATAGCAGAGTTTTCCTTCTTGATATTGCATTAACAAACACACCATTAGTATAAGGAAAATCTCGAATTACACAAGAATTCTTAAGAAAGTGTTTTTGAATTTTTCAAAAATCCAATATAATTTTAATAACTAATTATTGTAAGGGGAGTAATGACTTACTTTTAGATATGTATTATTGAGCCAATCCTGGCGGCACTGCAATGCCAGGCTGACTCGCGACAGAGGTGGAGCAAGCCCCAACGGCTCCGTCAATTTCCAAAAATCAGATTAATATTCTGGACTCCCCGATGGGGAGTGTATCAGATATTAAGCTGATAAGAACAGATACTACACTTTGATCTTAGCCATCAGGCCGAGAAGCGATACTAGAGCTACGTTTTCCATTCTATATAACGTGTACAGGATGCAAACTTCGCAGCGAGAAGCGATCGACCGCCGCGTCCGCCTGGCGGCGGCTCGTCGAACTTCTCGACCGTAGCGCGAGAGCACGGGCCAACTGGGTGCTCCAGGAACGTACCTACAACGACCAGGTCCTACTAAATGATCGATAACTTTATTATTTCTGGAAAAATTTCGTTTAACGTCTCCCTTTAACGAAAAATTCGATTTTCATGAAATTCGAAAATATTTACCCGGCGATTTTTTGTCGAACTTATCGAGTGATTACGTTTCTTTTTATAGAGTATAAAGCTCTCAACAGAATTAGTAATCTCTAATTTTTTCAGAATTTTCGAAGGCGTGGAACGTAGTGAAAAAGCTTTATATTGCCTTAATTACTTCCATACGTGACCATGTTCATATTTTTACAGCTATAGCGTAACATTATGACTATTAATGCGTAATTTTGTCAGATTTTTTGGAAAAGTGCGTTATTGTTAAAGAATTATTAATTAATATTTCCTAATTTTCCTCACGGAAAAGTTACGAAATATGAATTAATATAATTCTTTAACAATAACGCACATTTCCAAGAAATCTGACAAAATTACGCATTAATAGTCATAATGTTACGCTATAGCTGTAAAAATATGAACATGGTCACGTATGTAAGTAATTAAGGCAATATAAAGCTTCTTCACCATTTTTTATTTTTTTCACTACGTTACACCCCTTCGAAAAATCTGAAAAAATTCTCGAATATTTACATCAGTCGATAGAATGATCATGAATTTTTTCATAATTTTTCATCGAGCAGAACGGGAGATATCAAGGACAAAAGAATGATTATTAACCCTGTTCACTTTGATTTGGGGACACTTTTATCATTTTTAGACTAGAAAATGCAATTTTCTGGCAAAATACCCTAAATCTATTACTGGGTTAGGTCTGGGTTAGGTCTGAGTTAGATTTCGGTTAGGTCTGAGTTAGATCTGAGTTAGATTTGGGTTAGGTCTGACTTAGATCTGAGTTAGATTTCGGTTAGGTCTGGATTAGGTCTGGGTTAGGTCTGGGTTAGGTCTGGGTTAGATCTGAGTTAGATTTCGGTTAGGTCTGAGTTAGATTTGGGTTAGGTCTGACTTAGATCTGAGTTAGATTTCGGTTAGGTCTGGGTTAGGTCTGGGTTAGGTCTGGGTTAGGTCTGGGTTAGATTTGGGTTAGGTCTGACTTAGATCTGAGTTAGATTTCGGTTAGGTCTGGGTTAGGTCTGGGTTAGGTCTGGGTTAGGTCTGGGTTAGGTCTGGGTTAGATCTGAGTTAGATTTCGGTTAGGTCTGAGTTAGATCTGAATTAGATTTGGGTTAGGTCTGGGTTAGGTCTGAATTAAGTCTGGGTTAGGTCTGGGTTAGGTCTAAATTAAGTCTGAATTAAGTCTGAATTAAGTCTGAATTAGATATGATTCTCGTGCAAGTGTTTGGTCGTTCCATCCGTAAACTTCGTAGAAAGGGGAACCACAGAACCAAAGTTTCGATGACTTTCCCTTCGATTTCGACCCTCACAGACTCCTCGCATCCAATTAACCAAAATAAATAAGACTAGCTTTGTCAAAAATGCAGAAACCTCGAAGCAACCTCGAAATCCGTCAGACATCAGGGGAAAAAAGGTGATAATTTTGATCGATTTAAAATGACGAAAGGCTTAAATCTCGAATATCGAGTGCTTCGATAGATCCGCGATACGAGCGATCCTGTTTCGTGGCCGCTTTTTCCCCGCGAATTAATCGATCACTTCGAGTTAATTGACACCGACAGATTCTATCACAAATTACCTCGCTGTTTCTCGGGCTCGTGTTCGACGATGAACGCGGGTACAGCGGTGACCATTTGATAATCGGCCTCGGCTACGTCCTGCTCCTGATCCTGCTTCGTGGCGAGCAACGCCTGCATGGCGCTCGCGTCCCCGCAGCTCCTCCTGGTGTACTTTGTCCTCGAGACCCTCAGCAGGGCGGCTGGGCCGATACCCTGACAGTTGTCCCCCGGCGGCTCGTCCAGGGTCGTCGGGCTCGACAACGACAGAGCAACGTCATCGGCGCTGTGGCGCCTAGACTTCGACAGACGCTTAAACATCCTTCCTGCAACCAAACAAAATCCCATCCAATCAATAACAGCTCAAAAACAACACTCATTCACTCATTAAACGATACACCATTCATTCACCTTTAGAATTCATCATTTCTCGAAACAAACGAAGATAGGTACTTTGGTCCAACGATTCAGAGATTCTTTAAACCGATATTAAAAGTGTCAAGGAACTGAAAAGACTGATACTGACGCTATAGATACTGGTGAGATGGTGCAGAGAGCTTGATCAACTATTCTCAAAAGATTCACTAACAGAAATGGCTGCAATCTCTTGAGGATCAATCAGTCTAAGTTATGGGGAACCTGGAAAAGGAAAAGTAACAGAGATTGCAGAATTATTAGCAAAAGGACACTTGTAATCTCCACGTTATAATTAAAACAAGTGTCAAGGAAATGAAAAGACTGATACTGACACTATAGATACTGGTGAGATGGTGCAGAGAGCTTGATCAACTATTCTCAAAGATTCACTAACAGAAATGGCTGCAATCTCTTGAGGATCAATCAGTCTAAGTTATGGGGAACCTGGAAAAGGAAAAGTAACAGAGATTGCAGAATTATTAGCAAAAGGACACTTGTAATCTCCACATTATAATTAAAACAAGTGTCAAGGAAATGAAAAGACTGATACTGACACTATAGATACTGGTGAGATGGTGCAGAGAGCTTGATCAACTATTCTCAAAAGATTCACTAACAGAAATGGCTGCAATCTCTTGAGGATCAATCAGTCTAAGTTATGGGGAACCTGGAAAAGGAAAAGTAACAGAGATTGCAGAATTATTAGCAAAAGGACACTTGTAATCTCCACGTTATAATTAAAACAAGTGTCAAGGAAATGAAAAGACTGATACTGACACTATAGATACTGGTGAGATGGTGCAGAGAGCTTGATCAACTATTCTCAAAAGATTCACTAACAGAAATGGCTGCAATCTCTTGAGGATCAATCAGTCTAAGTTATGGGGAACCTGGAAAAGGAAAAGTAACATTGCAGAATTATTAGCAAAAGGACACTTGTAATCTTCACACTGCAATTAAACCAAGTGTCAAGGATGGTCCTAGACACAAAAAATTGACAATCATTGACTGTTCCATCGAGCTGAGTCTATTAATCGAGTATAGTTCTGAGGATCTCTGGTGCTAGACGAAACTTGGCTCCCATTTTAGTCCCATTCGATTTCAGCTAACGGTCACACGTCCAGCGTCGATTGCAGGTCAAATTCTTCGCCGCGGAATGTGTACCGATGAGGGGAAAAAAGGTGGTCGCGAATGCACCTTGAAATTTAGCTCGCCTTTAAAAACCAACGAGGAGAAAAACGCTCACGTATTCGTTACAACTGCCCGATGCACTTCGATCCGCAAGTTTCCAAGTACGATTTACCGTTCAATCCTTCGATCACGCAGCCGATACCTCGTGGGCTTTTTTGCGGTTCGAGGGGGCAGCAATGAACTCGGCATAAATCACAGACAGACCGGAGCTGCAACGATGAACTTCGTACGAAAGAACAATAACACGTCTGTCGAACGCTACGCAGCCACCACGCCATTTTGTTCAGCGAAAATTACGCGACAGAGCCTTCTCTAACGAACTCTACGGGGAAATGTCGCGAATCTGAGGCTTTTCTGAGAAATATTGATATTAATCTAGGTCTATCAGTTTGATGAAAGTTGGGAAAAATGTTAATTTCACGCAAAAACATTGTTCCGACACTGAGACCTTTCGCATAATGTTTTTAAGTCTTCAAACTATTATTTAAGCCAAAAAGAAATCGAATTTTTCAATATTCCAGAGTTACCAGACCCCTCGAGTCCCAAAAGGCTTTTTTTAATCGGTTCAACCAACAGGTTAGACGGTTCTCCGATGATGCAACTGGCCCACCAATTAACGCGTATAAAAGATAATCACGAGGACTCGTTAATTCGTGCGGAAACCACCTGTCGCCCACTCGAGGATGCATTTCTTGCGCTGGACACTGGTAGGACGACGTGTGACCGGTCCCCTTAAACGTATATCGCGGGATCGCTGGGGACCCACGGGGCCCAACGTCCCCGAAATCGATGCGCCGCATCTTCGCTCGAGAAGACAGGTCCCAGACACCTTTGCGACGCGATAGGACACGGTTTTGAGGACTATGATCGCGTACAACGGAAGGCTTTTAAGAAGATCGAAACACGCTTGTCGCATTTTGGATCCTAATGATTCGTTTATAGTAATTACTAGACTGAAGGATGTTTCTAGGGAATAGATACAAGAGTAAACGTAAATAGAGTAAATGTAAATGTCGAGATTTCATTTAAATTGACCGAAAATAGTAACAGTTTTAAGGAAATCCTAAACACACAGATTTAAAATTTCATATCAATGATTAACACTTTACCGACCGGTAAAACAGTTGATTGATAGGCTCTCAGCCGGTAAGCGTTGGTCGGTAAAACAGTCGATGAATAGGCTATCGGTCGGTAATGTGTTAAAACAGTTTTCTCAAACTGAATTCTCTTTTTTACAATGAAAATTCTCTTTCTTTATCTCAGCTCTTTTCACATATAATGGATGCAATGTAATGTTTAATTTTTAGGCTGTATGAGATTCCTTTTTGGGGAAAAGACTTAGAATATCGTTCGATAATCATTCTAAGATCGAATTGCTGTTTAAACGTGGCGATTTCGAGTTTCCAATTAATGGAGGCGCGGCGATGAAACCGCGAGTCGGAGATATCGGGTCGAACGATTAAAATGCATTAACTTTCAGGCTGGAAAGAAAGGAACAGGCCGCGCACGGCCGAGTAAGCAAACTTACGATACACGAACGCGTACTACGCCCCCGGGGCTGGAGAAAGTCCATGCAGGAACTGCACACGCTTCGCACGTACATACTTTTATGCAGACCGGGGGAATATTGCACGGTTTCACGTAACGCACGTGCCGGGAGACCAACGCGAGAAACGTCGCGTCGTGGCCTCGACTACGATCAGCGATGGGAATAACCATCGATACCACCGGAATAAAGTATTATTTTACATCGCACCGTTTCAATTCTCTCCATATCGAACGAGTTCGATACGTACATGGAAAGTACATATCGATTACAAACGGAATCGAATGGTACATACGCGCAGGTCAACGTTTCCACAACCCTTTCGCTCTTAAATTATTAAAATTCCCTATATACTCATTGTCTTTCAGATTTAAAAATTGATACGTCGAATGTCGAACGATGTTCATTTTAAGAATCATTGCTGTACTTTGGAGGATTCGAACTTTTGTGACTTTAATAACAAAATTCTTGACTCTACCACTAAAAACACAATAACCTTTAGAATTACCTATAGTAATGATTCTTAAAATGAACCCCAGACTCGTGATTCGTAAATTGAACATTTCTATCCTTCCAATTGGGATTTCTCTTAGAGTCCAGTGAAGCATGAAAAACGACATTTAAAAATTGATACGACGAATGTCGAACGATGTTCATTTTAAGAATCATTGCTGTACTTTGGAGGATTCGAACTTTTGTGACTTTAATAACAAAATTCTTGACTCTACCACTAAAAACGCAATAACCTTTAGAATTACCTATAGTAATGATTCTTAAAATGAACCCCAGACTCGTGATTCGTAAATTGAACGTTTCTATCCTTCCAACTGGGATCCCTCTTATTGTTAGAGCCTAATGAATCATGAAAAACGACATTTAAAAATTGATACGACGAATGTCGAACGATGTTCATTTTAAGAATCATTGCTGTACTTTGGAGGATTCGAACTTTTGTGACTTTAATAACAAAATTCTCGACTCTACCACTAAAAACACAATAACCTTTAGAATTACCTATAGTAATGATTCTTAAAATGAACCCCAGACTCGTGATTCGTAAATTGAACATTTCTATCCTTCCAATTGGGATTTCTCTTAGAGCCTAATGAAGCATGAAAAACGACATTTAAAAATTGATACGACGAATGTCGAACGATGTTCATTTTAAGAATCATTGCTGTACTTTGGAGGATTCGAACTTTTGTGACTTTAATAACAAAATTCTTGACTCTACCACTAAAAACACAATAACCTTTAGAATTACCTATAGTAATGATTCTTAAAATGAACCCCAGACTCGTGATTCGTAAGTTGAACCTTTCTATCCTTCCAACTGGAATCCCTCTTATTGTTAGAGCCTAATGAAGCATGAAAAACGACATTTAAAAATTGATACGACGAATGTCAAACGATGTTCATTTTAAGAATCATTGCTGTACTTTGGAGGATTCGAACTTTTGTGACTTTAATAACAAAATTCTTGACTCGATTCATTTATCCAAAAGATGTTATCCACTATATTTACGCAAAAATGGCTATCTTTTGTTTAGAATGGGGATTGAACCTCTGCTCATTAATCTTCATAAATAGTGCTAATGAAGATTACTTTATCCAATTCGACAATTGATAATTATACGTCAGAATTAATTTCTTGACTCAACACGTGATATTTACCTAAAAATCTCGCGTTTATGGTGAATTGCTTCTCGGTAACTTGTATCTGCCGCATTATATCAGTCGATAGCCACTTAAATTATCGGTTGTGCAAGGAATGCATCTGAATCTCGGCCCACAACGCGCATATCGACGTATCTATCGAACGCTCACGTGCAAATTGCAACGCGATCGGATCACCTGCGTTGTTTTCCCAAGGAAACGCCACTCACAGATAAATAGCAGAAAACAGAACGACCAAGGAATAAGAAACAGTCGTATTGTAAAAGCTGTATCATTGAATTCACCCTGAACGTGCACGTTTTGTTTACAAATGCCTCTTACATTCTATTTTATTCCATTTTTAACTCTATTTTAAATTGAATACAATTTTATATAAAAGAGAAACAATGGATGAATACATATTTCGTTAAACATTTTAAGAACATAGATATTTCTATATTGTCCAAATTTTATTGGGACTTTAAGGGGGCTGAAAAATAGAAAATTTGAAGGTGACTTTTGTATATTAAAAGTGATAAATAGTCTACTTTTGGTGCATGTTTGAGTAATTGTAGAATCTGTAGATAAATTCATATAATACTGTCAATTAATATGTATTGTATAACTTAATGAAACTCATTAGTCAAACGTGTTACGTGACAACAAGGTTACATCACTCTGAGGTTAAAATTACTTAATATCATCATTAATAACCGAGTCATTATTTTACTTCGATTTCTGGCTTCGAATGTAACTATAAATTAATTTTCATTTTAAAAAAGTTCAGTCCGTGAATACATGCGTTTTCCAGTTTCTTCTGCGTTTTTTTCTCTGTTTTACGGTGTCGTTGTCCCCCGTTTAAAGTGGATTCGATATGCAACGAAGCGTAGGACGTTTCGAGATCATCGAACGACAGTTTCGAAGGTATCAAAGTGAAGAGAAATAGCTAGGGAATGCAAGGTCAAGTGCTTCCTGTTTCTCTGCAGTTTTCAGGAGAACCTATGGACAGTGAAAGGCACGGATGAGGAACGTGTCTGGCGCGCGTCATCGCTACGGAAAAATAATCACTGTCGATAAATGCCTTTCGTACACGAACGTACCTTTATTTATGTGGCTGTTTAGATACTGAGGCTGTTCTTGCACGAACAATTAATTTCTCCGGGAATGACAGATCGTACATGCACGATTACTGTCCGATATTGTCATCATCATCCTCGATTAAAAGCTACTTCGAGGGAGAACACGCTCCTTTGCAAATGCAAAATTAAATTTAATCCTTTTCCCTTTCTCGATTACGTTAATTCGTTTCATTCGTTCCCACGATAACCATAGGGGAATTATTATTTGTTAAAATATGTAAAAATTGTTTATTATCTACAGAACTAGAGTGTATCATTGTTAAAAGAAGTTATAAAACAGGATAGATATAATGAAAAATAATCAAATTAATGAATTGTATTTAAACATATATTTTTTTACACTAAAATTCTGGCAAATATTTATTTATTTTTTTGTGTTATATTTATGAATTTTTCCAATAAATTTCTGATTAATTTTCTAAAACGATCTCGATCACGATTTTCAAGTCCGCCTATCCGGTTAATCCGCGTTGCGTTTCAAGACACGAGAAAATAACCTTGAACAGGTCCAGGCTACGGAATTGAATCGTTACGAAATCCGTTATAATTAGCCGGCGGTCGATCAAGTGTACGCAATAATCGAGGGAGTTTCAGCTCGCGAAAGTAAAACTGCGGTACGCACCTGCACGGATGATTCAGAATTTTATTGCCGGCGGTTAGGGCCGTATAAAAAAGATCTAGCCAACGTTTCGAACGGTTCGATCGTCGATCGGTGCCCCGGAGGCATCAGTTTTCTCGATTCGACGCGGCTCAACGCTTGGAAATCGCGCCGTTAATGTAATTCAGGCGAAAGGAAAATCGTCGTGTCGCAACGATGTGTTCAATTCGATTCGAATCACTGTCGCCATGGAGAATTCTTCAATGTTAGAGCTATGGGGGGGTTTTCTTTATTAAAAAACGAACCGGAACAACATGAAGCTTCTTTTATTTGCCTAACAATCGACGATCACACTGCTCCTACATACCTTCAAAGACGCGCGCGAATTACAAAACATCTGCAACATTCAGAGACGAGAATCAACCCTCTGTACTGTCGATAATTAGTAAAAGAGAGCATCGAACATTATGTTTATCCAAAGAACGAAGGAACGAACGACTGCGTGACAATTTAACTTTGTACGTTTTGTAAAAGATTTAAAAACGGGAATGCCCCGTGAGATTCGAGTGTTTTTAGCTTACGATGGCTTCTGTGATGCGTCGTTATGGGTGTTCAGGTGAAATACTTGCCTATGATTTTTGCCAAAGTTATCGTTCACACCCTGTAGATGTATCAGGCTTTGACGAGGGTCGGGGAAAGCTGAAGAAACTTCGTTATGTCATGTTCAATAGGGGAAACTATAAAGAGTCGAAGGGGGCCTGTACTAGAATGCGGTACCAGGTATTTCTTTTTTTGTTCGAAATAATGAAGGCGTAACTGAAGAGGAATAGTAATGCAAACGAAAGCGCCGCTGGCCTGGCTTGAAATCGCAACGCGTTCGAATCGCCATTTACCATTATTTTCAGCATTATTCTGGGGATCTTCGATGATAAAGAAGCCCCCAAGAAGCAGCATCCAATGGCAAACTCACGATTCTTCGCGATATTATATCGAAAAAGACTCTTTTTATACGAGAGTTATTTTCTCAATAAATTCCGTTGAAACTATCGAAACGTTAAACGTGAAAAGTTGAATGAAAATTAACGAAAATGTTTTTATATAACAGGGACACAAGTATTAACTGAGAAAAACCCACGAAAATTGGTCCAATTTTCAAACAGCCATAACTCCTACAATAGTGAATATATTTCATTGAAATTTATTTCTAAAGTAGAGCTCATAGATACGTACAAAAAAGTATTAGACAACATTTCCGTACAGTGTCCAACAATTTTACTAAAAATGAAAAACAAATTAATTTAATAAAATTTTCGGAGAAATTGAAATGTTTCAAATCATTCTAAAAAAATTATTTTCAGTTGCAGGGGTCAATTACAATCATTTTGTGTCATTACACATATTCACGAAATCCTACGCAGTTTCGAGAAAAAAATTCAGTAAGTGGACTAATTTTTCGTCGAAATTAGAAAATTTCAAATCATTGTAGAAAAATTATTTTCAGTTGAGGGGGTTAATTACAATCATTTTTGGTCATTACACATACCCCCGAAATCCTACGCACTACTGAGAAAAAAATTCCTTACTGAGAATATAATCTGCGGCCAGAAATGTTAATCATGCGAAACTTTGAAACATCATAACTTCCGAACGGATTGGCGGATTTTAATTTTTAAAAAATCAAACTACGCGTATTTTGACGTAGAATAGGTAGAAATTGTAAAAATATTCGAAAAGTTGGTCCTTAACCCCGTAAACTGCGAAAAACACCCATTAAAAGTGGTGTAATTTTCAAACGACCATAATTTCTACAATAGTGACTGGATTTCAATGAAACTTTTTTCTGAAGTAGAGCTGATGGGTACCTACAAAAAAGTATTAAACAACATTTCCGTACAGTGTCCAACAATTTTACTAAAAATCAAAAACATTGAAAAAACCCCATAAAATTGGTCCAATATTCAAACAGCCATAACTCCTACAATAGTGAATATATTTCATTGAAATTTATTTCTAAAGTAGAGCTCATAGATACCTACAAAAAAGTATTAGACAACTTTTCTGTAGGGCGTCAAACAAATTTATTAAAAATGAAAAACAAATTCTATAGAAAAATCGACAAGGTAAGGTGCGTAAATTTTTCGGGGAAATTGAAAAGTTTCAAATCATTCTAAAAAAATTATTTTCAGTTGCAGGGGTCAATTACAATCATTTTGTGTCATTACACATATTCACGAAATCCTACGCAGTTTCGAGAAAAAAATTCAGTAAGTGGACTAATTTTTCGTCGAAATTAGAAAATTTCAAATCATTTTGGAAAAATTATTTTCGGTTGAAGGGGTTAATTACAATCATTTTTGGTCATTAGACACACCCTCGAAATCCTACCCACTTTCGAGCAAAAAATTCGAGAAAATAAGAAACTTTCAACAAAATTAGAAAATTTCAAATCATTGTAGAAAAATTATTTTCGGTTGAGGGGGTTAATTACAATCATTTTTGGTCATTAGACACACCCTCGAATTCCTATCCACTTTCGAGCAAAAAATTCAGTAAGTGGACAAATTTTTCGTCGACAAAAAAAAAATTTCAAATCATTGTAGAAAAATTATTTTCGGTTGAGGGGGTTAATTACAATCATTTTTGGTCATTAGACACACCCTCGAAATCCTACCCACTTTCTAGAAAAAAATTCAAAACAAACTTTAAACATTAATAACTTTTTAAGAAATATTGTTTGAATTTTCCGCGTAATTTCTAAATTATCTAACAAACGCGTTCTCGATCATGAACGCGGTAATCGAGATCGAGTCGTGCTCCCATTGATCGTGCGCCGAACCGTGATTTCGTTCCCCCCTGGATTAATTTCACCTTAATTTCGTCGGCTGACTGGCTGGCCTCCAGGTATGCAACAAATGTTTCTCCTTCTCCCTGTCGAACGTCATGCTGTGTATATCGTGACACCTCTCCGCGGCTAGGAGTGAAAGTATGTACACGGAATTCTTGCGGCCAGCTTAAGTCGAGGGTACGCGTCTGAAGAGGCTTACGCAACGCGTATGGTAACAGGTGTATTACCTGTGTAATAACGTGTCCAGAGGATCGGGGGACTCGCACTTACGTATACCACTGTTGCAGCGCGTGTAAAAATATCACGGAACACGAACGTCTCGGAGTTACCTGCTTCGTGGATCGAGATATACGTAAAAAGAAAAAAGAAAAATCAAATTGTTCGTCTCGATCGTCAATTTATATTTCGCGACCAAGCGGCAGATTGATCGAGGACTGTTCCGATTTAAACAAAGAAATTTTTTTCGAACGTTCGTGATTATTTATTTATTTATTTGCGGGCAGAAACCCATCGATTTACAGAAAATTATTAGTTCATTGTAAATTACAAAATTCCAAACGATTGCTTATTTCTGGAAAAATTATTTTTGATTGAGGGGGTTAATTACAATCATTTTGTGTCATTACACATATTCACGAAATCCTACGCAGTTTCGAGAAAAAAAATTCAGAAATTGGACAAATTTTAGACAAAATTAAAAAATTTCAAATCATTCGGGAAAAATTATATTCAGTTGAGGGGATTAATTACAATCATTTTTGGTCATTAGACACACCCTCGAATTCCTATCCACTTTCGAGAAAAAAAATTCAGAAATTGGACAAATTTTAGACAAAATTAAAAAATTTCAAATCATTCTAAAAAAAATATTTTCGATTTCAGGGGTTAATTACAATCATTTTTGGTCATTAGACACACCCTCGAAATCCCACCCACTTTCTAGAAAAAAATTCAGAATAGGCCAAAAACTTTAATTGTTAATAACTTTTTAACAAAGCCTCGATCAACAAATTAATATTCTTGATTTTCATCTTATTTTGGCCTCTAGAATCTCCCATTACAATTTTTATTGCATATGACTCTTGTAAATGCAAAATAATTCAAATTAAAATTTAAAAATATTCAAAAAAATTAATCAATCCTGTTATTTTCAGGATCAGTTCAGTCAGTTTTTGTTCCAGTCTCATTACTATTATTCTATTACGACTTTGACAGTGGGAGCTCGACTTTCTACACCACGCAACAATAAGTGAAACATCGCCATAATCGCAGTGTTTGACGGTTGTTGCGCTCAGTAAATAATACTGTCGACGAAATGAACTCGTCAGCTCTTGCAAATGCTCCGCCAGTCACCGCATTTCGTCATACATTTAAACGTCTTAATTTCTTAGATCATTCCAACAGCGTATACGGATTATTCAAAGAACCGCGAATGTTTTGCAACAAGCTTCACGGTTTAATTATCCGTTCAGAGTATAAACCAATAAAGAAGCAGGCAGATATATTGTAACAGGTTTCAAGATTTCAACTGGAAGCATTCAGACACATCGTAATAAAGAATCTAACGAATTGGGGATAATGAAAGTCTCAAACGATCTTAACACATTACCGACCGATATTAATCGACTGTTTTACCGACCAACGCTTACCGGCTGAGAGCCCATCAATCAACTGTTTTACCGGCCAACGCTTACCGACCGATAGAAGCAACTATTCCTTTAGTATAGTAATATTAATAGTATTCCGAGTGATAAAAGTACACTGAAATATTGCATCACATCGCAGTGGATAACGTCTACCAATAATTGATTAGATAAGTCATGCGATTAATCGAATATTTATTGCAAGATGAACTCATTGCGTCCATCATCGGTGTAAATTTTTAATTAAATGTAATTATTGAGGTGGCTAAATTAGAAATTTAATTTTGCCTAAAACTAATTTTGACTGCTCTTTATAACAAAAAAAAAAAATGTTAGATGTATCGGTCAAATGCTTCTTTGATTTCAATAAATTTTCATCAAATTTTTAATTATGTAATTTATAAGTAAATGTAATTATTGAGGTGGTTAAACTATAAATTTAATTTTGCTTAAACTATAAGTTAAACTGTAAATAAAAAAAAAAAATGTCAGACCAAAAAAATGGCAGTCAAATGCTTCTTTAGATTTGATGCTGCACACAATTTAAGGAAATCTAGTTTCTGTTGGAGCACTTTAAAGTTTGAAGGTTTGAATCTCTAAGAAAATGGAGAAAAGATTGTGTTTAATGGTCCCTTAAATGTCTGATAAACTGAGAAAGGAGCAATGTGATTCTAAAGGCAAAGAGAGACCATTTCGTGCAAGCTTGAAATAGTTAATTTTAATGGCGTGGGCCCCGAAGGATGGAAGGGACAAGTTCGAAAGAGGCTCGACGATGCACCGGATGCACGCGATCGTTCGAGATGCAACGAGCGTGGCAATCTACCTGGAACATCGTTTTTTCCAGGATCCAGCTCTAATCTCGCGTTTGGTCGCCTAATCGTTCGAAAATCACAGTTTACCACGACGCGAGAGGAACTGGCTGACCTGAGGATGCCTGAAAAAACCTAAACGCGAACTTAATTCGCGAAGAACCGACTGCAATTAGGTGGTCAAGTTCTTCCACCAACTGAGAAAAACCCCCGAAAATTGGTCCAATCTTCAAACAGCCATAACTCCTACAATAGTGAATATATTTCATTGAAATTTATTTCCGAAGTAGAGCTTATAGATACCTACAAAAAAGTATTAGACAACCTTTCTGTACGGAGTGAAACAAATTTATTAAAAACGAAAAACTAATTTTATAGAAAAATCGACAAGGGTAGGTGCGTCAATTTTTCGTCGAAATTGAAATATTTCAAATCGTTCTAAAAAAATTATTTTTGATTGAAAGGGTCAATTATAAGCATTTTTGGTGAACAGACTTACCCCTGAAATCCTACGCATTTTTGAGAAAAAAATTCGAGAAGGTGTGATATTTTTCAGCAAAATTAAAATATTTCAAATCGTTTCGAAAAAATTATTTTTAGTTGGGGGCATCAATTACAATTATTTTTGGTGAATAGACATACCCCCGAATTCGTACGCACTTTCGAGAAAAAAATTCGAGAAGGTGTGAAATTTTTCAGCAAAATTAAAAAATTCCAAATCATTCTGGAAAAATTATTTTCGGTTCAGGGGGTTAATTACAATAATTTTTGGTCATTAGTCACACCCTCGAATTCCTATCCACTTTCGAGCAAAAAATTCAGTAAGTGGACAAATTTTTCGTCGAAATTAGAAAATTCCAAATCATTGTAGAAAAATTATTTTCGGTTGAGGGGGTTAATTACAATCATTTTTGGTCATCAGACACACCCACGAAATCCTATCCGCTTTCTAGAAAAAAATTCAGTAAGTGGAGAAACTTTAAACGTTAATAACTTTTTAACAAAGCCTCGATCAACAAATCGATATTCTTGATTTTCGTCCTATTTCGGCATCTGGAATCTCCCGTTACAATTTTTATTGCATATGACAATTTTTATTGCATATGACAATTTTTATTGCATATTTAATATGCAAAAATATAAGAGATACGAATTATTATGTTTAGGGGGTTGGGACAGAGTTCTATAAAGCTCTGATTTCGTTAATTCTATTAATAAAAATGCGAATTTGCATAAAGATCCGCAGTATAAGCGTTCAATTTTTAGTGATTCGATTCACTTCCTGGTTCCACCGAAAAATTACCAAATTGAACAGTATCGAATTAACCGGAGCAGTCTGGCTAAGTTCGATCACCTGAGTTAGGATCGTTAGTCTAGGAAGCCATGGAAGCCCCCTGTCCGCGTTCACAAGCCCCCGATAGAGGAGCACGACCGTAAATAAATAATAGAATTTAGCCAATGAAGGCTGAACGTCGTTGAAATAGGTCCGAGCACTGACCCCGCTGGCTTCGATCCGCAGTACACGCTTAATTGAAGCGGTATTCGCGCCTGTGCGCTACGTACGGCGCCCACGTGCAATTTTAATCTATGCGCGTGCCTGCATTCAACGCCCTACGCACGCCACTAACGCGAAAACATCACGATTCTGTTTCTTCGTTCCGTTTGGCCGATCGAATTTAAATTCGGCGAGCATTCTTTACGTCCCGATAAAATATATTAACACTTTACCGACCGATAAAACAGTTGATTAATCGGCTATCGGTCGGTAAACGTCGATAAAACAGTTGATTAATATCGGTCGGTAAGCGTTGGTCGGTAAAACAGTTGATTAATATCGGTCGGTAAGCGTTGGTCGGTAAAACAGTCGACTAATATCGGTCGGTAATGTGGTAAAACAGTTTCATAACGTTGTACGCCTCGCGTCGTAGTTTCGAATTAATTAATTTTTCTTGAGAATAATGTAACAATTGTTATAAACGTTTATAGAGTACTCACGATCCCACTTCTGATTCGAAAAAAAAACCGTGACAGCCAAGTTACAGCATCATTAGTCGATGTAATTGAACTTTTGTGTTGATGAGGAATCTGAAACAAAATTTGAAGAATTAATGGAATTAATGGAAATTATAAATAGACGATGAAATATTGAAAACTATTACGCAAATAAGTATGTTTCTTAATCACTACCATCTCAGTAAGGGTACGGGGTTGATATTTGACACAAATGGTGTTTTTTGAATGGTCTATTAACTGATATGTTCACTGATCAGTCAAGGGCACTTTTGACCATCTTATCCCGGCTATACCCATTCTTCCCATCGAGAAAAGCAATGGGAGGTCTCCGAAGCTGATTCTTTCTTCTTCTAGCCTAGAAGACACCTCGAGGAACGCAAGGTTCACGCTTTGGGGGGGTACAGAGGGGCTGTAACGAGAGAGGGGGGGTCCGTCGACTAACCCAGGAGGAGTTTGGCAGTGCGACAAGCGCAACGCTGGAATTAGCCACCAGGGGTAGGGAGTGCAAGTTATAGTTAGCCTCTGACTAGCTCACCGCAGAATGCGAAATTGGTATTTCGTCTTCCTCTCGCTCTCGATCATTGGCTTCATTTCGTCCAAGTCTTCTTTATCCACGAATTTCCAGGGCATATTCCTCCTCTGCTCCTCTCTTTCTTACGATCCTAATCGTTCGTCCTTAGCCGGGACCATTCCATCTCGTTTTGCCCTCGATCTTCTCCTTTTGCTAGAGTTTATTTCTGCGTTGCAGTCTGCTGCATCGGGACACCGTGGAAGCTCTTCAGGGCGTCTCTTGGCCCAGACTCCCCCGGTGGAGCCACGGAATTTTCAGAAAAGAAGAAACACGCGACCCCCCGGGGGGGGAACGAATTCCGTCGCGTGTTATGAGACTTCGGAACGAGGCTGTTCGGGAACCACCTGGGTAACGCGTGTTTACAGTGTCATGAATGGGATCAGAACACTCCTCAACAGATGAGGGAAGGTTTACTGCAACTGGACGAGTTCGAAGTTTCCATCAATTTTATAATTTATTTCTATTTTTCTAGGTTAGAGCTTCCTTGCTTCTTTACAGGTGTAAATAGTCACCTTGTATGGAGATTTATTCAATTGCTATATGCATACAAGACTGCTAGTGTGTTATAGATGGACAAGGTGCAAAAATGGGAACTTTTAGTAAATTGTAAATTAGTAAAAATATCAAAATTTCTTGGAATTTCACCTCTTTGTTCCTTTATATAAGCTAAAATGTTCTTTGTTGACTGCTAGTGTGGCTGCTAGTGTGGCTACTAGTGTGACTGCTAGTGTGTTGGTCCAGGTGCAAAAGAAGAACTTTTAGCAAATATAAATCAGTAAAAATATCAAAATTTCTTGGAATTTCATCTCTCTGTTCCTTTACATTTACTAAAATGTTCTTTGTTGGCTGCTAGTGTGGCTGCTAGTGTGGCTGCTAATGTGACTGCTAGTGTGTTGGTCCAGGTGCAAAAATAGGAACTTTTAGCAAATGTAAACCAGTAAAAATATCAAAATTTCTTGGAATTTCATCTCTCTGTTCCTTTACATTTACTAAAAGTTCTTTGTTGACTGCTAGTGTGTTGGTCCAGGTGCAAAAATAGGAACTTTTAGCAAATGTAAACCAGTAAAGATATCAAAATTTCTTGGAATTTCATCTCTCTGTTCCTTTACATTTACTAAAAGTTCTTTGTTGGCTGCTAGTGTGGCTGCTAGTGTAGCTACTAGTGTGTCTGCTAGTGTGACTACTAGTGTGTTATTCCAGGAGCAAAAATAGGAACTTTCAGTAAATGTAAACCAGTAAACCATCAAAATTTCTTAGAATTTCATCTCTCTGTTCCTTTACATTTACTAAAAGTTCTTTGTTGACTGCTAGTGTGTTGGTCCAGGTGCAAAAATAGGAACTTTTAGCAAATGTAAACCAGTAAAGATATCAAAATTTCTTGGAATTTCACCTCTTTGTTCCTTTATATAAGCTAAAATGTTCTTTGTTGACTGCTAGTGTGGCTGCTAGTGTGGCTGCTAGTGTGGCTGCTAGTGTGTTAGTCCAGGTGCAAAAGAAGAACTTTCACTAAATATAAACCAGTAAAAATATCAAACTTTCTTGGAATTTCACCTCTTTGTTCCTTTATATAAGCTGAAATGTTCTTTGTTGACTGCTAGTGTGGCTGCTAGTGTGGCTGCTAGTGTGGCTGCTAGTGTGTTGGTCCAGGTGTAAAAGAAGAACTTTCACTAAATATAAACCAGTAAAAATATCAACTTAGACTTTCTTCTCTCTGTTCCTTTCCATTTAAAAGTCCCTTCATCAGGAGTATTAATTAATCACGCATTAATATTCATATTGCAACATATTGGTAGATTTCTGTAACCTCGAAATAATTTACAATTAAATGGGAAGAATCGTGCAGAGCGGAAGGAACGTTTGAAAACGGATACGCGACGTTGAAAGCTAATTCCTAAGCCTCCGGTGCTTTAATTCGCTTCCCAGGAAGAGAACGCTTTAAGTAATCTGTGCAATCTGTGTGTAATTTTTTAATAATTCACGGCTCTTACGCTCCCCGTATTTCTCGCTGTTTGTGTTCACATGTTGGAATGCTATTAAACCTTCAATTTCTCATTCGAGTCGGGCGATCAGGAAAGATCATCACTGGTCGGCCAATGGAAGCAGTTTTCCCGTGCGTGACTTCCGCCGGATTCGCGTCGACAGTGCTTCCATTGATAAATAGACAGTCGCACATGCATCAGGCTTCTTAGAACCAGTTTAATATTTAGCAAACATCTCTTACGTATGTTCCTGACAATCATGTTTCTTTAAAAGCAACACACACACAATGGTGGACCTAAAAAACTTGACTGTGAAGAGCAAAACACGTGAAACTATATTTTCCAACCTTATTTTTCATGACTTGAAATTCAGTTAATATTTTTAGATGATAATAACTTAAATAATTAAATTCACAGGAAATGCAAGTTAATTTTCAATCAAAAATTTCACACCTTCTCGAATTTTTTTCTCGAAAGTGGGAAGGAATTTGAAGGTATGTCTAATGACCAAAAATGATTGTAATTGACCTCCATAATAGGAAATAATTTTTCCAGAATGATTTGAAATTTTTGAATTTTGTCGATTAATTTCTCATTTTCTCTATTTTTTTTCTCGAAACTGGGCAAGATTTCGTGGGTATGCTTAATAACAAAAACTAATTGTAATTGACCCCCAAAACCGAAAATAATTTTTTTAGAATGATTTGGAATTTTTTAATTTCTCCGAAAAATTTCACATCTTCTCGAATTTTTTTCTCAAAAATGCGTAGGATTTCGGGGGTACCTGTAATGACCAAAAATAATTGTAATCAACCCCTGCAATTAAAAATATTTTTTCTAGAACGATTTGAAATTTTCTAATTTTGTCCATTAATTTCTCATTTTCTCTATTTTTTTTCTCGAAACTGGGCAAGATTTCGTGGGTATGTCTAATGACAAAAACTAATTGCAATTCACCCCCGCAAATGAAAATAATTTTTTCAGAACGATTTGAAATCTTTCGTCAAAAATTTGGTCGATTTTTATTAAAAATTCGTTTTTCATTTTTAATAATATTGTTTAACGTCCTACAGAAAAGTTGTCTAATACCTTTTTGTAGATAACCATCAGCTCTACTTTAGAAAAAAGTTTCATTGAAATTTGTTTACTACTGTAGTAGTTATGGCCACTTGAAAATTGGACCGTTTTTATGAATTTTAAGAATTTTTTTCTCGAAAATGCGTAGGATTTCGGGGGTGCCTGTAATGACCAAAAATGATTGTAATCGACCCCTGCAATTAAAAATATTTTTTCTAGAACGATTTGAAATTTTCTAATTTTGTCCATTAATTTCTCATTTTCTCTATTTTTTTTCTCGAAACTGAGTAGGAATTCGGGGTTATGTCTATTCACCAAAAATGCTTGTAATCGACTCCTGCAACTGAATATAATTTTTTTGGTATCGTTTGAAGTTTTTTAATTTCGTCTAAAAATCTCAGTACCTACTCGAATTACACCCTGTATACGAGCGGCGGTTTCCGCGACAAAATAATTAACCAGCTCGCGTTAATTCCATAAATCCTCCCGCGAAGTATACCGAAACTCGAAATTATAAATAGACTGAGCTATCCCGTTTATCACCGTCAATAGAGCCGTAAATTTCGCGCGTAACTGTTCCTCGCTTTACCATCTGGACAGGGTACGAAAAAAGTGCTGCGCGAGG
Source organism: Colletes collaris (assembly GCA_030068185.1). Taxonomy (NCBI): domain Eukaryota; kingdom Metazoa; phylum Arthropoda; class Insecta; order Hymenoptera; family Colletidae; genus Colletes; species Colletes collaris. The sequence goes on along the minus strand of JASGYR010000076.1, from coordinate 3,631,409 downwards.
ATACGTTGTAATCATCCGCGATTTCAGGTATCTGACTGACTTCCAGTTATCTCAGATTCGCGTCCGGATAGCCCCAGGAAGTGTTAAATGGCCGCTGCGTCTATCTAGATCCAAACTACACTATTTCTGGCGAGGTTCGCACAGCCAGAGAAAGAGATACGCCGCGATAAAAATGGCGGACTTGGCTGGATCGACGATTCTTACGCCGCGGCGGAGACAAAAAGCGAATTCCAGTTAGACGAGTTTATCTTTCGCGTATTATGTTTCAACGTTATTTATTGGTACGCGATTATTGGTATCGTCGTGGCTATCGCCGTACCCCCGTGGCTCCGTGTATTAATATTCAATTTGCGGCTCTTGATAGCGTTACACGTAATCGCTTCTATGCGCACGCTGGGTAATTATTTACGCTAGTAATTACTCCGTGGCCTATTAATCGCCACAAGTTTTATTTCATCGAATAAATATCGCGTACGTAATTACTAATCAGGGGTGAACGGTTCTAGTTAAAAAAAAAAATTAACTAGATTATTGATATTTATCAAGTTTTAAAAATAAGAGAAATTTAATTGATGAATCTTTATTTTTTTAGGTATTTTTCTTTAATATTCGAATACAATATGAGCAGCCTTTATGTCAATAAAATATCAATTGATTATTCAAATGATTGTATTGATTAAATGTGTGTGTTTCGCGTGAAGTATGCATTTAAAAATTATAATTAAAGTTAATAATAATTTTATTAGTTATGTCTGAGTTAGTTTTCTGTAAGAACTTCCAGATTTGAATTCTGACATTGAGGGACCCCCTGGACCCCCATAAACGCGCGTCCAAGGTAAACGAAAATTACAGCGTGTATGCACTGTTACTCGAAAGGGGGGGCCGCGTAAAATTGCAAAATCGTGAACGATGAATTTGATCGGGGCGATTTTTCAAGCGACACTCTACCATTCGTCACTCTTCTTGAATCCGTAATAACTATCCCCCCCCCCCCCCCCGGGTGCCCAAAATAAGTGTTTACCGGGGGCCCCCGTAAGATTTCGCGGCGTCCATTATCAGCATATATTTCAGAAGCTCCTCCTTAAGGACCTTCGGGGGGGGGCCCCGTAATAACGCAAAACCGGCTGGGGAACCGACTGCTTGCACCTACACGGTGCCCTCGACACCAGCTAAACGAATGCAGTTACTTATAGCTACTGGATACGAAGATTACCCTAAAGGTAATCCTCAGAGTACCCCCTCTCCCCCCCTGAGGCTAGATTTCTCCACGGGAGAAGCCTCTCTTGTTCTCTCTTTTTCCTTATTTCCTGGGGCCCCCAGTCGTGGCACCGGAATAGCCGGCATTTTTGCTCCCTTTTTACTGGATCGAGATCGACGACGTAATTGCTGGATGAAAAGTTCGTTCGGGGTTTGATTTGTAGCAGTCAATTTCGTTCGATGCAATTTAGAAAAGAGGAGGAAACTCGTTGCGCCGGTTTCGCCTCTCTGTATTTATTAAATCAGCATTGATACGTACAGTGACTCCACGCTGGTCAACTATATAGCTAATGCTCGAATCATGCGAGTGTGGTCTTGCATTTCGCCTTGGGGGGGCACCGAAAAAGTAGGCAAAAGCTAACGATTTCAGCAATTTAACTTCTCGATGTGTCGTAAAATTCGAGGAAATATTAATTGTTTCGTGGTTCTTTTCACGTGATGTTCAATTCCTGGATTGGAACTTGGATTCTTTATGCGAAAGGTATTCGTGAATAATTTATAATTTATTTATTTCTTCGAGTGACCACACGATCGTCCTGACATATATATCCGCGACAATGCAATTCTCTCGCGAGAAAGCGCTCGAGAAGCTCCGCCACCTGGCGGTAACATCGCAGCACTGCTACGGGCGAGGTATCCAGACTATATGATGGAAATGCAAGCTTATATGACAATATTCCACCACATGTGACCAAACATAGTTTCATACGATGCTAAACGACCATATTGCAGCATTCTGTACAGGACATTAGCTATGGTCCCTTATGGGTCATGAAGGACCCAGACTATATGATGGAAATGCAAGCTTATATGACAATATTCCACCACATGTGACCAAACATAGTTTCATACGATGCTAAACGACCATATTGCAGCATTCTGTACAGGACATTAGCTATGGTCCCTTATGGGTCACGAAGGACCCAGATTATATGATGGAAATGCAAGCTTATATGACAATATTCCACCACATGTGACCAAACATAGTTTCATACGATGCTAAACGACCATATTGCAGCATTCTGTACAGGACATTAGCTATGGTCCCTCATGGGTCACAAAGGACCCAGATTATATGATCACATGTGTATTCAAATCATTCATCCTCACATCCAACCTGAATGATCTGATTCATATCTAATCATGCATGGTCTTATATTCATTCATGTTGTGATCATTTTTTCCCACGATAGTCACTTGTACCAATTTTTACGAAATCCTAATTTTAATCTCTCTATAACGATTTTTTTGCAATTTAATCAGAGGAGATATGCCTTTCATAGATCATAGATTTATCTAGATATCTACATTCTGATCCAATAGTTAGAATCTACATAGCATGCAAAGTCTTTTTCCGCCATATTAGACTATTTCTCAAATTCCACCGAGCTAATTCAAGTATTTTTCTTTTTTTATTAATATTAAATCTACAAGTAGCTTCATTGAGCTAACAAGCAAATTTGAGAAACTAATTACGTTGGCTTGCAATGCTTTTACTTAATTCTGCAAATCGGTCAGTTCCGTTTCTGTCTTCCATCTTGTGGTGCATGATTTAGATCCCCAACATTATCCTTAGGGTGATTCAATATTCGTTTCTTTAATATTCTAATGTATAGCAAATTTGTTTATCTGTTGTTCTATACAATGTACACCCACATTATCATCGAGGTGATTTAATATTCCTTTCTTTAATATTCTATTGTATAGCAAATTTTCTGTTGTTCCATATCATCTACACCCAAATGTTTAAGTGGAAATATTAACTTTAACCATTCAAACAACCAAAAGTGATGTTTCCCCCGGCGTCTTTTAAGCAGAAAACTACAATCTCGATCGGTTAAAAAGTTAATTCCACGTTAGTGTGCGTGTCACTCCGGACCCTCCTCGACCACAGACTCCGTGGTCGTCCAGCCTCTCCGGGATGGAGGTCGTTCTATTCGCAGAGGAGTGCAGAGGAAGCAACCGATTAAGTTTTTGTTCCCCCCCCCTCCCCGGGAGAATTAGAGGTCGAGAACGGAGTCGGAGAAGGACCGAGAAGAAGAAGAGGAAGGGAGAGACTAGGGGGCCCCATCGAATGGGACCAATTCGTGCACCTGTTCGACTCTGGGGGCCCCCTCGATTCCATAAAACGTTAACTAGCGCGGTTGTCACGGAACCCCAGACGGGGATCCTAACCTCGAAGCCTTTGTTCTTCTTTTCCTGTGTCTAGATCCCTCCCTCGATCGTTCGTTACAGGGGGATTCAGGTTAATCATCACGAGGATAGAGTTTTAAAGACAGAGGACGCTCTTTGATAACTTTCATCGATTTTCCAGTTTCGAGTTTCGAGTTTCGTTAATTTGCGTTTTGAAGGGCCCACCAGGTCACAAAGAGTGATTACAAACGGTGATTTGGGGGCCCCCTCAATGGGGAAAGACGCTCTCATTGATCCCTCTACGCCCGATCGATGACGTCCTCTGCGCAAGCTAACTTCAAACGATCCATTGCGTTCGATTGAAAGGATATTTTCCTTCTTCCAACGTTTCGAACTAATCGTGATCACGGTTGCGTGCATTTTAACCTTTTTGGAAACAGTTATGATATCAATCCCGGTACAGTTACGAAGAAAAAAGGTCTGAACCGTTATTGGATCTCTGAAACGGTTCTGTGTCGGTTCTAAAACGATTCTAAAGCGTTCTTCGGTCGATTATACATTTTTCCAATTTAATCCATTGAATACTGCTACTACAGCCTATATGATTGTAAATAGATCATAATTCTACGCTTCTATGGTAAGTATCAACTTTATTTGTTCATTGATAATGAATAGTACGACGTGAAACAATCTATATATATAAGGCCCGCGCGATACCTCGCCCGGTAGCAGTACTGCGATGTTACCGCCAGGTGGCGGAGCCTATCGAGCGCTTTCTCGCGAGAGAATTGCATTATCGCGGATATATATGTCAGGACGATCGTCTCGTCATTAATTGCTTTTGCACAAGGTCGGGCAAAGCCGAGACGAGGCATCCTAATCCAAAATAGAACAACTTCGAACCAATAGAAGATTCTCAAAGGCGTTTTGGTCGAGAAATTTATGCAACAGGTGTGTCAAAATCGTACTAAATTAATATCTTTAAAAGTAACAACAAATTATTCCGGGTTTTCCATATCCCGAATGCATCGAGTGAAATATGGCCGGAGCCTGTGCATTAACACACATAAAATAACATTCCAATATTTGTCCCGGGGCCCCGTGAGTAATTAATCAAGGGAGCAAGGGGCCCCTTGGACCCGGGTACAGTAATCGATTCACCTTTTTAAACCGTCCTGACGTCTACATACAGTTAACCACGAGACACTGAAGCCGTATTTCCACCGAATGAACGTTTCTATGCGGCCTTTTATCAGCCATTGGACATATTACGTGTTTCGATAAATCATTCCTTTCCGCTTGGAGAACGCACCCCGATAGGACAGCCTCTTCTTATGGAACTGCGGTGCGTGTCAGCATAATACCCGACTCCCTATCGTTCCTATCTTGTGCGCCACGTACGCCGATGCGCTCGGAAAGATAGCGGTTTTATCATTATTATTCGTCCGGGGCCGGAAAAACCGAGTGCATCGCCTCTAATTAACGAATAAACTCCCAAGAGTTATGCTACGGCGGATCTCGTGACTTATTTCGTACGTACACCCGATAGAATGCTCGATTTTTATGCAAAATTAATCAAATAAGAGCTTCGTAGAAGTCTAAATACGATCATTCTTATCTTACTCGAGTTTCTGTTATATTTTTGCATATTAATAATACATACTGTTAATTTTTCTTGATATTCATACAAACAATGTAAATATTTCTTTTGTTTATTTGGTTTTATTGTTTTACAAACTTTGGAGAATACATATGACATGTCTGTTTATGAATATCGTTTAATAAACAGTATTATTCAGCACTTTAGTGGTAAGTAGTCGTAAGTAGTCAACTGTAACTCCAAATACTACTCGATCAAATGGTTTCTTGCTACAAACAGGACAGTACTATTTGCAGTTAACACATTACCGACCGATTAATCGACTGTTTTACCGACCAACGCTTACCGACCGATAGCCGATTAATCGACTGTTTTACCGACCAACGCTTACCGACCGAACGCGTATTAATCGACTGTTTTACCGACCAACGCTTACCGACCGATAAAACAGTTGATTACTAGGCTACCGGTCGGTAATGTGTTAGTTTTCTGATTCTTGGAGAAAGAGAAGCGGTCCAGGGGGAATGGGGATTTTAATAGTGACCGTTCATAGCGTTTAATTGCTATAGATTCGTGACCCAGTGTGAGCGTAATACTGATCTTGTCGTACAGTTTCTATCTCGACAACGACGTAACACGGGTGGAAACGTTAATGCGTCCCGACGATGCGATAAATCACCAAGTGTATCTCTGCAACGAGGCTCGAATGGCGAACATCGCTTCGAAGGAAGACGAGGAGAGGAAGAGATATTCCCTGCGTGTAATTCCGCGATGGGCTGGAGGAGAAGATCGAAAGTCGAGGGACCATGACGGGCTCGACGAACGGAGGAAAGCGTAGACTTTCATCGGGGGCCAGGAAGCCGTCTATTCACGGATCATGAACGGTTATTGTGCTTACGGGTTGTCTCAAGGATGCACGTTCGATGACTTTATTGGAAGATGCTGGGAGAAATCAGGCTCGACATCCCAGCAAACCTCCGTTCTTCCTTATCTTTCGAAAACTCAAATATCAACCCCTTGACTTACGATTTAATTGAATTTTTCAAACGTATACTATTTAATTTTGGTTAAATTACAGAGAATGGGAACGAAAAAGAATAGATTTGTTTGTGAATGTAAAAATGTGTTGATTTTAATTTGTAAGGCTTGATGACCAGTGAGGGGGGGATTCTAGAGGCCAAAATAAGACGAAAATCAAGAATACCAATTTGTTGATGGAGATTTCGTTAAAAAGTTATTAACTTTCAAAGTTCCACTCAAAATGAATTTTTTTCTCGAAAATGCGCAAGATTTCGGGGGTAGGTCTATTCACCAAAAATGACTGTAATTGACCCTCGCAAACGACAATAATTTTTTCAAAACGATTTGAATTTTTTAATTTTGTCGAAAGTGGGAAGGATTATTTAATTTTCTCGAATTTTTTTCTCGAAAGTGGGAAGGATTTTGAAGGTATGTCTAATGACAAAAAATGATTATAATTGACCTCCATAACCGAAAATAATTTTTCCAAAACGATTTCTAATTTTTCAATTTTGTCGAAAAATTTCACAACCTTCTCTATTTTTTTTCTCGAAAATGCGTAGGATTTTGCGGATATGTGTAATGACCAAAAATGATTGTAATTTACCCCTGCAATCAAAAATAATTTTTTTAGAACGATTTGAAATATTTCAATTTTGACGGAAAATATAGGCACCTATCCCCTATCGATTTTTCTTGGAAATTCGTTTTTCATTTTTAGTAATTTTGTTTGGTGCTCTACAGAAAAGTTTTGTAATACTTTTTTGTAGGTACCTAGGAGCTCTACTTCGGAAAAAAGTTTCATTGAAATATATTCACTATTGTAGGAGTTATGGTAGTTTGAAAATTGCACCATTTTTAGGGGGATTTTTTCATTTTACGGGGTGAAGGAACAACTTTTCGGAAGTTTTTAGAATTTCTACATATTCTACACTAAAATACGCGTTGTTTGCCGTTTGAAACATTAAAATCGTCCAATCCGTTCGGAAGTTATGGCATTTTAAAGATTCACATGGAAGCATTTCTGGGCCTCAGGTTAGATTTTCGATAAAGAATTTTTTTTCTGGAAAGTGCGTAGGATTTCGGGGGTATGTCTATTCACCAAAAATTATTGTATTTCAGCTCCCTAGCTAAAAATAATTTTTTTAGAACGATCTGAAAAATTTTTTTTTTCACCCAAAAAAGGCAATCCCTTGTCGATTTTTCTTGGAAATTCGTTTTTCATTTTTAGTAATTTTGTTTGGTGCTCTACAGAAAAGTTTTGTAATACTTTTTTGAAGGTATCTAGGAGCTCTACTTCGGAAAAAAGTTTCATTGAAATATATTCACTATTGTAGGAGTTATGATTGTTTGAAAATTCTACCCCTTTTAGGGGGATTTTTTCATTTTACGGGGCGAAGGAACAACTTTTCGGAAGTTTTTAGAATTTCTACATATTCTCCACTAAAATACGCGTTGTTTGCCGTTTTAAACATTAAAATCGGCCAATCCGTTCAGAAGTTATGATATTTCAAAGATTCGCAGGGTAACATTTATGGTCTCATAGTAGATTTTCGGTAAGGAATTTTTTTCTCGAAAGTGGGCAGGATTTCGTGGATATGTCTAATGACAAAAATTGATTGTAATTGTCCCTCGCAACCGACAATAATTTTTTCAAAGCGATTTGAAATTTTTTTTTTCTTCGAAAAATTTCACACCTTCTCGAATTTTTTTCTCGAAACTGGGCAGGATTTCGTGGGTATGTCTAATGACTAAAAATAATTGCAATTGACCTCCATAACCGAAAATAATTTTTCCAGAACGATTTGAAGCTTTTAAATTTAATTGTCAATAACTTTTTAACGAACCCTCAATCAACAAATTGGTATTCTTGATTTTCGTGTTATTTTGGCCTCCAGAATCCCCCACTGCCATTGACAGTAGAATCGTCCAGCTGGATCGATAGAATGTAAAAGTACGTGTTCATTCACGAACGACAATAAAAGTTTCGAAAGAAAACGATGCCAAGGATATGTTTACGTACAATCGGCCATTATTCCGCCTTTAAACCTTTGATCGTTTCGATTTAAAAGTCGTTTTGCAGCCAAGGTGGAGCATATTTGCATGCAATTAGAGCGAAGGATCGAAGACCGTACACCTGTCGATATTATTCAGCCGTGTCTTATCTGTTCTCGATAATTTCGAGAAAAAATATCGCTTCGACGCACTCGATCGGCAGTCTATCGCATGCAGAACGCATTCCGTTTCGCTGCAACCTGCGTTACGTTATCTTTGAATCGATCTGGAGAACGTAACACGGTAGAAAACAATTTTTCAAAACAATTTTACGCGCGTAACAAAGTTCACGGTGGTCGAGACCAATTCTCTCGATTCGAACTGCATCGATCACGAAATTAATTATATCGTTATCTAGGACAAATACGTCATTTGTACGGGGCGATAGCAAACCGTAAATTTATCGTAGACTAGCATGCCCCGACAATGATCAGACGATCGTCCTGACGTATATATCCGCGATAGTGCAATTCTCTCGCGAGAAAGTGCTCGAGAAGCTTCGCCACCTGGCGGTAACATCGCAGCACTGCTACGGGCGAGGTATCGCGCGGGACGAATACGCGCATGCGCGCGCAAGTAGACTGTCGTATACAGGGGTCACGTGGTCCGCCAAACAGTCGATCACATGAAATCTTTGCACATAAATTACATGTTAATAACGCGCTTCTGAGACATGCTACATAGTCGATGTCCGTCCTAGAGTATGCAGAAATATCGTGTCAAAATTTGAGGAAGATCGGTACAATAGGTCTTGAGTTTTGCGCGAACATAAAAATCGGCTCTCTCTTTATATAATAGTATATATAGGGAAAACACACCATCATAAAAGTGCGCGTATAACGCATATTCGTAGAAATTTTTCGATGTTTTTTTTTTTATAAACCATCGGTGAAAGTAGACCTTTCCAACGCATGTACTCGTTTGAAAATCGGCTGAGTGGTTCACGAGTTATAAAATCACGAACATAGGACAACTTATTTTTATATTTTAGTTTCGCGATCGGTATTTATAAGGAGTCCGGGCTATTCATCACTATGTTCATGCCTGTTTATGAAAATAAGGAACGCGAGATGTGGATAGGCGATATTTGATGCCAGGAGCTACTCGACTAGTTTCCATAATCCGGCGTTGTAGGCAGAGCAAAGTGATTCCGCGATAGGCAGAGCCGGAAATGAGACCAGCGCGATGAGAAGAACCGGGGAATTCACAAGGAGCGTCTCACCCGACTGTAACGCGTCCGTTTTCATGAAATTTTCCATGGAAAAATATTATATTTCATTTGTAGAAAACGCAAGTGTCGGGAATCTAATTTTTTGGAAGACTGACTTTAAATTATTAACAAAATTTCATTTATTTTTATTGTTACGTGTTATTAAATGTAATAATTAGGCTGTGGGGATCTTTTGTGCAAATTGATATTAACACATTACCGACCGATAGCCTATTAATCGACTGTTTTACCGACCAACGCTTACCGACCGATAAAACAGTTGATTAATAGGCTATCGGTCGGTAAGCGTTGGTCGGTAAAACAGTCGATTAATAGGCTACCGGTTTTTACTCGTTATTTAATGTTTATTCTCCTGACAATTTATATCCAAGATTTCATAAAAATTAGCGCGTTACAGTTGGCTGATGTTCCTCGTTAGCCTGGTAAATACTGAATTATTAAAAAGTGTTCTTAATTAATAGAATATTTTATTCCACGAAAGAGAATAAATTGCTTGAAATGTGTAAACAATGTTTTTATTATTTTTTCACATTTGGTTAATTTATCGTGTGAGATATCTGTTTCCTACTGTTACTGATTAAAGTGTACTGTAACCATTCCTATCCAATCGCAGTTCCTCATCTACAATGTGTCATCTGGACTCTGTATCAAAATCTTCCGCGTACTACGAACCTTGCGTCATCTTCATCAAAAGCTTCCTAAACTTTGCCCTAAGCTATTATTCTCACTCGGTGGCGGGTCTAGTAGACCTCGAGGGGTGGGGGAACTAGCAAAAAATCGCGAAAGAATCTCAAGAATTCGAATTTTAATAATTCGAGAAGCCCCCACTCTCAGAAATTACAAATAAAAATTGTTCAACGTTTATCAAAGAATAAAGAAACCGCTTGACCTAATTAAAATCCTAATAATATACTTTCATGGTTAATTGGAGGGGTTCAAAACCCCCTTTTTAAACCTTCCACTCATATTCGAAAATATTTAAAACCTACAAAAAAAATTATAGTTGCAGCTTATTTAGATCTTTACTAGTCACTATACTAGTCACTATACTAGTCACTATACTAGTCACTATACTAGTCACTATACTAGTCATTACACTATACTAGTCACTATACTAGTCATTACACTATACTAGTCACTATACTAGTCACTATACTAGTCATTACACTATACTAGTCACTATACTAGTCACTATACTAGTCACTATACTAGTCACTATACTAGTCACTACACTATAGTAGTCACTATACTAGTCATTACACTATATTAGTCCCTATACTAGTCACTATACTAGTCACTATACTAGTCACTATACTAGTCACTATACTAGTCACTATACAATAGTAGTCATGCTGAATATCCAAGTTGTCGAGTTTGATAACTTATATTACTGAATTTATAGTTAATTCATTACCTTGTGTCTATAACAATAACCACTGTTTTTTACATAAAATTCACGAAATTTTTAACGCATTAATTGCTCTCTACACAAAGGTTCATACATTTTCTATTGTTACGTGACTAACAAGGTGACCATTCTAACAAAGAAACATAATTTTTGATGTTTTCGAAATACCTTGCTGTTATCCTACCTATACCTTTGAGTGTAAATGAGGAGATGGCGTTTCCTGGTGGTCGGTTGATCTTTCGTCAAATACCTGTTGCACCTGTTGACCGAGGCGGCGGAGATAACCCCGCGGGTTCAAGCGGCACGCGCCGGCATTTTCCCTTTTTATTCATGCCCCTTCTTCTAATTTACCTGCTGTCGGATAAGACAGCGCGAATCCAGTTTTCCCTCGCGGCTGCCGGCGGCGGTTCGGCCGCAGGGAGCCACGCGGCACGTGCAACGAATAGAATTCAAACGCGATGCTAGAGAAATTCCATCGACCTCGATCACTATACCCGTTTCGATCACTGCTTCCAGCCAATGAGCTCCGAGTTTCACGACGCGACACGACCAAACTCATCTTCCAGCAACGTACAGCAATGATTCTTAAAATGAACCGTGATTCGTATGTTGTAATGATTCCTAAAATGAACCGTGACTCGTGTGTTGTAATGATTCTTAAAATGAACCGTGATTCGTATGTTGTAATGATTCTTAAAATGAACCGTGATTCGTATGTAATGATTCTTAAAATGAACGTGATTCGTATGTTGTAATGATTCTTAAAATGAACGTGATTCGTATGTTCTAATGATTCTTAAAATGAACCGTGATTCGTATGTTGTAATGATTCTTAAAATGAACCGTGATTCGTATGTAATGATTCTTAAGTAATGATTCTTAAAATGAACGTGATTCGTATGTTGTAATGATTCTTAAAATGAACCGTGATTCGTATGTTGTAATGATTCTTAAAATGGACCGTGATTTGTATGTAATGATTCTTAAGTAATGATTCTTAAAATGAACGTGATTCGTATGTTGTAATGATTCTTAAAATGAACCGTGATTCGAATGTTGTAATGATTCTTAAAATGGACCGTGATTTGTATGTAATGATTCTTAAGTAATGATTCTTAAAATGAACGTGATTCGTATGTTGTAATGATTCATCAAATGAACCGTGATTCGTATGTTGTAATGATTCTTAAAATGAACGTGATTCGTATGTTGTAATGATTCTTAAAATGAACCGTGATTCGTATGTAATGATTCTTAAGTAATGATTCTTAAAATGAACGTGATTCGTATATTGTAATGATTCTTAAAATGAACCGTGATTCGTATATTGTAATGATTCTTAAAATGAACCGTGATTCGTATATTGTAATGATTCTTAAAATGAACCGTGATTCGGGATGACCCGATTTTGGTTTTCTTTGAAAGAGAAATTATTTTTTATTTGTTTGCTGTGAAAAAGAGAAAAATTTTGAATTTAGAAAATGTTAAAAATTGTGGGGATACGAAAGAAATTTTTTTTATTATATTTCTGTATTATAATAATGTTAAATTCTGTAATTTTTTATGTAATGTTTCTTATTTTATTTTGTTGACAATTTTCTAAGCCCAAAAACTAAAATAGTTACTTAAAATTCATCTCTGATCGGTGAATTTGAATTCTATTTTCGTTAACGATCGACTAATCGTGTAAAATAGACTACTAGTTTATTTTGACGAGTGTATTTCCCCTCATACAAGAATTCCACGAGACTCGGTGCTCAATTTACGTAAACCGGCGTGCTGCGAACATGTCTAACGTGGAAAATCCAGTTCGAAGACGAAATGGTAACTTTCTAAAATAGTACGTACGTGTCTCGAAATGTGATTTAGACCTCGAATGCACGATTCAGAAACGCAGTCTGAAACATTAGAGAAGCCTGTACAGCCGGGGCACGTCTGACGAAGAAATCTCGAGGATCACTCGAGATTGCAATTTAACGTGCCTGGGATACGAACTTTGCTTCAAAGTATGGCAGCAAATCGACCGTGAAATCCAAGTAATTCGAAACGATTAAAGTCATGCGCGAAGTCATGTAATTCGGGATATTATTCGCGATAAAATGGTTCCAGCATTTCCGTGCAAACATCGAATCTTCAAGCAACGTTTCATCTTCTACCAGCAAACATTTCGTTTATCGACCGATAGCCTATTAATCGACTGTTTTACCGACCAACGCTTACCGACCGATAAAACAGTCGATTAATAGGCTATCGGTCGGTAAGCGTTGGCCGGTAAAACAGTCGATTAATAGGCTATCGGTCGGTAAAGTGTTAAGAGCAATTCTAATAAAATATTCTTTTAATAAAACTCGAAAAATATTTCGAATAAAGTTGGGATCATTGTGTCTTCTAACAAATATGGGTAAAACAAATATTCTACATTGTAAAATTGCAAAATATGAGTATGAAATTCGGGTAATATATTTATTTTGAATGAAACGTTAACAAAATGGAGATTATATCACAAAACACGTGACGTCTGTTTACGAGTTGATTGGATGATTGTCAAAGAAATAATTTATTGCAAATACGAGGGTTTTGAGTAGAAACACCTGCGATTGTTTCATATTCCGACCACGAACGCGAAAACTTCCGAAGTCTGGACTTCTCGAGACGGTGAATGGACGTTTTTCGTGCACGCGTGCCTCGCAGCAGGAATCGGGGCTTTAAAACGACGATAAACAACGAGAAGGCAAGGAAGAAGACTTTGTTAAATCCCTGGAGCTGTCCCTTATCGTCAGATTTGAATAACGCAGGCCCCCAACGACTCCTCAAATGCTATTCGCGCCTGTCGAATAAATATCATAAACGTCGTTTCCCGCGGACGAGTCGCTGAATAAATTCAGCGGCCATTACTGCACGAATGAGAAAAACTCCAGGGCCGAGGACGACTTCGTAGATACGGAATGGAAGTTGCCCGAAGATAGGAGAAGAGATTGGAAGAGGAAGACGCCCACGTGGCGCGATAGTAACGCGCCATGTTGCATACATGGCAAAATCGAGAGGATTTTCATTCAAGCACGCTTTGTAGCGGCGTTCGTCCTCGAAAATGAATTTATAGCGTTCGGGGAGCCCGCCATTATGTCTAGACGGTTGCTCTTCGCGACTTTCGCTTCACTATGGCTCCATGAAGTGATGGATGAGGGAAGAAAGGAAGCTCATGAGGATTTGAGCTCCCATTTTAGAGAAAAAACATAATTTTTGTAGATTAAAATTTTCAGAATTTATGTTAGGATATTCTGAAATTGACGATAGAGTAATTTAGTAGAAAATTTGTTCTAATTGTACACCTTGAAGTTAGGTCCAGGATACTCTAACTTCACATTCGATGTCGATTTAAATGTCAGCTTCTTCTCGAATTTTTTTCTCGAAAATGCGTAGGATTTCAGGGGTAAGTCTATTCACCGAAAATAATTGTAATTGACCCTCTCAATCAGAAATAATTTTTTTAGAACGATTTGGAATTTTTTAATTTTTCTGAAAAACTTCACATCTTCTCGAATTTTTTTCTCGAAAATGGATAGGAATTGAAGGGAAAGTCTATTCACCAAAAATGCTTATAATTGACCCTTTCAATCAGAAATAATTTTTTTAGAACGATTTGGAATTTTTTTATTTTTCTGAAAAACTTCACATCTTCTCGAATTTTTTTCTCGAAAATGGATAGGAATTGAAGGGAAAGTCTATTCACCAAAAATGCTTATAATTGACCCTTTCAATCAGAAATAATTTTTTTAGAACGATTTGGAATTTTTTAATTTTGCTGAAAAACTTCACACCTTCTCGAATTTTTTTCTCGAAAATGCGTAGGATTTTGCGGATTTGTATAATGACCAAAAATGATTGTAAATTACCCCTGCAATCACAAATAATTTTTTTAGAACGATTTGGAATTTTTTAATTTTGCTGAAAAATTTCACACCTTCTCGAATTTTTTTCTCGAAAGTACGTAGGAATTCGCGGCTTTGTATAATGACCAAAAATGATTGTAAATTACCCCTGCAATCAGAAATAATTTTTTTAGAACGATTTGGAATTTTTTAATTTTTCTGAAAAACTTCACACCTTCTCGAATTTTTTTCTCGAAAATGCGTAGGATTTTGCGGATTTGTATAATGACCAAAAATGATTGTAAATTACACATGCAATCACAAATAATTTTTTCGAAACGATTTGAAATATTTTAATTTTGCTGAAAAATTTCACACCTTCTCGAATTTTTTTCTCAAAAACGGGAAGGAATTCAGAGGTATGTCTATTCACTGAAAATGATTGTAATTTAGCCCTGCAATCAGAAATAATTTTTTTAGAACGATTTGAAATTTTTTAATTTGGCTGAAAAATACCCTCTGTCGATTTTTCTTAGAAATTCGTTTTTCATTTTTAATAAATTTGATTGGCCTTGTACAGAAAAGTTGTTTAATACTTTTTTGTAGGTATCCATGAACTCTAGTTCCCCCCAAAATTTCAATGAAATATATTCACTATTATAGGAGTTATGACTGTTTGAAAATTGAACCATTCTTATTGGGGGTTTTCCTTATTTTCCGGGGTGAAGGAATAACTTTTCGAATATTTTTGGAATTTCTACATATTCTCCACTAAAATACGCGTTGTTTGCCGTTTTAAACATTAAAATCCGCCAATCCGTTCAGGAGTTATGGTGTTTCAAAGATTCACTTGAACTATTTCAAGATCTCAGATTATATTTTCACTAAGGAATTTTTTTCTCGAAAATGCGTAGGAATTCGGAGGTATGTGTAATGACCAAAAATGCTTATAATTGACTCTTTCAATCAGAAATAATTTTTTTAGAATGATTTGGAATTTTTTAATTTTTCTGAAAAACTTCACACCTTCTCGAATTTTTTTCTCGAAAATGCGTAGGAATTCAAGGGTAGGTCTATTCATCAAAAATGCTTGCAATTGACCCCTCTACATAACTATAATTTTTTTAGTATGATTAGAAATTTTTTAATTTCGTCTAAAAAATTCAGTATCTACGCGAATTTTTTTCTCGAAAATGCGTAGGATTTTGTGGATATGTCTAATAACCAAAAATGATTGTAATTGATCCCTGCAACTAACTATAATTTTTCCAGAACGATTTGAAATATTTGAATTTTGTCGAAAAATTTCTAAAAAACAGTTCTAATTTACACCTTGAAGTTACCGTCCAGGATACTCAAACATCATATTCGATTTGAATGTCATACTTAAAACGAATTAATTAATATTTTTGTTACGTTCAATCATCGAAAATGTAGCCCATCGAAGTGGATTATTACTGTTCTTTGATTAAACAAAATTGCTGCGTACGCGAGACAATTCATTTGCGAGATTTCTGGGCTGAGAATGCGGTCCCCGCCGATGCTGGCAAAAAGTGGTATAAAGTGGTGCAAAGTGGTTCAAAAACGGTGGTTTCGAGCTAAACGACAAGCCAACTCTCCTCAGACATAAAAAACTTACGGAAACCGGACTAATTGCGAGCGTTTCAAAGACACAAACAACTTGTAAGTTTGTTAAATTGCTTAAAATTAGCCAAACAACAATTTGTCGCGTGTTCGTGAGCTACAGGGGAGTCCAGTAAAAAAAGGAAAGTGGTTTCCCTGTAATTTGGCAGTCGAATTCGTCTGTCGTTGCTTGAGAAAATAACAGTACTCGTGATTATCCTGAAAAACTCATGCACAGATTCTCTCTGGCCAACGATCGAAGTCATTCAAGATCGTTAAGATCCTCTTTGTACCGTCAGGAAGGGATCAAGCATGGATCAAAAGGGATCTACGACTTTTTAAAATTCCCAGACAAATATTCACGAATTAATTTTTTGACGAGTATGGAATCATTTTTTAAATGTTAATTGGCAATAATAATTCCAAATTTAAGAACGTAAAAATTCTGTACTATGTCTGCTAGAATATTCATGAAAATTGATAACAAAGTTTGATGAAAAAATGATGGAAAAATGTTTTTAAATGATAAGACATTTGCTAGTAATTGAACCACACCTATTTGAAGCTGAATATGTTATTATATTCACTGTTTAATACCAGTTATTCATAAATAAGCAATGTCATATGCACCAGCAGTCATTAAAAAACTGTTCTGCACACATTTTATGATCGAAAAGAACAAAGAACAGCGAGTATATTAACACATTACCGACCGATAGCCTATTAATCGACTGTTTTACCGACCAACGCTTACCGACTGATAGCCTATTAATCAACTGTTTTACCGACCAACGCTTACCGACTGATAGCCGATTAATCAACCGCTACCGGTCGGTAAAGTGTTAACAATTTGATTACAAAAGACAGCTAATAATTTCCGTTGCTTCTGACGAATACTATAAAATAAAATTATTCCATTGAACACAGTTACTCGAACAATTCAAATTTGAATTTTCAGAATGTTTGGCCTTCCCATTGGTCGTTGAACGTTTGCAATGCTACCGTAAAAAGTGTTCTAGCCACTGTTTTGTCGTGTGCTCGAGTTGTCGAGTAAAAAGGTGCAAAAACTTAATAGAAACAATTCCTGTTGGAGTGACACAGTCCCCGGGGGCTTTTTGAACGAAATTCGAATGCATGACAATGTAGAAGAGAAACGTCGCGATGCATTATAGTAAAACGCAGGTAACAAAAGTCCATCTACGGCTTTCCTTCCTAGTTTCCCCCCCCACCTCCCCCACCGGAGGCAGCTCTTTACCGCCCCATCCAAATGGATGACGTTGCACAAGGGATTCCCACCTGCTCTCTCGTCTCTGATTCCGCTCAAATCCCTTCTGTTGGATAATGCTGATAAAATGCTACGTTTCCAAGCGTGGATCCACGTAAAATCAGCGGCGTCGCGGTCAACATCAGACAATTACACGCAAAGATGAGAAACATGTTCTCTCCTATTCTCGAGATCCTAATTCCTCGACGTACATACGATTTTATATCGTTTAATAAAGATATTATATCACATTTAACGCCGTCATGTGCATGGAATGATCTTGGAAACTGGGACAACATGCAGAAAGTTCTGTTTTTCGAATTTCTTCTCGTTCAGAATTGTGTGGCAAGATGGAGACGTATTTTAACACTAGAAAGACTGAAACTTAGTATATAAATATATTGGCCAAAAGCAGTCAAAATGACTGCATTGTGAAAGACTAACTAATGTGTAAAGAAATTTGTTTAAAATTAATTTTTAATATTATGTTATAATATTATGAATTTAGGGCGCAGAAATAAAATAAACAACTTGTTGGAACAAGTATCACTGCATAAAGATTCGAATAACAAGTACTACTTTAGCTTATTGAGAAACTGCAATTTATCAATAGGTCTGGGTTTAGGTCTGGGTTAGGTCTGGATTAGATCTGAGTTAGGTCTGGGTTAGGTCTGGGTTAGGTCTGGATTAGATCTGAGTTAGGTCTGGGTTAGGTCTGGATTAGATCTGAGTTAGGTCTGGGTTAGGTCTAGATTAGATCTGGATTAGATTTGGGTTAGGTCTGGATTAGATCTGGATTAGGTCTGGGTTAGGTCTGGGTTAGGTCTGGATTAGATCTGAGTTAGGTCTGGGTTAGGTCTGGATTAGATCTGGGTTAGGTCTGGGTTAGGTCTGGGTTAGATCTGGGTTAGGTCTGGGTTAGGTCTGGATTAGATCTGGGTTAGGTCTGGGTTAGGTCTGGGTTAGGTCTCATTTACACTGTTGTTGTATTTTGTAATTTCCAAGTGTATGATATCTGTTTGGTTTGGACTTCAAAGAATGTCGAGTGAGACTTGACGAAGGTGCTCCTGAGATCAAAATTGATGTCGAATCACACTCGATATAGGAGTGCAAAGGGTTAAGATAATTTGGATTATTAACTAATCCAGACCTAACCCAGACCTAACCCAGACCTAAACCAGACCTAACCCAGATCTAATTCAGATCTAATCCAGACCTAACCCAGAGCTAACTCAGATCTAATCCAGACCTAACCCAGACCTAACCCAGACCTAACCCAGACCTAACCCAGACCTAACCCAGACCTAACCCAGACCTAAACCAGACCTAACCCAGATCTAATTCAGATCTAATCCAGACCTAACCCAGAGCTAACTCAGATCTAATCCAGACCTAACCCAGACCTAACCCAGACCTAACCCAGACCTAACCCAGACCTAACCCAGATCTAATTCAGATCTAATCCAGACCTAACCCAGAGCTAACTCAGATCCCTAACCCAGCCCCTAGCTCTGGGTTAGGTCTGGATTAGATCTGAGTTAGGTCTGGGTTAGGTCTGGATTAGATCTGAGTTAGCTCTGGGTTAGGTCTGGATTAGATCTGAATTAGATCTGGGTTAGGTCTGGATTAGATCTGAGTTAGGTCTGGGTTAGGTCTGGATTAGATCTGAATTAGATCTGGGTTAGGTCTGGATTAGATCTGAATTAGATCTGGGTTAGGTCTGGATTAGATTTGAGTTAGCTCTGGGTTAGGTCTGGATTAGATCTGAGTTAGCTCTGGGTTAGGTCTGGATTAGATCTGAATTAGCTCTGGGTTAGGTCTGGATTAGATCTGAATTAGATCTGGGTTAGGTCTGGATTAGGTACGCCCAAATCGACAATTTATCATGTACTTGTATGTTATCATGTGTTGGTAATCGAACAAAAATGAAAACTGTTATTTCAATACAGAGTCGAACTGGTCATATAAGAAATTTACTCAATTCAATAATAAGAGTGATTTGATTATTTAAAACTTCCCAAACAGTCAAAATGACTGCTTTTGACCAATATAGGTATAACACATATACCGGAAATGAAGGAGGGAGGAGGTAACTACAATTATTAATAAACGCTTTTATATGTTGTACAAAAAGTCACAAAATTCTAAGAAATTGTGTCATTATATAATTGTTTTTCTAATTCAAATTAAAAAGCAGTCAAAATGTCTTCCTTGGGCAATCTAGTGTTAATATTACGTCCACGATTTTTATCCACAACGTGTACAGTGATATAATCGCCATACTTTCGTATGGTAATTTGTTACTCGAATAAAATTTCGTCCATTTGCGAGGTCGAGTCGCCAAAATAGCCTACATCAAGTCTATTCCACGGCAAAAAGGCGATCAGGTCGTCGTGAATGGTTCATCCGGCGTGTAAGCGCAAAAAAACGTCACGAAACCGTTGATCTTGCTCGTCCCTAGCGTATACTTTAAAATCGCTTTAATTTTAATCGAACCAAGCCGTTCACTATCAATTAACGTGCATTAAAGGCAAGCAGACGAGCAAGAATATTCATCCGGGGGGAAGCAGTTCATTCCACTTTGCCTCCATCGAAGACTTTGGTATAGAGCTTATCGAGGAAAGATGGCAGCTCTCATAGGTTTCAGAAGCCCTCGGGGCCCCTGGAGGCCGTCAGCCTGGAAGCTTAGAATTCGCATCGAAAGGCACATCACGTCTTCCTCTTCTTCTTCTTCTTCTTCTTCTTCTTCTTCTTCGATGGTTCCCTTCCTGCTGGTCATCCTGTCGCGTCAGGTCACGCAAAGTGCACGCGAAGGGCCCTAGGGGACTAGTATGGGTCGTTTTAGAATGAATTCCGTCGAATTGCGTTCCAAAGGACCCTTCTGTTTCCTGCCCAAGCGTCCTCCAAGCAGCCTTGCCCCTTTTCCCCTTATTCGTCCCCCCATCTTCGTCACCAGAAGGTTTATTATGTATTCAATTCACCCATCGAACGTACGTGTCGCCATTTTCTTCCCCTCTGCGCCCTCTTTCGCTTTGATTTCTAATTTTCTTCTATTTCAGACTCATTAGAATCATATTCAAGACTTCATACATTTATTTTAATGAAATATGTCTAAATATGTGAGTGACATATGTTTGATATAAATATAAATTATATGGGAATGTGCAAAATATATTAAAAAAATAATTTTCTTACTTAAATGTAATAATAATCAATTATAATTTAAATTACGAGTATTTTTTCAGTTTATCACTTATACCTGTGACGATAAAGCTTCTTTGAGGATATATTTATGCTACTATTTTGTGTTAATAATTAGTAGCTAACTATTATTGCTATCTCTAACCTAAAATACTTATGATGTTGTGGCGTCGCTTCCCATGCTCGCCACCAGAGGGCTCCGCGCTCTCACAAGCGCGAGACCGCCCCTCCGTATATATACACTCCTCGAACGACTTCCCAATATCCCCGCAGCGAAGCAGCGCCACAATGTAATGTAGTACTTCTTTGTTTAGAATCAGTAGTTTTATTAAATACCTGCTCTGAAGTCTTTGATGCTTTGAGACCAGCTTTGTTACTCACCTGAAACGATAAAAAGAAATCGAATTAGTAACATATAAAGCGTAGATTTAACATCGCCCTTTTAGAATGGACGTCGACCAATAAAAAAGAAATCTTCTAATATAGAAAAGGTCTGGAATTAACTTTGGTCACCTTTTTAAAGAAGTCCATCGCCAAAGAAGATTGGTAAACATTTTCCTAGCAGTATAAAAATAAAAATAAAATGAAACTGATTCCAAGTGTAATTTTTGGGCCTATAGAGGTGAACAATATTGAACAATATTGAGTTTGAGAGTGAATTCGATCGCGATAGATCGAAAGATCAATCAGATTTAGGTTCAACGGACTCGTGTGTGTTCCCTGGAACGGTGAACACGCGTGAGTATTCGATGGGCTTTCAATCGAATTCGAATTCTCCGCCAGGAGGATATCACGTGAAAGAGAAACGTAGTCGAGGCACGAAGGGCCCCCGTGACGTTCGTATTAGAATGCATTTCTTTTGTTTTTCTACCTCGCGGCCGTTCACAATGTTCAACTGCATTCCAAAGGGCGTGCCACTTCCTGCACGTGTGTCCTCCAGGCAGCCTTGCCCTCGCCTACGCTATTTTATGCCCATAAACCGTATTCATAGAACGGAATTATGAATCACTCTACGCTTTAACCGCTATCGTTTACAACTTTTTATTGATAAAACATTCCCCAAGTCAATGGATACCAAATCGACGCGAAATGATGTCCAATCTGTTCTCTGCATCGAAAAATTAACCTAACGGAGGGTTATTTCTTGCCAAGAAGGAATTTTTCAGTGAGTAATATACAGGGTGATCGGATCAACTGGGAAAAATTTTAATCGAGGATTTTGAAGGCCAAAATAAGACGAAAATTAAGAATATCAAGTTGTTGATTGAGGCTTCGTTAAGGAGTTAGTAAAGAATTTTTTTCTCGAAATTGCGTAGGAATTTGGGGGTATGTGTATTGACCAAAAATAATTGTAATTGATGCCCCCAACTAGTAATAATTTTTTCGAAACGATTTGGAATTTTTTAATTTTGCTGAAAAATTTCACATATTCTCGAATTTTTTTCTCGAAAATGGATGGGATTTTAAGGGTATGTCTATTCACCAAAAATGCTTATAATTGACCCTTTCAATCAGAAATAATTTTTTTAGAACGATTTTGAATTTTTGAATTTTGCTGAAAAATTTCACATCTTCTCGAATTTTTTTCTCGAAAATGGATAGGATTTGAAGGTTATGTCTATTCACCAAAAATGCTTATAATTGACCCTTTCAATCAAAAATAATTTTTTTAGAACGATTTTGAATTTTTGAATTTTGCTGAAAAATTTCACATCTTCTCGAATTTTTTTCTCGCAAGTGAGTAGGAATTCGGTGGTATGTGTATTCACCAAAAATAATTGTAATTGATGCCCCTAACTAAAAATAATTTTTAGAACGATTTGGAATTTTTTAATTTTGCTGAAAAATTTCACACCTTCTCGAATTTTTTTCTCGAAAGTGAGTAGGATTTTAAGGGTAAGTCTATTAACCAAAAATAATTGTAATTGATGCCCCCAACTAAAAATAATTTTTTCGAAACGATTTGAAATATTTTAATTTTGCAGAAAAATTTCACACCTTCTCGAATTTTTTTCTCGAAAATGCATAGAAATTCTGGGGTATGTCTATTCACCAAAAATAATTGTAATTGATACCCCCAACTAAAAATAATTTTTTTAGAACGATTTGGAATTTTTTAATTTTGTCGGAAAATTTAGGCACCTACCCCCTGTCGATTTTCCTTAAAAATTCGTTTTTCATTTATAATAAATTTGTTTGACACTGTACAGAAAAGTTGTTTAATACTTTTTTGTAGGTATCCATGAACTCTAGTTCCCCCCAAAATTTCAATGAAATATATTCACTATTATAGAAGTTATGACCGTTTGAAAATTGAACCATTTTTA
Organism: Colletes collaris; assembly: GCA_030068185.1. Classification (NCBI taxonomy): domain Eukaryota; kingdom Metazoa; phylum Arthropoda; class Insecta; order Hymenoptera; family Colletidae; genus Colletes; species Colletes collaris. The sequence continues at coordinate 3,608,421 of JASGYR010000076.1, read as the reverse complement.
TTGGGGGTTTTCCTTATTTTGCGAGATGAAGGAATAAGTTTTCGAATATTTTTACAATTTCTACATATTCTCCGTCAAAATACGCGTTGTTTGCCGTTTTAAACATTAAAATCGACCAATCCGTTCAGAAGTTATGACATTTTAAAGATTCGCCTCTCTTAGATTAGATTTTCGGTAAGGAATTTTTTTCTCGAAAATGCGTAGGATTTTGCAGATATGTATAATGACCAAAAATGCTTATAATTTACCCCTGCAATCAGAAATAATTTTTTTAGAACGATTTGAAATATTTTAATTTTGTCGGAAAATTTAGGCACCTACCACCTGTCGATTTTTCTTAGAAATTCGTTTTTTATTTTTAATAAATTTGTTTGACGCGCTACGGAAAAGTTGTCTAATACTTTTTTATAGATACCCATAAGCTCTACTTTACAAAAAAATTTCAATGAGATACCCTCACTATTATAGGAGTTATGGTCGTTTGAAGATTGAACCATTTTTATTGGGGGTTTTTCTCATTTTCCAGGGTCAAGGATCAACTTTTCGAATATTTTTGCGATTTCCTCATATTCTCCACTAAAATACGCGTCGTTTGCCGTTTTAAACATTAAAATCGGCCAATCCGTTCAGAAGTTATGACATTTCAAAGATTCGCCTCTCTTAGATTAGATTTTCGGTAAGGAATTTTTTTCTCGAAAATGCGTAGAATTTTGTGGATATGTGTAATAACCAAAAATGATTGTAATTGACCCCTGCAATCAAAAATAATTTTTCCAGAACGATTTGAAATTTACTAATTTTGTCGAAAAATTTCACATCTTCTCGAATTTTTTTCTCGAAAATGGATAGGATTTTAAGGGTATGTCTATTCACCAAAAATGATTGTAATTGACCCTTTTAATCAAAAATAATTTTTCCAGAACGATTTGAAATATTTCAATTTTGTCGAAAAATTTCATCATTTTTCGAATTTTTTTCTCGAAAATCACATGTATCTTTCCATTTCTTTTTTATCTACTGTTCATTTTGTAAACAACGTGAAAAGGGTTTGATAAAACGTACGAAACCACCAAAATTAAATCGAATTAAAGTTTTCAAAAGCAACATATCAACGATATAATAATATAATTCTGTTCTAAAAGATTCACCAAATTTTTCTGTTATAAGGAACTCACAAGAAGAAGTTTGAGAAACACTGATACAGTTTTATTTTATACAACAAGGACCAATAACGAAAAACAACGACTTAAAAAGCTTGAAAAATGATAGAAAAACTGGCATGGAAATTAAAACGTACAAACACGCGAAGAAATGAACAGCATAATTGAGGAAGCGAGGAAAAGTCCACGGAAGGAGTGGCATAAAGTAAAATTAGTCATAATAACGGAATCCGTGATCAAACACGTGGCTAATCGTGTTATAATAATCAGCGACCGAGATTAGAGGAAACAAAACGAATATCTGTATCATGTAATTAACCCTAAATAGCACCTTTGTCAAGATAATCGCGTTTATTTACAACGGAGAAATTAAATAAATTCTAAACCTTAAAAAGAAACATATATTTAATTCGTACATTTTTCCAAAGAAACTTTCACGTCTGTATCGCGTTAAATTCATCTCAAATTATATTTAACACAAGATCTATACATTTTGAGGGTATTGTCCATTCACCAGAAATGATTGCAATTGATTTACAAGCTTTTAATAACTTTTTAATGAAGAATCAATCCAGAAATTGATGATCTTAACACTTTACCGACCGATAGCCTATTAATCCACTGTTTTACCGACCAACGCTTACCGACCGATAAAACAGTTGATTAGTAGGCGCTCGGTCGGTAAGCGTTGGCCGGTAAAACAGTCGATCGCCGGTAAAACAGGAAAACGCTATCCCAAGGGTGGCCAAACACCCTGTATATCGCAAAAAAGCAATTTTCCACGCGTTAATAGTGTTTCAGAAATACAAATTTTTCCCCCCCTCGAGGGGCTTCGATTACCAGCAGTTCCCCATTAGCGAAAAGTAAAAACAAAGTCGAGGATGCTTCCGTTATTACGAAAGTAACGAGGAAGACGTCCCGTGGGGTGAGACCACTTTCGAACACCAGGAATACGGTAACACGATGAAGAAGCAACGTGGCGAGCATGATCGGCGATCGTGTTACCGGACAAAGGCTAAAACCAGAAATCCGCTCGGGTTTCTCAGCGACTGGATTCGTACCGGAACACACGACGAGGACACGATCTCGAAATAAAGACGCGAGCAAGGACCAAAAAGTTTCACCAGTGATCTAGTGACAACCCAACACCGCGCTCGCCGTAACGGATTCTCTTTTTCTGATGTCGGGGGGGGGGGACGTTCGAGACAAGATACCATGAAAAGTATCAAGAAACACGAAAGGTTCGCTTCGAGGAACACATCGAACCAGCGTGGTCGGTTCGAAGAAAATTTGGCGATGCAAAAAACGCATCTAGTCGACCTACAGGAAGTCTACATCGTTTCTTTCCAAAGGTTGAATTTTTAAAATACATTTTTAGATTAGCATTTGCTTATTTAATCGACAATCCATCAGTTAGTTTGTTAGTTTGTCATTTAGTTAGTTAATTTGTCATTTAGTTAGTTAATTTGTCAGTTAATTAGTTAGTTTGTCATTTAGTTAGTTAGTTTGTCATTTAGTTAGTTAGTTTGTCAGTTTACTGTTACTGTTTGAATTTTAACACTTTACCGACCGATAAATCGACTGTTTTACCGACCAACGCTTACCGACAGAGAGCCTATTAATCGACTGTTTTACCGGCCAACGCTTACCGACCGATAGCCTATTAATCAACTGTTTTATCGGTCGGTAAAGTGTTAAACAATAGTTCTCTGATTTTTTTTAAATACATTTTTAGATTAGCATTTGCTTATTTAATCGACAATCCATCTATACGACTGTGAACAAAATGATTTAGCATTGCTTATGAATTCTTCATGTCTATCTATATTAAATAGTATGAAAGAAAATAGAAAATCTTGAGTAATATTTATTGTTTGGATGGTTCGGTTCTGCGTTCGTTGACGGAGCAGTTTCAACTGTGTACCGTTATCGGCAATCGACCCTGCATTCCGATTAGTTTCACAATTACTCATCTGCGTAGCGTAGGGTAAGCTAATGATCGTGGTAATAGAAAAAAAAAGGGGGGGATAAACACAAGATGATTGCTACGCGACCTGATTTATACCCTTTCCTTCCACGACTCGCGAGATTTGCTATCGCGACCAAATAAAGTGCAATCTTTAATAACTACCCTCTACTAATAACAGCTTAGTTTTTCTTCGTTTCGTTTCTTTCTTTCCTTTCTTCTCCTTGTGATTCGATTTCCCATTTTATTTTCATTTTTCTCTGGTTCAAGTAAATTTTCTGGTTCTAAAATTCCTCTAAAATTGCTCTAAAGTTGCTCTAAAGTTGCTCTAAAATTCGTCTAAAATTCGTCTAAAATCCCTCTAAAATTGTTCTAAAATAGCTCTAAAATTGCTCTAAAATTGCTCTAAAATTGCTCTAAAATTCGTCTAAAATTTGTTTAAAATTCGTCTAAAATTCCTCTAAAATCCCTCTAAAATCCCTCTAAAATTGCTCTAAAATTGCTCTAAAATCCCTCTAAAATTGCTCTAAAATCCCTCTAAAATTGCTCTAAAATTGCTCTAAAATTCGTCTAAAATTTGTTTAAAATTCGTCTAAAATTCGACTAAAATTCCTCTAAAATTCTTCTAAAATTCGACTAAAATTCCTCTAAAATTCCTCTAAAATCCCTCTAAAATCCCTCTAAAATTGTCCACGCGTCGATTATTTGGGAAAAGGACTATCTTTATGTTGTTGTTACATTGAAAAAACATATGCATATGAATTTTTGATCTGATTCTGTCAAAATTGCAGAACTGACAAGGGGTCAAGGTTCTTTATGCGTAACAAAGACTATGATTACTGATTCTTTTCAAGCAACAATCGTTTCAAAATTATTTCAACAGATGTTTAGCTATAATTTGTTTCCATCGTTGTTATATTAAAATAACATATCGAAGTAGATTTTCTGGTTCTAAAATTCCTCTAAAATTGCTCTAAAATTGCTCTAAAATTCCTCTAAAATTGCTCTAAAATTGCTCTAAAATTGCTCTAAAATACGTCTAAAATTCGTCTAAAATTCGTTTAAAATTCATCTAAAATTCCTCTAAAATTCCTCTAAAATTCCTCTAAAATTCCTCTAAAATTGCTCTAAAATTGCTCTAAAATTGCTCTAAAATTGCTCTAAAATCCCTCTAAAATCCCTCTAAAATCTAAATTTTCTGGTTCGAACTGTGTACATAAAATTACCGTAACGCACAGTGTATTTAACAATGGACAAAAATAAAAAAAAAACTGAGATCTATGTTTAATAAATTCTTGTACCCCCGAACATGTTTAATAAAGGAACACTATCACGTGCCATGGCTTGAGTAATTACAGGTTATATAAGTGAATTTATACAGTAATAACACTTGATGTATTTTATAACTTAATAATACATAAAATTTTATTAGTGTATAAATTCACTTACTGACTCGACAGTTACTAAAACTTGGTATGCGACCTAAAGTCACGTCCCGGTGGGATTAGGGTTAATACTCGAAAGTCCAGAGTCTTTTCAAATCTTAGCTGGATCTAAGTTTGTTAGATTTTGATGACTAATTCACCCAAAAAAGCCTGATACAAATGCAAATCAATTTTTTAATATCGAATCAAAGATGAATTTCGTGATTTATAAATTAAAATTCTGGAAACATAGTCACTATAGTTATTTAAAAACTATAATAACTTATGAAAATTGTTTATTTATAGTAGTTTTTAATTTCTGTTGTTATTATTCCAGTCATTTTATTTTAAATATGAAACCATCAATATCAGAGAAATAAATGATTTTATTATCTAATTCGATTCATACTAATCATCAAATACTTGGGAAAAACAGTACTCCTAATCTTTAAATAATTACTGTGAAAATTGCAGGCAAATCGATCAATTAATTGTGATTAAACAATATTTAAAAATGCATAAATTTTGCTTTGTAAAAATAAAAAACCGAGTTACACAGTGAATGATGACTTTGTATATTAATAATTAGAAATAGAATCGTAGAATTAGTAAAATAGCATGGTCAATGTATCGATTTTTTATGTACAATAAAATAGACACCAAAACGAAACGATAATTCGAGAAATAATTGAGGAACTTCATTAGTTTGTTAACACTGGGTTTAGAAAGTTGAACAAAAAGGTGTTTCAAAATATTACTCGGAGATATTGAAACGTATCCGCAGCATTTTTTGCAAAGTTTCGTAACTGTAAACGGAGCATCGATACATTATTACAGACCAGACGTAAAAGAACAATCAAAACGATGGATTTCTCCTGGTGAAAGTACACCAAAGAGGATAAAAGCAGTTACAATCAGTTGGGAAGGTTATAGCAACTGTTTTTTGGGGGGATGAACATAATATTCAATTGTTATTTGGAAAAAAGACTTTCTTTATGTTGTTGAAACATTGAAAAAACATATCCATGTAAAATTCGTCTAAAATTCCTCTAAAATTGCTCTAAAATTGCTCTAAAATTGCTCTAAAATTGCTCTAAAATTGCTCTAAAATTGCTCTAAAATTGCTCTAAAATTGCTCTAAAATTCGTCTAAAATTCGAAAAATTTCACATTCTTGAATTTTTTTCTCGAAAGTGCGTAGGAATTCGGGGGTATGTCTATTCACGAAAAATGATTGTAATTTACTCCTGCAATCAAAAATAATTTTTTTAGAACGATTTGGAATTTTTTAATTTTGCAGAAAAACTTCACAGATTCTTGAATTTTTTTTCTCGAAAATGCGTAGGATTTTGCGGATATGTGTAATGACCAAAAATGATTGTAATTGACCCTTTCAATCAACAATAATTTTTTTAGAATGATTTGGAATTTTTTAATTTTGCAGAAAAACTTCACAGATTCTCGAATTTTTTTTCTCGAAAATGCGTAGAATTTTGCGGATATGTGTAATGACCAAAAATGATTGTAATTTACCCCTGCAATCAGAAATAATTTTTTTAGAACGATTTGAAATATTTTAATTTTGCTGAAAAATTTAGGCACGTACACCCTGTCGATTTTTCTTGAAAATTCGTTTTTGATTTTTAATACATTTGTTTGACGCGCTACGGAAAAGTTGTCTAATACTTTTTTATAGATACCCATAAGCTCTACTTTACAAAAAAATTTCAATGAGATACCCTCACTATTATAGGAGTTATGGTCGTTTGAAGATTGAACCATTTTTATTGGGGTTTTTCTCATTTTCCGGGGGAACGGATCAACTTTTCGAATATTTTTGGAATTTCCACATATTCTCCACTAAAATACGCGTTGTTTGCCATTTTAAACATTAAAATCGGCCAATCCGTTCAAAAGTTATGACATTTCAAAGATTCGCCTCTCTTAGATTAGATTTTCGGTAAGGAATTTTTTTCTCGAAAATGCGTAGGATTTTGCGGATATGTGTAATGACCAAAAATGCTTATAATTGACCCTTTCAATCAGAAATAATTTTTTTAGAACGATTTGAATTATTTTAATTTTGTCGAAAAATTTCACACCTTCTCTATTTTTTTTCTCGAAAGTGGGCAGGATTTCGGGGGTAGGTCTATTCACCAAAAATGCTTGTAATTGACCCCTGTAACTATATATAATTTTTTTTAGTACGATTTGAAATTTTTTACTACCCACTGTCGATTTTTCTTAATAATTTGTTTTTCATTTTTAATAAATTTGTTTGACACTGTACAGAAAAGTTGTTTAGTACTTTCTTGTAGGTGCCTATGAACTCTAGTTCCCCCCAAAATTTCATTGAAATATACTCACTATTATAGGAGTTATGACCGTAAAATTCCTCTAAAATCCCTCTAAAACCCCACTAAAAATTGTCCACGCGTAACAAAGACTCTATAATTACTGATTCTTTTCAAGCAACAATCGTTTCAAAATTATTTCAACAAAGATGCTTGTCTATAATTTGTTTCCATTGTTGTTACATTGAAATAACATATCGAAGTCAATTTTCTGGTTCTAAAATTCGTCTAAAATTCGTCTCAAATTCGTCTAAAAATCCTCTAAAAATCCTCTAAAAATCTCTCTAAAATCTCTCTGTAATCCCTCTAAAATTCCTCTAAAAATCCTCTAAAAATCCTCTAAAAATCTCTCTAAAATCCCTCTGTAATCCCTCTAAAATGCCTCTAAAATTCCTCTAAAAATCCTCTAAAATGCCTCTAAAATTCCTCTAAAATGCCTCTAAAATGCCTCTAAAATCCCTCTAAAACCCTCTAAAACCCTCTAAAACCCTCTAAAATCCCTCTAGAACCCTCTAAAACCCTCTAAAATCCCTCTAGAACCCTCTAAAACCCTCTAAAACCCTCTAAAACCCTCTAAAACCCTCTAAAATCCCTCTAAAATTGTCCCCGCGTACCAAAGACCCCAAATAGATTCTTTTCGAGCATCATTTCATGAGCAATTAAACCCCCACCGCAGTCTAAGTCCACAAGTTGAGAAGCTCTGGCCTAGGAGATTCACATCCGGAGAATCAGGGCACTTTCCATAGACAAAATTCTAAACAGAGGGGCCTGGAATCGTAATTTGAAGTAACGCGGTGTACTTGGAACGGCTGGAACTCGTGCGCGCGGCGGTCTGGCGCGAAAAGAGCCGGATGAGTGGATGCATAATGGTGAATCATATCGCTGCCGAAGAAACTAGATCATTAAGCCATGCAACCTTGGATTTCTTGCCAAGTTCAGTGCACTGTCCGGCCGGCTAGGTCTGAATATACCTACCCCGGCACTATCCGCTCTCCCGAGTTCCTCTCCTCCTCTCATCGGAGGTCTTTCCTCCTCGTCACCGTGTCCTTTCCCTCTTTCTCCGTTTCGTGCGATCAATCCGCCAGCCTGTTCCGTTCCTCGTACGCACATTGCACGCGTGTGCGAAGGTAGAAGTAGACCCGTAGCTGCATCACCTCCGGCATTTCTCTCCCTCTATCCTCCCCATGGCCAGCCATCTAGGCCTATCCTAGTTTTTGTCTATACCCCGCTGACTGGCATCGGTCAAACCCATCTACGGCCACCGCCATCCGCCATATACGATCATTTCTGCGACCGCGGAAAGAACGGACCAAATAGAGCCCAGCGGGACGGAGACAGCCAGAGGAAGAGCACCATGGCGAGGAAAAAGAAAATCCCGGGGATCAAAAGTCTCGCGCTAGGAAAGGACGAACAGACCCGGGAGTGCCGAGAGAGGGAAGAGAAAGGCTCTCTTGGCAGACGGCGATAACGACGCGGTGTACGCCTCCACTTTCCATCGTAAACATTTCGAGGCTGCTCCTCCAGACGATAGGACGACGTCTGGATTTCCTAAGCGAGACGCTGTTGCGTTCGCGTTCTTGGCTGCCGCGTTGGAATTTCGTAGAACTTAATATAGCGCTCGCGGGGCGGAATAATGCAATGCGACGGAAGATAATGCTTGTTCGCGTTTAAGGAGGAACCTAGGACTTTGTATCAATCGTGTACACGGGGTATGATATTACCAGAGGCACGGTGGAACGTTATGGCGACGGTGATTCGCAGAGTGGAATTTAAGAAGGTCGCGTCATTCTCATGACTTCTTTCCAACCTTGCGTTTCTCTGTTCCTTCGCCTTACAGGCTCTCGTTTACGTCAAACTTTAACCACTTTGTTTAGGTATCGAGCAAATAATGAGTCAAAATTACTGTAAATGTTATTTCAATAGCAAATCTGTAACTCTATTTTGGAAAATTTTTAATCGTTCTGAAAAAATTATTTTTGGTTCCAGGGGTCAATTGTAATCATTTTTGGTCGATAAACATATCCTTGAAATCCTGCGCATTTTCGAGAAAAAAATTCGAGACTGAAATTTTTAGACGAAATTAAAAAATTTCAAATCGTACTAAAAAAAATGTATTTAGTTGCAGAGGTCGATTACAAGCATTTTTGGTGGATAGACATATCCCAGAAATCCTTTGCATTTTCGAGAAAAAAATTCAGGAAGATGAACTTTGTCGACAAAATTAAAAAATTTCAAATCGTTCTGAAAAAATTATTTTTGGTTCCAGGGGTCAATTGTAATCATTTTTGGTCGATAAATATAACCTTGAAATCCTGCGCATTTTTGAGAAAAAAATTCGAGAATGTGTGAGATTTTTAGAGGAAATTAAAAAATTTCAAATCATACTAAAAAAAATGTATTTAGTTGCAGAGGTCGATTACAATCATTTTTGGTCATTACACATATCCCTGAATTCCTACGCATTTTCGAGAAAAAAATTCAAGAAGATGAACTTTGTCGACGAAATTAAAAAATTTCAAATCGTTCTGAAAAAATTATTGTCGGTTGCGAGGGTCAATTACAATCAATTTTTGTCATTAGACATATCCACGAAATCCTGCCCAGTTTCAAGAAAAAAATTAATTACCGAAAATTATTGTCCGATTCCCCTGAAATTTCACGTTTTTCAAATCGTTCTGAAAAAATTATCTATAGTTGCAGAGGTCGATTGCAATCATTTTTGGTGAATACATGTACCCCCAAAATCCTTTGCGTTTTCGAGAAAAAAATTCAAGAAGATGGACAAAGTTGACGAAATTAAAAAATTTCAAATCGTTATGAAAAAATTATTGTCGGTTGCGAGGGTCAATTACAATCAATTTTTGTCATTAGACATATCCTCGAAATCCTATCCACTTTCGAGAAAAAAATTCGAGAAACTAGAAGAAGCACTAAAAAAGTTATTTTAAATTCATTAATTATTTAATGACGAGCTGTTATAGAATGAATTTTTAAATAAATAGCAAAGTATAATATCCTGAAGAATACAACAGTCTCTAAAGTCTCTAAAATCACGTTGAAGATGGTTAAAAAATGGCTCAGGGTTGATCGTTCGAGGGTTAAACGGAAGTATTAGGCAATATGTCTAGAAATTCACGTTTTCATCATCGCGTGTCTTTCCTATCCCATCGAATTTCTGTAAGAAAGGGCTTTTATACCCAACAATTTCATCCTGCCAACATCATCTTCCTCGGCGATAACAGCTACCGAAATATCAACAGCTTTCAGCTACTCTAGCTTCCTCGAATCTAATCTATCCCTGCCACGGTAGCCTCCTCTCTTCCCCTATCGTTCAGATAGCGTTTCCGAATTTTTCCGAGCCATGAAAATTTATCGTCGCACTCGCGTTGCCCCGATCGTTACTGCTATCTCACGCTCGCGCTTTTTCGACCGCCATATTTAGAACCGTGGCTCCGGAGTGGTACGTACGTACGCTGTTTAAGGCTCGGTGGCCAAGAGAAGCTTTAATCGTTCCGAAAATTACACCACGCGCAAACGTACTGCGCTTGTACATTACTCTGTACGCTACCAGTTACACCAGTGCCATCGGGGGCCCCCCCAGTGACGGCCCTCGGGAAGGGTACAGGGGGGCTGTTTACACTTTTCCTACTTCTTCTGCAATTTACACTTATGCCTTGAAAGGCTTATACAGAATGATTCATTTAATCTTCGTGTCAAAAATCCATACCATTTTTCATATTTAATTTAAACAATTTTAAAGTACTTCTTGAAATATCGCAAAATTACTCGGTTTTTTTAGATAAAAGCTGTTGTTCGTTGGTCAACAAAAACTGCGTAATCAATGGATATTATGCGTTGCAAAAATTCGTAGATATAGTTAAATATATGATAAATATGTCCATAAAATCCTGAATTAATTGCTCTTCAATAGCCCCCTAAAAAAAAAATGTGAAATATTTTTTTTCTTGCCTAGAAAGTAGAATGACTCGGTTTCACCCTCTCCAGGTGCAATAAATGACTATGGATACGCTACTGAAGTATGCTAGTACGCGTGAAAGAGAAGGAGAATCACGCTGCTATACCTGCTATCCTATGCGCGTAACTGTTCTGCTTAATATCTATTATAAAGTTACGCGCGCCCTCTAGGAATACGTACGCGCGGTGTGCTTTATCGCTAGTAACGCCGTAACATTGTTTTTAACGGTATAACGTGGCTCGAGATTGGCGATGAGCGAGCCTAAGTGGCCCGCGAGCCACGGCTGAGCTTTGATTATCCGCTAATAAACGTTTTCGCTGAGCGTAATTTGCGAATGGAAAGTGGCCCGGGTAATGCTCCTAATTAACACCTTGTTGACTGGGTGACGGCGGCGCAATATGGTTCCTCGAACTCCCGATATAATAATCGTTCGCATTGTATCGTTATTGCGGGACAATGCACGGGATAATGTTAACCTCTTCCAGACAGGCCTTCTTTGTAATGCAATATTATCGACCATAATGAATAGGTTTTACGGCAGACGACTCGACAGTGGTTCTTAACCGTTCACGGAACCCTAAAGCCAACCATAAACAGATCTCTGGCCATTTCACGTACTTGTATTCGAAAACATTGTTAAGTATATCAATTTCCACCCTTTCGATGCTTTAAAACTGATATTTCATACATTTTTCGATTTTAAGTCCCAAAGTCGCCATCATGTCCTCCATTTAGGGATCTTTGCAACTTCAAAATGTTTTATTCATTACTTAGCATTTGTTAATATTAATTGTTAAGTATATCGTATTCAATAATATCAATTTCCACCCTTTCGATGCTTTAAAACTGATATTTCATACATTTTTCGATTTTAAGTCCCAAAGTCGCCATCATGTCCTCCATTTAGGGATCTTTCCTAACTTTAAAATGTTTTATTCATTACTTAGCATTTGTTAATATTAATTGTTAAGTATATCGTATTCAATAATATCAATTTCCACCCTTTCGATGCTTTAAAACTGATATTTCATACATTTTTCAATTTTAAGTCCCAAAGTCGCCATCATGTCCTCCATTTAGGGATCTTTGCAAACTTTAAAATGTTTTATTCATTACTTAGCATTTGTTAATATTAATTGTTAAGTATATCGTATTCAATAATATCAATTTCCACCCTTTCGATGCTTTAAAACTGATATTTCATACATTTTTCGATTTTAAGTCCCAAAGTCGCCATCATGTCCTCCATTTAGGGATCTTTGCTAACTTCAAAATGTTTTATTTATTACTTAGTATTTGTTAATACTAATTGTTAAGTATATCGTATTCAATAATATCAATTTCCACCCTTTCGATGCTTTAAAATTGATATTTCATACATTTTTCGATTTTAAGTCCCAAAGTCGCCATCATGTCCTCCATTTAGGGATCTTTGCAACTTCAAAATGTTTTATTTATTATTTAGTATTTGTTAATACTAATTGTTAAGTATATCGTATTCAATAATATCAATTTCCACCCTTTCGATGCTTTAAAACTGATATTTCATACATTTTTCAATTTTAAGTCCCTATGTCCTCCATTTAGGGATCTTTGCTAACTTTAAAATGTTTATTTATTACTCAGTATTTATTTTAAGAACAAATATACAGTGTGGAACCTGCTCAGAACACTAATTGTATTACATTTTTCTTACAATTGTAAACAAATGTTCTACAGTGTTCCCAGGCGTTAACAAATTCAATTTTGTTTTTAACACATTACCGACCGATAGCCTATTAATCGACTGTTTTACCGACCAACAGTTACCGACCGATAGCGTATTAATCAACTGTTTTATCGACGTTTACCGACCGATAGCCGATTAATCAACCGCTACCGGTCGGTAAAGTGTTAAAATGACAGAGAATTTTGTTATTAACTGCACCCCCCAGAAAAACTGAATGTTTCTATTGTTGAAAATAAATATTACTTTGTTCTTATATACGTGTCGCGTTGGACAATTCGAACAAGCACGAAAAACGATTAATTTCTGTTTAATATTATATATTTGATATCTATTTTGTGTAAGTAACAACTCGAAACGAAGAAAAAAGTAAATTAATACATGTTCGTGAGTCTAAATAGTTTCAATCTTTGCTTATTATACTTTGCAGACTTTGCATATTAGCTGGAACCACCGACCATAAGCAAGAAAACCGAATTGGCGTCGAAATTACTTTCATGACCGACTGTATGTCTAGATATTAGCACATTGAGCACCGCGCGCCATTCTTATATAAATTACACTAATGTTTCTTCGTGGGCGATGTCATCATGTCTGAATGACGGGTATTATTAGTTAATAATGTCTGCCACTCAGAGTGCAAATAAAATGGACGTTTAGCACCATAACTTGGTTCAAGGTTACAAATCCATGGCCACGAGACAAAAGGACATAAGTCGCTTATGAAAATTTACAAAATTGCATCGTTGACATTTTTCTCAAACGAAATTTACACGTAATTTATTGATATAATACTCAAGTACGAAAAAAGTTGAATACGAAGTCGAAGACTCCAAGAGAAATATGAACGAAATTGCGTTTTTTTTTGTCAATTTAGTTTTCGTAGATAAGATTGAAAATAAAATTTGTTTAACAGTTGGTATATTTACGAAACACAGATTAAACAGTATTTCCGTAATTTAAGTCATCAATTGCAATAAACTAACGGAACTGCATTCGAATATTTATTTTTATAGTACTATCTAGGAATAGAAACTACTATTATAGCTTAATTTTTTACATTTTAATTACAAATGTTGATTATATACCTATTTTTACTGAAGTGGGCCAATTTGACTCGTAACAACAAAATTCAGAGAGGAATCAACATTTCCATAAATTTCATTACACAACTAAGAACCAACATATTCGTTTTTAAAAAAATAATATTTAACACATTACCGACCGATATTAATCGACTGTTTTACCGACCAACGCTTACCGACCGATAAAACAGTTGATTAATAGTCGGTAAGTGATTCTGGTCGGTAAGCGTTGGCCGGTAAAACAGTCGATTAATAGGCTATCGGTCGGTAATGTGTTAAGTTACATATATAGTAATCAAATGTTTAATGATTCAAATGGGCTCAGTTCGTAAATCTCGATAAACTTTTCCTTTCTGATCTCGATTAATAATTCGACGAATAAATTCTTTTTATCGTGGGCGTAAAGGACAAAGGTGCAACTTAATCGCACCGAAAATATCCCCGTTGGCGAACATACGGCGCTCGTGCGTACCCGGAATCATCTAAACAGCGTCCTCGATGGAACAACAGGCAGAAAAAGGAGCTCGAGGATCGAAGAAGCAAAAGGAACAATTCCCGTGTAATTCGGTCCTGTCTAACGTTGCCCTTATGCCGTGCAACATCCGATACCTTCCTCCTCCGTGGACAACGTAAGATAACACCTGTGATGCAACCGGTGAGAATAAAATGACCGAACACTCGCGCGTGAGCATCGTTGCGTTCGAGGAACAATTTTCTTCGCGTAATCGACGATAAAACTCCGAAACAAAAGTGACAAACATTTGATATGCTTCCTTATTTCCTACTTTTTGACCCTAAAATGGACTCTGAATCGTAACTGAAGAACTAACAGATACAATAAATAAAATTCATAATTGGAAAGCAGAAGGAATAGACCACATCCACAACTTTTGACGCGAAAAATTCGCAACGATATACATAGAACCACCTAGGCGAACAAATCAACTGCTTTCCTCACGAAAGCAAGAAAATTTAAATAGTTTATACAGAAGGCCTGAGGAGCTTAAAATAAAGTATGCCTATAGGGACTGTGTTTATCCTGAGTATTTATTTCGGAGCCAGCAAAGCCAGACATCCGCTTCGAAGCGTTAACTTTTCGTTTTCCCCGCTATTAATAATACTTGACGAATCAATTCATGTGATTTTGATATAGAAGGAGGAAAAAACTGAGCAGAATAGGCGCATCCTGCGGAGCCAACCATCTTTCCGCATGGACGAGAAAGGATGACTCGAATCCCCTCTGGCAGGATCTGTCCGCCCGCATGAAAAACCTTCGATGTGCGTACGCACGCGGACCGGAAATACCCCCGGGGTGCCTCAACACGATCCTCTCGCGGAAGTGCACCACACGGAATGCAAATTCACCACGATCGAGTCGCTTTACGAGAAAATAAAATTTATAACTCCTTCCCGTCCCGCCATAAAATCGTCCTCGCCGACAAACGAACGGGACCAACAATCACGCCTTCCAAAGACTGAATAAAAGTCCAAGGAACCTTCCAAATTCAATTTATCGTTGCTTACGTTCCTCGAACCAGATAAAAGTCGCTGGAAATCGTCAAATCAAACACGCTCAACATTATCAATTTACCGATTTCAAGGATCCTGACTTAAATGGACTTTATTTCATTTAGGTAATTAACGAGGATTGAGGAATTCTATTGGACAGGAGTACAGGAAGCTCTACTTTTAAAACTTCGTTTCATTCTTTGCCATTTGTTGCTGCAATTTTACTGTCGATGCGATAAACGTTTATTCTGCGAATTTTTCAAACTATTTTCTCAGTTCAAAACTCATTTGTTGATTCTATGTTTGTAATATAATTTTTTTTTCTTCTGTTTCTTCTTAAATATTCACGGGAAAGTATTGCCTAATTACTAATTACCAAACGTAAGGTAGAGAAATAATTAACCATGAACAGATGAATGATTTTTTCCCCCCGAGCGGTCACCCATCCCTGTGCTGCACGCGACCCAATGATGCTGAACGTCGATGACCGGACGGATAGCCAGCGTTCCACCGTGCCCACTACTGCTGACGATTCTATGTTTCTAAAAAATTCTCAAAACATTGGATAACACCTCTTTTCGATAACACCTCCTATTCTAATACTCCTATTCTAATCTTAATAAATTAAAAAAATATTGCGACACCATTTCCCAGAACCACAGAGTCGATTGAAGTAATAAAAATTTGATTTTTATCAAATTCAAGTGTAAACAGATTTTCTAAATATTTCTAACACAATTTTATAGTTGAACAAAAATTCTCTAAAACTTAGTAAAAAAATGAAATTTTTTGCTTATTAATACGATTCCTTTTAATTTTATTGTTGTAGAGTATTTAATTAAAAAATCATCGTTCAGTCATAAAATTTGATTTTTATACCATTTTATCAAATTCACGTGTAAACAGATTTTCTGAACATTTCTAGCACAATTTTATAGTTGAACAAAAATTCTCTAAAACTTAGTAAAAAAAATGAAATTTTTTGCTTATTAATACGATTCCTTTTAATTTTATTGTTGTAGAGTATTTAATTAAAAAATCATCAGAGTCATAAAATTTGATCTGTGTAACCTTCGACTGCATTCATTGGTAAAACTATCATCTCTGCATTTGTTTGAAACTATTTTTGAACCTCGTTAACAAATTTCGTGTTGATAAAAAAATTCTATTGTCGGTGGATTAAAAAATTAATTAACGAGGCAACAATAAGATCGCGTACAAAGAATATTTATTCGCAGCCTGTCCGTTAAGATCAAGATCGAGGTCAAGGATAATTAATCACTGAAACGAAAATATCGAGACGGGGGGGTTTCGACATTCTCACCGAATGCATCTGGTCGTCTAATTAAACCCATAATTACGGCCGACATGCATAATTGGACCGGGGTCGGAAACAACTTCAGCTACGAAGATCAAAGGTCCACGACCGATTTCTCGTGATGTACGACGATCGAGAGGGGGGCCCCCTCGATGCACCTGCGCCAAAGATCGTATTGTTTTAGGACCAGGTAGATGGGCTTCAACAGGCCGCAGGATACGCTTCGTGCCTCGCAGCATCTCCAATGGACCGAGTCACATCCGTTAAACTTTGTAGACAGGAATTCTGTCCTATTTCTTTCTTTCCCTCAACTTCTTCCTGATTCCTCTTCTTTTAGCTATCTCAGCGAATCTATTTTCAACAGTTTAGGTCTCTTTTTCTATCCTTGTTTGCTCTTCATCCATTTCGATGATTACCTCTTTCGTTAGAACTGCGATTACTCTTCTATATGTACCATGAAGTTTGCTTGTTTCTTTTTGTATCAGACTCCCCAGTTTCGTGGCCATCAAATGAATATATCAGTCTTTATTCTTAATTATTAGTGCATTAGGAGTAAAGATAATCAAAATAACTTAACACATTACCGACCGATAGCCTATTAATCGACTGTTTTACCGACCAACGCTTACCGGCTGAGAGCCTATCAATCGACTGTTTTACCGGCCAACGCTTACCGACCGATAGCCTATTAATCGACTGTTTTACCGACCAACGCTTACCGGCTGAGAGCCTATCAATCGACTGTTTTACCGGCCAACGCTTACCGACCGATAGCCGAGATTTATCAACCGTTACCGGTCGGTAAAGTGTTAAGAATCGTTTTAGAATAGCACATTCTGTTCGATAACCATTTGACCCTTTGCATTATGTTTCAATTTTGTTACCAGCAGCTCCCCAACGCTTTCAAGTGTCCTATTTGAAATTTACGTTAACCACTAGGGAAATTTAAACAAATTGAACAAACAGATTGAATTAAACATCTCTTTGGTTTGGACTTGGAAGAATGTCGAGCGAGACTCGTGAAAGTTAGCTTCTGAGATAAAAAACATTGTTTCTAGATGGCTGAAAACTATCATACGAAAAATTCGAACTTGTTTTCAGAGACTCGTTAAAATTCAAGAGATTTAGATTCTTTTTGACATCTAATCTTGAAAATTAATTGTTTTAGCTAGTCGATGACGCGTTAATTTCCGCGTTGGTTGTTAACGAGTATCAAAAAAGCCTCGTGACTAATTCTTTGATTCCCCAGACGTCTAACAGTCTTTCCTCTCTTTGCATTAATTTGCAACGTAAGTTTATCGCGTGTACGGGGACATTTCTGCCCGTTTATCAGCCCGTTCGCGCTATCGTTCAACCCGATCGGTCTCGATCGAACTGTTCGCGTTCCATGCTCGTTCTTCCGTGTCTCGCTGGCCAGCCAACGATGCCCAAAGCGGTTCTACGCGTCTTAATAGCGCGTTAATGCTCGACTCGTCGTGATATCGAATCGACTCGGCGTCCATTCGTTGCCGAACCGATTCTCTGTTGCGTGGTTCGATCCGTAATATCGACGTACGATCTCGGGGCAACGCATAAAATTATAATACGAAAGAAAATCGACGGTAATCCAGATTCCGTTGCGCACGACGTTTTATTATTTCGACAAGTGCTCGCGATTCACCGATAGCAATTAGAAGTGGGCGGTGAGGGATCATTTTCAATTTTTAACAACTAATATACCGTCCAAAAAGGATTTAGAAAAATCGGAACCAAGTCGCTTGAAACGTAAAATTTCCCGAAATTTTCGATGATTTGTTATTTAAAATTATTTATATCGGGGGGAAATTTTAATGGGAGACTCTGGAGGCCAAAATAAGACGAAAATGAAGAATACCAATTTGTTGATCGAGGCTTTGTTAAAATGTTATTAACGTTTAAAATTTTGCCTGTTTTTAATTTTTTTCTAGAAAGTGGGTAGGATTTCGAGGGTGTGTCTATTGACCAAAAATAATTGTAATTGACCCCCGGAACCGATCATAATTTTTCCAGAACGATTTGTAATTTTTTTTTTCGTCGGAAAATTTCACACATTCTCGAATTTTTTTCTCGAAAATGTGCACGATTTCGAGGATGTGTCTATTGACCAAAAATGATTGTAATTAACCCCTGCAACCGAACATAATTTTTCCAGAACGATTTGAAAATTTTTTTTTTCGTCGGAAAATTTCACACATTCTCGAATTTTTTTCTCGAAAATGCGCAGGATTTCGAGGGTGTGTCTATAGACCAAAAATGACTATAATTGATCCCTGCAGCCTACAATAATTTTTCCAGAACGATTCGAAATTTTTTTTTTTCGTCGGAAAATTTAGGGATGACACCCTGTCGATTTTCCTTAAATATTCGTTTTTCATTTTTAATAACTTTGGTTGGCGCTGTACAGAAAAGTTGTTTAATACTTTTTTGTAGGTATCCATGAACTCTAGTTATTGCCAAAATTTCAATGAAATATATTCACTATTGTAGAAGTTATAGGTGTTTGAAAATTGGACCATTTTTATGGGGTTTTCCTTATTTTTCCGGGGGAAGGAGTAACTTTTCTAATATTTTTGGAGTTTCCACAGATTCTCCGTCAAAATATGCGTAGTTTGCTTTTTTAAAAATTAAAATCGTCCAATCCGTTCAGGAGTTATGGTGTTTCAAAGATTCACCTGAAATTTCGGGAAAAACTATTTCAAGATCTCAGATTATATTTTCACTGAGGAATTTTTTTCTCGAAAATGCGTAGGATTTCGGGGGTATGTGTAATAACAAAAAATGATTGTAATCGACCCCTGCAACCGAAAATAATTTTTTTAGAATGATTTGAAAAAATTTTTTCCGCTAGAAAATTTCAGCAGTTTTCCGAATTTTTTTTCTCGAAAATGGATAGGATTTCGGGAGTATGTGTAATGACCAAAAATGATTCTAATCGACCCCTGCAACCGAAAATAATTTTTTTAGAATGATTTGAAAAATTTTTTTCCGCTAGAAAATTTCAGCAGTTTTCCGAATTTTTTTTCTCGAAAATGGATAGGATTTCGGGGGTATGTGTAATGACCAAAAATGACTGTAATCGACCCCTGCAATTGAATATAATTTTTTCAGAATGATTTGAAATTTTCTAATTCAATTTTTTAATAACTTTTTAACGAAGCCTCAATCAACAAATTGATATCCTTAATTTTCGTCTTATTTTGGCTTCTAATTAAAATTTTTCTCAGGTGTGGCCGACCACCCTGTATATCTATGGTCTTTTGTTGTTAGAATTCCTATATATGGTGTCTATATTTTATTTTGAAATTCAATTACTAACAAAATCATTTGGAATCAATAATGAATACCTAGTCGAATACCTAAAAAATTAATTTAACGTCTATAATGCCTCAAAGACTCTATAAATGTCCTATATTCACAAAGTGAATGTTTGATTATAGTTTGGCCGTGGATTAATAATTAATAATTAATAATTTCGTCCCGCGAGACGGGATTGCAAATGGAAAAAGTTTATTATACCGTAATTATAATTGCTAAGAGCTCGTTGGAACAGCTGTACATAACTTTCGTGCGTTGCGATCTAATAGATCCAGTAACGGCGAGTTTCGATCCGTTGCTTCTTTGATTCGATGGAACGGACACCGCGACCGATCAACGACATATTTAATTAGAGCCACGGGGTCTCATTAACACTTTACCGACCGATAAAACAGTTGATTAATAGGCTATCGGTCGGTAAGCGTTGGTCGGTAAAACAGTCGATTAATAGGCTATCGGTCGGTAAGCGTTGGTCGGTAAAACAGTCGATTAATAGGCTATCGGTCGGTAAGCGTTGGTCGGTAAAACAGTCGATTAATAGGCTATCGGTCGGTAAAGTGTTAAGGTATAACGTTCTAAGGAAATCGCGATCGTATCGCGTGGAATCAACGACAATGTTTTCCAGAATCGATTCCGCTCGTCGAACCAAACGGAACGAGTTTGCGCAAACGCGAGCTCGTACGTTCCCGTTTTTAAGCGTCGCGTTTTCCTCGACGCTTCTAAAATATCGAGGCAAATAAACGACGCCGTCGATAAATATTCAACAATTTTTTTTCAACTACTCCGCACACGAGAAAAATAAACATTCGTTTCATCACAAGCTCCGTATTATTTTTCGAATATTTACAATTATTAATGTTTCTTCCATCGCCACGACTGCAAGGAATCTGAATTCTTAGAAAATATCTTCTAAATCAATAGAATTTAGTAATGTAATTTAAATTGAAGGTAACCTGGGTAACTTGCTGGCAAAAGGATTCGGAAATTTGAAAATAAATTATTCCGATATTACTATTCGGTTACACAATTGTTCGACGTGCGCTGCACTTTCTACTCAC
Organism: Colletes collaris; assembly: GCA_030068185.1. Classification (NCBI taxonomy): domain Eukaryota; kingdom Metazoa; phylum Arthropoda; class Insecta; order Hymenoptera; family Colletidae; genus Colletes; species Colletes collaris. The sequence continues at coordinate 3,587,513 of JASGYR010000076.1, read as the reverse complement.
AGAATGTATTACGTGAATGTAACTTCGAATGGATGAACCACGGAAAGAATTCAAATTGCTGGCAATCCAAAACAGAAAAAATAAAAATCATTATACAGGGTAATTGTTAGTTATGACGTGTTTCGAACTTTTCGTTCGAAATTGCGTGTTCGTTGATTGTATCAAAGAGAACCACGTTGCTTTATTAAAAAGTGAAAAAAGAATAAAGAATTTTCTCGTATATATATAACACAGCCTGTCTATCTTAATGAAATCAAATTTGGAACGTTAAAAGTTAATTGTAAATGGCTGTAATAATAAAATCGTGAAATTAAAAGCGTACATTATAATTAAGAATCGATTTAAAAATAAATTTATAAGCTACCTACTCGATTTTTGTAATCTTAAAATTTCTATTTTTAAAATCGATTTACAAATGAATTTGTAAGAATTTTTTTCTCGATAATGCGTATGATTTCTGGGGTATGTATAATGACAAAAAATAATTGTAAATAACCCCTGTAACTAACTATAATTTTTTTAGTAGGATTTGAAATTTTTCAATTTCGTCGAAAAATTTCATTACTTACTAGAATTTTTTTCTCGATAACGCGTATGATTTCTGGGGTATGTATAATGACAAAAAATAATTGTAAATAACCCCTGTAACTAACTATAATTTTTTTAGTAGGATTTGAAATTTTTCAATTTCGTCGAAAAATTTCATTACTTACTACAATTTTTTTCTCGATAACGCGTATGATTTCTGGGGTATGTATAATGACAAAAAATAATTGTAATCGACCCCTGTAACTAACTATAATTTTTTTAGTAGGATTTGAAATTTTTCAATTTCGTCTAAAAATTTCAGTATTTACTAGAATTTTTTTCTCGATAACGCGTATGATTTCTGGGGTATGTATAATGACAAAAAATAATTGTAAATAACCCCTGTAACTAACTATAATTTTTTTAGTAGGATTTGAAATTTTTCAATTTCGTCTAAAAATTTCAGTATTTACTAGAATTTTTTTCTCGATAACGCGTATGATTTCTGGGGTATGTATAATGACAAAAAATAATTGTAAATAACCCCTGTAACTAACTATAATTTTTTTAGTAGGATTTGAAATTTTTCAATTTCGTCGAAAAATTCAAAATTTTTAAGAATCGATATACAAATGAATTAATAAGTTATTTCATCGATGAATCTAGAATATTTAATTTTGAAATGTTTAAAATCGATTTACAAGTGAATTTATGTTACTTTACCAATGAATCTAAAATCGTAAATAGAAAAATTGTTTAAATCAATTATAAATGAATTTACAAGTTCGTGAATGAAATTTGCTGGACTCTGTTCACTCCAGGGGGATAAAGGAAGAAAAACTGTTAAAAAAGGTGGTCGTTGGAACTTGCTTCCGGTCTTTGAAACGAGCCTTGCGCGGCTAAGTGTTGGATCCGTAACACATCGAAGCGATATCGCGCATCGATGCTCTTGTCAGCGTAACGAAAATTATTGCCAGGACGACAACGTGAATATCGGAAGGACTTTAACGCCACGGCTGGTGGAATGCCGTAGTGTCGTTGGAACAACTAGTTTACCTCTGCTGGTGCCCGAACGCGTCCACGACTCTGACAAAAAAAATCAGCGCACAGCGATGGAAGCTGGCTATCGCGAAGGCTTTGCAACTAGTACGAGTGACACGAGAAACTCCGTTAGATTCGCGACGAAATGAAAGTTACACCGGGCAAATACGCTCCACAGAAGGTGTACTTCGCCAGGAACATCACTCCACGCGCCATATTCCACCAAGATTCATACTCAAAGCACAAAATTATTTCAAACGTGAAAATTTCATGAAATACAGCAAACTCCTTCTCAAACCCATTATCTCGTGGTTACAAAATTTCTTTCATCTTTTACTAAAATGTAGCCCAACTAAACTAAGTAATCCAGCTGAGAGTGAATTATTTCAATTCCGTAGTAAAACTGGAAAATGATACAGAGAGAAATGTAAACACTGTTCTCCAAACCCAGACACTTCAATGAGAGCTGAAATGCAAAACAACAACACGCCCAGAGAGCAGTGGAATTCGTTGTTGACAACAGTCAAGCGTGATGAAATTATTCCAAACCAAAGATCTGTTTCGAAACAGAAATTACATCTATATTAAATCTTCCACTTTTGATGAACAAATTGAATATTAAATATTATATATATGTGCATATGATTAACTTTATTCCCGACAAAAGTGTTTAGATTGTGGCGTCGCCTCCCATGCTCGCCACCAGAGGGCTCCGCGCTCTCACAAGCGCGAGACCGACACCTCCGTATATATACACTCCTCGAACGACTTCCCAGGCAGGGCCTGCTAGAAAGCCCTACTGACGAGTCCACTAGCGCCCCCTCCTTTCCTTTTCTGTCCTCCTACGAATTCTCACGAGATAAAGAATGAATAAAGTTAGCCACATGTTTGCAGCAAACGTTTCATATCAAATATGTAAACAGCTTTTGCTTCGGAATCCTTCATTTTACTTAGGAAACTTCTTATAAGAGCGTGTACTCGATTGACACTAGATTTACGGAAGCAATCAATTTGACGGATATCTGATTCCATATTTAAAATTGCAGAGAACGCGTAAATATTATTTTTTAACAACTTATGTCGAACTTGATTGATGCAATGGCAAGAATACATAGTCTAATTAAAAGAAAAATCGTATTTTAAGGTAATTGTCAACATGAAAGATATTAATAAATATACGTGCGATCGATACCCGTAAATCTAGTGTTAAATATCAACTGAGTCTCTTGCGCAACAACGTAAATTTCTCAAGTGGTTTTCGCGTGGCTTGGAAACGCGTAAAATTATTAACGCGTCGATCCATGGATGAATAATTGGCCCCGACGATCTACGAAGAGAAGAAACACAACTCGTCCCCGTACGAATGGCGATCTTTTTTTGCAACACACTCGGTGGCGTAATGAATCTCTATCGCGTGGATGTAAATCAGAGAGCGATGCGTTTCCCGCTTGTCCCGTTCGACGTTTTACAAGCGATCAGTCCGGGATCGGGGCACGAACGACGCACAGGTGCATATCCAGAATACAAGAAGATGCGAACAGAGGTACCTCGGACCGGAAACGTCGGCGGATGCATCAACGGAAACGCGTGTCGACTTTCTAACCATGCATCGTAGGATACGCGCGGCGGTAAATCTTCGAACGCACGCCAGAGTCGAAAGAAATTATATTTTTTGCCCTATTTTTCAAATTCGTCGAAAAATTTCAGTACCTTCTAGAATTTTTTTCTCCGATAATGCGTATGATTTCTGGGGTATGTATAATGACAACAAATGATTGTAATCGATCCCTGTAATTGAATATAATTTTTTTAGTAGGATTTGAAATTTTTCAATTTCGTCGAAAAATTTCAGTATTTACTAGAATTTTTTTCTCGATAATGCGTATGATTTCTGGGGTATGTATAATGACAAAAAATAATTGTAATCGACCCTTGTAATTGAATATAATTTTTTTAGTAGGATTTGAAATTTTTCAATTTCGTCGAAAAATTTCAGTATTTACTAGAATTTTTTTCTCGATAATGCGTATGATTTCTGGGGTATGTATAATGACAAAAAATAATTGTAATCGACCCTTGTAATTGAATATAATTTTTTTATTAGGATTTGAAATTTTTCAATTTCGTCGAAAAATTTCAGTATTTACTAGAATTTTTTTCTCGATAATGCGTATGATTTCTGGGGTATGTATAATGACAAAAAATAATTGTAATCGATCCCTGTAATTGAATATAATTTTTTTATTAGGATTTGAAATTTTTCAATTTCGTCTAAAAATTTCAGTATTTACTAGAATTTTTTTCTCGATAATGCGTATGATTTCTGGGGTATGTATAATGACAACAAATGATTGTAATCGATCCCTGTAATTGAATATAATTTTTTTATTAGGATTTGAAATTTTTCGCCTTCGTTAGGTTTCAATCCTGAAAAATTGTGTTCTCTTTCAAGTTTCTACTTATCTAGACTTCCGTATGAATGATAATCTGTTATTGAAAAGACGAGAATGTAACTGCGTTTAATGAAGAACTTCGTAACGCGATTGCTCCAATTTTTTGCAAGTCTGCTCCGCCACATGTGGCCTTAAATCATCATGGTTGGCTCTCTGAGATATACTGAAGTCATCTGTTCCTGTAGTTCTGCATGAACAATATCAAAGTCACCGAACAATTACGATGCGTTCATTAAATAAGAGAAAATCCAACCTTGATGGTCACAAGAAATCAAATTTCTTAGCTTTTTCTAAAAATTCTAGAAATACTTGTATCTCATTGCATAGCCTCCCATTATACGATATGAATCGTAATTAATTATTCACTAATTCGTACTATTAACACATTACCGACCGATATTAATCGACTGTTTTACCGACCAACGCTTACCGACCGATAGCGTATCAATCAACTGTTTTATCGATCGGTAAGCGTTGGCCGGTAAAACAGTTGATTAATACGCTATCGGTCGGTAAATGTTGGTCGGTAAAACAGTCGATTAATAGGCTATCGGTCGGTAAAGTGTTAATACTAACAGTATTATTTACTCAAAAATAAAAATCTTCCAAAATAGGTGCTTTAACATCATCTAACGAGGTGCTCATTTTATCTACGTAAGTCACAAATATTCTTGAAAATGTGTACATTTAATGATGAAACAGTTTCAATCGTACTATTATAACCAATTAACTTTAAACCAATTTGTGAATTTTCCAAAACTAATTATCTATAAAAAATTAAAATATATTCCAATCTTTGCGAAAACCCCAAAACGAAGTGCTTCGACTATTTAATGTTTAATTTAAAAATTAAGAAATATAAAAAATTCTCGAAATGGGGGAGGATTAAAATTGCAATTTGCAATGAAAATAATCGCAATTTCCCGCCAATTTCCCACACAAAGAGGTGAAACGTTTGCGCGAAAATATTCCTGTGAAGATGGTGCTCGAAACTGAGGATGATCGCTACTGAATCATGCACAATGGCGATTATACAACACCGGGGTACTTAGAACAGTCGACGAAGAGTAGGAGAAAGGGAATGAGAAGAAGGGATGAAACGATACGCGCTTGGGATAAACGGAATAGAGTGTCGCCTCTATAGAGCCAATTTACATGTCGAGTCACGTGCATAAAGATAACTTGTCGCAGAAGTACGTGGATACGGGACGGATAGATCGCAGGGGGGGGCTCCGTTATACGCGATAGGCCATTAGTACATCGCGGAGAGAGAGGAAATGGACATTGATTTGTGTTTTGATGCGAGCTACCAGGCTCTGCGAACCTTCGCGTGGAATTAGCGGAAACGTGTCTATTAATTCCGCCGATTCTCACGGAACGCCAACTATTATTCAACCGAGCATAGGGGATGATCTTTCGACCAAAAGCAGACAAAACTTTACATTATATTTTATGTTTAACCCTTTCTTTATGGCAGGTTTCACGATCAAGTCTACTATATCAACACTTTACCGACCGGTAGCGGTTGATTAAACTGTTTTATCGGTCGGTAAGCGTTGGCCGGTAAAACAGTTGATTGATAGGCTCTCGGTCGGTAAGCGTTGGTCGGTAAAACAGTCGATTAATTGGCTATCGGTCGGTAAAGTGTTAAAATCAACACTTTATTTTATTTATTGGATTTGTTTCTGAAAGCAGTCAGACTCGAGCATGAAAGGGGTTAATACGTTTGCAGGATATTCGTGAAACGAGTCTCTTTTCTGAGCATTGCAAATACGAATCTAAACAAAATTGAGCAGTGTTTAAAAAATGATTTGAAATTGAATCGTGTGTCGAGGAGTTAACAAAAGCAAGTGCAGGTCTCTACCGTTATGGGGCACCAAAGGAAATATTAATAATGTCATCGATAAAAAGGTAAAAAGAAGAGTCGGATGAAAAGGATGAAAAGGATCGCTGGATCGTCGATTTTCGGGCACATAGATCGTAACAATGGGAGTAAAGAGGAACAACGTGGTCAAAGAGGGGACACTTGGCGCATTATGGTATGCAGCTATGCAGTCAGGCACGTTGTATGATTATTTTGTGCGAGGCAAGGCCACCCTATGGCGAGGTGACAGGATCACCTCGTGTCAGGAACCTTGAGGAATTCCCGAAGCGTAGGGAAAAAGTATAAAACGACGAAAATGTGTCGCACAAAGGCCCCCCGAGGGGGTCAAACCCGGGGTCAACCGATATGCGATTTGGTTTATGGCCTTCTTCTCTCGTATTATTGTATTTTCGTTGGTGATTTACGATAGGAACACGAGACTGGCGGTTCTGTTCCTTTTTAATGTATTTTTCTCGCTTTACTGCCCCCCCCTCAAACATTTCTCGCCCGACGACGCGCCATTAGAATAGAGCCACGGTTCTACCTCGTTAAAACGTCGCGTTTGTACCTCGATAAAAGGCTGTTCCTCGATAAAAGGCGCCCCCTCGCGATATTTATGCCAAAAACCAAACATCATCGAACTAAAAATACAAAAATCACTAATGAAAATTGAAAATTGAATTTTTTATTTACTTCTGACGATTCTAATAAATATTTTAGAGTTGACGTAGACACGAAAGTGAAATTTACCTTTTTCGACTGAAGTTATAAGTGAAAATAATAGTGTTCTAAGAAATCTAATCTCGAGATAGAGGAAAGAAGGATCTGCACACATAAAAGCAACGAAAATTGAATTTTTTATTTACTTCTGACGATTCTAATAAATCTAATAAATTCTAATAAAAATAGAGAGAAAAAAAATAGAAGAAAAAAAATAGAAATGCAAATAAATGCAAATAGAAATGAAAAATGAAAAATAGAAGAGAAAAAAAACTCAGAAAAAATAAAATAGATATTAAGTGATTGTGGGAAAGAAATTAGTAATAGAAGACTAAAATTCTAGAAAAATTCTACTTCTTGATCTGTCTAGGATTAATAATTCACAAAATAATTTTGAAAATTCTAAAGATTGTTGAAATAAAACCACAGAATATGACTCGTAATTTGAAAGATGAAAGTCGAGTATAATTACTAAAAAATGCAAGATAATGAAGGTGAAACAGTTGCAATCTCGCTCTCAGAATCAACCAGAACGAAATCATCGATGAAAGGAAGCCTCCAAAAGCAACAATTGCAAGTTTCCTGCTTGGAATCAAGCAAGATCAACAAACGGAAGAGTTGTAGATAAAAAGAATACTCGAAAGTCGTAATTCGACTCGTAATTTGAAAGATGAAAGTATAATTACTGAAAAATGCACGATAATCAAGGTGAAACGGCTACGATCTCGCTCTGCGAATCGAACGAGATTGTGGATGAAAAGAGGGAACTCCGAAGCAACAAAGTGAAAGCCGAATAAGTTCCATTTCCGACGTTAGGGAGCAAGAATCTCGGCGATAACTGGCATGATCGATGATACACACAGCATCAAACTTTATCGAAGCTTAGATTTTATCGTCGCCATATACGTGCGTCCGGTGCAAGCCACGGCCGTCTCATCCGCGGATTAAACGTGTGGTATTGCTCTCATCGACAAGCCATAACGACGACTAATATATTTAGAGACGCGGGGAGCATGTTAAGCAGGTTTCCATGCCCCGTCGCGGACTGGTAAGAAACCCATCGGACCGTACGAAGACCAGAATCGCATGATAGATCAGCGATTTCCTAGCAACCAACAGAAATTCAGACGTTTCGTGGCCATTCCTAGGTCCTGGCGTTACTTTCTCCCTAGTGACACAACTTCTCCAACTTTCAACGTTGTTAATTACCAACAAACTGCTGTTAATCACTGGGGGATCAATTACACCTGTGTAGCGTCACTGTTGGCGCTCGAGGTCTAGATCCAGATGGAAATCAACGAGCACAGTGAGATAGGTAGCAAGCTAGAAAGGAGTGAGCTAGGTAGCTAGGTAGCCAGGAGGGGGCTGCATAGCAAGCTAGCAAGGGGTGAGCTAGATAGCAAGCTGGCAAGGGGTGAGCTAGGTAGCTAGCTAGAGAGGAGTGAGATGGGTAGCTAGCTAGCAATGAGTGTGCTAGGTACCAAGATCGCTAGCAGTGAGCCAGGTAGCTAGGAAGGAGTGAGCTAGGTAGCTAGCTAGCAAGGAGTGCGCTAGGTAGCTATCTAGCCAGGAGGGGGCTACATAGCAAGCTAGCAACTCGAAACCAAAAGAAATTCAGACTTTTCGTGGCCATTCCTAGGTCCTGGCGTTACTTTCTCCCTAGTGACACAACTTCTCGAACTTTCAACGCTGTTAATTACCAACAAACTGCTGTTAATCACTGGGGGATCAATTACACCTGTGTAGCGTCACTGTTGGCGCTCGAGGCCTAGATCCAGATGGAAATCAACGAGCACAGTGAGATAGGTAGCAAGCTAGAAAGGAGTGAGCTAGGTAGCTAGCTAGCCAGGAGGGGGCTACGTAGCAAGCTAGCAAGGGGTGAGCTAGATAGCAAGCTGGCAAGGGGTGAGCTAGGTAGCTAGCTAGAGAGGAGTGAGATGGGTAGCTAGCTAGCAATGAGTGTGCTAGGTACCAAGATCGCTAGCAGTGAGCCAGGTAGCTAGGAAGGAGTGTGCTAGGTAGCTAGGCTAGCAAGGAGTGCGCTAGGTAGCTATCTAGCCAGGAGGGGGCTACATAGCAAGCTAGCAACTCGAAACCAAAAGAAATTCAGACTTTTCGTGGCCATTCCTAGGTCCTGGCGTTACTTTCTCCCTAGTGACACAACTTCTCCAACTTTCAACGTTGTTAATTACCAACAAACTGCTGTTAATCACTGGGGGATCAATTACACCTGTGTAGCGTCACTGTTGGCGCTCGAGGTCTAGATCCAGATGGAAATCAACGAGCACAGTGAGATAGGTAGCAAGCTAGAAAGGAGTGAGCTAGGTAGCTAGCTAGCCAGGAGGGCTGTGGCAAGCTAGCAAGGGGTGAGCTAGATAGCAAGCTGGCAAGGGGTGAGCTAGGTAGCTAGCTAGAGAGGAGTGAGATGGGTAGCTAGCTAGCAATGAGTGTGCTAGGTACCAAGATCGCTAGCAGTGAGCCAGGTAGCTAGGAAGGAGTGTGCTAGGTAGCTAGCTAGCAAGGAGTGCGCTAGGTAGCTATCTAGCCAGGAGGGGGCTACATAGCAAGCTAGCAACTCGAAACCAAAAGAAATTCAGACTTTTCGTGGCCATTCCTAGGTCCTGGCGTTACTTTCTCCCTAGTGACACAACTTCTCCAACTTTCAACGTTGTTAATTACCAACAAACTGCTGTTAATCACTGGGGGATCAATTACACCTGTGTAGCGTCACTGTTGGCGCTCGAGGCCTAGATCCAGATGGAAATCAACGAGCACAGTGAGATAGGTAGCAAGCTGGCCAATAAAATTCCCACTTTTTAATACCATATAATTATTTTAAAAGTTACTTAAATATATTTTAGGATTTCATAAATAAACTTGAAGACTTTTTCCCTCAAAACTCGACTTACAAGCACTTCCAATGGTGAAACATTGGCTTCCGTATTTTTAGCACGCGCAAATACACGTGGAAAAGCCTTGTCGACGAAATTCGAGTGAAAATCTATGTTTAGCGAGCTGGAAGGAAAGTATGGCAACGCGAGACACGGTTTCGTAGCCTATATATCGCACGAGCGTTCGATTAAATTTCTAAGAACATCCGCGGCGTCGTTATCGACGAATAAAACATCGCGAATCGATAACGTACATCTCGAAACTTTCATTCCACTTGATCGCTCTGGATATTAGCTGTAATTACGCATGCATGGTTTCTACTTTCATCGTAGTAACGCACCGACTTCTATTTTGACGATGTGCTTTACGTTTTCGTTCCATTTTCGATTTCAGTAATGTTACTCTCTAACTGATTAATGTTTCCGCGTGACCTGTTTTCACTTTCCCGTTTCATTTTCTTCTGGAACGCTTTTCATCTTCGAACCATTCTGTGATGTGCAAGATGTTCAAGACAACCCGGGGAGAAATTTTAATGGAAGATTCTGGAGGCCAAAATAAGACGAAAATGAAGAATACCAATTTGTTGATGGAGGCTTTGTTAAAATGTTATTAATGTTTAAAATTTCGCACGTTTTCAATTTTTTTCTAGAAAATGGGTAGGATTTCGGGTATATGTATATTAACCAAAAATGATTGTAATTGATCCCCGCAGATGATCATAATTTTTTCAGAACAATTTGTAATTTTTTTTTGGTCGGAAAATTTCATCCATTCTCGAATTTTTTTCTAGAAAATGAGTAGAATTTTGGGGGTATGTATAATAACCAAAACTGATTGTAATTGATCCCCGCAGATGATCATAATTTTTTCAGAACAATTTGTAATTTTTTTTGGGTCGGAAAATTTCACCCATTCTCGAATTTTTTTCTGGAAAATGAGTAGGATTTCGGGGGTATGTATAATAATAAAAAATGATTGTAATCGACCTCTGCAACCGAGAATAATTTTTCCAAAATGATTTGAAAATTTTTAATTTTGTCAACTTTGTCCAACTTCCTAAATTTTTTTCTGGAAAATTAGTAGGATTTCAGTGGTATATATATTAACCAAAAATGATTATAATTGATTCCTGCAGCCGATCATAATTTTTTCAGAACGATTCGAAATTTTTTTTTGCGTCGGAAAATTTCTCATTTTCTCGAATTTTTTTCTAGAAATTGGGCAGGATTTCGGGTATATGTCTATTGACCAAAAATGATTGTAATTGACCCCCGCAGATGATCATAATTTTTTCAGAATGATTTGTAATTTTTTTTTTCGTCGGAAAATTTCACCCATTCTCGAATTTTTTTCTAGAAATTGGGTAGGATTTCGAGGGTATATATATTAACCAAAAATGATTATAATTGATCCCCGCAGCCGATCATAATTTTTCCCAAATGATTTGAAATTTTTTTTTTCGTCGGAAAATTTAGGCACCTACCCCATGTCGATTTTTCCTAAAAATTCGTTTTTCATTTATAATAAATTTGTTTGACACTGTACAGAAAAGTTGTTTAATACTTTTTTGTAGGTAACCATGAACTCTAGTTCCCCCCAAAATTTCAATGAAATATATTCACTATTGTAGGAATTATGGCTGTTTAAAAATTGAACCACTTTTATGGAGTTTTCCTTATTTTACGCAGTGAAGGAATAACTTTTCGAATATTTTTGCAATTTCTACATATTCTTCACCAAAATACGCGTTGTTTGCCTTTTGAAACATTAAAATCCTTCAATCCGTTCAGAAGTTATGACGTTTTAAAGATTTTTGGGGAACCATTTCAGGCCACAGATTATATTTTCGCTAAGGAATTTTTTTCTCGAAAATGCGCAGGAATTCGGGGGTATATCTATTGACCAAAAATGATTGTAATAGACCCCCAGAGTCGGAAATAATTTTTTTAGAACGATTTGAAAAATTTTTTTTTCTTCAAATTTAAGCATCTTCTCGAATTTTTTTCTCGAAAATGGATAGGATTTCGGGGATATGCCTATTCACCAAAAATGATTGTAACCAACCTCTGCAACTAAACATAATTTTTTCAGATCGATTTTAAAATTTTTTAATTTATTTTTATTAATAACTTTTTAACAAAGCCACATTCAACAAATTAATATCCTTAATTTTCGTCTTATTTTGGCCTCTAAAATCTCACTAAAATTTTACAAATTAAAATATTTAACAATTTACAAGTTTTGCGTGCAACGACGCGATCACAAACATTGTGAAGAAATAGCAAAGAAAATGAAGACTCTGCTTGTTGTTACAAGGTAGATAACGGAGATTAAATATACAAAGAACGTCAAAAAAATTGGGGAACACGCTATATCAGAAATTACAGAGTAAACAGAAATTTACGGGCTCGTTAGTTATCGCGCTTCCGTAATCTGTAACATTTACACGTCGTAAATGGTAACAATCCTGAATTTAGGCGACCACGACACACTTAGGTGATTCCACAACTATTCGTACGCCTTAAACTGTTTACTTTGTCTCAGAAACTTTGATCCATCCGCAGGGAAGAGATTTCACAGTTCACGATAAAATTACTCCGAAGAAGACTAATATTTGTATTTCTCGCCTTATGAAACTATGCAAGCGATGTTTGACAGTTTAAGATACTCTCCCGTGCGCTTATAATTACCATAAGTCGTCGATACCTAATCGACATTCGTTAGTTTGATAAGTTTCACGTTTACAAACAATTCTGGAGAACGTACATTCTATTTTAACACTTTACCGACCGGGTAGCGGTTGATTAATCGGCTATCGGTCGGTAAACGTCGATAAAACAGTTGATTAATCGGCTATCGGTCGGTAAGCGTCGGTAAAACAGTCGATTAATACGCTATCGGTCGGTAAAACAGTCGATTAATAGGCTATCGGTCGGTAAGCGTCGATAAAACAGTTTACTAATAGGTTATCGGTCGGTAAAGTGTTGAAAATGCAGATTTCTTTAACAAAAACAATTTTAAAATATTTTCAATCAAATTTCAATCCTTCATTTCGTTTGCAACGATTGACCCGTGAGTATACGTTGGAGTTTTCAATAAATTAGGGATTTGTTCACCCAATTAGCTGATTTTAACATTGTGAATGAAAAAAGGTACAATATTGCAACAAATTACAACAAATTTGAATGAAATAACGTAAAGGTGATTGAAACAAAGAGGGAATGGAAAAGTTCTGGCGCGAGTTTAAAGCGTGGCGTGGAAAATCGTTAGTGCAGTGACCTGTCTTACGCAAATAGCAAACGGATATTTAATTAGAAGAGAGTGGAGACGAAATGTGACGCGATTCGGATTATTAGATCACTGGGAACATCACATTCTTTGAGTTCTCGTTATGGGAAATAGTGAATTGATTTATTTTTAGTTTATAAAAATATATTATTGCATAAATTGCAAGAACAAATGGGAGGATAAATTTTATTAATGGACAATTTAAATTCCAATCTTGGAATCTTTAAATTCTGATCGAATTTCTATAAAAAGTCTGTGATTAATCGGCTATCGGTCGGTAAGCGTTGGTCGGTAAAACAGTTGATTAATACGCTATCGGTCGGTAAGCGTTGGTCGGTAAAACAGTCGATTAATAGGCTATCGGTCGGTAAAGTGTTAACGAAGAGCCAGAAAAAGCGATGAAAATGTTTAGAAATGAAACAATTTCAAATGTACTGATACTAAATATACTCAGCAGAGACTGCAATTCTTCATTCGAATAGAAAGTCGAGACAATACTCTCATTGAAATAACTCATTGCCTTTATTTAGTCTTATCTCCGTCAAACTTGATTTGCGATCTACGTGGACCGGTTACTTCCTGTGTCTATTCTCGCGACCATTAAATTGATCGTGAGTAATGTACACGGAGGCTGGAATTTCTTGTCGAACAATTTGTTGTTAATAATGGACGAACAGTGGTTCAGATATTTGACTCAAATCAGCTACTCAAATATTTCATTATATTCGATTTTTGATCAATTTTTTATAGGGATCGAAACAATTTTTTTAGTAATTTGACAATATTCATAATACTCAACATATATATATAAAATTATCGAATATTATTTTTATTTTCTAAATATTATACCTAACCTCGACTCTAACTCATTTAAATTGGGGATAGGAATAATCAATCAAATTCTAATGAGCCTTCGATTAACAGAAGGATCGATGATTTAATTATTTATCCACTAAAAAATATTTGCAGAGCTGTTTTTAAAAAACTATATTAGCTAAATTAACTAGATTACTAATAAATTAATTGAAATGCGATTCCATGAAATTGTGCTTTAATTACGAATGTAAATGTGTAGTTTAATTGTTGTTATTTAGTTTATAAATTTCAATAAATATTAGCAATTGTACTGACCAACTAATCATAACATTTTACTTCGTATAAAATTCCAGAATTCTCTATTTCAAATTATGCTACTTCTAGTTCACATTCTATGAATTAGAATAATTTCTAATCTTGCCTAAATTTTAAATTGGCACATTCGATTTTTGATCAATTTTTTATCGCGATGGAAAACTATTTTTCTGTCCTTTGACAATATTCCTAATACTCAGCACATAAATGTATATATAAAATAATAAATATCATATTTTCCAAATAAACCTCGACTCTAACTCATTCGAGTCTTAGACAGGAATAATCAGTGAAATTCCAACGAGTCTAAATTCCCTCCCCATCCGTTCGTAGGATCTAAATCCGTGTAAATCAGAATCGCGTAGAGGGTTTGCAAGGATTCTCGATCTCGCCACTTCTCGCGGGCCCATTCGTTCCATTAACGGAGAGCGCGTTTGATTTCCAGGCCCTTCGATCGCGGCGAACACACTTAGACACGTTTATCCGCGGCAGTGCGCGACAATAGCGGTCCCCGCGGTCGTTTTATTGTCGCGCACTTATTGTCCGTCGCGTATCGCGGCTCGTAAACACCGTCCCCGACGCTGAAAGCATGCCTCGTGGGCAGATTTCGTAATCGCTTTGGAGGTTCTGTCCCCCCGAAGGTTAACCCTCCGCGAGAGCGTCGACGATCCGTTCTCGTTCTCGTTGCCGTGGCCGTCGCGACGCATTGCGGACCAGACACCGGGGGGATGTGCTCCCAACAGTAAACAGAGACGCTGTATAAACGATCCCTAACCGGCTTAACATCGCCAAGAAAAACATTTCAACGCTCGAGGTTGCTCCTCGTTACCGAAATCGAGCTAATTACGGATATTCGTCTCGTTTAAACTAAACGATGCTTGTTTAATTAACTCCCGGTAACTCGTGCACGCTTCCAATCTATTTGACACTTGGAACGTAACTGTAGGAGAAACGACACAACTTTATCAAGCTCGAAGATCGACAACGAAAAGATTTCACAAGTAACCTAACTCCGGAAACAAAGTTACTCACCGGTGTTTGGGATCGAAGTGTAAACGAGCGTCGATTAGTCGCTAAGTCCAAGAACGAGTTGTCAGGGCGAACGATCAGTCACGAATACGATTGTTCAGTGTTTTTCGTCGAAAGGCACAAGTGTCACCACACAGAGAGACTCACACGAGAGAACCGCGCCGCGATCGTTCCAGCTCCGGATCTCGTCCGCGAAGTGTCAAAGGAATCGAAAGGAAAACACACCGGGAATTTCGGGGAGTGGAACGTGACGTTCGATCGATGTCCGTGCGCAGACTGCCCGCACCTCGGCTGCTGCCGGGCGTTCGTCATGTTGCGGTCTCTCTCCGTCTCTCTCCCACTCCCATCCCTTCCCGCTCCTTCCCCCACCATCGACGGTTGCGCCGTCTCGCTCCAATCGACGCACGCGCCCTCGCGCTTCCCCTTCGAAATACATACGACTCCGTCTCCCTCCCGCCGACAGTCGCGCCCTCGCTCCTGCGACCGTCGAACCTTTTTCCCCTATTTTCCTTCAAATTCACCAAATTTCCTTCTTTTCTCTTCTAGACCTCTTTTTTAGCGGTTGTTCCATGCTCTAGGTTCGATTTAGGGACCCTTATGCACCCTCAGTAAACGATACATTTAAATTATTTAAAGCTTAATTAATTAGCTCTGTTTACTGTAACATCGTAATGGCGTTTTAGAATTATTTGAATTGAAATATCTCCCGAACTATCAATTTTTCGACGTTACATAATCAGTACTTTTTTATAAGGATTGTCCAGCTGAATCGATCGATGTATTAAAAAATACCTCGTTCCATTAAAAAAAAAATCAAAGTTGACCTTTGTGTGACCTTCACGCGTCCACTCGCGAAAAAACTAATTTCCTAATATTCGTTTATTATTTCAAACTTGACTTGGTATATAAATATTTTAAAAATTATTATCATTGACTGTAACGTATTTAGTAATTAAAGAAAATGCAATATTTACACGTGACACTTTTGTTAATTAAATAAAATTGCAAGAAATGTTTAAAATTTGAGTTTCATATTTCGTGGCTGAACGTAACACGTTAACTCTGCACGGAAAAACATGTTTCCGTTAATAGATTGACCTTACTCCATTTCTTATGAAGTTGTATCGACTTCTGAAAGGTCGATAAACCTACTTCATAAGTGTGTCTACCGCGGTCTAAATATTTCTTTTTACACGGACTGCATTGTGCTCCAATTTCGTTTATTTCGCTCATTAATCCCCCTGGAATTCTCCGCGTGCTGATGAAGAATAATGGCGGATGATTCGCGAAACGGATGATAAAGACATCGTCTTTTTAGGACGCGTGTTATGAAAGAGTACTTCCATCAGCTGCGCGGCGATGAACGTCGTTTACCGCCATTGAGCTAAAGTAGCTTTTAATTGTGTAATGTATACCTTGGATTCGATGAAATCGGCTTTAAACGCCTCGCTGAAAAATTAAAATTGTGTTGATCGTCGAGGGACAAAAGTAAGACACTTGTTCAAGATGTTATTGCAATACGAAGAATGTAAACAAGCGCGAAGTATCCTAATTTCAGACACCTGACGTGTGTATTAACACATTACCGACCGATAGCCTATTAATCGACTGTTTTACCGACCAACGCTTACCGACCGATAGCCTATTATCGACTGTTTTACCGACCAACGCTTACCGACCAACGCTTACCGACCGATAGCCTATCAATCAACTGTTTTACCGACGTTTACCGACCGATAGCCGATTAATCAACCGCTACCGGTCGGTAAAGTGTTCTAATTAAAACTAAAAGTCCCAGAAAAGGGAAAATCTGATGAAGGTGGAGCGTGGATCGCGAAAGGAAACGAAGCAGCATAGAAATCGTTTGTAAGGGGAAGATCGTATTCAAAATCCGCAACTAGACGGAATTGGGTCGCGTCGATTGGTGCCTGGAAGTATCCTATTACCCCGTTCTTTCACGGTGGGTTCCGTTTCTCGTTGATTTCTGATCATCTGCTTAGCTAGTGACACGTCCCCCCCCCCCTCCCCCCGTTGGGATAAAGAGGATAGCTTCTGCTAGCAAACAGGACACTGTATTTACCCCCGCGGAAACGAGGTTGCCTTTTAACCGCAACAAGAGTGGCTCTCTTTCAGCGACCCCCTTTTTCTCCCTCAACGAACGAGAGAGGAGCTCGTTGATTATGAAACTCGTCAATTAATCAATGAATGCGCGCCGTGAGCCGATTAACGAGATCGCTGAGAGGAAAATGAGTAAACACGTGGCACTAAATTCTCGCTCCAAGGTGTGCATTACACAATTATCGAAAGGATTAGCCTGACGGAGATAAGTGACGTTGATCGAGGAATTAGACATCGGATCTTTCTTAACACATTACCGACCGATAGCCTGTTAATCGACTGTTTTACCGGCCAACGCTTACCGACCGGTAAAACAGTTGATTAGTAGGCTATCGGTCGGTAAGCGTTGGCCGGTAAAACAGTCGATTAATAGTCTATCGGTCGGTAATGTGTTAAGAAATATGAATTTTATTTCTGATTCGGGTCCTTCGTTGCTGACCCGCAATCGCAATACGCGTTACGTGTCTCCGTTTCGGTGTAATCGAGAAAAAATCCAACGCCTTTACGCCATGACGCACTTGTCGCGCTCGGCGAGGCGCAATCAATTACACGCTGGTTAAAGAGAAAGTGAGGGAGAAAAACGAAGAAAGAGAGAGGACAACTGGCAGAACGATGTTGGTTAATGTTCGCGTTGGAAAACAAATCATATTCCTCGTTTTACTCGATTCGAGCGCCTCAAAAGTTCGTTTAGCGAGCTAGCAAAGGCTGAAGAATGATTTCAAATGTAGAATTCCTTTGAATTTAGAATAAGAAAAACCTCAAACGTTTGAACAGATTGAATTTTCGGAAGCTTGATCAAATATTCGTGCTACTTGGATAATTAAATGCTTGATTTGGTTGGAGAAACTAAGTTTTGTTTGGACTTTTTTACCACATTACCGACCGATAGTGTATTAATCAACTTCTTTACCGGCCAACGCTTACCGACCGATAGCGTATTAATCAACTTCTTTACCGACCAACGCTTACCGACCGATAGCCGATTAATCAACTGTTTTATCGACGTTTACCGACCGATAGCCGATTAATCAACCGCTACCGGTCGGTAAAGTGTTAAGTATTTGAACAGCTCTGCTCGAAGAAGAACAACTTAATTTACAAGAACAAAATTTAACAGTGTCAATAACAGTTGACAGAAGTGAAAGAGTTATATACACGATTTATTAAAGAATATCGGGAAAAAAGTGGAAGACCACCATCTATATCTAAATAAAATGCTGAAATCGACTGAAACAACCGAATGTGGGAAAGTTTCGCGACAAGAAATCGTTTTTCGATATGTCAGCGCTATCGTGCGATTCTTCGTGTTACAAGGCGTTCATTCTACTCATGCTTACGCGATTGTCAGCGATCTACCGGATAAAGTTACCGTCTTTTCATATCGCGACGTCGACTCTCTATGAATCGCAAGAAATTTTGAAGGAAGTAAACTGGTGTAGCTTTTGTGGAATAACCAGCTTCTTTTATTCGTGCTTAAACGTAGCCACGCGGTTGTCACTCCGTTTCCTTTTCTGTGCCCGTCGGGACGAGCACTATGAAACGGAGCAATTACGCTCACAATCGAGTGTTCTTCGAGCCTCGCGTGGAAAATTGCAGTTTAATTGGCGAAAGATCTCGGGGAACAAAAGTGAAAGCCGATCGTCTTTTAGACAATAAGTAATAAAGCTTTGCTTTCGTTCGAACCGTGTAAAATCGCTGCGTTCGCTTTTAGCGGATCTCTATCGTACGATCTGTTTGCCTAGCGATTAAATTTACCTAGAATTCCTGAATATTTTCATGCAACAAGTTATATTCGCGGTTTTCACCGCTTTCGTTTCACTGAACTAATTTTTTAGAAGAATCTACGATAGAAGAATTTCTCAACAATTTATTGTTATGAAATTGTTAATGAAATTTGGACAGAGTTCGATGAAATCTTCGTTTCAAAGAATTTCTAGATTTAAATTTATTTAATAGGTTTCTCAAATGAAAGCAAATTAAGCAAATTATTTATTTAATTATTGAATATTATATGTCAAAAAAATTCAGTTCAGAAGATCGATGGATCATTTAGAAAAATGTCTCTTTTAACGGTCTATTCTTCGTTTTCACCACTTTCGTTTCACTGAACTAATTTTTTAGAAGAAACTACAATAGAAGAATTTCTCAACAATTTATTGTTATGAAATTGTTAATAAAATTTGGACAGAGTTCGATGAAACGATCGATTTCAAAGAATTTCTAGATTTAAATTTATTTAATTTTTAATATAAATTTATTTATATAATGCTTTTATTTAAATAAAAGCAAATTAAGCAAATTATTTATTTAATTATTGAATATTATATGTCAAAAAAATTCAGTCCAGAAGATCGAAGGATCAAATGTCTCTTTTAAGGCCTATTCTTCAATTTACAATAATAATATTGTCTAGTAGGAACTTAGTTTGCATAGCTAATCGTTCTAACACAGATAGACTCGTTTCTAGATTTCGTGGCAAAGTAATGAAGACTTCGAGCGGAACTCGAGGGCCAAGAAAGAACGATAATTGAAGTAATCACGCGTCACGTCCAATTTCAAAGTTGTGTGTTGTCTTCTAAGGCCTTTGCACAGGGTTTCTGGTAAATCATAAACGTCGTACGGCCGACCATAAACCGTGCGATTGCGGTCGTAATTCTTTTCTCTGCAGGAATCACGTGGCCTCCTCGACCGGTGGTTTTTCAGTTTTCACTAGACAGAAGGTTATTGAACGTGTCGCGGTGAGGCAAGATAAACCGAGTGGAACGAACGACCACGACATGCCCATTGTTACAAGCAAGACGTTCCACCCGGCCTACGAACGCCATTTTCCAACGCGTCCCTACAATTCCAACCCTAACTTCGTCAGAATCATTCGCGAAATCGATGCAAAACTAATATTACTTTACTCTTTCACCCTGACACGTGTCTAATCGATTTTTAACACTTTACCGACCGGTAGCGGTTGATTAATCGGCTATCGGTCGGTAAACGTCGATAAAACAGTTGATCAATACGCTATCGGTCGGTAAGTGTTGGTCGGTAAAACAGTCGATTAACAGGCTATCGGTCGGTAATGTGTTAAAATTCACGTGTGTCTTTTTTATCGATTTCAAAAAGAAAGCACAACCTTCCAACCTGAAAATCGATTTTCTAAGAAATTAATAAAATCTGGAATAAATATGATAGGTGCATTTTCTATTTTTTAAGTGAGTTTTTGGGCATTAGAACAGGGAACTGAGAGAGAAAGAAAAGGCTGTGGAAGGACCTAACAGTACATTTCGAAAAGTCGTGGACGCCGCCTTGCTAACTGTACTGTAAACGTAAACGCGCACGTCTTCTTTTCCCCCCTTTTCCCTTTTCGAGTCACTTTGGACGCATATTAAACCTGTCCGCGAGTCGTTACAGCTGTTTTCAAGAGCAGCGAACGGCCCATTCTTCGATTGTAAACGAAGAACAGCGTTCTGGCTCGTCCACGGCGACCTGTCCGCGCCCTTTCTTCTTCTTCCCGCTTCCGAGACAAATGCACGTCGCTTTTCGGATCGATGCACGGAATCCTAATGACCTCTCGTCGTGTATTCCGTCGCGTACGCTTCCTACGTCAGTGTTTCCCAACTTTTTTCGGGCTTTTACGCGTCCAGGGACGAGCAAAATCTTATTATTCGTAAAAATTCATTCTGTGATCCAGTCACTCGATGACTTTTAACCAAAGTCGCGTTGGACGGTGAATTAACGATCTACTTTGTACATAAACACGAAAAAAACGAATGTTTGACTTGATTCTAATTGAATAAAAACGAATTAACACCAAAATGATTATAAAATGAAATTTCATGCAATTAATGATCGAACATAACATAGTTGCAACATTACACAAGAAAGATTGTCTTACTCGAGTACACGTATACATTTTTTAGAGATTCTAATCATATTAACACTTTACCGACCGATAGAATATCAATCGACTGTTTTACCGACCAACGCTTACCGACAGAGAGCCTATTAATCAACTGTTTTATCGGTCGGTAAGCGTTGGCCGGTAAAACAGTCGATTGATAGGCTATCGGTCGGTAATGTGTTAATTTCTACAAAGATTCTGCGTTTGGATTTATACAGAAATGGTTAAAAATCGAAGTGATTCTCTCTAACGTAGAAAGTGATTGAATTGAAGCGAAACTTGAGTAGAGATTTGAAAGAGCGTTCAATATTTCTTTACCAAAATACCAAAATGGGCTCTTCGAAAGACTTTCAAACGTTCTGGCGTCTATCCAGAAATATTGCACTTAGAATCCGTGCATTTCCACCACTTCGAAGACAAATTCTGAAGAAGAACCTTCTTCTAAACTGCAAAAACGAAGACGTATGTCCCTAAAGTGGCATGAAGTGCATAAATCGAACGAGTGTGAGAAATTTTTCTTCTTCCATTCTCAAATAATCCCCGAATTCGTAAATCTAACTTTTGAATTTACTAAAAGTAATGAAAAAAATTCTAATAAACACAAATTGCCGCTCAAATGTCTCGCAATAATTAAATTTTTAAATACAGAAAATTAAATAATATTCAAATATTTTATTATCGATTTATTCACGGTGATATTACGATTCTAAATGTTTATAGTAAGTTTATTCGTTATTTTTATCTGCCGAACACCGCTCTAAGATTGATTTACACTCTATTCGGATAATAATATACCGCGTGACCCCGATTTAAAAACACATTTCAACGGTGAGATTTGTTTATGCGTGATTTAATCGTTCGTCTTTATCGGATGTGACATGAAAACATTTATGTTCGAATGTACATAATCGGAACACGATGTAAATTGAGCGTAAAAGTGTCGACATCTCGCCGGGGAGTTCATAAGTATAATTGGATCGCCGAGTGCCTTAAGAATTTAATGACTCTTATCATTTACATGCTGTCGCCGTTCAAAGAGATCATGCTGCTTTAGCTTAAAGCATGCTGTTATACGTATATACTGTTTATCTAATTAGAACCTTTTATTTCCCCGCTTTGATTATCCGAAAAAAGTGTATTTTTCACGGTTTAATTATGGATACTCGCGATTTCAATTAAATTAATTGCTATGTCCTATCTTTTATTAATTTTCTTTGCAATTAATATTAAAATATTAAAATTGAATTAAAAATTACCGAATAATTACTGAATATTTAATGACTTTATTAAAAAGTAAAATTTTGACGATTTGAAAATTTGATAAAAGTGTAATTAATGGATAAATTTATTCTGATAAAATATTAATAAGGAAATGGTGCATTCTTATTTACTTATTTAAATTTTTTATTCAACGACTTTATTCATTAAATAAAAATAAAAATAAAATACAGAAGAATGAAAGTCTAACCCAATAATAAACAAAACTGTTTTCTATCTATAGATAATTCGATTTAATTCGTTATTTTACAAAGTGTAATTTTTAAAAATATTTCTATATTCACGCCATAATACTTAGTGTTATAAAAATAATTTTGCTAATTTAAAAATTGGTTTAACGGTTGGACTAACTTATGGAGATGATTCTGGACGGTGAAAATTGATAATTAATATTTCGAACATGTTCATCGCGTTGAGGTTATAATTAATCCGTGGCAATAAATCATAACGATTGAAATGATGAATATTCCATTTTTGAAACTGGCAAGGACGATAGGTGTACCGAAGATATAAATCTTCGTGGAACTGATCTATTTTTCCATGGTATGGACAGTCCTGATAGTCATTAATATTCATCAAAATGCAACGAACGGCGTCCGTACAGCTCGCAGGAAGCATTAAAGCACGCATCAATCGGAATGCCCATTAAATTAGCTTTGTCTCACCTCGATCCAACGTGTTCGAGCATTAAACTGGCCAGCAACATTACAGGACTTGTCTGTAACGTTCATTCGTTTTTTAGTTAATCGTGGAATCGTCCTTTTACCGTTCCTTTTAGATTTTTACGATCATGATTTGAAATATAGAGAAAATACCTAGCTAAATCTACCATAAATATTGATATACTCTTCTATAAATATTTGTAACATTTTAATCTAAAAAACAAGTGGAATAATATTGTAGATAGGTATAGTTATTATCGTGAATGTATCGACCCTCTAAAATTTGAATATAAAAGAAAATATAAAAGAAAATATCCTTTTTTAAGTTTCTATCGAATACGTATTGTTAGGAATTATGTAAACTTTAATAAAAATTGAAATAAATTATATAAAGTTTAATAGAAATTGAAATAAATTATATAAACTTTAATCAAAATTGAAATAAATTATATAAACTTGAATAAATTATATAAACTTGAATAAAAATTGAAATAAATGATATAAACTTTAATAAAAATTGAAATATATAATAAACTTTGATAAAAATTGAAATAAATGATATAAACTTGAATAAAAATTGAATTAAATCACATAAACTTGAATAAAAATTGAAATAAATTATACAAACTTGAATAAAAATTGAAATAAATTATAGAAACTTTAATAAATTATATAAACTTCAATAAAAATTGAGATAAATGATATAAACTTGAATAAAAATTGAATTAAATTACATAAACTTTAATAGAAATTGAAATAAATCTAAAAAACAAGTGAATAATGTTGTAGAAACGTGTGGTAACTATCATAAATGTATCAACCCTCTAAAATTTGATTATTCAGAACGACGTATAAAAGAAAACTTCCTTTTTAAAGTTTATATCGAATACGTATTGTTAGGAATTATATAAACTTTAATAAATATTCAAATAAATTATACAAACTTGAATAAAAATTGAAATAAATTATATAAACTTTAATAAATTATATAAACTTGAATAAAAATTCAAACAAATTATATAAACATGAATAAAAATTGAAATAAATTATATAAACTTGAATAAAAATTGAAATAAATTATATAAACTTTAATAAAAATTGAAATAAATTATATAAACTTGAATAAAAATTGAAGTCTAGTAATT
Organism: Colletes collaris; assembly: GCA_030068185.1. Lineage (NCBI taxonomy): Eukaryota > Metazoa > Arthropoda > Insecta > Hymenoptera > Colletidae > Colletes > Colletes collaris. The sequence continues at coordinate 3,563,469 of JASGYR010000076.1, read as the reverse complement.
ACCATTCAATTTTTGTGCAATTATAATTACATTTTACCCAACTTTGATTACCTATCGTTGATACAGGTTTTACATATGCCACTTACATATTTTTACATTTTTTTATTGACACAAAAACAACCGTAGTCTACAAATAAGAAAAATGCATGAATTTTCCTGTCGAGACCAGTAGTATAGCTAATAATCGACACGCGTAGCTAATTAGAAGTCGAATGTTAAACAGCGAACGAAGTTATTTTCCGGAACTCCGCGTCTTCGGAGAGGCGTTGATTTATTACATCGTCCAGGAACGACCGATAAAAGCATCCTTTAGACGCGTGTAAAAATTACAAGAAGACACGTATTACGGGCACACGACCCACGCGTTCCCTCTTGGGAACGATCATCGTACTCGTATGCTTGTTCATAAAATTTTTACGATAATTTATAGCTTAATATATCCAGAAAACGCGGATAGTTTGCTTTTCCGCTTTCTCCCGCTGTCGCCTATTTCCTCGTTTCCAAATCCAAGTAAAAGTTTCCAACGACGTGCAAAAGGTAAACAACCGTTTATCCGTTACGCGTCAAATAAACATTAAAATTCAAACGATAAAATGAAATAGTTCAGTGGGCGGAAATAAAAATACTTGTAACTGTTCTGTATCGTAAACGCTACGAATAAATAACTATGGACGAAGTATTTTATATTTTGTTCAATATTTCAACGATAGAGATTAGAGAAATCAGTGAGAAAATTTCTTATTAATTAAGCAGCTGTGTTTCATTAAAAATATCGAAAATACATTTTTTACAAAAAGCTCGCTTTGGATGTATTTAAGAGTGACCATAATTGCCGGAAAAGAATAGAAAGAACAGTAGAAGAAATCCAAAATAATTGTTTCGTTAAATATTCGTAGACATTTATTCAGTAAAGTCCTCTAAAACCCTTTTATGAAGCTTGGAGCTTATCCATTATTATAACCAGCACTTTACTTTACCCTAACTTTATTCGTTACCTATTAGTTAACACTTTACCGACCGGTAGCGGTTGATAAATCGGCTATCGGTCGGTAAACGTCGATAAAACAGTTGATAAATCGGCTATCGGTCGGTAAACGTTGGCCGGTAAAACAGTTGATTGATAGGCTCTCAGCCGGTAAGCGTTGGTCGGTAAAACAGTCGATTAATAGGCTATCGGTCGGTAATGTGTTAAATAAAATATCGCCCATCGTACTGTACAATACACATCAATTTTGCCTAACTAATGTCGCGTTATTATTTACAAACAATTTCGCGTCGAGGGGATTCATGTTTCTCAGCCAACTAAAATTCATTTCACATTGCAATTTATTAAAATTATACGTTCGAATGATTCATTTCCAACGTATATAATAACGATTCGCGCTAAAATATTTGAACGACCACAGTATTAAGTTTCCTTTTTTTCCATTCGCTTTCTTTAATATTATTTTGTAACGAATCCGGGCCGATAAAAGAACGTTGCTTTAATTAATTCGCCATGCAAACCCGTCGTACGGCCGCGTGCCTTTTATTTGTTTGCATTAAGCGACGCTGTTCGTACATTACCGCGCAGAAATTCATAAAATACGTAACAATTTTCATTAATTCCGAAATAATCGCGGTCTTTAGCAAAGAGATCGCGAACCTTCGATGCTTTGGCAAAAATGTTGATATCGTTGAGGAAGCAAAAACAACATGTAGGCACTTGCAATACGTTAAATCGATTTTTATTTTAAATTACAGGGCAAAAAATGGCGGCATTTGTGAGAAGAAAATTTTTTTAATACAATTTCATGCGATACTAATATTATTGTTATTATAGTAGAAGTTTTTCTCGAATTTAGGAATCGAATGCGGTACATTACGTATTCAAATCAAGTAATATCTTCTTTTATCGATAGAAACAATGTGAAATAAGAATTTCTATATGCAGATTAGTCTTTTTGATTTTTTTTTTAAATGCGATTCTATTTTGATTGCTAATATTGATCACCCCTGGGGAAAAATTTTAATGGGAGATTTTAGAGACCAAAATAGAGCGAAAATCAAGAATACCAATTTGTTGATGGAGGCTTCGTTAAAAAGTTATTAATATTTTAAGTTTCGACTGAATTGAATTTTTTTCTTGAAAATGAGCAGGATTTCGGGGATATGTCTATTGACCAAAAATGATTGTAATTCATCCCCTCAGGCAATCATAATTTTTTCAGAACGATTTGAAATTTTCTAATTTTGTCGAAAAATTTCACATTCTCGAATTTTTTTCTCGAAAATGCGTAGGAATTCGGAGGTATGTCTATTGACCAAAAATGATTGTAATTGACCCCCACAGTCGGAAATAATTTTTTTAGAACGATTTGAAAAATTTTTTTTCCGCCAAATTTTGGCACCTTCTCGAATTTTTTTCTCGAAACTGCGTAGGATTTCGAAGATATGTCTATTCACCAAAAATGATTGAAATCGACCCCTGAATTTAAAAATATTTTTTCTAGAATGATTTGGAACTTTTTAATTTTGTCGAAAAATTTCTCATTTTCTCGAATTTTTTTCTCGAAAGTGGGTAGGATTTTGGAGGTATATCTAATGACCAAAAATTATTATAATTGACCCCCACAGTCGAAAATAATTTTTCCAGAACGATTTGAAACTTTTCAATTTTGTCGAAAAATTTTATACCTTCTCGAATTTTTTTCTCATAAGTGCGTAGGAATTCGGGGGTATGTCTAATGACCAAAAATGATTGCAATTAAACTCCGTAATCGAAAATAATTTTTCTAGAACGATTTGAAATTTTCTAATTTTGTCGAAAAATTTCTCATTTTCTCGAATTTTTTTCTCGAAAGTGGGTAGGATTTCGGGGGTATGTCTATTGACCAAAAATGATTGTATTTGAGATCCCTAGCTAAAAATAATTTTTTCAGAACGATTTGAATTTTTTTTTTTTCGTCGAAATATTTCCCCACCTATTCTGTTGACTTTTCCTGAAAATTTGTTTTTCATTTTTAATAGTTTTGTTTGACGCTCTACAGGAAAGTTGCCTAATACTTTTTTATAGGTACCCATGAGCTCTACTTCAGAAAAAAGTTTCATTGAAATATCTTCGCTAATATAGAAGTTATGGCTGTTTGAAAATTGGGCTATTTTTATGGAGTTTTCCTCACTTTACGGAGTTAAGAAATAACTTTTCGAATATTTTTAGAATTTCCACATATTCTCCGTCAAAATACGCGTAGTTTGCTTTTTTAAAAATTAAAATCCGCCGATCCGTTCAGAAGTTATGACATTTTAAAGATTCGCATCGAAATTTCGGGGAACCATTTTGTCTTCAAATTAGATTTTCATTAAGGAATTTTTTTCTCGAAAATGCTTAGGATTTCGCAAATATGTCTAATGACCAAAAATGATTGCAATCGACCCCTGCAACCGAGAATAATTTTTCCAGAACGATTTGAAAATTTTTTTTCGCCGAAAAATTCCAACACCTTCTCGAATTTTTTTCTCGAAAATGGGTAAAATTTCGAAGGAATATGTAATCACCATAAATGATTGTAATTGACTCTCGCAACCAAAAATAATTTTTTCATAATGATTTGAAATTTTTTAATTTATTTTTTTAATAATTTAATAACTTTTTAACGAAGCCTCAATCAAAAAATTCATATTCTTTATTTTCGTTTTATTTTTATCTCTAGAATCTCCCAATACAATTTTTCCAAGGGATAGCCTAACACCAGGCATAAATTTCAACATCAGTTTTAACCAACATCAGTATTAATCACAAAAATAATGATTGAATCATTAAAATGAAAATCTATTGATTCTAACTACTCTTATAACGATACATTATATCCTAGAGCTTTCAAATAATTTAATAATTTAATATTCCACGCGTCGAAATGTATTTCATATATTTCACATCGATTTTTTCAATTTAAATTTGAATTTTCAATGAAATAAATTCAATGAAAAATATTACAAATTCTAGAAATATTTTATAAAATAAAAAGATCGAGAAAACCGGAGAAATATTGAAAAATTTAACATAAATATCACCAACACACGTTCGAATAATTTTAATTCGCAAGATCTCTCGACAGCCGCCATTATTCACGTCGGAATATTCGTGAACTTTTTCCATTCGAAAGTTCTGCATCGAAAATACAACATTTTATACGCTCGAACGCAGTAAACACGTTACAACGTTGCCTTTGAACCAGTTTTCAAGGTTCGATCCGCGTCCCATGAATCATGCGCGTAAAAGAAACATCATCGAAATTATTTAACGCAACAATGTTGAGACTCAATTATCTCCGCTTTAATTAATCAATACTTTCGGTGCTTGTATCGATCCCCGATAACCTGCAACGAGCATGTTCGACTTAAATCGAGGAACAAGAAACGAAACCGTGAGATCCCATTTACCGGGCAGCCATTGCGCGGAGAAAATGTGTAAATCATCAACAGGCCCAATATTCCGCCGCCTTAAATCCTCCACCGTAATTATCTTTCAGTGAAATCAAAATTTCTCCCCACGGTTCACGATTAATCACAAATTACAACCTCTGGACGTTGCCAAATACAATACAATTTCCAGAAATTATTCAACGAACGCATCTTCCCGTATCATCGGAAATTCCAGCGATAATCATTTGATATTTTAACTACCGCATAATTTGTAACAATACTTTCCTTGCGCGTTCTTCGTTCGACGCGGAAGCGCACGTTTTAATTGCTAACGAGATAAATATTAATCGATTGCACCCGTGAAATTGCTGATTAATAATAACTCTCGCGATGATAAGTCGACGATCTTACGAACACTGGATAACTTTGGAGTAGATTGCTTGAGAACGATTGCGTGAAAGTAGCAATATTTCAAACTTCCCGCTGAATTGCGATCTCAAAATGGAACCTCGAAATGCATTGCTTTGGAGCCAAAGAAAGGAATGTGTTATTACCATTTCTATGTCGCATGCAACGTTGTCAACAGATTTAGAAATTAACGCAAGAGAAAGTGAAATTACAGAAATTTTAGTATTTCATTGGAGTAATCGATTGAGATTATCTAAAGATATCAAGATTATTAACAATTTACCGACCGGTAGCGGTTAACTAATCGCCTATCGGTCGGTAAGCGTCGGCCGGTAAAACAGTCGATTAATAGGCTATCGGTCGGTAAGCGTTGGCCGGTAAAACAGATCTCATTGATAAAAACACCGCAAATCCTCCATTTTTTATTTTCAATTCTAATCATTTATTTAAAAACTAACTCTTCAAAAACCTATTTGCGACACGAAATCAGTGTTATCAGACCTCACACCAGGACGAAGAAGGTATGAGGAACTACAAGAAGAACGCAGCCATTAGCTCATATCATTTACCATGCAATTAATATAATTATTAATTACATAGTAAATGATATGACCCAGGTCTCACCACGAGGAGGTTGCTGCGACTGGAGACCCGCCCTAGCCTCGCCCCAACCACCCTTCCTTTGGCGAGGAATTCGAATACCTATCCAAGGGAGAAGCTATCGAAAAGTTCGAAACGAACTACAAAGGTCGAGTTCTTAAAAGAACTGACCAATCAATAGACGAAGAACCTAACAAAATGTCAACACATGTGAGATGATACACATGTTTTCTAGAAACGAAATTGAAATGTACAACTGCACGTACGAACTCTGATGAAGAGATCAAAAAGCTAACAAAATGTTGATACATGTGAAATAATCCATCACATGTTTTCTAGAAACGAAATTGGAATGTGCAACTGCACGTACGAATCCTGATTACTAAACTATCGATATGTACTTTGTTATTAATTGTTCCTTCTTAAATAAATACTTGAATTATGAGAGTGCCTAACAAGACACTCGAACAAAACGAAGAAAGGATCCTGAAGATCCAACCAAGAAATGTGCAACTGCACCTATGGACCTTGTATGTTAGAATACTAATATGTATCTTAATATTAATCATTCCCCCACTTAAATTTACGCGCACTTTTCGGTAATATTTAATAAACGGCAGGTGAACGCTTTTTTATCTTATAATCTATATACATTTGTACTTATATTCGAACGCAATCTGTAGAAACATGAAGAAATACGAGGAAATATTCTCTTCATGGTGTCTTCATCGATCCCACGATGTTTTTCTAAAACATACACTCATCTATATATATAACTACTTTCACTGATGGTTTATAAAAAAAAGAACATCGAAAAATTTCTACGAATATGCGTTATACGCGCACTTTTACGATGGTGTGTTTTCCCTATCCTCGCCCGGTAGCAGTACTGCGATGTTACCGCCAGGTGGCGAAGCTTCTCGAGCGCTTTCTCGCGAGAGAATTGCATTATCGCGGATACATATGCCAGGACGATCATCTGTTATCAATAGATAACTCAATATTAACAATATAACAAATTATCAATAAATATAACTCGTATAAAGCAAAGAAATATGAAGAAATATTTCTTCTTGGTGTCTTGATCGATCCCACGATGTTTCCCTGAAACATAAATCAGAGAATAAATAAAATTGTATGAAATATTTCTCTAAAAACTAACAAGATGGAATCCGTGTATCATTTCCAATTCCATTCTTCGATAATTATATAATCTGTAACAAGAACTTGTTCAAAGGATTAAAAGCTGAAACGAAAGTGTATTAATTAACACAGAAAAAAATAATTATATCCCGTCAAGACAAACTAATCGTAAATTCCGTAAATCGAGTAAAAATTGATATTAAAAACTTTAAAAACATAAATATTACACGAAATTGAATGAAAATTCCATTGTTAAGATAAATACGAAATATATTGAAAATTTTATTCATTTATAACCCGTAGATTTTATTTTCCGTTTCCTTTATGAAATAAACAATTTTTCAAGGCGTGTACATTGCAATAAATATATTTAACTGTATTCGAAACTAAATTCATATAGAAAAAGTAATAACGAAAATTTTACGCGGCAACAAACTCTCAATATGAAATATCGAATTGCAATTTGCATACCCTTTTGATGCAAGCATTCCATTTTCCATCGATTAAAACAATCATCGCGAATAAACTTTGATTCATGCAAAGAATACAGAATCTTCATAAAAAATTCACTATTTATAAATAACAATTGAGTTGCAACGGTTATTATATCCCCGTAAAAATAAAACTAACTCTAATAATGAATAATTAGTGATATAATTTGGAATCATAAAATTAATCATAATACAGCATTTTTAAATGCATCAGAAATCTGTGATAAAAATACATTCGCATAAATTACAGATTTTAACGCGTTATAAAGAATGAAACAATTGGTCTATTTACAACAGTACTATTAAGCAGTATTTCCATTGACAAACATATAAATAATAAACGTCCACTCGTGTTAAATTCAAACAGCCCGCGAGTGGACCATTCTTTCTTTCGCAACGCTAATTTATAAAATACAAAACTATACGCGAATGGTGCCTGTTATTCGGAAAATGAAGCATACAGGGTTCCTTTATTAATTAAATCGCGTGCACCCATATTCAATCATACGCAACACTAATTTTAATAATAATATTGAGTCATTCGAAGCTTCGTAGAATCGCCATCTTGCTTCTCGATGATCTTGATACAATGCAGCGTTTTGACCAGCATTTGGGCATTGAATCGCAACTCTAATTGATAAAAAACGCGACAAGTCAAGATCGCAACGCTAGTTTATAATAGAAAAATTCGAAACGCGATTTCTAACGATAAAAGCAACCGCGAATGGTGATTATTCGCAACACTAGCCTGAAAAGTAAACGCGAAAAATAGTAATTCGCAACGCTAAGAGCAAACCGATCGGTTGATTCGCAATGCTATTCTTAAATAACGATAAAAGCAATCGCGTATCGGAATTCGCAACGCTACCCTGAAAAATCAACGCGAAAAATAGGAATTCGCAACTCTACAATCAAAACGCGATTATTCTATATTCGCAAATCTATTTTTAATAAAAATATATCTATGTTTCGCAACGCTAATGCAAATCGCGTTTTGCCCAAAAACGCTGGATCAAGTGCTGGGCGTTTTTGGTTGTAGCTAGAAACATACATGCACAAAATAAACCATATAAAACAAATAAATATGAAGAAATATTTCTTCTTGGTGTCTTGATTAATCCCACGATGTTTCCCTGAAACATAAATCAGACGATAAATAAAATTGTACAAAATAAACTAACTACATCAAGCTACTTCAAACTACAAGTGGCACATATGGGGATGAATTTAGACGTTTTAAATATCGCAACACTACGGGGGCCAACAACGCGATAAATCAACAGTCGCAACGCTAATTTATAATAGAAAAAATTCCAAACGCGACTCGTAAGAATAAAAGCAACCCGCGAATGGTAATTATTCGCAACGCTACCCTGAAAAGCAAACGCGAAAAATAGTAATTCGCTACTCTAATTCGCAATCGCGTTTACTAAAAATTCGCGACGCTATTTTTAAAGCAAACGCCCGGTTCCTAGGTTTGCACAAAGACAATCGCGAATCGTGTTTATTCGCAACACTGATATATCAACGCGATAAATATTTGTTCGCGACTCTAAGAGCAAACGCGACACATTGTATATTATTCGCAACTCTAACTTTAATCAGGGGCTATTGGTACATGTACATAGACATGTACTGGCCACTAAATAAACTAACTACTGCTAGTACTACAATTGGGGTAGAATTTGGGCATTGAAAATGTCGCAACTCTAAAGAAAAAATCGCACGATTGATCAAGATCGAAACGCTAATTTATGATATGAAAATTGCAAACGCGGTTGATGTCCATTATATGTATAAAAGAGTAAAAAAGCAACGCGAATCGTGATTGTTCGCAACGCTACCCTGAAAAGGAAACGCGAAAAATGGTAATTCGCAACTCTACGGAGCAATCGCGTTTATCGATAATTCGCAACGCTACTTTTAAAGCAAACTTTTGGTATCTAAGTTTGCAAAAAAGCAATCGCGAATGGTAATTATTCGCGACACTACCCTGAAAAGGAAACGCGAAAAATAGGAATTCGCAACTCTAAAAGCAAACGCGATTATTGGATATTCGCGACTCTATGTACATCATAACCGCGAGTTATGGGGAGGGATGGTTGGCATGTATGGTGCAATCGTGTACCATCAGGTACATGCATACGTGAGCCAGCAAGAAAAATAAACTAACTACAACTACGGACGAGTTAAGTGACAAAATAGTAATAGGAATGACTTTCCATCCTCATTCGAAAATGAAGATGAAAAGCCATTTGTTGCAGCCCGCTCTTGAAACAGTTTGTCAGGGCCTCTTCGGCTCATCGAGCCTTTTCTTTCTTCGGCGGTCCTGCCGATGCCTGAAACTTACTTAAAACAGGGCTCGAGATTTTGTGCAATACGTAGTCTTCCAACAATGTACGAATTGTTGCAAGAGCATACGTGGTGAATCTCGAGGGGGACGAACGTTTCGAAAGGGGCCTGATCGCGAGCGCGAGCGCGAGAGAGCGACTTTAAGAGTCGCGCGATTCGAGGAGTCGAAAATAAAGCCGAAACAAACAGCACAAGTGCACCGTTTGAATCAGCAAAATTTCTACTCTCGAGATCGTAACTACAGTAACAGAACTGCCACGCGAAAACGCGCCTGCCCGAATTACTAATGTGGACAGTCCTGCCCTGACCCTACCTACTTAGATTTAAACACACACACACCAGAGAATAAGTTACCTACCTACCTAACCCTATATTTAAAAAATTGCAAAACTCAGTCTCTCGAACAAACACTCCACGGTTCTCATTCTGAATGTCCGGGCGCGACCTAAACTAGAGAGGACTCCCCGGGGTTCCTCCGACACCCGGACACGACCTCATTCACACTCTAAATGTACGTACCATTTTCTGGAATCGACTGACAAAGCTAGTGCACATTGCGTACTTTTATTATTCACGTAAAACATTTTGATATTATAGTCTTTATTAAGATATAATTATATGAGATTGAAAATTCATTATGCATTTTACAATATCGTTGAAGTGTATGCAATGCGAACAATTGCCAAGTAAATAATAACTATAAGTGTAATATTATTATTAAGATTGTTATGAATCTAATGTGAAAAAATTCTGTATCTGAATTGTAATGAACTTTTGAAACGATGCACTTTCCACATCCTAACCACAAACACACATATGTGGAGAGTACATCGTGCACGATACACTAGCAATGTCAGTCGCACACATAAATTATTATTATAAATGTTAGAAACTAAGTCATCGTGCCACGTTGCCTTCGCTCGTGCAAATAACACTTGGGCATGTGCATGAGCTTAGGCAACGAACACGGAAAAGTATCCTGAAAATCCTGACTAGAACTGGTTATTAATCATTAACTAAACGGTATCTATTCTCAGTTAAAATGACTCGACTTGTTATATGCAATATATCAAAAACAGAGTATATTAATATCGAAAGATATTATTATTCAAGAAAAATTTGTGAAATTTAATTGTTCAAAATAGAAGACTTTAATAAAGATTTGATGATAAAATACTTTACTTTGCAAATTGAAATAAATTTGTTAAATTATTGTTCAAAATATTCAATTAACCCTGGTCGATTCTGTCGTCAAAGTAAATTTTTTAAAAAATAAATGCATGTTCCTTTGAGTTGAGAATCGACCAGTCGCGAAACGCCTTCTTGCACGTAAAATACATCGTATGATGTATCAATTGATAAAACGAATATTTAATAATTGTATTAATAATGTAAGATATTTTACTGAATCTATATTCTACTCAATTATATAATTCATATAAAGTTAATAAACATAGTTCATATATTTGATCAAAATTGTGTAATGATCATATTGTGTAATATTTATTTATAACATTAAAAAACGCGAGTGCAAGAAGACCCTAGCCTGCGCTAAAAAAATACAATTCATGGGTATTTTTCATACCCGCGGTCACTTAACTCGTGAAAAATACTAAGTATACAACTGGTCACCCGTGTTGATTCGGATCTTTCATCCTACAACATGATTGGGGACCAGAGGAACACAAATAGCATGCGACTCACGAGTGATGAACTTGTGCCCCTGGAATGACTGCATAATGATGCTGCTGCTGCCCCAGTGGAAGTCATCAAAGCCCCCTGCATGGCCCTGCTATAAAGAATAAGAAAGCAATTATAATCTATTGTTAAAATTATAGAAATTTTTAATTATCAAAGTATAAATTTATACTTACGTTGTTCGCTCGTGGTCCACCGCCCGATACCCCCCCGGGTGCTGCTGCTGGTACCCAGGATCATGTTCAGAAACTGTAAGAAAACTGTAAGAAAACAATTAGAATCTATTGTCAAAACTGAAAAGATTTTTAATTAAAAATTTCAAAGTATGAATTTATGCTTACATTGTTTGCTCGTGGAGCATCGCCAAATAATCCTCTTCGGTGATGCACTGACTCTAATTCCGGTAACGAGGAGTTTAAATTTCAAATTGAAAAAATAATTAATTCGATCGGAAATTATTAAATTAGAATACCGCGACCGAAGATTTAAATCGGCGAACAAATGATTCTACTATCGCGATTCAGTAAACAGAAAGAGCCACGATGCTCTGGAAGTAATTTAATACCGCGTAAGAAACACTGCTTCTATTCTCGCGTTCGCCTAACACCGTGAACGTTAACGTGCTCGGGGTCACTTTGCCCCGAAAAACAAACTTGTTGCTACGCTCGATCACCGATTCTACCGGCCGCATTGCGCGCGGCCAACAAATTCCCTGGAAAGAAAACAGCTGAAAAGAGAGGGACAGGAGATAAGAAACACAACAAGCACGTCTGTGCTTTGCCTATCGATTTTCTTTCTTCGTCTTACAAACGTTCGTCAACGAAAACACTGCTTAACTTAGTACTGTTGTATACATAGTTTGTCCCGTACAAGATCAACGCCACGAAGGCGAAATATTCTCAGTGAAAGAGAATTTTAACAATAAAATATTATCTACAATTATTCAATTTATAAATATTATATCACTAAATTTCATAGTTAGAGTTGTAAGCATGAATTTACTTCATCGAATGTGAGAATATCCCGTAATTTTTATAAATATTCCGAAATTTGCAAGAATTAAAGTTCTTTGGTTATTTGTGCTCGAATAGCACATTCCAACTCCGCAGTTACTACGTTTTCTTAAACTTGCATCGAAATATGTATGCAAATTGCAATTACAACGATTCATAAAGAGATATGAACGATCAATTGAATAAATAACACTCGGAAATATTAAATCGCGATCAGAATACAGTCTGATATAAACTATTCCAATTGTATCGTTATTATCTACCGACGCCATTTTTGTATGCTTCGATATGTATCGAAGTAGATAAAAAGTTTGTCAAAGATGTTCATAATTGATCTTAACAATGGCCGATAATAAAATTATGCTCATGCTTGCAACGAGTTACTTAATAAAGCGATAAAAATATATAAACATTGATGTGGATGTTAATATTTGTTATAATTACTTAGATGTTACCAAGATTCCCTCCAAAATTTCTTGACTCGTCCGCCATCTGTTACGGTGTCGTTCATGCGCCAATGAAATTGTCCATGGCGTCGAATTTCAATCAGAGACTGTAAGAGAAACGAAATAACGACGATTATTACAATTAGGTAGTGATTAAATCGAAACCGTATTGCAGGAGATCGTAATTAGAACGCGAGTAGTAATAGTGGAAGGTTAAAGAGGTTAGAAATACGCACCACGGTCGCGAAACGCCGATACGTCTTGACACGTCTTGCTATCTTTATTTTCAGAGTACGAATGATGGCCGTCTGCTGTGCTCGGGAACGCTCGTGAATTAGGCGGCGCGGTGGGGGAAACCCGATGTCTCCCGAAGCTCGCATTACGAGTCCGAGCGCTGCCTCGGGTAGAACTCGCGGATAGACTGATTTTGGCTAATTATTTACAGCTTTAACTAGCCTAGGAAACGCGAATAATTCGCACTTTTAAACTCGTATTACACGCAACTAGGCTGCTGCCTCTTATACTAATTCAGTTAGTTTCTTAACTGACCGCTATACATGAGTAGAGGCCGCCAAAATCACCTCCGAATTTTCATGTCGGTATGGCAGTCAGATTCGACCGCGAAAGTTCGTAAATTATAATTTATTAACGGAAATTGGGGGCAAATCTAGCTTCCTATTGATCTGAAATTTTTATTAGAAGCCAGTTGGCTACTCCGTTGGCCTACCTTTTGCCCTTTCATGGTCCCCGTTTTTCAAAAAGGTAATTTGGCGGACCGTAAAAGTACGAATCAAGTCTCGCGTGATTCACAAGTCGAGAAACTGGCCTTGATCCGCCAATTGACTGCAATCCAAGCTCAACGAGCAAATTGGAGTCCTAACACTCGAAACGTAAGAACAGTTTTTACCGCCATCAGAGTCTTCGCTTCCTCAATGAAACATTCATTTATCAAACTTGCAAACGGACCAACCATCTATCTGCCCGGGACTCGAGAAAATTCTCGGGAAGAACTGGACAAACCAGATAATAATCCAGGAAAAATGGAATACACCGTTGCCAATAGCTGCGCGAAGTGCAAAGCATCGGGGCACCCCGACACCACCCCATTACGAAACAGCATGACCGAGTAAAAGGGCAAAACGAACGTCGCATAACCGGTGCACAATCTTCGAAACGTATCGTACACACGGTGGTAAATATGTGATCGAGAAAGGTCGCGATAAACGTATTAAATTACGAATTATTTGGTGTTAGAACCAAACAATCAGTATCATCTATTGGACAGTAACTGTCTTTAACTTGTTTTTGAAACATAAATACCGAGTTAGATGCGTATAGATGTGTCACTAGGTAGATTTGAGAAGCATCACCTAACTGTTTCTTAATACTAGATTGCCCAAGGAAGTCATTTTGACTGCTTTTTAATTTCAATTAGAAAAACAATTATATAATGACAAAATTTCTTAGAATTTTGTGACTTTTTGTACAACATATAAATGCGTTTATTAATAATTGTAGTTACCTCTCCCTTCCTCCAGACCTAACCCAGACCTAACCCAGATCTAATCCAGACCTAACCCAGACCTAACCGAGACATAACCCAGACCTAATCCAGACCTAACCCAGACCCTAGATCTGGGTTAGGTCTGGATTAGATCTGAGTTAGATCTGAGTTATGTCTGGGTTAGGTCTGGATTAGATCTGAGTTAGCTCTGGGTTAGGTCTGGATTAGATCTGAATTAGATCTGGGTTAGGTCTGGGTTAGGTCTGGATTAGATCTGAGTTAGATCTGAGTTAGGTCTGGGTTAGGTCTGAATTAGATCTGGGTTAGGTCTGGGTTAGGTCTGGATTAGATCTGGGTTAGGTCTGGGTTAGGTCTGGGTTAGGTCTGAATTAGATCTGGGTTAGGTCTGGGTTAGGTCTGAATTAGATCTGGGTTAGGTCTGGGTTAGGTCTGAATTAGATCTGGGTTAGGTCTGGGTTAGGTCTGGGTTAGGTCTGGATTAGATCTGAGTTAGATCTGAGTTAGGTCTGGGTTAGGTCTGAATTAGATCTGGGTTAGGTCTGGGTTAGGTCTGGGTTAGGTCTGGATTAGATCTGAGTTAGATCTGAGTTAGGTCTGGGTTAGGTCTGAATTAGATCTGGGTTAGGTCTGGTTTAGGTCTGGGTTAGGTACAACATCAGTGTAAATGAGACCTAACCCAGACCTAACCCAGATTTAACCCAGATCTAACCCAGACCTAACCCAGTTCCTGAAGACTCTAATCCAGACCTAACCCAGATCTAATCCAGATCTAATCCAGACCTAACCCAGATCTAATCTAGATCTAATCCAGACCTGACCCAGACCTAACCCAGATCTAATCCAGATCTAATCCAGACCTAACCCAGATCTAATCTAGATCTAATCCAGACCTAACCCAGACCTAACCCAGATCTAACCCAGACCTAACCCAGATCTAATCTAGATCTAATCCAGACCTAACCCAGACCTAATCCAGACCTATTGATAAATTACAGTTTCTCAATAAGCTAAAGTAGTACTTGTTATTCGAATCTTTATGCAGTGATACTTGTTCTAACAAGTTGTTTACTTTATTTCTGCGCCCTAAATTCATAATATTATACCATAATATTAAAAATTAATTTTAAACAAATTTCTTTACACATTAGTTATTCTTTCACGATGCAGTAATTTTGACTGCTTTTGGGCAATATAGGTATATACTAAGTTTCAGTCTTTCTAGTGTTAAAAATTCTTTTTAACACGATGACCATCAAACAGAATTTGTAAAATTCAACCCAATATTTGAAACGGCGGAAGTATGCACGCTGCGAGGCGAAGGAACTCTTGCAAAGAGAATCTCGTGGATTTCCGCGAACGAAGAGAGAGAACTTCTGGAACAATTACTATCGCAAGGACGATAATGCGTGGCACTTGCTGCCGACCGGTTGCATGCCAGATGGCCAGGTTTTGCCAAGAATCTTATAAACACTGTAAATAGACGTCCGCGTATTTAATACGTAGTCTTACAGGATAACGACGAAAATGAATAGAAAGATTCGAAAATCCAAACTTTCGAGAGCAAAGAATGGGATTCTAAAATTGTTGAGATCAAGTTCAACTCAGGATTGCCTCGAATAAAGATAAATATCGCCTATACCGACAATCTGAAACATTTTTTTAAAAACTAAGACACGTAGCTATAACACAAAGACAATGGTTGCACAGATTTTCGAAAAAAAAATGATAAAATACGTATTGTCGTGAAAATTTCGGACGTTTGATCCCAGGTACGAACAGTCGACGTGTTAAGTACTCGAGTGATTCAATAAACATTTTCTGTACCGCGACGTTTCACTGATTCATAAGAAAACAAGAACAGAAGCGTTCTTTTCTTTCTATTAAAATCGATAAAGACACGTCCAATTACTATTATCGAGAAAACCGAGAAAAAAAGAAGCGAGAAGCAAGGCAGAGGCTAAAATTCATTTGCAAAACAGAAAAAACGTTCGAACGTGTCCGCGTTTCGCTTCTAGCGGACACGTCCGATCTTATCAACTATTTTTCCAGCGTTTCGAACAATTTTCTCCGGGACAAAGGGACACGAAAGAAGCGTCGTTCGAACGAGTCCCTAGGTATCAGCATTTCATTAGTGTCTCGGTCGTAATGACTTCCAAGGCAGCTTCTTCCCGCAGAGCGCGATTAAGCTGATTCCTCGTGATTATACGTTTGCGCGTTTCAGCGTCGGACAGGTCGATGTGTCACCCCGGTGATTCTCTAGGGAAAACTCTCTGCAGGCCAGAATTCTCCCGCGGAAAGAAAGGGACGCGGGAAACGGAGGGAGTGCCACAAAAAAAAAGTCGGAGCACCGGAGGAACGGCCAGTTTTTGCGACCAGGCTAGTTACCTTAGACCAGCGATGGGCCTGTCGAGTGCATTGCTAGCTTTCAAGCAAGTCAAGACTATGGGAGTATCGAAGCAACTTAAGGAGCTTCCATAGATCTCTCGAAAGGCCACACTGCAAGAGAAAGCATTTTCTCCGGGAAGCAAATTGTACTTTTAAATAAGGAATAGAATAGTTTAACAAGGTTTGATAGAAAGCTTGAGGCCCAAACTGTAAGAAGAAAAACTTCTTTCAATATTAGATCTTGGAAAATGAATTTTATCCTACTCTGATAGTAGACTGGGGCAAATTGAATTTTTAAATAGGGAATAGAATAGTTTAACGAGGTTTGATAGAAAGCTTGAGGCCCAAACTGTAAGAAGAAACACTTCTTTCAATATTAGATCTTGGAAAATGAATTTTATCCTACTCTGATAGTAGACTGGGGCAAATTGTACTTTTAAATAAGGAATAGAATAGTTTGATGAGCTTTGATAGATCTCTTGAGGCCCAAACTGTAAGAAGAAAAACTTCTTTCAATATTAGATCTTGCAAAATGAATTTTATCCTACTCTGATAGTAGACTGGGGCAAATGGGATTTTTAAATAAGGAATAGAATAGTTTGATGAGCTTTGATAGATCTCTTGAGGCCCAAACTGTAAGAAGAAACACTTCTTTCAATATTAGATCTTGGAAAATAAATTTTATCCTACTCTGATAGTAGACTGGGGCAAATTGAATTTTTAAATAAGGAATAGAATAGTTTAACGAGGTTTGATAGATCTCTTGAGGCCCAAACTGTAAGAAGAAAAACTTCTTTCAATATTAGATCTTGGAAAATGAATTTTATCCTACTCTGATAGTAGACTGGGGCAAATGGGATTTTTAAATAAGGAATAGAATAGTTTAACAAGGTTTGATAGATCTCTTGAGGCCCAAACTGTAAGAAGAAAAACTTCTTTCAATATTAGATCTTGGAAAATGAATTTTATCCTACTCTGATAGTAGACTGGGGCAAATTGAATTTTTAAATAGGGAATAAAATAGTTTAACTATTTTAGAAGTTTTATTATAAATTAATGGGTCATTTCGACTGTTTTGGGACTTGTAGAGTTGAACAACTTGGTATTTCAAGTATGTTGCGTTTTCTTCGTGGTTTCTGTGTTGGATTATGCTTGAGATTGTTTGAATCCCGTCGCTACTATGGGCCCAGCTAGCATTCTCGATGGGTCCCGGGCGAGACGGGGCCTTCCGTGCTGGCCCCGATGCGCGGAAGGCTCGTTCCACGTCCTCTACGAAGAAATGGAGCGGGACGGCCGCGTAATGCTGTAATCACGGTCCCTGCGGTCGCTCGGGGACCCGTAACGATCGCTGGCTGCAACTTCGCTGCCAGTTTATTCCATTTGCTCGCGTATTAATGGCCGCCGTATCACCGCCATTTAATTTTCTGCTTATCATCCGTTGGTTTGCACCCGCGGCCCCGGATCAAGCGTGATCTTGATTTAAGGATCGTGCACTGGGCCACCATGACGTTTCTTTTTTTCTATTTAGCCACGGTGTTTCGTAAAGGGTGACGATTCGATGGTGTTATGGTGATCGATGCTTAGTAGAAGAGAGCAGGGCAAAATGTTTTCCCAAAAATTTGCTTTAGATTGTATTTTTACAACAGAATTTTTCTCCTTAACTTCTCCAAGCGCTATCAATGCTCGTGCAAGGTTAAGACTCTGTTTAACCGAATTTTTAAGAACGTATCTGGACCATTAAACGGGGCTTTACCGTATCACAAATACTTGTTAAGTATTTTCAACCCATCAACATGAAAGAAAATGATCGTTAAGACTTTACACATTTGTTTTTATGCAACACTCTCTAACCGACCGTGTTGTTTCCGGGCGTTAACGTTAAGTTAAAGGGAATTCGCTACCAGGGGGTTAGTAAATAATCCCCCACGGTCTGAAATACGTCGATTCCGCTTTGAGCGTGGCTTCGGTGCCGATTTTTAATCGAAGTCCCCAAGAAAAAAGACTTCGAAATAACGAACAGGCCCCGACGAAGTTCGCGCCGATAAAGTCGCATTTATGAGCGGCATGGGGGCCCCCGAAATGCAGCAATAACGCTCATAATGTTGCACAGACGCGCTGGCCTTGTGGTCGAGTTAATATTCAACCTGGTTTATCCATAAACTTCGTTTAACTGCGCGTTACTGCACGTCTGAAACACGCTTTTGATATCTTCACGAGCTACCCCGCTAAGGCTAATTCATTTCGAACACGTTTCGAGGTATCTTCGATCGTAATGGAGGTTTACAAGGAAATACGAACGAAGTACCACGAGGGAAGATTTTCTTTATTTCCAGCTGGTCTCATGTTGCTACGTTGATACATCTTCGATGAGCATTTGCAATCTATCGAATAGACTAGTTTGGTAGAACCAACTTGGAGGAGCTTGATACACACGCGTTAAAATTGCCGCAACTTCGCCAATTTTCCCTACTGAAAACATAATGTGTGGCCAGTGGTGAACGAATTGAAGGATTTTAATGTTGCAAAATGGAAACAACGCCTATTTTGGTGAAGAATGTCTAAAAAGAATGTTGGAAAAGTTGTTCCTCAGCCTCGTAAAGTGTGAAACTCTCATAAAAAGGGCCCAATTTCTCGTTTCTATCACCTAACCCATTACTTAAAATACTTTGCCAGGCGTAGTCAGTTAAATCTTCTCAATTGTTGTTGAAATTTCGTAATTTCCAAGGAGTTAATAGAAAGATACGGATATATGTGTTACAGTGAAACACCGAAATCTGGAGAATGTCGACTTTCACCGGTGAATGTCAACATTCACATAGTCGCTTAGTGTATGTCCGAAATATTTGCTAAACACCCTTATTTCTGACTTACACCGGTAAATGTTGACATTCACAATGCACTAATGGTCCAGTTAGGTCTGGAATAAGTCTGAATTAAGTCTGGGTTAGGTCTGGGTTAGGTCTGGGTTAGGTCTGGGTTAGGTCTGCCTCTCTTTCTGAAAGTCTGGGTTAGGTCTAGAATAAGACTTAAGGTCCTAACCCAGACCAATTAGGTCTGGAATAACTCTGGGTTAGGTCTGGGTTAGGTCTGGAATAAGTCTGAATTAAGTCTGGGTTAGGTCTGGAATAAGTATGGGTTAGGGTCTGGGTTAAGTCTAGGTCTGAATTAAGTCTGCTAGGTCTGCTAGGTCTGGGTTAGGTCTGGAATAAGTCTGGGTTAGGTCTGGGTTAGGTCTGGAATAGAGTCTGGGTTAGGTCTGGGTTAGGTCTGAATTAAGTCTGGGTTAGGTCTGGGTTAGGTCTGGGTTAGGAGTCTGGGTTAGGAGTCTGGGTCTGAATTAATTCTGGGTTAGGTCTGGGTTAGGTCTGGGTTAGGTCTGAATTAAGTCTGGGTTAGGTCTGGGTTAGGTCTGAATCTGAATTGTCTGGGTTAGGTCTGGGTTAGGTCTGGAATAAGTCTGAATTATGTCTGGGTTAGGTCTTAATTTACTCTTAAAAAGACGAGTTTGCTAATTAGAAAATCTAATTTTTCTTCCAGACCTAACCCAGACCTAACCCAGACTTAATTCAGACCTAACCCAGACCTAACCCAGACTTATTCTAGGCCTAACCCAGACCTAACCCGGACTTATTCCAGACCTAACCCAGACCTAACCCAGACTTAATTCAGACCTAACCCAGACCTAACCCAGACTTAATTCAGACCTAACCCAGACCTAACCCAGACTTAATTCAGACCTAACCCAGACCTAACCCAGACTTAATTCAGACCTAACCCAGACCTAACCCAGACTTAATTCAGACCTAACCCAGACCTAACCCAGACTTAATTCAGACCTAACCCAGACCTAACCCAGACCTAACCCAGACTTAATTCAGACCTAACCCAGACCTAACCCAGACTTAATTCAGACCTAACCCAGACCTAACCCAGACTTATTCTAGACCTAACCCAGACCTAACCCAGACTTAATTCAGACCTAACCCAGACCTAACCCAGACTTAATTCAGACCTAACCCAGACCTAACCCAGACTTATTCCAGACCTAACCCAGATCTAACCCAAACCTAACCCAGACCTAACCCCCGTTATCAGCGATGAATTGGTCTGGGTTAGGTCTGGAATAAGTCTGGGTTAGGTCTGGGTTAGGTCTGGGTTAGGTCTGGGTTAGAAAAAGATCACGATTTACTGCAGTATCCATTTAGTATAAATTAGGGTATCGGAAAAAAAATTAAGAAAACGTTGCTCGCGTTATCAAAGCTTGCATAAGACTGACAAAGCTGATTGACTCTGAGCAGAACAAAGGATTTGGCGGGAGAGAACCAGTCGCTTGTTTTTTGACTCTTCTGTTTTGGACCTCCACCAGAGCATATCTGTGATTGTCGACACACACCGGAGAGGGTCCGAATGTACAACAATGTAATGAAATATTCGATCTTTCACCGACGTATTTGGTATCTGTTGACATTCACCGGTGAAAGTTGACATTCTCCAATTTCGGTCATTCACGGTAACATATGTCCAAAATTCTTATATAAAGTGCTCAGTTTCCAAATTTTGTCGCGAGATGGAATCGTTCTTTGGGGCCCACTCGCGGTGGCGTCGTTTTCGACGAAGATGAAAGGAAAGAATGGCTCTTCCAGGCCATCTGGACTATGGAAAGTTTAGTTATGCGAGGAGATAATGGTCGCGTGATCCCTGCTGGAGTTCCCGACTATGGCATTAGGCTTCCCTCGTGCCAATGATTGCAGAGTACACAGGAACAGAGACTTGTGCCGCAAAACAAATTGGACTGTGGCGTCTTTCTGCTACAAAACTGGCCTGGTCATCTGTTTCACACTCGTTCTTCCTCGACTTGTTTACTTTTTGGACTTTCGAGGACTTTCGAGGACCCATGCGCCTTTCTTTCATCGACAATATCCGCCTTGGGGGGCTCTGCAACAACCAGGAGACTGTAAACATCGTGATTTATGTTTTCAGTAATGCACAAGGATCTCATACGTTTTGAAATATTGTTATTGAGAAAATTGTTTCCCTTTTTTTGACCCGTGGAACACTTCCAAGTAATATTTCTCTCTATAACGTCCATTATGGATGCAAATAACAGCATTTAATGTATTTGGTTCCAACATAACGCATAATGGCGTAAGAAAAATGAAGAATTTCGAGTGCAAAATGAAATAGACAGAACTAATCTTACTCTTCATAGTCATAGAAAACTGTATAATACATAAGAAAATTAAAATTGATATTTAGATGATATAATTTATCAAACAAGATTCTCCATTTTGTACTTGAAAAGACCAGCGCTGGAAACCCTAAACTAAAAGTACCGCGAGACCTAATCAGGCCTTCAAAAAAAAAATTCAGAACTCGCTAATTGTCCGATCTGGGAATGAACGTAATTATCACGCGTCGATTCTCGACATCGTGAAAAAAAAAAGAAAAAAGAAAGAGAGAACATAATTACCGGACCTCTCCGTTCGCGATTAATCATAACAGGTTCGAGAATAAAAATCGCATTAACCCACCTGTCGGGGCCGATAAGTTTGCACAAGAAGATTTACGAGCCCCGTCGATGGTGTTCGTAAAGCGAAAGTGCGCGCGCATTCCAATTTGTCGCGGCGTTTCGGATCAACGCTACATTAGCGAACTCTCGCGAGCAAACAGAGAAAGAGAGAAAAAACGGGGAGAAAATTGAAGCCCGATTGCCATTATAAGTTGCTCGTGGAACACACAGCTGTGTTCCATCGATTCTTTCACGGGGAATCCCACTTGGACGATGTTTTGCCGCGACGCCATTTTCCACTGCTTGATTCGCGTTGCAGCTGCACTCGTTGCGCAATTCTGACAAGTGCACCGTGACAAAAGACCTCTCTTTTTATCGATAATTTGTTTACAACCAGCAAGCATGATGGATATAGGTCCCAGTCAAGGGAAGATGACATCCTCTGGTGTCTTGCTTATCACGATATTGTCATATCACACAGTCACCTATCATAAAACTAAAGTAAACATCGCTGAAGTTCCTAAAACTGCATTAAATAGAATACTGTGTGATTAGAGTCAGCTTTGCCATGAAATTAATATCAGAGGAATCGTGAGAGTGGATAAATGCTCTGTAATTACTCCTTTCCGCTCCACAATTAGCAGGTAGACTACTGTTACGCTATAATCAGGTGACAACACTTTAGCAATTGAATTCCTCAGGATTTCACAAGAGAACACGGTTCCAAAGTCTAGGATCGAACAAGGACGAGTTCCTGTTGACTGTGTCGACATTACAAATTAGGTAAACAAGCGTATTTATGGCCCGCGATGTAGTCGTAACGAAACGACGTTCCTCACTAGGATTTCGTGCACGAGATGAGCAAACAAAAATGTCACCCTTCCCGAGGAGTGTAATCACGGATCTAATAGCCCTCGATGCAACCGGGACGCAAACAATCTCGCGGACGTCTGTTTGGTGGAATATTTCGAAACGTGCGGTTTCGGGCAAAGTGCCGAGCGCGAAGTTAGCAACAGGGGAGTGTATAAAAGGCGTTGTCACTTTGTTTTGGGAGGTATAACTGATTATGCGGCCATTAGAATGGGTACGTAGACTCCTAACAAAAAGAATATTTTTTATAAAAGATACTTTGTTCATTGCTTCGTGTGCAGTTGGAGATATTGGTGTTGTTCAACTGCGCTGCTGGACAGACTCAACGGACGGCTCGCCAGGCGGGATACGTCTACGAGATACCAAGAATACCATTCCCACCTCCTACTAGCAACCCGACAACCTTTCAAACTAGCTCTACTCCTACGTATGCCCCTTCGTATCTACCACCCCCAGCACCGCCTCCAACACCACCGCCGCAACCGAAATACGTAGCACCACCGTCGCCTCCCCCACAACCACCTCCTTCAACGCCAACACCACGCACTTATGTTCCTCCAACACCTCCATCTCCAACACCTCCACCTTCACCACCTCCAACGCCCCCTTCACCTCCACCAACGCAACCAACGTACTCAACGCCGGCGCCAACCTATCTACCACCGTTCGGCCAAGTGGAACCGCAAGGTCAAGATTTTGGAGGACCCGCCAGCTTCCCGACGAGCACAGCATCGGCAGAAGCGTTCAGCGACGTCAAAGTAACCAGACCGTACTCTACATCGGCTGGAAACTCCGCAGCAACTGCCTCAACGTTCACTTCACCGACACCTACAACATCATCGTCATCGTCTGCATCAGCGTTCAGTTCGTCAGCTTCTACTGAGGGCTACAGTTACCCCAGTTCTACAACAACGACTTCCCCTGCTTATAATACTTCTCCAACGCCTAGGACAAGTTATCCTGCTCCTGCTCCTCAGCCAAGTTATCCTCCTCCTTCTCCACAGCCAAGTTATCCTGCTCCTCAACCAAGTTATCCCTCACCTCAGCCAAGCTATCCAGCTCCTTCTCCTCAGCCAAGTTATCCTCCTCCTTCTCCACAGCCAAGTTATCCTCCTCCTTCTCCACAGCCAAGTTATCCTGCTCCTCAACCAAGTTATCCCTCACCTCAGCCAAGTTATCCAGCTCCTTCACCAAGGCCTAGTTACCCTGCTCCTTCTCCAAGGCCTAGTTACCCTGCTCCTCAACCAAGTTACCCTGCTCCTCAGCCAAGTTATCCTCCTCCTTCTCCACAGCCAAGTTATCCTCCTCCTTCTCCACAGCCAAGTTATCCTGCTCCTCAACCAAGTTATCCCTCACCTCAGCCAAGTTATCCAGCTCCTTCTCCAAGGCCTAGTTACCCTGCTCCTCAACCAAGGCCTAGTTACCCTACTCCTCAACCAAGCTACCCTGCACCTCAGCCAAGTTATCCAGCTCCTTCTCCAAGGCCTAGTTACCCTGCTCCTCAACCAAGTTATCCCTCACCTCAGCCAAGTTATCCAGCTCCTTCTCCAAGACCAAGTTACCCTGCTCCTCAGCCAAGACCAAGTTACCCAGCTCCTCAGCCAAGTTATCCAGCTCCTCAGCCAAGACCAAGCTACCCTGCACCTCAGCCAAGTTATCTCGCTCCTCAGCCAAGACCAAGTTACCCTGCTCCTCAGCCAAGACCAAGTTATCCAGCTCCTGCTCCTCAGCCAAGCTACCCTGCACCTCAACCAAGCTACCCTGCACCCAGACCAAGCTACCCTGCTCCTCGACCAAGTTACCCAGCTCCATCTCCACGACCAAGTTACCCTCCTCCTCGACCAAGTTACCCACAACCTTCACCACCCCCTCAGCCCTATTATCCGCCACCTAGACCTAGTTATCCAGCTCCACAGCCCCAAAATAACTACCCTGCCCCCCAACAAACTTATCTTCCAGCTCCCTAGCGCCTGTAACATCATCCCTCACCTACTGCTTCATACTCTGGTGGTTCAGGACTATAAAATGTGATTACCGTCTCAGTCGCAATTGCAACAAAATGGCTGAAACGAAAATGCAAGGAGCTTTAAACAGTTCCTCTGAGTGATAAGATGTGAGAGAAATCAGCTTTTTCTCTTTTTAGCTCATGAATTAATAATTGAAAGGCTTATTTATTATAAAGAATCATATGTGCAGTATATGTTTGAATAACGAAATAATTTTTTTAATCATTTTAATCCGTAAATCTGAATTTCGTGTAATGACGTTCTCTTTGATATACACTTGAATACTTTAGCGAATAGTTTAACCTGTTGGTGGCAAATTAACACATTACCGACCGATTGATCGACTGTTTTACCGGCCAACGCTTACCGACCGATAGCGTATTAATCAACTGTTTTACCGACCAACGCTTACCGACCGATTAATCAACCGCTACCGGTCGGTAAAGTGTTAATATGTTACCACGTTTCCAAAATGGAGTGCTTAAACAATGTTAATGAGAAAATAGCAGACCGTAGAAAGCGAGCTAACCATGTACATAGATTTATTAACAAAACCAGGTTCATTATAAATACAGTTTGTACGATACCAGCTAATGCGACTACAATGAATATCACAGCATTTCTCAGGTAGACATTCCGAATGTCAGTCTCAGTAGCTTAAAAGTATTAATCCGCGAAACGCTTAAACCTAATTGAGTAGCGAACTATGAGCGAACTATGAGTTAATGATAATCGTTCATAGCTGGTGCGTAGCTGATATTAAACGAAAATATGTTTCGATTGGAAACATATGTTAAATCTGCACTACACCGGAAATTAAACAGCCATCATCCAACGTGTTAGCGTTTCTACATCTAACGGGACATGACTATGTACAATTTTTGTTATAATTATTATTACAATTACGATTTCTCTACGAAACAAATGAATTCATCCTGTTAAATACCGAAAACATATATTTACATATCCGCAGAAATATAACCACGAAAACATTCTTTTTTATACGTAATTCTATTGCAATTAATTTTAAACACGCTAATTTAACAGTAGTTTGATTACTGAAATAAATACACTTACGAAATTATTGAAAAATCTCTGTTTTTAAATGGAACTATCAGCCGTAATTAATCTCATTAGTTTTGAAGCAATGATTGAAGAAATACTTACTTAGATTGCTCTTTAATAAAAATAGTCAACCGATATCACAATTACTATCTTAAGGAAAATAATTATTACAAATGTAGGTCAATTCGAACGCGTGACATTATTACACAAAAAGTCACATGCACGCTGATTACGATACACTAATTGTAAAATTCTACAAACGCTTTATCAACCTTCACGATGAAAAAAAATGAATATGATTACAATATAATCGGTTAATTATGTATAATCGGCAGTCAACGATCGTGAATCGTAAACAACGTGCTGAAATTTTTATACGAAAATATATACATATACTTTTCTTCCCCCACGACTAATATACATTCGATTCGCTCGTCGAAATGAAATCAGTGCAATTTTGATGTTTGGATCTTCTTGCTTTTTATTCCACTCCAGTCTCCGTCAATTTGTCCAAGCAATCGTACGATTTCGATTGAATTATGTATCTGTAACATAGTATTGTTCTTCATTAGAACAACGAAAGCATTAAAATACAATTATGTTAGTCTTAAGCACATCCCAATAATATTCGTGCAAATTTACTTGCATTATTCAATAAATAAGACCAGTATTACTATTAGATTTAGTGTTAGTTTCTCTGTTATCTATCTTGTGAAAATAGGCTTATTTAACATGAAGTTTATAGGTCTGGGTTAGGTCTGGGTTAGATCTGAGTTAGGTCTGGGTTAGATCTGGATTAGATCTGAGTTAGATCTGGGTTAGGTCTGGGTTAGGTCTGGTTTAGGTCTGCTTTAGGTCTGGGTTAGGTCTGGGTTAGGTCTGGATTAGATCTAGGTTAGATCTGGGTTAGGTCTGGATTAGATCTGGGTTAGGTTTGGGTTAGGTCTGGGTTAGATCTGAGTTAGGTTTGGGTTAGGTCTGGGTTAGGTCTGGATTAGATCTAGGTTAGATCTGGGTTAGGTCTGGATTAGATCTGGGTTAGGTCTGGGTTAGGTCTGGGTTAGGTCTGGGTTAGGTCTGGGTTAGGTCTGGATTAGATCTAGATTAGATCTGGGTTAGGTCTGGATTAGGTCTGGGTTAGGTCTGGGTTAGGTCTGGGTTAGGTCTGGGTTAGGTCTGGTTTAGGTCTGGGTTAGGTCTGGGTTAGGTCTGGGTTAGGTCTGGGTTAGGTCTGGGTTAGATCTGGGTTAGGTCTGGGTTAGGTCTGGATTTATAGATAACCTTATTCCCCCAGAGAATAGATTTATTTTGTTTTAATAGATTTAACCCAGACCTAACCCAGACCTAACCCAGACTTATTCCAGACCTAACCCAGACCTAACCCAGACTTATTCCAGACCTAACCCAGACCTAACCCAGACCTAACCCAGACTTATTCCAGACCTAAACCAGGGCTAACCCAGGACTTATTCAGACCTAACCCAGTAACCCAGACTCAACTCAGATCTAACTCAGACTTGAGACCTAACCCAGACTTATTCCAGACCTAACCCAAACCTAACCCAGATCTAACTCAGATCTAATCCAGACCTAACCCAGACCTAACCCAGATTTATTCCAGACCTAACCCAGACCTAACCCAGACTTATTCCAGACCTAACCCAGATCTAACTCAGATCTAATCCAGACCTAACCCAGACCTAACCCAGACCTAACCTCCGTTATCAGCGATGAATTGGTCTGGGTTAGGTCTGGATTAAGTCTGAATTAAGTCTGGGTTAGGTCTGGGTTAGACTGACACGTATTCATTGATCATTGAATAGCAAGCAAGCCCTATCGTCGAACGAGCTAGTCATATCATTTGATTCTATACAAAACAAGCATAGTTTATATTTACAATATAACAAGAGTTTATATTTACATGTAAATCACATATTTTCTGTGTTTAAATCAGTTAACTGTTCAATTCCTTTATCAGTCAAATTGGCTCACAACCATAAAAGCAGAGAGGAATCAACATTTCCATATATTTCATTACTAAAAACCACCTAACATACAGTAATCAACTTTTTAATGAGTCAAATCAGTCCCTAAAAGTCCCTAAAATCAGCGTTAAAAGTGTTACGCGCAGTGCTATCTAAAAGTATAATAACAAAGCAAAAGCACCATAGAACTAACCCAAAGTTACGATCAACAAGAATTCTATCGTCTGCGAGACAACCGTTTGTGCGTGGGGTCCCTCCGACCCACGTGGAAGATCATTTTTCCAGGCTTGGCGGCCTTAAAAGTCTGCAAGGCCCTCGCGTGCGTCAACCCATTCATCGATATTCCGTTGATGGCCAGGATCTCGTCTCCAACTCTGAGAGTACCATCGTCAGCCGCCTGGCCACCAGCCATGATATCCTTCACGAAGATGCCCATCGATCCTTTGTTACTATCCGATCCACCGACGATCGAGAAACCCAACTTCTTCGTCCCACTTTTCTCCAGAGTGATCGTCAGCAGATCCATCGTGAGACTAGTCGCCCTGCGCGGACAGGAAACCGGATTGTCGCGTTTCCTCACCACGTAGAACTTCCTCATGCCAGTCATCTTCTGATCGGAGCCTTTTTTCGTGCAGGACTCGCCCTCCATGCGATCCGCGGACACGTAATTCCCGTCTTTCGTCAGTGCACCGACTACTTTGCACTTGGGGGAGTCCACCGAGACCGGAACTTCCGTCTTCTCCTGTTTCAACGTCCACACCTCGGAGTCGCTACGAGTACGGACCAAGATGTCCCCCCAAGTGTCGCTCCAAGTGTCGCCCAGCTCCTCGCCAAAGGTGAAAGTGGGCTCCCTAGCTATCTGCAACTCGACAGTCCCCGTGCAGCTCCTCAGCGCGTTCCTAGCCTCGAGGATCGACATTCCACGCAGCCTCCTCCCGCAAACACGCACGATCTCGTCACCGATCCGAAACTGCTTCGACTTGGCCGCCTCCCCGATCGCGTCCATCTTGGAAATCACGTAGAAAGGTCTGACAGCCTCTCGCCTCTCCACGGAGATACCAAGACACCCGGGTCTCTCCACGAACAGCTTCATAGTTTTCAGTTCTCGACGGATCAAAGTCTTGGCTGGGGTCGCTGAAGGCGCCATCTTCGCCGATTGCGCCAGTCTCTTCGCCTTGTTCCTCGAGTTCAAGGTGTCTGAGTTCTTCAGCTCCATCTGGGATCGCGATCTCTTTGGACTGTAGTACTGCAGAGGGTTGCTCACGATCGTAGAGTTTATCTTCGATGCTGGTGGACTGTCTTTACATGGAGACGCGGCGTTTTCTAGTAAATACACCGCGCTGGGGGATGCTTTCGCGTGTTTACGAGATTTTAATGGTATGTGAGACCTGGTCTCCTTCTGCAAGCTCTGCAACTTCACCGACCTCTTCTCCGGTAGCCTGGAGAGCTCGTTGCTCGAGAGATTGCAAAATGTCCTCGACACGCCTGCGTTGATTGAGGTTGCCTTCGACGAGTCGGTGTAGCTTTTTGGCAAGGTGTTGGCATCGGATTTTGCGTACTCTGTATTGCAGCTCATCCGAAACTCTGGAAACCCAGCGAAGGTATCCTCGTCACAGCTGTCGGTGTCATCCTCATCGGATAGCAAAGTAGTAGTGTTTGTTCTCGTGGACTCGTTCAACAGACTGAACGAGTTGTTCTCGACGACCAGAGTCTCGTCGAGGCAGGAAGCTCCCGTTTCAGTTTCCTCTGTCCTCGTAGTCTCGTCTGCCTTCTTCGGAGTGCTGACTGGCAACGACAAATCGATCCCGTGGTAGTCGTCGGAGGTTATGGAGAAGCTACGCGGTTTCAACATCGCTGGTACAGAGTTCTCGCTGTCAGGAGAATCCGCTCCTGCTCGCGTGCTATCAGAGTCGTAGCCACTCTCGTCGCAACCTAATCGCAGGTTGTTCATCAGGTCTTCCAGACCTGTCGTTGGGCAAGTTCTTTGAGCATCGGTTCTGTAAATGAGAACACACGATTTTAACTATTTGAAATTTTAGGTTGATCGAAAATTGATATTGGTGAAGCTAAGTGCAGGTTTGGAGTAACTTAGGGACATTAGAACTATCGACAATTATTGAAACTAGCTGGGTTAGGTCTGGGTTAGGTCTGGGTTAGGTCTGGGTTAGGTCTGGATTAGATCTGGGTTAGGTCTGGGTTAGGTCTGGGTTAGGTCTGGGTTAGGTCTGGTTTAGGTCTGGGTTAGGTCTGGTTTAGGTCTGGTTTAGGTCTGGGTTAGGTCTGGGTTAGGTCTGGGTTAGGTCTGGGTTAGGTCTGGGTTAGGTCTGGGTTAGGTCTGGGTTAGGTCTGGGTTAGGTCTGGGTTAGGTCTGGGTTAGGTCTGGGTTAGGTCTGGGTTAGGTCTGGGTTAGGTCTGGGTTAGGTCTGGTTTAGGTCTGGGTTAGGTCTGGGTTAGGTCTGGTTTAGGTCTGGGTTAGGTCTGGGTTAGGTCTGGTTTAGGTCTGTTTTAGGTCTGGGTTAGGTCTGGATTAGATCTGTTTTAGGTCTGGGTTAGGTCTGGGTTAGGTCTGGTTTAGGTCTGTTTTAGGTCTGGGTTAAATCTATTTAAAACAAAATAAATCTATTCCCTGGGGGAATAAGGTTATCTATAAATCCAGACCTAACCCAGACCTAACCCAGACTTAATTCAGACCTAACCCAGACCTAACCCAGACTTAATTCAGACCTAACCCAGACCTAACCCAGACCTAACCCAGACTTAATTCAGACCTAACGCAGACCTAACCCAGACCTAACCCAGACTTATTCCAGACCTAACCCAGATCTAACTCAGATCTAATCCAGACCTAACCCAGACCTAACCCAGACCTAATCCAGACCTAATCCAGACCTAACCCAGACCTAATGCAGACCTAATCCAGACCTAACCCAGACCTAACCCAGACCTAATCCAGACCTAACCCAGACCTAACCCAGACTTATTCTAGACCTAACTCCAGACCCAGACCCAGACCTAACCCAGACTTTAATCTAGACCTAACCCAGACCTAATCTAGACCTAATCCAGACCTAACCCAGACCTAACCCCCGTTGTCAGCGATGAATTGGTCTGGGTTAGGTCTGGGTTAGATCTGTTTTAAGTCTGGATTAGATCTGGGTTAGGTCTGGATTAGATCTGGATTAGATCTGGGTTAGGTCTAGGTTAGGTCTGAGTTAATAAAACTGTTATTAAAAATTATGAATATTTCATTTCGACTGCTTTAGTAGCTCTAGTATTGGTAACACATGGTTTTATATTACGTCTGTAAATGATACTACGTTACAAGGTAACTCACAAAAACAAAGTCTAAAGAAGTAACTTCTACGGAATTAAACAGAGATCAAGATGATATTTTTCCTTGAATAATTAACATGAAAGACACAAGTCTGTGAAAACGCCCATCTACACTCATTTTTAATAACCTCTTGAAACATTCACAAGGAGCTACCTCTTCCAGGATTAATTCTTTATCTTAGAAGCTAAAAGTTCACTTTGATCATTAATTATCTGTCGTGTCATAATTACTATAGACATTTAACGAATGTTCCCTGCAATATTGGAAGCTATTTTTAGTAACCATAGCTAAAAGCAATTCTGACCTATCACATTCGCTGACGCTGGCGCGCGTGTTGAAAAGGTTCCTCTTAATATTATTCAGCTGACTGCTAAGAAAGTCTTTCGTGTGCGTCGATACGCTGTTTTTGCTACCATCCGACGTGGACCGACCGGTTCGTTGTTTTGGACTCGAGCTTCTCCTCACATCGCCCAAGGTTTCCCTAGCGAAATCTGATCCCTCTTGCGTCTTCAGCATGCCATGATTCTTCAAAATATAATCCAACACTCTTTGCTGCTCCTGGAGGTCCTGGATGCTGCGACTGATCTGTTTCTTCTTCTCGTGCAGAAGGGATTCACGACCCAGTCGACTGTCATCAGCGCTGGCGCGAAAGGGTACATTTTTTATAGCACCCTCGCTCAGGGCTTTCTCCATTGGATAATGACTGATGCAGGTGACATCCTCCTCTTGGATAGTCACGTTCCTGGACACTTCACCCCCTAGGAGATTGCTGTTACGTTCCGTGCTCCTGAACAAGTTTCGCAGGGACTCCACTCTGGACACTCTCTTTGGCTTTGGTAACTCTGGCGATGGGCTGCAACTCTGAACACAATCGAATCTTATAGTTAAAGAAGCTACAACGTTTACTTTGCAAATATGTCTTCTGTTTCGTTCCTTTATATCGCCAGAACAATTCTCAGTTTAGTCATTTTTTTTTATAATGCAATATTGCAGTGCACGTCAACTAATGAGCTTCAAATAACATCGAATGAAACAGATTTCATTGGCCTGAAAAACGAATTTATTGCAAAATAAGTGTCGAATTTTTCCATTGCCTTTTGAAGGTTATTCGATGCTGTATGCTGTTGTATTATACAAAATTTATGTTAACACATTACCGACCGATAGCCTATTAATCGACTGTTTTACCGACCAACGCTTACCGACCGATAAAACAGTTGATTAATAGGCTATCGGTCGGTAAGCGTTGGCCGGTAAAACAGTCGATTAATAGGCTATCGGTCGGTAAAGTGTTAAACATAATATCGAAGAAGAGTGCTCTGATTAGAAACGTTTAAATCGATTACATAAATTTTCCTTACGCAACACAAGATTCTAGAACTTTCAGTATAATTGATATCGTTTATTTATTCACTTTCATCTAGGTTAGATCTCTATCGAGCATTTTGATGCAACGCTCCAGTTAAATTACTGATTCCAGGAAAGAGTGGTGATTGGCAGGTTACCAAACAGGTGAGATCGAGTCGAGTAATTAAATCAATTAGGTGTAAATTGAAGTATTTACTTTTTCTTTCTCGTCCGTGACGTCGCCGCAGCTCTTCCGGTTCGGGCTCCATCGTCTCCTTCGGCTGGAAACCGAAAGCAACTCCGAACTATCCGATCTCTTCAGCTGATCCCATCTTCGACCCACTTTCCTACCCCATGTCGAAATTCCTGCGATGCAAACCACGTATCGCGTTAATTTCTGCTCCATAATGACACGTCACTTTACAGGAAAGTCATGAAAACATTCACTAACACTATAAAACGTGTCTGATATTTTTAGCAATAAATAAAGCAATCGTGGGATGCTCTCGTTTATCCAAATCGTTAGATAAGTGTTAGAAGAAGCATTTCATACGTTTTTACTTTTCTGAAATAACAAATTTGCATTAATAAATAAATCTAATAACACTCCAACACAGATTTAATTAATAATCGTTGGTTTAATGCATTATTAACACTTTACCGGCTGAGAGTCTATTAATCGACTGTTTTACCGGCCAACGCTTACCGACAGATAGCGTATTAACCAACTGTTTTATCGGTAAGCGTCGGCCGGTAAAACAGTTGATTAATAGGCTATCAGTCGGTAAGCGTTGGTCGGTAAAACAGTCGATTAATAGGCTATCGGTCGGTAAAGTGTTAATTACTATCAATTTCACATGAAATTTAGCTATCATGAGTGCATTGAACGCTGTAACGCTTCACGATTTCAACGAGAAAATCAGAAAATGTATGAAAAATGATACAACACTTAAAATATAAGACTAGAAAAATAATTTCAATGAAAATTCAACTTTGATTTATTTAAATATAATGAAAATTTAAATTATAATAATTCATTATCAGTGAATAATTTTCAATAAATAAATAGTAAAAGAAATTGAGTCAGAAATTAGGTCAAACAGAATTAATTCTCATGAAGATATTATTTCTAAAACATTCTAATCAAACGCTAATATAACGCTTCACGATTTCAACGAGAAAATTAGAAAATGTATGAAGAGTGATACAACGCTTAAAATATAATATTGTAAAAATAATTTCAATGAAAATTCAACTTTAATTTATTTAAATGTAAATTTAATTTATAATAATTCATTATCAGTGAATAATTTTCAATAAATACTAAAAGAAATTGAGTCAGAAACTAGGTCAAACAGAATTAATTTTCATAAAGATTTCTAAAACATTCTAATCAAACGCTCAATGAAAATTCAACTTTAATTTATTTAAATATAAATTTAATTTATAATAATTCATTATCAGTGAATAATTTTCAATAAATACTAAAAGAAATTGAGTCAGAAATTGAGTCAGAAATTAGGTCAAACAGAATTAATTCTCATGAAGACCATATTTCTAAAACATTCTAATCAAACGCTAATATAACGCTTCACGATTTCAACGAGAAAATTAGAAAATGTATGAAGAGTGATACAACGCTTAAAATATAATATTGTAAAAATAATTTCAATGAAAATTCAACTTTAATTTATTTAAATATAAATTTAATTTATAATAATTCATTATTAGTGAATAATTTTCAATAAATACTAAAAGAAATTAAGTCAAAAACTAGGTCAAACAGAATTAATTTTCATAAAGATTTCTAAAACATTCTAATCAAACGCACAATGAAAATTCAACTTTAATTTATTTAAATATAAATTTAATTTATAATAATTCATTTTAAGTGAATAATTTTCAATAAATACTAAAAGAAATTGAGTCAGAAATTGAGTCAGAAATTAGGTCAAACAGAATTAATTCTCATGAAGATATTATTTCTAAAACATTCTAATCAAACGCTAATATAACGCTTCACGATTTCAACGAGAAAATTAGAAAATGTATGAAGAGTGATACAACGCTTAAAATATAATATTGTAAAAATAATTTCAATGAAAATTCAACTTTAATTTATTTAAATATAAATTTAATTTATAATAATTCATTTTAAGTGAATAATTTTCAATAAATACTAAAAGAAATTGAGTCAGAAACTAGGTCAAACAGAATTAATTCTCATAAAGATTTCTAAAACATTCTAATCAAACGCTCAATGAAAATTCAACTTTAATTTATTTAAATATAAATTTAATTTATAATAATTCATTTTAAGTGAATAATTTTCAATAAATACTAAAAGAAATTGAGTCAGAAATTGAGTCAGAAATTAGGTCAAACAGAATTAATTTTCATAAAGATTTCTAAACCATTCTAATCAAACGCTAATATATTTTCTAGAAAGTACGATTTTAAAATTTATTTATGGAGAGACTTTATCATACTTTGGAAGCACCACTCGATTAAAGTTAATTACCAGTAATTACCCTAATTTTTAACATTGATTTTTAGAGTCTTGAACATTTTACCTTTGCGATTAGATACGCAAGATTGAGAAGAAGAGGGTTTCACCGCGTCTGCAGCGTTTTCTCGTCCCGAACCATCGTTTTCGCTCTGCGTCTTCTTTTTTTCAGAGTTCTCATCGACAGCGGTTCCATCCTGAGACAATGGCGTGGCCGAGACAAGCTGAGGACTGGTATCAGACGCCTGACGTTTGAACAGACGCATCGCGATAGCCTGGAATCACAAACAGCGACGCCATTGATCAGAGAAACGAATAACTTTCGATCCACGATCGAAAATTGACGAAACACGTTCTCGGTAATACAGGAAGCGTCGGACGCTTTCTCTGGAAGCTAAAAACCATAGAAAGGAAGCGAACACCAAGAAAGGGGATCTCTTCGAGTAGTCAAACCGCAAAAACCGGGGTGAACGTCCAATCATAGCGAGAACGAGCATTGGAAGTTCAGTAAAAGCCTAACTCACTTTCCCGGCATTCCAAGGACGTTTGGCAAGCTGTAATCCTCTTCTATTCGCGTTAAATTTATCATTATAGTGTTTACGCCTTTGCTTATATCGAACGAGTGTCGAAAACGATCGATCGTAATGTTTATGAAGCCTTTAATTTTCTATTTTTCTTCTTTGACAACCATGATCAAGCTACTCTCGAAAAACTGTATATTCTGAAGTTGACCTAACCCTTGGAAGATGGTATGCATGGTCATTTTAACTCATAATAAATATTATGAAGATTTCACGAAGGAAAATTCATTTGAAATCAAACATTACTTTCGTTTGGTCAAGAATAATTATGAAACCACGAAGAAAATTGAGTGAAATCATCCCTTAACACTTTACCGACCGGTAAAACAGATAATTGATAGGCTATCGGTCGGTAAGCGTTGGCCGGTAAAACAGTGAATTGATAGGCTCTCAGCCGGTAAGCGTTGGTCGGTAAAACAGTCGATTAATAGGCTGAACGAGCAAAGATTGCATAAAATTTCGGTGAAAACAGCAGAGTATTGTATACATAATGCTTATGATTGAATAATGTCTATGATTCAAGATCTCTGGGACCCTTTGGACGAAGACAAATCATAATTTTCTTATATATTTCTTACATATTTTCTATAATCTTATTTTTCATCTCGAAGGCGCGTTCGAAACGTCGGTTGAGATTAGAGTACGCCATGCGTCCAGGCATATAACTGTAATGCATCTCGCGTCACCTATGATCTCGCACCGTTACCTTGAAATAGGTGAGCAGTCGGTTGCAGAGGCGAACAGCGAAAGATAGAAGCTCGTTCAGGTCGAATTTTTTATTGGGAAGTGAGAAGGAACGCGAGGGAGTTCGAAAAAAGATGAACGTACGACGGGAAGCGACTGTTTCCGGTGTCCCGAGACACCGGGCATCCTGACGCATCTATTTCTGTAGGAAACGTGGCAGACGGGTGGTCCTCCGGAGGGGGGGCCAGCACCAGAGATTTCGTGGATGGTCGTGTACGAATGAAAAGTGAAGAAGGAAGCCCCGTTAGGCCGGCACCACCGTCTGGCTTCGTTCTGGCTGGCTGCGTTTTCTCAAAGGAGACGTATGTATGTACGTGGGTGCTGCCCTTCTACTCTTTGTAATTCGATGCTGTTTAATCGTTAGCTCGCTCCGAGTCACGCTACAGATCGCTGCGTACTGCGTTTCCACGGAATCGTGACGTTCTAGCTGCTTCATGGACGACGATCGCGTCGTTCGTTGCTCGAGGCCGGGGTACCACTGGCCCAACTGGGATTCCCCCCCCACGGTGGACTGAAGGGGTCGGGAACGTGGACAGAATTCAAGATTTCGTTGGAAATCTTTGTGAAACTTGGTGATTTAGGGGTTTCGAGTTTGTTGATATCAACCAGTGGTATACAGGGTGTTCGTTAACCTTGGGAAAAATTTAAATGGGAGATTTTAGAGGCCAAAATCAGACGAAAATCAAAAATATCAAAGTCTTGATTGAGGCTTTTGTTAACAAGTTATTAAAAAGTTTCAAATCATTCTGGAAAAAATATTTCGAGTTACAGGGGTCGATTACAATCATTTTTGGTCATTACAGGTATCCCCGAATTCCTACGCATTTTTGAGAAAAAAATTCATAAGTTGGAGAAATTTTCCGACAAAATTAGAAATTTTCAAATCGTTCCAGAAAAAATATTTTCAATTGCAGGGGTGGATTACAATCATTTTTGGTCATTACAGGTACCCCCGAATTCCTACGCATTTTTGAGAAAAAAATTCGAGAAGATGAGAAATTTTCCGACAAAATTAGAAATTTTCAAATCGTTCTAGAAAAAATATTTTTAATTGCAGGGGTCGATTACAATCATTTTTGGTGAATAGACATACCCTCGA
The DNA here is from genome assembly GCA_030068185.1 of Colletes collaris. Taxonomy (NCBI): domain Eukaryota; kingdom Metazoa; phylum Arthropoda; class Insecta; order Hymenoptera; family Colletidae; genus Colletes; species Colletes collaris. Next base: position 3,525,958 of record JASGYR010000076.1, on the reverse strand, counting down.
AATCTTACGCATTTTCGAGAAAAAAATTCGAGAAAATGAGAAATTTTTCGACAAAATTAGAAATTTTCAAATCGTTCCAGAAAAAATATTTTTAATTGCAGGGGTGGATTACAATCATTTTTGGTCATTACAGGTACCCCCGAATCCCTACGCATTTTTGAGAAAAAAATTCAGAAGTTGGAGAAATTTTTTGGTGAAATTAAAATTTTTCAAATCGTTCTAAAAAAATTATTTTCAATTTGGGGGGTGGATTACAATCAATTTTGGTCATTACAGGTACCCCTGAAATCTTACGCATTTTCGAGAAAAAAATTCGAGAAAATGAGAAATTTTCCGACAAAATTAGAAATTTTCAAATCGTTCTGGAAAAAATATTTTTAATTGCAGGGGTCGATTACAATCATTTTTGGTGAACAGACATACCCTCGAAATCTTACGCATTTTCGAGAAAAAAATTCGAGAAAATGAGAAATTTTCCGACAAAATTAGAAATTTTCAAATCGTTCTAGAAAAAATATTTTTAATTGCAGGGGTGGATTACAATCAATTTTGGTCATTACAGGTACCCCCGAATTCCTATGCATTTTTGAGAAAAAAAATTCAGAAGTTGGAGAAATTTTTTGGTGAAATTAAAATTTTTCAAATCGTTCTAAAAAAATTATTTTTAATTGCAGGGGTGGATTACAATCAATTTTGGTCATTACAGGTACCCCCGAAATCCTGCTCACTTTCCAGAAAAAAAATTCTTTATCGAAAATCTAACCTGAGGTCCCCGAAATTTCCCTTAAATCTTTAAAATGTCATAACTCCTGAACGGATCAGACGATTTTAATGTTTAAAACGGCAAACAACGCGTATTTTAGCGTAGAATATATAGAAATTCTAAAAATATTCGAAAAGTTATTCCTTCACCCCGCAAAATAAGGAAAACCCCCATAAAAGTGGTCCAATTTTCAAACAATCATAACTCCTACAATAGTGAATATATTTCAATGAAACTTTTTCCCGAAGTAGAGCTCATGTGCACCTATAGAAAAGTATTAGGCAACTTTCCTGTAGGGCGTCAAATAAAACTATTAAAAATAAAAAACGAGTTTTTCGGAAAAATCGATAGGGGGCATTTTCCGACGAAAAAAAAAAATTTCAAATCGTTCTGTAAAAATTATTTTTGGCTTCGGGGGTCAATTACAATCATTTTTGGTCATTAGATATACCCTCGAAATCCTACGCATTTTCGAGAAAAAAATTCCAAACTGAAAATGTAATTTATGACTAGAAATGTGGCCTGAAAATTTCATGCGAATCTTTAAAATGCCATAACTTCTGAACGAATCGGACGATTTTAATGTTCAAAACGGCAAACAACGCGTATTTTAGCGTAGAATATGTAGAAATTCTAAAAAATTCCGAAAAGTTGTTCCTTGACCCCGTAAAGTAGGAAAAACTTTATGTCGATTTTGTCGATTTAAGATAATGATACGAAAGCCAAGAGAAATTTTATTAATAGCAACCGATTTTATTGATCATCTACCGATTAAAATGCACAAGAATCTTGCTCAAACCTTCGTCCCAAGCATACAGAGAAAGTATACTGATGCTAAATTCCACAAAATGATATAGAAAGTTGCATTCTACGATATAACTATCGACCTCGTTAAATTAACGTAATCCATCGAGAGCGACGATAGTCAGAAAGATCATAAATTGAAAGAAATGGGCTATAAAGAAACGATGATGATCTAAATAATATCATACAAGAAACTAATGATGCGACTTTTATGCTCTGTGTGATCAGTTTGTCGTTTCTTTAATACACAGAGTGTTATTTAATTAGTAACTAGACTGCAGATGGGGAATTTTAATCCTCAAGAAACTAGAGAATGCTTTTAATATGCGAAAATATAAGAAATACTTCGAATAAGATACGAATTATTATACGAATTATTAGGCTGGGGATGTTTCTGCATTTATGGGGAATTTCGACGGTGGAAAAGCGACGCAACACGCATGCGCGCGTTCTCGCTCGCGCACACTCCTCTGCGCATACTCGCAGGCGCACGCAACCGGGATCCGTGACAAACTTCCATCATAAACACAGCGATGGTCAGGTTGTTCAGAAAATTGTCCTCTCCGACTGATAAAAACGTTATCTTGGTACTAACGATGCGACTTTTATGCTCTGGGTGGTCAGTTTGTCGTTTCTTTAATACACAGAGTGTTATTTAATTAGTAACTAGACTGCAGATGGGGAATTTTAATCCTCAAGAAACTAGAGAATGCATTTAATATGCGAAAATATAAGAAATACTTCAAATAAGATACATATTATTATACGAATTATTAGGCTGCGGATGTTATGGGGAATTTCGACGGTGGAAAAGCGACGCAACACGCATGCGCGCGTTCTCACTCGCGCACACTCCTCTGCGCATACTCGCAGGCGCACGCAACCGGGATCCGCGACAAACTTCCATCATAAACACAGCGATGGTCAGGTTGTTCAGAAAATTGTCCTCTCCGACTGATAAAAACGTTATCTTGGTACTAACGATGCGACTTTTATGCTCTGGGTGATCAGTTTGTCGGATCTTTAATACACAGAGTGTTATTTAATTAGTAACTAGACTGCAGATGGGGAATTTTAATCCTCAAGAAACTAGAGAATGCATTTAATATGCGAAAATATGAGAAATACTTCGAATAAGATACGAATTATTATATTTAGGCTCTGGCAAGCTCTGATTTCATTAAGTTTATTAATAAAAATGTGAATTTGCATTAAGATACGCAGTCTAGTCGTTATTTCTGCAGAGAAAAGGAAGATTACGTTCGAATTTGTAGTGTAGGGGGCCGAGATCTCAATTTTGGTAAAGGAAAATTGATCGTATCCGGTCGGGAGTAGCGACAGCCATTTTCTCGCGAGCATCTGCGCACGTTTCGCCCCGGAAAAACGCGCAGGCATGTGGCGTATGTGATATGCACTTATACGGCCAGCCCGAGACACACGTGGGCACACTATAGGCACTTTTTTCCCCCTGTCTCCACACCCTGTTCCCTCTTCTACGGTCCTGGAACGTTTCTACCGGTGCTTTCGATCTAACGGGTGACTCTTATTTTCTACAATTGCGAAAAGAACCGAAGAAAACCCATAATTTAATGGTTCATAAGGGGGGTAGTGCACCTTGCAAAATTTAACCATCTTTATCAATTTTTTTAAAACTAAATGTTACATCTTATAAATTATTTTACCAATTTACGTAACTGTTCTTTGAGAATACAAAATGAATTTTTTCAATCATTTTTAGTGACTTTTCATGATTTTATCACGCCTTAGTTTAAACACTGGTGATTGCAGCTCTCAAGGTTGATTAAAGCAAAAATATAAAAAAAATTGTTATTTTTAATATGTTCCAAAAAAATAAGGAAAGCATACTTTATTTATTTTCTGCAACTTAATTGTAGATTAATTAAAGTAGAAACATGGAAAATGTTTTGTTTGTACATTTTTGGGAAAGTTTCTTTAAGTTTCTACACTAAATCCGAAGTATCTGTATTTAGCATAATCTATAGTGTGTACTTGTTGTCTCGAAGTGCTTAAATTCTTTAAGAGGATATAGATCGAGGATCCAGATGTGAAAGGTGGCTCTAGTTCTCCGAAGGATCTAAGGCCAACACCTATGGTTGTATATAGAACACCTGGTATTCATTGTCAGGTCACCTACTATCTAGAACAGCTACATCTGAGGATACCTTGCTATCCGGAGAACTTAATATTCAGGATACACGGTATCCAGAGCACGCGTAGTTAGCGTACCTATTGATTACAGTAATCGTGTTTAGATCACCAACTATAGAATAGAAAATACTTGCTACCTGGACCGTGTATCACCCGGCATTAAATTAAAACGCTTTGTTATTAATAAAGTGTATTAATATGAAATAAGAATATATATATGCAGATTAGTATTTTTGATTATTTTTTAAATCCATTTTCACTGCTAATATTGATCACCCCTGGGAAAAATTTTAATGGGAGATTCTAGAGGTCAAAATAGAACGAAAATCAAGAATATCGATTTGTTGATGGAGGCTTCGTTAAAAAGTTATTAACATTTTAAGTTCTGCCAGTTTTGAATTTTTTTCTTGAAAATGCGCAGGATTTCGGGGGTATGTCTATTCACCAAAAATTATTGTAATCGACCCTCGAAAATAAAAATATTTTTTCTAGATCGATTTGAAATTTTCTAATTTTGTCGAAAAATTTCTTATTTTCTCGAATTTTTTTCTCGAAACTGCGTAGGAATTCGGGGGTGCCTGTAATGACCAAAAATGATTGAAATCGACCCCTGTAATTAAAAATATTTTTTGTAGATCCATTTGAAATTTTCTAATTTTGTCGAAAAATTTCGAATTTTCTCGAATTTTTTTCTCGAAAATGCGTAGGAATTCGGGGGTGCCTGTAATGACCAAAAATGATTGAAATCGACCCCTGTAATTAAAAATATTTTTTCTAGATCGATTAGAAATATTCTAATTTTGTCGAAAAATTTCGAATTTTCTCGAATTTTTTTCTCGAAAATGCGTAGGAATTCGTGGGTGCCTGTAATGACCAAAAATGATTGAAATCGACCCCTGTAATTAAAAATATTTTTTCTAGATCGATTTGAAATTTTCTAATTTTGTCGAAAAATTTCTCATTTTCTCGAATTTTTTTCTCAAAAATGCGTAGGAATTCGGGTGTACCTGTAATGACCAAAAATGATTGAAATCGACCCCTGTAATTAAAAATATTTTTTCTAGATCGATTTGAAATTTTCTAATTTTGTCGAAAAATTTCCCATTTTCTCGAATTTTTTTCTCGAAAGTGCGTAGGATATCGGTGATATATATATTAACCAAAAATGATTATAATTGATCCCTGCAGCCTACAATAATTTTTCCAGAACGATTCGAAATTTTTTTTTGCATCGGAAAAAGGGACTGTCGATTTTTCCTAAAAATTCGTTTTTCATTTTTAATAAATTTGTTTGACACTGTACGGAAAAGTTGTTTAATACTTTTTTGTAGGTATCCATGAACTCTAGTTCCTCCCAAAATTTCAATGAAATATATTCGCTATTGTAGAAGTTATAGGTGTTTGAAAATTGGACCATTTTTATGGGGTTTTCCTTATTTTGCGGAGTGAAGGACCAACTTTTCCAATAGTTTTGCAATTTCCACATAATCTTCGCCAAAATACGCGTCGTTTGCCTTTTGAAAAATTAAAATCCTTGAATCCGTTCAGAAGTTATGACGTTTTAAAGATTTTCGGGGAACCATTTCAGGCCACAGATTATATTTTCGCTAAGGAATTTTTTTCTCGAAACTGCGTAGGAATTCCTGGGTGCCTGTAATGACCAAAAATGATTGAAATCGACCCCTGCAATTGAAAATATTTTTTCTAAAACGATTTGAAGTTTTCTAATTTTGTCGACAAAGTCTACCTTCCTGGATTTTGTTTGGTGATCGAACACCCTGTATAAGGAATCTTTAAACGTTTTTCTAGCATTCCTAGGTCAATTTAGAAGTTACTTGCAAATTCTCATAACCAAACAGAGCAAACAGAAGATTAACAATGGGTACAAATGCATTTTTCCCTGCAAAGCTTTCTCCTAAACGCGAGTCACGGGTCAACCTTGCGTCTATTGGGGGGCTAGAAACGGTAATGCACGAGGTTAAATGCAGCGTGCGTTTGCACAGAACTGTGGAACACCGATATTAAAACCAGGTAGAGCAACCTGACCGTAAAATGTGGGTGATTGGGTCTCCGGTCTTCGACATCCGGAGGGAAAAAACGTTCCCAGCGAGGACCACGATCGCCATTTACCAGCGGAACACATGTCCGACTCTGTGAGGTTCCGTTAATCGTCAGGCATCGGTTACCATTGTTCCCGACGAGGCTCGTGGTCATAATTTGCATGTTAAAACCCAGAAACTCTTGCTACGTTCGTGAATTCTCTATTTTTCCTAAATACCGGTGTAAAGTTACAGTTGCAAGCGCGTCAAAGTCTTCTGGACGCTATACTGTAGGAGGAAGTTCATTTCCATGTGGATTTCATGTAAATTCTCTTCGATATATGCAGTTACTTCGATAGCTGAGTGTAACAGAATGAATAATAAGCTTCTATGTGATAGTTTGGCGGTGTTAGCAACTTTTGTGCAAGAAACTCAAGGTACACTCGATGGGCGCACTAAAACTGAGGATTTAACACGTTGATCGGCCATGATGACTCGACAGTTTAATGTTACAAGTTGTTTTTAGAACGTTTGCGATAAATAAACCCTAATACAATGCTTCTTGACCTGTTCCAACAGCTTTGGGACATCGAATCCGATCTAGGAAGGTTGTCATCGCCTCCTGAACCCTAAATTTATGGCTCTACCTGCTTTTACTGCTACCCAAAGCTATTGGGGCCTTATTATACCTCAATTTTACTACTTGTAAACTGAAAATGTTCTATTTTTGATAGCACATTCGAGAAATAGGAGCTTCAGAGCTGCAGGTACCTAGAGTTTAGCTTAAGTGTTGTTAGACAAACTAAGAAACTAAGAAACTAGGAAACTAGGAAACAAACAAACTGACAAACTCACAAACGAGCTAACTAACATACTACCAAACTAACAAACTAACAAACTAGCAAGCTAGCAAACTAACAAACTAACAAACTAACAAACTAACAAACTAACAAACTAACAAACTAACAAACTAAGAAACTGAAGATTCTCTCCTACAATCTTTGCTATATTTGGTACCAAATTGTATTCGATGTTTTTTAAAAAAAGAATATTAATTGTTCAACATGTCAGATTGTCTATTTTTCTCAGTAAACAAGCAATAAGAATACACAAGTGAATATTGAAAAATTCATTGCAAAAACAAAGTTAAATGGCGCTGAACTAACATTTTGTGAAATTAAATGGCGCTGAACTAACATTTTGTGAAATTAAATGGCGCTAACCTCACATTTTGTGAAATTAAATGGCGCTAACCTCACATTTTGTGAAATTAAATGGCGCTAAAATAACACTTTCTAAAATTAAATGGCGCTAACCTCACATTTTGTGAAATTAAATGGCGCTAACCTCACATTTTGTGAAATTAAATGGCGCTAAAATAGCATTGTTTTTAAGATTTCGTTTACAATTTCTGACATAAGGTATTTCGATTGAATTGAATGTTAATGGGTGACGAAAAAGACGAAAGGAAGAAACGTGTTTCGCGATAAAATGGCGGCCAGAATGCCGATGCTCGAATGGTGGTTACTCGAGAGAACTTTCGTTTCGATTGATACTTTCCTTTCTTCGTATCGGTAACGTGAGTCACTAACGCGTTCGAGACGCCTGAAACCGGCGACACTTGTCGAGTCTCGCCCTTCTCCGCGTTGCATAAAACGCTACTATCTCTGTGCAATAAACAACAATTCCCCCCATCACCTCCGGGGAATCATGCTTCTTCCATATTTGTCGCTAACGGATCTACACGGTGGACCACGTGAATCTCTACAAACTCTTTTCTTGGAAATCGTTTGACGATACTGAGGAAATTTTTATCAATATTGTATAAAGATCCATTGATCCTTTTCGAAGGATTTACAATTGAATTGCATTGTGATCCCCAGGAGGATTGTCGAATTTTTTTCTCGAAACTGGGTAGGATTTCGAGGGTATGTCTAATGACCAAAAATGATTGAAATAGACCCCTGCAATTAAAAATATTTTTTCTAGAACGATTTGAAATTTTCTAATTTTGTCGACAAAATTTCTTATTTTCTCGAATTTTTTTCTGGAATCTGGGTAGGAATTCGAGGGTATGTCTAATGACCAAAAATGATTGAAATCGACCCCTGCAATTAATAATATTTTTTCTAGAACGATTTGAAATTTTCTAATTTTGTCGACAAAATTTCTTATTTTCTCGAATTTTTTTCTCGAAACTGCGTAGGATTATGGGGGTATGTCTATTCACCAAAAATAATTGTATTCGAGCTCCCTAGCTAAAAATAATTTTTTTAGAACGATTTGAAATTTTCTAATTTTGTCGAAAAATTTCTTATTTTCTCGAATTTTTTTCTCCAAAGTGGGTAGAATTTCGAGGATATGTCTAATGACCAAAAATGATTGCAATTTACCCTTTCAATTAAAAATATTTTTTCTAGATCAATTTGAAATTTTCTAATTTTGTCGAAAAATTTCTTATTTTCTCGAATTTTTTTCTCCAAAGTAGATAGAATTTCGAGGATATGTCTAATGACCAAAAATGATTGTAATTTACCCCTGCAATTAATAATATTTTTTCTAAAACGATTTGAAATTTTCTAATTTTGTCGACAAAATTTCTTATTTTCTCGAATTTTTTTCTCGAAACTGCGTAGGATTATGGGGGTATGTCTATTCACCAAAAATAATTGTATTCGAGCTCCCTGGCTAAAAATAATTTTTTTAGAACGATTTGAAATTTTCTAATTTTGTCGACAACATTTCTTATTTTCTCGAATTTTTTTCTCCAAAGTGGGTAGGAATTCGAGGGTATGTCTATTCACCAAAAATGATTGAAATTGACTCCTGCAATCGAAAATAATTTTTTAAGAACGATAAGAATATTATTATTAAATTGAATATTCAGGTTCGTTGAGAGAAGGATAAAATTTAATATTTGTAAGATAAAGTGAACTATTTAACACGTTAAGTAGAAAACAGTATCAATTTAATTCATAAATATAGCATATATGTTACCATTTACTCGTTAAATTAATATCGAATATAAAAAATATAATTTACAAATAGACACTGATGGGTTCTAAGCTAATATAACGTAAAATTTAATAAATTACACTAAAATAAACTAAAAAAATGGCCACTTGACTCTCTATTTAATGAAATTAGTCATTCTAAACTCGTTTTGAAGATTCTTAAGCTTCCAAGAAAGATTCTGGGCAAAAGAGTATATTTAAAAACGTGTTTCTTGGTCATTGACTAAATAATGGCACAAATGTCACAAAATGGCCACGAGAAAAGAGTGAACCGAGCGGCGCGGAAGAGGAACAACGATAATGTATGAGGCGGAGGAACGAAATCACTAGTATTTACTCGCAAAAAGCACGTAATTAGAATGTTAGCATGTATTATAGTGTTCGCAGAACTGCACAATTAGTTTCCTCGTTAATTATACGAGAACCGCGCGACCGAGATTCAACGGATAAAGAGCATGTATTACGGCATCGGAAGAAAGTTATGACCGCGACGATATGCCTTAAAAATTATTATTAAAATGCATACTTAATTCAACATAATTATACCCTATTTCATTTAGGTTAATTCCTTATCATTTCACTGATATTATTCGCTATTTTTCTAGCATCATTTTCACTCGAAAGCACCATTCTCGTTGGAGTTTGTAACACGTTAAATCGTAATTACAAAATTTTCAAAAGTAATCAAAAATTACAATAAAAAAAGCATACTTTCTAATCGCTGTGGTTGTTGCTATACGTGTTAAGTATGTAACGTATCTGTATAAAAAAAAAACACCAACGAGAAACATAAATTTCATCCCATTAACTCACAAACAGTAAGAAAACAGTAAAAAAAAGTGTAATTTATATTAAAAATAGCCGATCTGCTCCATATACGCACCGATAATTACGATTTACTTTTTTTGTTTGTTAATCGTACAATATTCGTGCCAATAAAATTAAAATTTCACATTTTAATTGCCAATAAGCGTTCAACTCAAAAATTGAGTTATTATAATTGGAGGACTTCGATGGTGGCTGAGAACAATTTCAAGTTTGACTGAATCAAAAAGATTTCTATTAGCAATCTCGTAGCAAAAATTTGTGTTGAAAATTGGCAAAATGGCGCAAGCTTGAATTAAAAATTGCAAAATATTGTCACTTTTTTTTTAACAATTATTTCCACAGTTATTTGTCATAATCAAAGATAATAACGAAGATATCAAGTGAAGGGAATGTCGAGAGTGGGTCATTCGTGACCCTTGGGCATTGCAAAATTTTGTCACTCTTTTTTAACAATTATTTCCACAGTTATTTGTCATAATCAAAGATAATAACGAAGATATCAAGTGAAGGGAATGTCGAGAGTGGGTCATTCGTGACCCTTGGGCATTGCAAAATTTTGTCACTTTTTTTTAACAATTATTTCCACAGTTATTTGTCATAATCAAAGATAATAACGAAAATATCAAGTGAAGGGAATGTCCAGAGTGGGTCATTCGTGACCCTTGGGCATTGCAAAATTTTGTCACTTTTTTTTAACAATTATTTCCACAGTTATTTGTCATAATCAAAGATAATAACGAAGATATCAAGTGAAGGGAATGTCCAGAGTGGGTCATTCGTGACCCTTGGGCATTGCAAAATTTTGTCACTTTTTTCAACAATTATTTCCACAGTTATTTGTCATAATCAAAGATAATAACGAAGATATCAAGTGAAGGGAATGTCGAGAGTGGGTCATTCGTGACCCTTGGGCATTGCAAAATTTTGTCACTTTTTTTTGACAATTATTTCCACAGTTATTTGTCATAATCAAAGATAATAACGGAAATATCAAGTGAAGGGAATGTCGAGAGTGGGTCATTCGTGACCCTTGGGCATTGCAAAATTTTGTCACTTTTTTCAACAATTATTTCCACAGTTATTTGTCATAATCAAAGATAATAACGGAAATATCAAGTGAAGGGAATGTCAAGAGTGGGTCATTCGTGACCCTTGGGGGATCGAAAATGTTTACGAATTTTGTTTAATTTTTGTCGAAAGCTAGCCTATTCAAGTACCTGACCGAACAATGGAAAACGTCCTTTCGGTGGACAGGATCGACTTAATCGCGAAAAACCGAAGCTGTTGAAAGGTCTTCCACCTAGGGCACACCTGACCTAGCGTATACCTGCCCCCTTCGGTCATGGGAACCTGCCCTTCGGGAACACGTGGCTAGGGTTTCCAATGTGCCACGAACAGATGTCGATTGTCCTTCCTCCAGGGTTAACCTCGTGTACATTTCCGACGATTCTCCCACGCTGAACGTATTGTACTCGCTTTTTCATCGAATTCATTCGCATTGAGATCGATTCACTGTATTTTTCAGCGTGGATTCGCTGCTTTCAGACCGCCCGCTGATCGACGATTGTTTGGTAATCGCGTGAATTCGCTCGTGGACAAGCGAGCTTCGACCAAAGCAGGAATTTTTGGAGCAAAGGAAAAGTCCCAAGACTACAAATTATGCGAAGAAGTAACTAATTTGTATCAAGTTTGAAAAAACGGATTTCTTTTTTTTTAATTCTCGGGGAATCGAACTTGAGACCTCGAGAATCGAAGACAAGCGTCTAAGTCACATAGCCACGGAGGGCTCGACTACAAATTATGTAAAATACACTGAAACATTTTTTTAACACTAAACATCTATTGAACAAACGATTTCAATTTACTTTGATAATCCTCGAACTAATATCCACAGTCTCATTTTTAGACCGAAGTGCTTTAAACGTGCAATTTGGCTTGAAGTATATTCGATAATATTCTGAATTTTGTATTTTTCTTAGAAATTATGAATTTTTAATTTCTGAGTTTTAATTTCATTTCTCGGTGGATTTCAATAAAAATCGACTTATTTAGGAAACTGTGCTCGATGGAGACGATCAAAGAGTCTCTAAATAGTCTCTGCGACCTGTGGACTGGTTAGCTAACAATGAATCGTCAGAACTTAACGGAGCATATGTATTTTACACGAAGTTCACACCAGTTGCGTTAATTTCAGCGCGTCAAGTACGTCTCGTGTACAATTTCCGTGATTCTCCCACGTTCTCTGGAACATTGTTTGGCACCGACGGTGAATGCAAAACAAGCGTATCCTGGTCGGTGAGTTTGCATAAATCCACCGGTTTCGTGTATCCTGAAAAGGCTCGCGTCCTGGGGGCCTCTTCTCGTTCATAGATAGGTTTCTACAGGATATTCCATTCGATATAAAGACGTCTCTACGGCTATCACGCGACCCTCGAATGGAGGATAACGAGCAGAATTTTCATCGTTGTAAATGCAGCTTTATTCGTGCTTGATTTGTTTCAATGGACGGCGATAGCGTTTATTTCCCTTGCGCGAAATTTATAAGCAGTTTGCCTGTGTATTATGCTATGGAAATTCAATGGGGGCCCCCTCTCTGCACCATGGAACTTCTCTCTACGTACACAATTCGAAACGTGTGTTTCATTTGTGGATCGCGATATGTACGGGATACAGTCGCCGGACTATTCGATGTCAATTTTCATAATAACTTGGCAGGTTTCAGACTATAGATGCGCGCAAACTCTTTCGTTTAATATGGTCATGAATTACCGACGATATACGTAAAATAGCAATGAATTTCTATTATCTTTTCTGAGTACAGTGGTGTGTATATGACAACAAATTTGTCCGCTTATATGATCACGATCTATAAGCTCAAAAAAGTATTAGACTACTTTTCTGTAGAGCATCAAACAATATTACTAAAAATGAAAAACGAATTTTCAAGAAAAGTCGACAGGGTGCAGGTGCCTAAATTTTTCGGCGAAAAAAGATTTTCAAATCGTTCTAAAAAAATTATTTTCAGTTGTGGGGGTAAATTGCAATCATTTTTGGTCATTAGACATATCCTTGAAATCCTACGCAGTTTCGAGAAAAAAATTCGAGAAGATGTGAAATTTTGTCGACAAAATTAGAAAATTTCAAATCGTTCTAAAAAAATTATTTTTAGCTAGAGAGCTCAAATGCAATCATTTTTGGTCATTAGACATAGCATCGAAATCTTACGCATTTTCCAGAAAAAAATTCGAGAATATGTGAAATTTTGTCGACAAAATTAGAAAATTTCAAATCGTTCTAAAAAAATTATTTTTAGCTAGAGAGCCCAAATGCAATCATTTTTGGTCATTAGACATAGCATCGAAATCTTACGCATTTTCCAGAAAAAAATTCGAGAATATGAGAAATTTTGTCGACAAAATTAGAAAATTTCAAATCGTTCTAAAAAAATTATTTTTAGCTAGAGAGCTCAAATGCAATCATTTTTGGTCATTAGACATAGCATCGAAATCTTACGCATTTTCCAGAAAAAAATTCGAGAAAATGAGAAATTTTTCGACAAAATTAGAAAATTTCAAATCGTTCTAAAAAAATTATTTTTAGCTAGAGAGCTCAAATGCAATCATTTTTGGTCATTAGACATAGCATCGAAATCTTACGCATTTTCCAGAAAAAAATTCGAGAATATGAGAAATTTTGTCGACAAAATTAGAAAATTTCAAATCGTTCTAAAAAAATTATTTTTAGCTAGGGAGCTCAAATGCAATCATTTTTGGTGAATAGATAAACCCTCGAAATCCTACGCAGTTTCGAGAAAAAAATTCGAGAAGATGTGAAATTTTGTCGACAAAATTAGAAAATTTCAAATCGATCTAGAAAAAATATATTTAATTGCAGGGGTCGATTTCAATCATTATTGGTCATTAGACATATCCTCGAAATCCTACCCACTTTCCAGAAAAAAATTCGACAAAGATCTGACGAGGACAGGAGTGGCTCGAAACCGCGAATGTGTGTCAGACGACGTTCGAGGACACTCGGGGCCCCATAGTTTTACTTTCTACGGGGCCCAAAAAACGACTAAACCCGAACGAAGCGAGACATAAGAGTTAAAAGGAAGAAAGAGAGGAGAAGTCGACCGAAATATCCGTGGCACCGATTTCGTTCGAGCCTCGAATCGACTCCAGTCGTGTCCTCCGTGTTGCATACGATGCAGTAACTGTTCGTTAACATTCGAGCCGATAAAACGGGGGAACCGGTTCCCTCGAAATCGAAAAAGGAAACATTTTCTTCCCTCGCGTTCACTTATATACAGGGTGGTACATGTCAATTGTTGCGGTCTATTTATAGGTCACTGTGTTCATCCAAAAAAATTCTATCAAAATACTATAAAGATTCATATCACTCCAATTTGAAAAAAACAAAAATTTGATCTTTATATCTTCTTTTCATCCTCATAAAAAATTGCTATTGCTTTGTGTGTCTCTTTAAATGAAACAGCCTGATACTTCTTTCCTTTAATTAGAAACAATTTAGTTACTCGGGTTGTCTGTTTCAAGTACCCCACCCTGTATACAAGTTAACACTTTAAACGTTAGCCGGTAAAACAGTTGATTAATAGGCTATCGGTCGGTAAGCGTTGGTCGGTAAAACAGTCGATTAATAGGCTATCAGTCGGTAAGCGTTGGTCGGTAAAACAGTCGATTAATAGGCTATCAGTCGGTAAGCGTTGGTCGGTAAAACAGTCGATTAATAGGCTATCGGTCGGTAATGTGTTTTAAATTAATTTGTCCCAGTTGTTTATGGTATAGAAACTCTCCAAGAGTAAGAAGCCTGATACTTCTTTTGTTAATCAGGTTCTGCCTTGTGCCAGATTAATAATAGCTTCTTAAATATTTCGATACGAACGTTTACCCGGGAATTATCAGAGCATTGTAAATTCCGGAACAAAACACCGTAGGAATCGAGATCCTTCGTAAATAATGGCGGTTGTGCTTAAAACTAATACCTCCGCCATTTTAGGTGGACGTAACGTACCCGAACGCGTTCACGTTTATCGTTTCTCCTTACGAGCATGCTTAATGCGCCACCTTAATTGCGCTTCCACAAAGGAATCATTAGCGCGAAACGGTATAATTGCTCACGACAACCCTAAAGGTAAACTCCACGAGGGCAGATGATTATAATAAGCGACGCAGCACGTGTCACGCGTTACGTATAACTCGTTCTCTCTTATCCTGATAAACAACGGTGAATAAATTAAATACAGGTGTATCCTGAATTTTATAATCTACCTTCGAGTCTCGAGGACTTTTGTAGTTTCTAATTCTTTGGTTTTGGTCCTTGGAAAACAAAGAAATTGGGAATATAAAATGACTGTCGCTTAAGGGGTCTGGTAACTCTAGAATATTGAAAAATTCCCAAAATGGTGCAATATTTAAACAACCATAACTCCTACAATAGTGAACATATCTCAATGAAAATTTTTTCCAAAGCAGAGCTCATCGGTGCCTATAAAAAAGTATTAGACATTTTTTCTGTAGAGCGTGAAACAAATTTATTAAAAATGAAAAACAATTTTTTAAGAAAAATCAACCAGGGGGTAAGGTGTCTAAATTTTTCGACGAAAAAAAACTTTCAAATCGATCTGAAAAAATTATTTCTAGCTGAGGGGGTCAAGTACGATTGTTTTTGGTGAATAGACATACCCCCGAAATCCTACACAGTTTCGAGAAAAAAATTCAAACACATATATCGCGCGTAACACTTTTTTTTTCGTGACTTATTTTTGCTTTTCTTCTTGTATACAATGTTCTGCTCAGCATAGAAATGTTTAAAACCATACGATATAGTTATCTATTAAAGAGAATACAAAAATTCAAAGTTCACGATGCTTTTTCACGCGAAAAACGTCGAAAAAATCGGTTTTTGATTTTTCCTACCACGGCGCTCCCTACCGAAAAATCTGAAAAAATTCAGGAAGATAGCCAATGACAATACGCAATTACAGTAATTATAGAAATCTAGTGTCTCGAAAGCTTCGATACGAAATCCGTATTTTTCTGTGGTTTTTTTGCGTTTTCAATTTATTACACCTAGGATTCGGAATCGAAAAATCTGAAAAAATTCAGGGACATAACCAATGACAATACGCATTTACAGTAATTATAGAAATCTAGTGTCTCGAAAGCTTCGATACGAAATCCGTATTTTTCTGTGTTTTTTTGCGTTTTCAATTTTTCACACCTAGGATTTGGAATCGAAAAATCTGAAAAAATTCAGGGAGATAACCAATGACAATACGCATTTACAGTAATTATAGAAATCTAGTGTCTCGAAAGCTTCGATACGAAATCCGTATTTTTCTGTGTTTTTTTGCGTTTTTAATTTTTCACACCTAGGATTTGGAATCGAAAAATCGGACAAAATTCTCAAACAGGTATCTCGATAACCACAATGCACCAGATTTTTTTCATAATTTTTCTACTCGATTAAATAGGGGAAAATAGGCAGAAATTCGTTAACCCGAATTTTCTCAATAACTACCCTTCCAAACAAGATAGAGGGTTAAAATTTGGCACTGTTAAATTGTCTTGAAACTAGTAGAGAGTGTTTATTAGAAATGGATCCAATCGCCAGGAGAAGCACCTGCCATAACTTCTCGTTCCCTCTAATCTAGTCTAGGACCAGTGACACGCGTTCGGGGATTCCTCAGGAGGAAAGTCGCAAGATCAGAGATGAAACGGGAGAAAAGTCTCAAAGGAAGAAGGTCGTGATGGAAAAGACCTGGAAAAGTGGGGGGAAAGAATGAGTGAACGTAGGGATAAAGGTGGGAAAGAGAAAGAGAAAGAGGTGTATCAGCTAGCCGGGAGAGTTCGTTGCCCGATTGCCTTCGCCATGCCTCTTCTTTCCCCCCCTCCGGTCCGTTTCGTCCTTTTTTATTCGCGAGCATCGAACACGCGTGCACCAGCGCAGGTAGATGTGCACAGGAGTGCCTGTTTCGTAGAGGGTGACGTCATCGATCGACAAATCCACCCAGGTGAGCTCGGGTTGCCTGGTAGAGCCACCAGGTTAGCTTCTTCCTACCTTCGTGTCAACAACCACGGGATGAAATTCGTTTCAAACACCTAGGGGGGATGCTTCTAATCGCGTTTGCGACACATGTAACGAGTTAGACGCAACGACAGACGTTTTTATCGTGTGTACATTGGTACCCACAGGGCCTGAACATCTGTGGACACCTAGGAATGACACTAATTATGCATACGAGCTTGAACGAAACCTTGCATGAGATTGGTCCCTTTGGAAGTTGGCTCTGCCATGGAACCAAACGAAATTTTGTACGATCAGTAGGGCTATCACTCGGGTTGCCTGGTAGAGCCACCAGGTTAGCTTCTTCCTACCTTCGTGTCAACAATCACGGGATGAAATTCGTTTCGAACACCTAGGGGGGATGCTTCTAATCGCGTTTGCGACACATGTAACGAGTTAGACGCAACGACAGACGTTTTTATCGTGTGTACATTGGTACCCACAGGGCCTGAACATCTGTGGACACCTAGGAATGACACTAATTATGCATTTGAGCTTGAACGAAACCTTGCAGGAGATTGGTCCCTTTGGAAGTTGGCTTTGCCACGGAACCAAACGAAATTTTGTACGATCAGTAGGGCTATCACTCGGGTTGCCTGGTAGAGCCACCAGGTTAGCTTCTTCCTACCTTCGTGTCAACAATCACGGGATGAAATTCGTTTCAAACACCTAGGGGGGATGCTTCTAATCGCGTTTGCGACACATGTAACGAGTTAGACACAACGACAGAGGTTTTCATCGTGTGTACATTGGTACCCACAGGGCCTGAACATCTGTGGACACCTAGGAATGACACTAATTATGCATACGAGCTTGAACGAAACCTTGCATGAGATTGGTCCCTTTGGAAGTTGGCTTTGCCACGGAACCAAACGAAATTTTGTACGATTAGTATGCTTATCACTGAGTTTAAGAAGTATTAGGAGATTGAAATTCAAGTTTTTCAGGTTTGGTGAATAATGTATGCGTTTATGATAAGCTGAAGTCAATTTTTCAAGTAAACAACAAGCAATACCTCTTTCTTAGTTCCTTAGTTTCTTTTATTGTTTTTATTTTGAATATTTGAATAAAAATTGTCATTTTTTCGATCTTCTTCAATGAATTCTGAATAATATTAATGATCAATTACTCATTGAAACGATAAAATAATACAAATATCGACAAATTATAAACTGATAATTTAGTTTTAAAATTCTCATTGCTTGGTATGTTGAATTTGAATACTAAATGTAAGCTTGCAGTTCTGAACGTTTCATCAGATATCATTTTAAAGTGTTGCAAAAAGGATCGTTGCTCAATGTAATTGATGCAAGTTTTTTCGACGAGTACAAATGCTTGAAATCAAGAACTATTGGTGACAATAAGAATTGAATATGGAAACGAGGAAAAAAGGTAGTATTTACGATTGAATAAGCACTGAAGGGTCGCTGATCATTAACGCCCAATGCAGGGGGATTGCGTGTCATCCGAGTTAGCATCCCAACAATAAGATCAACAGTCGCACAATGCAATTATCGTTAACTTCGTATCCTTTTGCGCCTCCGCCGTAAGAAACAATCTCTTAGTACCGAGTTAAGACTGTCCATTATACGGTCGTAAATACAAATTGCTGATCATTGTTCACCGTATAAGCGACTGTACCGGCTAGCATTTGAATCTAATCAATCTAGACAATGATATTTTGCGGTAAAAATGGTGAAAATGGTGATAATACTAAAGGGAGAACGAAGCTGACCAACTACAAGTACCACTAGTCAATGGGCAGAGATTAGAATTAGAATTAGAATTTAGAATTTAGAATTTACAATTTAGAATTAGAATTTAGAATTTAGAATTAGAATTTAGAATTTACAATTTACAATTTACAATTTACAATTTACAATTTACAATTTAGAATTAGAATTTAGAATTTAGAATTTAGAATTTACAATTTAGAATTTAGAATTTACAATTTACAATTTACAATTTACAATTTAGAATTAGAATTTACAATTTACAATTTACAATTTAGAATTAGAATTTTGAATTTAGAATTTTGAATTTAGAAATTAGAATTAGAATTAAAATTACAATTAGAATTACAATTAGAATTACAAATAGAATCAGAATTAGAATTAGAATTTAGAATTTAGAATTTACAATTTACAATTTACAATTTAGAATTAGAATTTAGAATTTACAATTTACAATTTACAATTTACAATTTAGAATTAGAATTTAGAATTTAGAATTTAGAATTAGAATTTTGAATTTAGAATTTAGAATTTAGAATTACAATTACAATTAGAATTACAAATAGAATCAGAATTAGAATTAGAATTTTGAATTTTGAATTTAGAATTTTGAATTTAGAAATTAGAATTAGAATTAGAATTAGAATTAATATTACAATTAGAATTACAATTAGAATTACAAATAGAATCAGAATTAGAATTAGAATTTAGAATTTAGAATTTACAATTTAGAATTTACAATTTACAATTTAGAATTTAGAATTTAGAATTAGAATTCTGAATTTAGAATTTAGAATTAGAATTAGAATTATAATTAGAATTACAATTACAATTAGAATTAGGATATCTAAAATTCAGAATTCTAAAACAATGTAGAAGAAGTTTGTCAAAATCGAATCTCCAATTCGGTTTTTCTGTACAAACTTTCTCATTATTAAAGATGACATTAATTTTTTAAGATCCTATCATTAGTTAACTAATCACCAGTTGTGTCAAAAAACAAAACCTAAGCGAGGAACCATGCAAAATCATTAAACTTTCAATAGCAAACAACATCATGAAATAATTTCTGAACTAAATTTGAGTTATTTGAGACAAAGATTAGAATTAGAATTAGAATTAGGATATCTAAAATTCAGAATTCTAAAACAATGTAGAAGTTCGTCAAAAATCGACCACGGAGGCGATTGTGACTTTAACCTTCACTCATAACGAAATATAATTGTTTTCGAATTAGAAAACAGAGCAAATTCTGTACACTTGCCCTTAAAAATCTCAAACAGGATGTATCGTCTTTCGAAAATACGATTCGAGCAGTGAAATTACAATAAATATGAGAAAAGCATCTCATGAATGATTAGTAAACAAATTAATAAATATTCCTTTCTTTTCAGGTAGTCAGAAATATAGTACGTTCTATAAACGTACAAATTTTTATAGTTTATTTATTAATTTGAGAGTGGAATAGTTTTGTAAAGTGTGCAGAATCGTTCGAACCAGTCCAATGAACTCGAAACTCTGTTTCGATGTATTCGAGAGTCAAGAGCAACGGTCACGCGACATTCAACATCGTGTAAACACTTGAAAGCTATATGAATTCTCGTTGATTACAAATACACAACGGTTGCTATTCGAAGAATTCCTTAGCAACAGCATTCGAGGCTTAGAACTGTTAATAAAAATGCAAAGGGCGATATTTCAGCTCGTCAATCACAGATACGACGTTTTTAGTTTAGAAAAACCAAGTTAGAAACTCTGCTTTTAACGAAAATCAAAATATTTAGGCGTTTAAATATTGTTAGAAGCATGGAACACGTGACAATGTTTGTTTATAGTGTCCAAACTCGGTTTGAAACCGAAGAAACAGTTCAAACTGTCACCTAATCTCTGGAAAATTAACGAAAATTTAATTCTGAATATTTACTTGCAATTTTAGAGCCTATTTTCATACAAGAATGTTTACAATAACCTGAAAATTCATGTCAAATAACATAAAATGAAGTTCACAAGCTTATAGATCCTATATCTAAAACCAAAATTATTTCTCTTCAATAATCCATAAAGAAATAATTATAAAATTCGTAAGATTATAGATACCCTGTAATCATGAATAAAATTCTCGTAATTCGCTGTTGTTTCAATTAATAAAGTAGTAAAATCGTTAAAAGTTAACCTAGATAAGCGAAAACGATAACGATAAACGAGCACTCACCTCTCGCGAAAAGATACTCCTGGAATCAATGCATGCTAACCTCGGATGGATGGCAATTTATTGGCCTAAACTCACCACGCGAACTTCACAGAGAACGAAAACCCTTTCCAAATAAATCACACTGTTAACAAAAAGATATTTCGTACGCGTTTGCTGTGTTTGCGTTGTGTCTTGACAATTGACGGAGCGATCGGAGCACACGTACACACACCGGCGCGACTGCGTCGAGACTGGCGAGAGTAGCGACGGCGGCGAGGAGCTCTGCGCGTTGCGCCTACGCGCAGATGCACGTGGGCTCGAGGAGTGGGGGGATAGCGAGGCCCCAGTAGGCAGTAGGTATTCGCGCGTAGCGCTTCACTCGATTGGGAACCAGGGTGGCGTAAATCATTCGCGCCCTTCGCGAAGCGTTTCCCATTTTTATCCCCTCGAATGAATCCTTGCTGTTTTGCTTTTATCTGCATAGTCTGCCTTTTCTTTTATGCTATGCACAACTTTATTCTTTTAAACCCTTTACTGCTTCTACGTAAATGGAACTAGAAGTCTCTTATTTGGTGATTTCTTTCACGTTTATGACAAGTCTTTTACTACGACTTGAAGCAATATTTTGAATATGTATAAAACGTTGATATTTTTAAATTGTTTATTCATGCAATTAGGTTCAAGCAGGATCAAGAAAATTTTGTTCCATAGACTAGTTTGGATACTAAAATTCGAGCTTTGATGTAATACCTATTTGTTTCAAATTTGGATGAATTATTAGCATTATTATATTTAAAATTTCAGAAATCCCTTGACCTGAAGAATTTTCATTGTTTTTTATTAAAATTACAAATTTTATTTGGATGAATTATTAGTGTTATTATATTTAAAATTTCAGAAATCCTTTGACCTGACGAATTATCATTGTTTTTTATTAAAATTACAAATTTTATCCTCGTCAATGTGGATTCCAAACTTTGAGCTTTGAAGTAACACTTGCTTATCTAAAATTTGGATGAATTATTAGCATTATTATATTTAAAATTTCAGAAATCCCTCGACCCGACGAATTTTCATTGTTTTCTTTTTTTTTCATTAATTTGTTTAAAGTTGCATCAACTGCTAAAGGTTATTAGCGACTCTTAGAATAAATTGTTAGAGTTTGTTGTACAATTTAGTCATTTTGAGGTACTGTAGTAGTTGTTTTTTATTAAATTACAAATTTTATCCTCGTCAATGTTGGAATATCGAAATTATGAGACCAAATTTTGAATTTAAACGCTGCTTTTCGAAAATGTCAAAGTAGAAGGTTGATTTTAGATCGAAATTGAGAAGAAAAAGGTGATGTTGCTTAGAATAGACGAAGTGGATGATATTTCGAGGAACGCAACAAGCTTGATTCAACCTGATTCCGTGGCAGCTTTCAACGGAGCCTATTGCCCGCGTCTGACTTCTAAAAGAAGACGGAATAAACGTAAGAAGAAGCAGAAGGGAACAGGTTCTAGATTCATTCACATCTCGCGGAGGCCTTGGGCCCGACAAAAACCATTCTATGCAGTTCCTATAGACTTATCCTTGTATTCTACCGGTATCCCCGAGCTACGAACTCCTGTCGTAAACGTCCAACGAGACAAACTAATAAATGTTGCAACGAAAATGAAAAACTCAATGCTCGTCTCGCTACCATTTCGATCTCGATCGTGTTGCAATTAGAATTATGTAAATCTGCTTGTTGAAACGCTCTCAAAATGTCCAATCCTAATAAAAAAACATTATCGTTGTCGGCAAAACAAGCTACAATACTAAACATCAATTAAAGCACACTTCTTTCTATATTTTCGCTCGAACTGGCTCTTCATTAGCATATATGGACCGGCTACTGGGATATTCTATGCAATGTCGTCGATTACGAAACTTATTCTAATTTATTCAACCGACTACAGAGGCGTGAAGCTTTATCTTCAACCTTTATCTTTGGTGTGGAGATTTCGTGTCGTTATAGAGGCGGAAGAGATTTTCGATGGTTCGAAGGACACGCGCCCACCATTTTGACTGGCATTGACCGCTCGATGGCGAAAGTTCTCATAAATATCAGGGTAGAATTGGTGAAAATCTCGGTACCTGGCTCGAAATACAAGGATTATCCCGTCACAGACATTTTGGGAATCCCCGGAAGCGTCTCTGTTCGAACAACGATGGGCGAAACCCAAAGGAATACTGTAATTTTACTTTGTAATAAAAGCAAAGTAGGTTTAAAGACAGTTTCATTTACAAATCGTGCTTGGAAATTAAATTTTCGATGTCCAAAAATTAATACAAGAATAAATTAAATTTAATAGTGAAAGATGAGGAGTAAGTGTAACCCTAAGGGGAAGCAGTAAAATGGATACATCAATTAAATTTAATATGTAAATAGTCTAAATAAAAATGTCGTACGAATAAAAAATCGAGTTGGTTATTATCAAGTTTATTTTTGTATCGATGTCCAATAATTATGACGAGAATAAATTAAATTTAATATGTAAATTGTCTAAATAAAAATGTCTTAAGTATAAAGACTCGAGTTGGTTATTACCAGGTTTATTTTTTATTTGAAAATTGTATCCGATCGAAAAGTATTCTAAACAAAGTGTAATTAATATTGCAGAATATTTCAGAAAATAATATTAATCGAGTTGAGAGTGAAAGGTGTCTAGCAAAAAGAAGCAGCTGAGGACAGGTGTGAAAGAATGATCCAACTGTCGCCTCTTGTTACGCACCTTTAAACCCAAGTACATGCGCTTCGGATGCACGAAAAACGGAAATTAATTATGGCGATGGGTGTCCTCAACCGGAAATAGTTCCGCGACAAGCTGCAACGGCGTGTGAACGAACAGGTTGCTTAAAAATAATTACTCTCACCGGTTCGATACGCGTTCGGTTTAAATATCCACGTTTAAATAAACAGTTTCTTCTAATGGCTCGGGAAACTAATGGAAAACTGCTATACTTTAAGAAAACCCACGTATGAAATCGATTATTTCATCATAATCGATTCGTAGCATTGAATCACAGTACCAGTTTATAAAATCGTTCGAGAATAGTTCAAAATTCCCGCCTACGAAATGATACTACGTTAATCATTGTGTCCAGGATCAGATAAAACGCTTCCCACCCAAAAATCGTTCGAACTAAAAAACTCGGCAGGTGACACAGGTAAAACGTGGGAAGAGACTACATATCCTCCATCGTGTTTTTATTTGCTTATTTTCTTTTATTATTATAATATCCTGTTATAAAAAAAATAATTCCAATAAATGTATTCAAGGCTACATAACATTAGATTGTTATGCTCTTCGGAAAATATATCGACCACTTTACGGCAGAACCATGAATATAGAAATATATGTTTAAAATTTGAAAATAAAATAAATATACAAGACATTTTAATAGAATGAAACGAGATTTAATATTTACGAAGATTAATTTGAAATGTTTAAGCCGACTATTAATTCAAGGAATCTTATCTGACGCATTGTTACGATAAATTTTCTTGAAATTCGTAAATAACAAATTATTAAAACTTGTATGTTTTGAACGGGGCGCGAACCAGCGTAAAAAAGTTACCAGCTTATTCACAGTCGAGTACCTTACTCGCTGCGCCACCGAATCTCCCTATTAAGACTTATATAATAACCGTGTTTCTGTTTCGTATTATCGATAGGGTTGTGTGAATTAACGAATGTGGCTGAATTAGTTCCACGACGCTTCCTGAAATGCTTGCAAAGCTGTCGCAACGTTCTCAAGAATTCAGAACTGCGAGTTCCAAAGCGCATTAAAGCAACGAATATCTTTATGCAGAATACCAACTGCAACCCTTCCGGCGTGTTTCAACGAACTTTCCATTCATTCTTAACAATGTTAAATATAACCAATCGTTTTACGGTCGAGGGAATCCTTATCGACGACGTCTCGGCGTAGCGACGCCTGGGGCGCCTTTTCGAAGTCATCGAGAGGTTTGTCCTTGTCTTCCTGAGCGCTAATGGGCCCCCGTGTTCCGTTATATTTCCCCCGGTATGATTTATTTTACTTCTACGAGCCGAATTTCAGAAACCTCTAGCCAGAATTTATTACTTTATGTCGACGAAACGGTACTAATTTTCGAATTTCTAAAAGGTAAACTAATTCTTAGACAGGTAAGTATTTTGTTTGGAATAAAAATAATGATAAATAGTCGATTTTTGAATTATAAATTCATTTCGATACGTTCTATTTAACAACAGCAATGTTTTCTGTACGAATAGATTCGGTTTTATAAAGTTTCTTAACTAAATTTCGAATTGTTTGCTCGGATGAGTGATTATTTACGCTGAAAAATTCAAGTAATCAACGATGAGTATTTTGTAATGAGCACTAATTTTTAAAATGAGTTTTAATTACTTTAACACGCTCTTTAATCGTATGCGACGCCATTGTTAAGCTTGTCTATCATTGTAGGTTAGAAATAAACGGAAATGAGAAGAAACAAACATGGCGTACTTCCTATAAGCGACAATTTTGCTTATTGACGTGTCCAATCTATGAAAAATGAGCTTCATAGCTGAAGATCCAAATATTAAAGCCATTTTCATAATTATTTGAAATATTTACAAAATAAAATAACATATTATTTCAAATAATGTTATTTTCGAAGCGATTGTGGGCATAAAAATAGTTATAAAATGAACTAAGATTGTGAAAACAATGCATCGATGCAAATATTGAAGCAAATTTCAATAATTGTTTCAAATAATTGCAAAATAAAATAACATACTATTTCAAATGATGTTATTTCGTAATTGTAGGCATAAAAATAGTTATAAAATGAACTAAAATTTGAAATAATATTGATGTGTGATGACAATGCTTCGATCCAAATATTAAAGCCAATTTCATAATTATTTGAAATATTTACAAAATAAAATAACATATTATTTCAAATAATGTTATTTTCGAAGCAATTGTGGGGATAAAAATAGTTATAAAATGAACTAAGATTGTGAAAACAATGCATCGATGCAAATATTAAAGCAAATTTCAATAATTATTTCAAATAATTGCAAAATAAAATAACATACTATTTCAAATGATGTTATTTCGTAATTGTAGGCATAAAAATAGTTATAAAATGAACTAAAATTTGAAATAATATTGATGTGTGATGACAATGCTTCGATGCAAATATTAAAGCCAATTTCATAATTATTTGAAATATTTACAAAATAAAATAACATATTATTTCAAATAATGTTATTTTCGAAGCAATTGTGGGGATAAAAATAGTTATAAAATGAACTAAGATTGTGAAAACAATGCATCGATGCAAATATTAAAGCAAATTTCATAATTGTTTCAAATAATTACAAAATAATAGTAAAAAAATGGTAATAAAATGAACTAAGACTTGAAATAACATATCAAATGGTGTTGTTTGAGAAGTGACCAGGTCCGAAGGGTAAGTACAGTGTGTCAGTATTAGGATACCTGTGTAGTTCGCCTAATTGGGACCTCCGTAGACCAGTTTAGTGCCATATGCGTTGTCTTGGGCCCTCCCCCGGGGGGGATACCAACGTCGTTGCGGTAGTTCCTCCTGAGGACTCGTGTTCGATGGCACCGAACCGTGAAAATTTAATGTCCAGTTTCTTCGCGGGGGCAAGGAGGAGCTCTTGCTGTAATAGCATGACGGAAGTCGGATATCTAGGGCCCTGAGCAGACGTTCGATGAGTTTTCAGCACGAAGAAAGGGAGAAACCCAGCTGGGTGGGTCCGGTGGGTGGTCTTCTATCGGTGTTGCACCGTTTGCTCTATAAACTCGACGAGTTAGATCGTACGCCAGGTGTAGATTAGAACATTGGAGGCCTTTAAGCTGAATTATGCGACGTATCGGGGGTACAGGATCGCCCTATCGTAGTCGTTAATTCTACGGATAATTAAAGTTCTGCATTCTCATTACGTAGAACCAGATATAATATTTACAATTGACAACTTTTTAACGAAAAATGAAAAGCCAATGTCTGAGTAACCTAATAAAAATTTGAAGATTAAAATAATCCTCCAGAGTGATAACCTTCTAAATAAATTCTAAATAAATTCTAAATGAATTCTAAATAAATTCTAAATAAATTCTAAATAAATTCTAAATAAATTCTAAATAAATTCTAAATGAATTCTAAATAAATTCTAAATGAATTCTAAATAAATTCTAAATAAATTCTAAATGAATTCTAAATAAATTCTAAATAAATTCTAAATGAATTCTAAATGAATTCTAAATGAATTCTAAATAAATTCTAAATGAATTTTAAATAAACACTACATAAATACTAAATAAATTCTAAATGAATTCTAAATAAATACTAAATAAATTCTAAATGAATTCTAAATAAATTCTAAATAAATTCTAAATGAATTCTAAATAAATTCTAAATGAATTCTAAATAAATTCTAAATGAATTCTAAATAAATTCTAAATAAATTCTAAATAAATTCTAAATGAATTCTAAATGAATTCTAAATGAATTCTAAATGAATTCTAAATAAATTCTAAATAAATTCTAAATGAATTACCAATAAATTCCTAAATGAATTCTAAATAAATTCTAAATAAATACCAAATAAATTCTAAATGAATTCTAAATGAATTGTAAATAAATACTGAATAAATTCTAAATAAATTCTAAATAAATTCTAAATAAATTCTAAATAAATTTTCTATGGTTTTCTAATAAAAATTTGAAGATTAAAATAATCCTCCAGAGTGATAACCTTCTGATCAAATCTTCTAAATAAATTCTAAATAAATTCTAAATGAATTCTAAATAAATTCTAAATAAATTCTAAATAAATTCTAAATAAATTCTAAATGAATTCTAAATAAATTCTAAATAAATTCTAAATAAATTCTAAATAAATTCTAAATAAATACCAAATAAATTCTAAATGAATTCTAAATAAATTCTAAATAAATTCTAAATAAATTCTAAATAAATTCTAAATAAATTTTCTATGGTTTTCTAATAAAAATTTGAAGATTAAAATAATCCTCCAGAGTGATAACCTTCTGATCAAATCTTCTAAATAAATTCTAAATAAATTACGGATTTTTTGTTGTATAATTATATGTATAATATTATTTCTGTTACAACTTTTTAACGAAGCATTTATGGATCTTTTGTTACATAATTATATAATATTATTTTTGTTACAACTTTTTAACGAAGCATTCATGGATTCTTTGTTACACAATTATACAATATTATTTTTGTTATTTTTAACGAAGCATTTATGGATCTTTTGTTACATAATTATACAATATTATTTTTGTTATTTTTAACGAAGCATTGATGGATTTTTTGTTACACAATTATACAATATTATTTCTGTGTATGGAAAAATGAGAAACACCCTGTATGTAGCTTAGATCTAAAAAATTTTGTTAGCAAAAGTGTTTTTGAAATCACTCTTCATTATATTTGCATTTCTTATCGATTATGTATTAACTAGTCGAAATTGCTAAATTGTTTGAACAATGGCGTGCAATACTATAATTTTCAACAACGTTTGTTGCGTTTAAAGGAGCATAGTCCGGCAATTTTATGCTTGTGCACGATACTATTTAGATAGCGTTCTATAATTTAGAACGACGACGGAGAAAATAGTGTAGGAAGATTGAAAGAGATTGTTGGACGATAGATGTTATTGGTACGCCCGGTCAGCCATTCGATGCAAATTTTTTTCGACATACATAAGTATCTACAGGCAACACTGTAATCTGCGGGATAGGCACTTCCTCCTCGAAATCATTAACATTACACGCGATGGGTGTTGTAATCTGTCGACAATGATCGAAAAATTTCATTCTGCGAGATACAAAACAGGATTCAATCCTCTCCTGTCTCTCCACTCTGATACAAATCAATTCTATCGAAACATTTACGAGTTTTTATCGACCAATAGCACTATCAGAATTTACAATAAAGAAGCATGAATTTGATTAAATTAAAAATGTATTCAAAAAACGAATCTGTATAAGTAAAATCTTTGAAGCCTAATTTGTAGTATGAATTCTATCGATTATAGTGATCAGTCGCTTCTGGACCAAAGTGCATCGATAAATTCATAGTTATTCGCTATAAGCGAATCTTATTCGATATAAGCGAATCTTATTCGTTATAAGCGAATCTTATTCGCTATAAGCGAATCTTATTCGTTATAAGCGAATCTTATTCGTTATAAGCGAATCTTATTCGCTATAAGCGAATCTGTGCTATTCTCTTTATAGGATTTGATTTATATATATAAATAGGATTTATTCCTTCGAAAAAAAATTATAATTCTATTTGAATTAAAAAATTTCAAAGTTACGAATTCTTGATAATGTTCGTGAACTTTTGCACAAATAGAAAAAGTTGAGAAACAGAGATTATTAAGAATTCATAACTTTAAAATGTTCTAATCCAAATAGAATTATAATTTTTATTGAAAATTGTACTTAAATAATACTGAATCGATATGTAAAGAAGAAAGTGTTTGTTTCGAGGATCGAACTTCGTTCTAAACACTTTGTGAGACGATCTAAGCGTTAAATTTCCTAAATAAAAATTGTATAAAAATGCAGTTTATAATTTATCAACGGTATAACTTATTCGCGTTGACCAGGAGGTCTCTGTTACTAAATGAAATGCACAGACGAAGTAAAAGGTGTGCATCGAACGATTGAAAAAGACTCCATGGAAAATATCTCACCGACACGAGCCTATTATGCGTTTCGCAATACGTTGGATAATGTTGAATAATAGCGAAAGTGGTCGCAGCATCCTGCCGTGGGAATGGCAGCTTGTTTCTCCTACTCGAGCATCTACGCGGATGAATTCTTTTCCGTACAGTAGTTATAGAAGAACTATTCTAACGTAATCAATTACTCATAGTTAACCTGCAATATTCATTTATCGAGAAACGTGGAAACATTTCTATCGATTGCAGCTTCTAATGAAAATGAATGAAACATTTTTTTTCACCGCAGTACAAAATGGAGCTTCAAAATGTATTTGAATTCTTTTTAAATTAATTCTTACCCAAAATAACAATGTATCATAACTCTCCGTTAAAACTACTATGAGTATGTATGATTAAACTTTCTTTCTGAATAATAGCAAGGTAGATCAAACTTAAATTTAAAAAAAAAGGCGGTAAACTGTAAGTTTGAAAAATGTTCATCGACGTGCCCCTCCGCCATTTAATTTGCAAAGGTAGTTTTCCGTTAAATATGGTGGCCCCCCACTTTGGAAAATGTGTCCCATCATGGTGTTTGATCGTCGATATTTTCGCGGGGACGTTCTTCCTTTGTGTTGGGACCCCTGCGGAGAAGCGAACCTTGACGTCAGGTGTCGGGGAACAGGTGCTGGAGGTGCAACGGCGTTCCCTTCAGGTGCACCGTGGCGAAATACTGTGCCATTACAGTTTACGAGAGGGGCTAAGGAAAATGGCGGAGAATTACGCAGGTGAAACGAAACACGAAGACTCGATTCTCTTTTATTCCAGCTAAGTCCACTGTAAAAGTCGCCAAACTTCGAGAAAACGCGATCAATTCACAAAAATATCTATACAGTGGACTATAGTGGACGAAATTTGCATAAACTATAATTCACTGACCCACATTGTCTTCAATTACAAACTTTTGTTAGCTATTTTTTGATGACTCGATGAGAATCAAAACTAATCTGTTGTATTCATAGGTTTCTTAACATATGAAGTTAGGTCATAAGGGGTACCAACTCCAGTTTAGATATTTATCTTCATAGGTTGCTAAAACACACACATGTTCTCTATTCGAATTACTTTTCCTTATTAAATCAACATATTATTCATACATCCTCGTTATATCTTTTATATCTTCTCAACATAATCTAGAGAAGAAGCTCTATATTTACGATGATCTATCTAAAGCGAATCGCAGCCAATTTCCTAATATTATTTAGTTTTTTAACACTTTACGTCGATAAAACGTCGGTAAACGTCGATAAAACAGTTGATTAATCGGCTATCGGTCGGTAAACGTCGATAAAACAGTTGATTAATCGGCTATCGGTCGGTAAACGTCGATAAAACAGTCGATTGATAGGCTATCGGTCGGTAATGTGTTAAGAGTGACCATAATTGCCAGAAAAGTAGAACAAATCCAAAATAATTGTTTCATTAACTATACGTAGACATTTATTTTAGTAATAGAAAAGATAAAGTCCTCTAGAACCATTTTATGAAGCACGAAGCTTATCCATTATTATAACCAGCACTTTACTTCACCCTGACTTTATTCGTTACCTATTAGTTAAATAGGTTAGTTAAATATACACGTGTCTAATCGATTTTTAACACTTTACCGACCGATAAAACAGTTGATTAATATTCTATCGGTCGGTAAGCGTTGGCCGGTAAAACAGTTGATTGATAGGCTCTCTGTCGGTAAGCGTTGGCCGGTAAAACAGTCGATTAATAGGCCATCGGTCGGTAAAGTGTTTTATTATATAATATTAACGATTATTAACCCTTTGCACTCCGAATTCTAATCCAATTTTGTTACCAGCGGCTCCCCAAATGCTTCCAAGTGTTTTATTTGAAATTAACTCGAGTTTTTTTTTAAACAAATGATATATTAATCGAGAAGAGTGATCTTTTTACCCTCACAATCAATAAGAATTACTTTTCTGAAGACAATAGATGAAAATTTTATATCAACGAAGAAAATAATTACCACGCATGCGTTGATACAGAAATTTTGGAAACAAATACAATTTTTAACGATACTCTTAACGAAAGATTTTACTTTGGAAGTGTTATACATATAAATACATTTAATTATACGCGATCGTAAATCACAAGAATAGCATTAATTAATGGTCGAACACCCTGTATATTCAATGCCCAAAAACTGTTCACGGCAGCACACCTGCAAATAAAAGTATTTGTTATAAATAATCCATTTAAAAAATATAAGAATTAAAAAATATTTAGAGTAGAACGATATTTATATAATTATTTATTAAAGATACATTTAAACTTCCTTTTAAATAAATTTGAACATGATCAACGTTTATTGCGACGTTGCAATATTTATTTACATAGAAATCATAGAAATTTACATAGAAATCTGCCATGATTTAGTGAACTCCATTTTTGAATCGAATTTATAGTTAAAATGGAAGATTGTTGAGCACGTGATATAAATACAAGAAACATTTAAAAAATATAAGAATTTAATTGAAAAATATTGAGAGTAGAACGATATTTATATAATTATTTATTAAAGATACATTTAAACTTCCTTTTAAATAAATTTGAACATGATCGACGTTTATTGCGACGTTGCAATATTTATTTACGTTGAAATTTACGCGGGAATCCGCCATGATTTGGTGAACTCCATTTTTGAATCGTTCGAATTTATAGTTAACACTTTACCGACCGATAAAACAGTAGATTAATAGGCCATCGGTCGGTAAACGTTGGTCGGTAAAACAGTTGATTAATAGGCCATCGGTCGGTAAGCGTTGGCCGGTAAAACAGTCGATTAATAGGCCATCGGTCGGTAAACGTTGGTCGGTAAAACAGTCGATTAATAGGCCATCGGTCGGTAAGCGTTGGCCGGTAAAACAGTCGATCAATAGGCTATCGGTCGGTAAAGTGTTAAAATGGAAGATTGTTGAGCACGTGATACAAATACAAGAGACGTCTCAAGCAAGATATTTTAAATATGGTCAACGCAGTGAGAACAGCCTTGAGGAAGAGATTTTACAAAAAATATAAAAAATATAATACAACAATTGAAGAATTAATTTACTGAAAAAGTTGAGAAAGTGACAAAATAGAAATATTTAAGCTCTAGATTAGAGCAAGATAGAATATTTTCAAATACACAAAATGGAGGATTTCTAATAAAGTTTGTGAGATTAATGTTTTTCTTAGAGACTGTTAACGTTGCAAATTGCATTTTTATATTGTGTCAGACTTACCACCCACGCAGTTTGGTGATATGCAAGGGGGGGGTCGAGGAGGCACTTCTATTTGGCGGCAAAATATGTCACAACTATAGACCACGCCACATTTGTCGCAATTTGAAATATACTGTAACAAACATAAAAGATTTAACGTTAATAAAAATTCTCTATATTATGTATATAGTATGATACATTGTATAGTACAGGTATAGTGTATAGTACACTGTATAGTACAGGTATAGTATATAGTACACTATACTAGTATATTCCCAAGCACAAGACATTATTTAAATAAAATTTAATTTAATAATTTCAATTTAGAATATTTGATTTTTCAAATTAGAATAAATTAGAATATTTATTGAATTTCACATTAAACTAAATTAAATCACGTTGCACACAATCTTCACTATAATTTGCATTAATAACATACTATATTATTATAAATTTTTTGCTTGTAATACGTATGAAGATATCCACAAAATGTATTCAAATGTATATTAACACTTTACCGACCGGTAGCCTATTAATCGACTGTTTTACCGACCAACGCTTACCGACAGAGAGTCTATCAGTCAACTGTTTTACCGGCCAACGCTTACCGACGCTACCGGTCGGTAAAGTGTTAATCGACAATGTTTATAGCGAAATAAATTCCTTGAAAGACCTTTTCGTTCTGTGATCGACTCGAAATTGGAAGCAAACGAAATGTGTAACTGTTGTGTTCGTTAAGTAATTATAATTTTTTTTTTTAAGTGTAATATTAAATTAGACTTACTGGAACGCAAGGCCATTTACTGACAGTCGGAGGAGGCGGACATGGATACGAATTTGGAGGATACGGGGGAAACGGAGGATATGGAGGATACGGAGGATACGGGGGAAACTGAGGATATGGAGGATACGGAGGATACGGGGGAAACGGAGGATATGGAGGAAACGGAGGATACGACAATCCAGGACCCATCATAGTACCTAACAAAAGAAAAGAATCATTTTAACAATATACCACAATTAAATTCAATTAATCAAAGCAATATCTATTTACCGTTTGTTCCATTACCGTGCAGGTAATTATGAATATTAATTTTAGTGTTAACGTTGATCACTTTATCATCAGTCTGATTTGTATTTGGACTTGCGCACTCACGTTTCGTCTCGTACAAGCTCTCGGTGATCACTTTCTTCTTAACTTCCGTTCGTTGGGAACAATAGTTACAATAGTTGTCACAGTCGTGGTGCTTTCGTTCTTCTTTGCATCTGTGCATGCACACCACTTGGCACTCTGTATCTACGAAATATTATTTATCTTTAAAAATTGATTCACGAACCAATCGAAAAATCTTTACTCGTCATTTTAGAATATTATTTGTCCAACTCTGAGATCGATAAGCACTATGTCACGCGTGTACTAAAGTAATGAGTAATGAGTGTTGTGTTTAACCAGTGATCATCTCGCTGCTCGAGTCCCCATGGTGCCTCTTCAGTCTCTGCAAACACTGTATGTAGCTCTTGTAATCCGATTTTTTGCAATCGAGTAGCTCTTCGGCACTTGGCGTAGGTTCCACAGTGTTCGTGACGGGGTTGGCGAACGCGTGGAATGCAAACGTGACGACGAGAGCGACGACAAACCAGATTGGCGGCCGCATCTCGAGAAACTCGGAACGAAATAGTTTGGCCATCGTGAACCGGGCGATCCTTTATACTTGGATTGGGTGACATTAGGCAAACAACACGACCACCTCCACGCAGGTCCAGCGACTTAGGCGAAGTTTGCACCGCGTGAAGAGATAACGACATCTCTCCCTCTGAGTTAATATTTCAGCTAATTTTTCACCAAGATTGTACTGCTTATCGCAACTCCAAACCCGCTGTAAACCTGTTTCTTAACAGTTCCGTGGATAGGTCTTCAACCTAGATAATCAGCATAACTTTAATATCAGCGCCCAACATACACTCTGGAGCATAATTAATTATTCTTCAAAGAGAAGCAATTGTGACAATTGTATATGTAAAATGAATTGATAGAATTTGTTTGAATATGGATCGAGAAAGAGCAGTTTATGATCGGAGCAAAACTATGACACTGTCTTTTTATTTTAATGCTTTTCGTGGTTTTTCGTTGCAAAAGGATTAGTCACAAAGCTGTTCATCTCAGCTCTTAGTGGATCATCGAAAGAACTGATACAAATACTGAAACGTTATTCTAGAATTTATAAAAAGTTTAATTAACAGTTTTAAGATATAGTAGATAAGAAAATGTTGTATCGAGTAGTAATTAATTTGTTTTTCCTGGACTGGACTAACCCAGACCTAACCCAGACTTCATTCAGACTTAATCCAGACCTAACCCAGACCTAACCCAGACCAATTCATCGCTGATAACGGGGGTTAGGTCTGGGTTAGGTTTGGGTTAGGTCTGGGTTAGGTCTGGGTTAGGTCTGGATTAGATCTGAGTTAGATCTGGGTTAGGTCTGGGTTAGGTCTGGAATAAGTCTGGGTTAGGTCTGGGTTAGGTCTGGAATAAGTCTGAGTTAGGTCTGGGTTAGGTCTGGATTAGATCTGAGTTAGGTCTGGGTTAGGTCTGGGTTAGGTCTGGAATAAGTCTGGGTTAGGTCTGGGTTAGGTCTGGGTTAGGTCTGGGTTAGGTCTGGGTTAGGTCTGGGTTAGGTCTGGAATAAGTCTGGGTTAGGTCTGGGTTAGGTCTGGAATAAGTCTGGGTTAGGTCTGGGTTAGGTCTGGAATAAGTCTGGGTTAGGTCTGGGTTAGGTCTGGAATAAGTCTGGGTTAGGTCTGGGTTAGGTCTGGAATAAGTCTGGGTTAGGTCTGGGTTAGGTCTGGGTTAAATCTATTTAAAATAAAATAAATCTATTCTCTGGGGGAATAAGGTTATCTATAAATCCAGACCTAACCCAGACCTAACCCAGACCTAACCCAGACTTATTCCAGACCTAACCCAGACCTAACCCAGACTTATTCCAGACCTAACCCAGACCTAACCCAGACCTAACCCAGACCTAACCCAGACTTAATTCAGACTTATTCCAGACCTAACCCAGACCTAACCCAGATCTAACTCAGATCTAATCCAGACCTAACCCAGATCTAACTCAGATCTAATCCAGACCTAACCCAGACTTAACCCAGACCTAATCCAGACCTAACCCAGATCTAACTCAGATCTAATCCAGACCTAACCCAGACCTAACCCAGATCTAACTCAGATCTAATCCAGACCTAACCCAGATCTAACTCAGATCTAATCCAGACCTAACCCAGACTTAACCCAGACCTAACCCAGACCTAACCCAGACCTAACCCAGACTTATTCCAGACCTAACCCAGACCTAACCCAGATCTAACTCAGATCTAATCCAGACCTAACCCAGACCTAACCCAGATCTAATCCAGACCTAACCCAGACCTAACCCAGACCTAACCCAGACCTAACCCAGATCTAATTCAGATCTAATCCAGACCTAACCCAGACCTAACCCAAACCTAACCCAGACCTAACCCAGACCATTTTGGTTAATAAAATTAATTCTATCTCACGCTGTGTATAAATTTCTACTGGAACATAATGTTTGTAATAACTTACTGCACTGTTGCTCATTGTTAAGTGTGATGTATGCACAAGTGTCTCGATATTATTAGATACGTCTAGGTGCCAGACAGAAGACATAGAAATGTAGAAGACATGTGCTAACTTTAAAACAAAAAACAAGTTTTTCTTTCATGAAAAAATGATTTTTTCAGCACAACCTGTTGTCCAACATTTGGTGTAAAAACTATAACTTACATCTAAGAATTATATATTATATAATGATTTTAAAAAATTGATTTCTATTGGCTTTTTGAATTTTTTTTTTTTTAATTTTCAATGTCAAGGGTTATAAATAAAAGGTCGACTGTATATAGTTTTAGTTCCATGTGAAACCAGAAATTGTTAATTAAATTTCAATAAAAATGTTACATTCATATTTATATTACATAGTTTGTCAAAGAACTAATTTATAATTACTAGAACTAATTAACAATTATTGATTTCTTTCGTTTATATTTCTTTAAAAATTCTTGCAATGTACACACTCATTACAAATTGAAAAATATGATTTTTCGAGATTTTTAATTTTATATTTACGTCAGTAAAAATTGTTTATTTTATCGAGTGACCATTTCGTTTCAAATTACAAATGTTACATTGCCTCCATGTTTCTTCCTCTTGAATCACTGTCGTACTTTCTTGTTATTCAAGAATGATAGCCTTGTTTTCAAATTTACTTTGTCAAATTGCATATATAGGCCAATTTCGACGTTTTTTATTTTGCCCATGTTTTGTGATTTGGTTCGAAGCTAGATTTAAAATCCAATTATAAACGTAAAACGCGAGCGTAGCACTTCGCCGCCATTCCGTTAATTTTCACCAGATACGCGAGCAATATATGATTATGTATTTACATGGATAGCTGCCATGAACACGCTTGGGAACAGCAAACGTTTGGTAACTGGCTCTGTTTACGGATAAAATTTCTTTCAACTTTTTTTTTTTTTTGCATAACGTCCGTAGATGGCAAACATGGACGCGATAACGTGCAAAATTGTGTTATACACATTTGACGATTGATAATACACAATCTTGCTTAGTATCTTTTTCGTCCTAAATAAGGGCGACAGTAAAATGCTTACACGAAATCTTATCCTACGCCTAGAGCTGTTTAAATAGATAAAATGCAACATGCGCGCCCCCTATAAAAACTAGCTACAATTTTAACGAATAAATTCCAACAACAGATTTCATTTCAAAAAGAAATATCAAATATTGGGGTTATTAGATTATTTTGTGGGGAATCGTATTGTCACGAATGAAAACTTCAAGTTTGAGTTTAACATTATATTCAAAATGGCGGTTAATACCGAGCTACGTTAATAGATCAGCTCATTATACAAATCATTCACGTTCGTGGTAGCATAATTTATAGATTTTACAAATTATACACACGTTATACAAGTGATTAAGTATTTTTATGGTCGATAATGCGAATGTATCAAAGGGACCCCCTGAAATGGGGTGAAATAATTGAATAAAACAAAAAGGAATCGATTTTGCAGTGATTATAGTCTTGGAATAGAAATATGTGTTAGTATTTCGCATAATTCGGGTCACAGTCCCGTATTGCAGTCGCTGGAAATAATTTTAATCGTCGCTCGTACGGTGGAAAGATGGCGACCAGAATATCAATGCTCCGTAACTCGACGCATTTTCTAATCAACTGTAACTGATAAAAAAAAAAAAGGAAAATAGAGGAAATTTAGCAATTCAATTTAAATCGTGAAAAAAACAGCTATGATAGGCCAAAGAACAACGTAATTGGGCGAGAGAAGACTTGGGGGGGAAATGGGACAATCAATTTTGCATTTATTTTTCCATAAATTTGACACATATTGTTTTTTATAGATAACTAGAATTAAGTTTACGATTATTTCATGTTTTCAGGTGAATCATCCATTGAAATTTTTATTAATGAAGATATAATACATTGGAAGAAGAGTTGGAGAGCTGAGAATGAGTATATCGGTAATTTGAACCAATAACTGTGCTTATGTAATAGAAAAAGACATAAACAGTAACGTAAAACGATAAAACTGAAAAGAAATCTCTTCTATCTCGTTTCTTAACACTTTACCGACCGGTAAAACAGTTGATAAATCGGCTATCGGTCGGTAAACGTCGACCGGTAAAACAGTTGATTGATAGACTATCGGTCGGTAAGCGTTGGTCGGTAAAACAGTCGATCAATAGGCTGTCGGTCGGTAAAGTGTTAATATATTGTTAATTGCTATTGAATATTTGTAATAGGTGAGAAGAATTCAATTTTATAAGCAATATTTGCGTTCCAATTTAGTTGACAATAGTTAACTTGGTCCCCCAATAGCTCTTTTTTATATAACAAATTTATGTTTATGATTCTCAATACAATTTTCTCTGTTTTCTTAACACTTTACCGACCGATAGCCGATTTATCAACCGCTACCGGTCGGTAAGCGTTGGTCGGTAAAACAGTTGATTGATAGACTATCAGCCGGTAAGCGTTGGTCGGTAAAACAGTCGATCAATAGTCTATCGGTCGGTAAAGTGTTAACCACTTGAAAGTTCAGTTAATAAAATATATTTCTCTCAGATTTTCTTTCACATTTTAAGAATCATTTGATCATTTTATCAAAAAATTACAAAGTATGAATACTTTTTCGACTGTCAAAAAATTAATATTCTGCATGATAGGTGTATCGTGACCCTCAAAATTTCAATTTCACATTACCATTAATGTTCAACCTCATTTCATCGGTACCGTTCGATCACCGGAAGCACGTGTGCAACCATAAGTGATATCACTATGCTTCATTTCGATCACACAGCCTCACTATTTTTATTTTTCTATTCTTCGAGGCAAAATAAATGTTTTCATATTATCTTCTATAAAAAAATCCTTATATTTTCCATTTTTAATAGTTTTGTTAATGTATAATTAACTACTTAAAATAAAAATAATTATACAAATTATAGCAATTGCTTTTTATTTTTTAATAAATATATTTCGAGGCAAATATTTTATCTATTACGTCAAAATAAATGTTTTCATTATCATTTATATAAAAAACCTCATATTTTCTATTTTTAATAATTAAAGTATAATTAACTCCATAAAATAAAAATAATTCTACAAAATAGTAATTGCTTTTTATTTTTCAATTATATATAATATTTCGAGGCGTATTATTCCACGTTTATTTTTTAATACACTATGTCTACCAATTAACAATTAAACAAAATAAATAAATAAATTCCACGTTTTTTTTTTTAATACACTATGTCTACCAATTAACAATTAAACAAAACGATTTGTTGAATAAGTTTGAACAATTTGTTGAGTAAGTTTGAACAATTTGATTGAATTCTTTTTAAATAACAATTTACATATTTTTACATTTACAACTGATATATCAAAATTAATAAATCTGTTTTATTCAATGGTTCAAGAATAATCGTCGAATACGAGATTTCCCTGATAACAGCGCATTATTTTCAATCGCTGCTGCTTTCTTTTACAGGAACTAGATATTTATTCGTTTCCGGTAGACGCGCCGCGGTTTTCTCATCCTGTCTCTATAGAAATGTAGAACAAATTTTAATAAAAGATCACATTTAATAAGATGATCATTTAAAAAAAGAAATTCCGCTTTCTATGGATTTTAAAACTCAGACAAACATCATCATATCAAATAATAAATTATTAACAAACTATCAAAGTACACATCATCTATTAAACATAAAAATTCTATAAAAAATCAAATATTATAGTTTATTTTAAATTCCAGTGGATCAAATTTGGAAATAAGAAGCTTATTACAATATTTAACATTTACATATTTTTTGTTAAATTACATTTCAATATTTAAAAAAATTATTTAAATAGTTATTAGATCCTGTAAATTGTTTTTAAAATGGAGATACTCATCGAATGAAAAATAATTAATTGTGTTAAAAAACGTATATCACAATTGACATTATTGAAAATGAAATTGCAATTATTTAAACTAATCTCCCTCTAATTGGGCATTAAGTTTCAGAAATTATTAAACAAACTGTAACTATTTACGTGGATAATAAATCATCTATCGTTGATGTATATTTCGTGTCGGATTTCAGTAACAAATCGGCCATATCTATATACCGAAGATTCTACTTTTTATGTACCCATTTCCTAATCAATGTACATATATTTTACTTCAATTTAATCTGACAATCCTTTGTGTACTGTTCCTATTTAATGTATACAAATGTGTACAAATTTGACGCTCATGATAAGTTTTATGACTCACATGTACAGTACTATGAGTCATATAATAATTCAAAGTAATAGTATTTAGTTTTATCACAAATTAAAAAAAGAATATAATACTTTGCACATGGAACTATTTATGTTTTAAAATTGACACCAATTTCGGGTTTCAGAATATTTAAATTTATTGCAAATTTCCGTGAATTTCTTAAACATTTACCAAAAGTTTATTTATCCTTAATTTGATTTTTGTAAGTACAGTGTCATAGTACCTTCCAAACTGCCAAACAATCTTTTTACAATGTCTGTAATATTCTTAACACTAGATTTACGGAAACAGTCAATTTGACGGATGTCTGATTCCACATTTAAAATTGCAGAGTATTATTTTTTAACAACTTATGTTACATTATAAGAATCTTGACTATTTGATTTTCAAGCGACCGTGTAGGAAGCGCGCGCAAGCTGCGCAGAGTGGTGTGCGCGGCGTGCGTGTGCCTCGGGACGCGCAATGGCCGCCGTGACCCGACGTGCGGCGGTTCAGTGTCAATCGTCCTTAATTTTCCCGTTTTAATTCGCCGTTCCACGCCCACGAAAATGCGCGCTACCTCCGCGTGCGTTCAGTCGACGGGGCTCAGCGACACAGTGAGCATCGTCAACCATCTATTTCGTACTTTTATTAACGCGTTTTCCTCGCGGATGTTGAACGTCGTGAACGTCGACACGCGACCGAGCGTGTCGAAAAAAGTGGCGGTGAAAAACGTATCGGTGGGTGTGAATTTCGAGCGTGTACCCCCGTCGGGCAGCGCTCGTGTCTCGTGAAAGTGGCCATTCGATTTTCGTGCTTGAGAACAGTTCGTAGCAGAGAGGAAGTGCCAATTGACGCGTTGACGCGGAAAGCGCCCGTGAACGGTCGCGCGTGTTGCTTGTAAGACAATTTTCGTGTCCACGAGGTGAGAATCACTGCCAGAAGCAACAAGTGGTCGTTGTGTTCGCAGGGGGATGGGGAACAGTCGGCTTCCAACCACGCTTCGACGACGTGTGCGTGAAAAAAAGGCGGTCGACGTGCTTACAGGGTTCAAAGGGCAAGTATAATAGCTAGGGATGCTTGCACGTAGCACGTTTCAGTTTTTCACATTCAGATTTTACAATTGCACGCTGAATGGCTGTAGTTTTTTTTGCGCGCGCGAGAGGAATGTCATTGTTACGGCGGAACGAGGAATTTCGTTCCGCTGGCGTAGCACGGAATAGGCACAGGTGCTGATTAATTTCAGAGAAAGGTAATTAACGAGGAATTGAAACGTGTCTGTGTCAAAGTAATGTCTGTTCGTCGTTTGTTCTGCCACTTTTAAATACACACCGAGATTTCTTATTTTTAACGCGCGTATTATGGTCTCTTCTGGAAAAATCTATGCTCGTTTTATGACTAACCGGCTGTGGCACGCCGAGAGCTGATTTATTCGAATAATCTGCATAATGGGCACGGATCGTGGACGTAATTATATCGAGAATGGTAGGAATAAAGCGTTGTACTCTCACTCTAAGCTGCACACCGGTGTGTTAAGTCTGGGTTAGGTTTGGAATAAGTCTGGGTTAGGTCTGGAATAAGTCTGGGTTAGGTCTGGGTTAGGTCTGGAATAAGTCTGGGTTAGGTCTGGAATAAGTCTGGGTTAGGTCTGGAATAAGTCTGGGTTAGGTCTGGGTTAGGTCTGGAATAAGTCTGGGTTAGGTCTGGGTTAGGTCTGGAATAAATCTGGGTTAGGTCTGGGTTAGGTCTGGGTTAGGTCTGGAATAAGTCTGGGTTAGGTCTGGGTTAGGTCTGGAATAAGTCTGGGTTAGGTCTGGGTTAGGTCTGGAATAAGTCTGGGTTAGGTCTGGGTTAGGTCTGGAATAAGTCTGAATTAAGTCTGGGTTAGGTCTGGGTTAGGTCTGGATTAGGTCTGGGTTAGGTCTGGGTTAAATCTATTTAAAACAAAATAAATCTATTCCCTGGGGGAATAAGGTTATCTATAAATCCAGACCTAACCCAGACTTAATTCAGACTTAACCCAGACCTAACCCAGACTTATTCCAGACCTAACCCAGAACTAACCCAAATCTAACTCAGATCTAATCCAGACCTAACCCAGACCTAACCTAGATCTAATCCAGACCTAACCCAGACCTAACTCAGATCTAATCCAGACCTAACCCAGACCTAACCCAAATCTAACTCAGATCTAATCCAGACCTAACCCAGATCTAATCCAGACCTAACCCAGACTTATTCCAGACCTAACCCAAATCTAACTCAGATCTAATCCAGACCTAACCCAGACCTAACCTAGATCTAATCCAGACCTAACCCAGAGCTAACCTAGATCTAATCCAGACCTAACCCAGAGCTAACTCAGATCTAATCCAGACCTAACCCAGACCTAACTCAGATCTAATCCAGACCTAACCCAGACCTAACCCAAATCTAACTCAGATCTAATCCAGACCTAACCCAGACCTAACCTAGATCTAATCCAGACCTAACCCAGAGCTAACTCAGATCTAATCCAGACCTAACCCAGACCTAACTCAGATCTAACCCAGACCTAATCCAAACCTAACCCAGACCTAACCCCCGTTATCAGCGATGAATTGGTCTGGGTTAGGTCTGAATTAGATCTGGGTTAGGTCTGGGTTAGGTCTGGAATAAGTCTGAATTAAGTCTGGGTTATGTCTGGGTTAGTCCAGTCCAGGAAAAACAAATTAATTATTACGCGATACAATATTTTTTTATCTACATCTTAAAACTGTTAGTTAAACTTTTTATAAATTCTAGAATAACGTTTCAGTATTTGTATCAGTTCTTTCGATGATCTACTAAGAGCTAAGATGTACAGCTTTGTGACTGATCATATTTTTGCAACGTAAAACCAGAAAAAGCGTTAAAATAAAAAGACAGTGTCGTCCAAACCAGATATCCAAGAAAGCTTCTGTACGCGTTTAAACGAGATCGCGTCGCGCGGGAAATATGAAAAATAAATCCTGATAACCTGTTTGACGGCAACGAGGGGGCGACTGTGGAAAACTTGAGAAATCTGCTCACATATACAGTATTATGAGTCATATAATAATTCAAAGTAATAACGTTTAGTTTTATCACAAATTAAAAAAAGAATATAATTCTTTGCGCATGGAATTATTTCAAATTTATATTTTAAAATTGACACCAATTTCGATTTCAGGACATTTAATTTGCATAGATTTTGAAAAAAGGGTGTATATCTGACGTTTAATTGCGACACGCTGCACCGCGGCGCTGTAAATATGCGAAACCTGATCCGCGATATCCAAGAAAGCTTCTGTACGCGTTTAAACGAGATCGCGTCGCGCGGGAAATATGAAAAATAAATCCTGATAACCTGTTTGACTGCAACGAGGGGGCGACTGTGGAAAACTTGAGAAATCTGCTCAGAAAGTAAAAATTATCGACGTGTTATTATTTCAGATTGCTTTAAAATGAGTTTTAGGTATTGACCCTCTACAAACCTCCAATTTTAATAATTTTATTAACAAAAACGCAGTCTATGAATCAGATTCTCATTTATCAACAAAACACCTTCGATTTTAAATACTGTGACCCAAAATACAGTTTCAAAGAAGTCGATGCGCATATCCCCATTAACCAAGCTTGTTATTCGCAGGTTGAAACGTCGAACGTAGCGATTGGACGAGAGCCGAGTGGTGGAACGCTCGACGGTGATTCGTCGAGCCGTGAACAGCTCAACAGAAGGACTCAACGCGAAATGTTACTTTCGTTTCTCGCGGGGAAATCGCGCTTGACCGTGCAACGATTGCAGAAATCACTGGGAAAAGTGTTGCAAGAGACTGCG
The DNA here is from genome assembly GCA_030068185.1 of Colletes collaris. Lineage (NCBI taxonomy): Eukaryota > Metazoa > Arthropoda > Insecta > Hymenoptera > Colletidae > Colletes > Colletes collaris. The sequence continues at coordinate 3,481,611 of JASGYR010000076.1, read as the reverse complement.
ATCCAGTGGAACAACATTGCAAGAAACTATTGACCAAGTTACAATCGACTGAAGAAACACTATACTCTAAGGATAATAATAGTATTTAGTTTCCAAGAAGAGCATCGGTGCATAAGTTAACAAAAGACAATTGCGTCGAGTCTTTTCCAGAGAATTATTGTAAATAACAAGATTTATAACAAGGAAAAAATATTGTAAATCGTTGATCGTATCAGAAGAATTAACAGAGACAATTAGCTTCCATCAGAGGTTGACGAAGAGCTTAATGGCTACCGTAGATTACAGCGTCGTTATTACAATATTCACCGGTTACAACTCTTCCTTATTTTCCAAGAAAAGACACCGTAGTGTGGATCAGAGAGTACACGAGTACGTTTACAGCCAGTTGAAAAGGTAACTCAGAGGCAGCAACGCGAAGAGAGAAGACTGTAAATATTTTTGTTATAGGATTTTATGAACACAACGAGGAACGTGATATAGCAGGGCCAATTCTCGATTTTATGACCGCTACAGGTTGCAAATTGCTATCCAAAACATGGCTACAGAGGGAGAACCAGCGGTACCAGGCACCCCTTGGTACACCAAGTTCTTCGAGTATTGGAGGAACAGGAATCGAGTGGGTCCAGGCAGAGTAGAGCTTCCAGACTGCGACTTCTTCATCGTGGGACCTCGACGTACCCTGAGAATCGTGAAACCTACCCTGAAGAGCGGTTGGTATTACGAGAACACCAGCGAGAGACCGGAGTCGATAATAGACAATTTCTTCACTCGCTGGGCCAGGAGGCCCCACTCTTCCGGGAACTGCAGGTGCTCGTTTAGGCAGTCGAGACGTCTCAGCACCGCTGAGGAGCAGATCATCTCCGCGGAGCTGAACAGAATCAGGACGAGCCTCTGCGAGGCGGAGAAGAACGAGTCCGCCATCGAGGAGCTCGAGCAGAAGGTCTCGGTGAACTTGCAGAAGCTCCAAGTCCCAGAGATCCAACAGACGAAAGAGAAAGCGGAGGAAAGTACCACGAAGGACGAGCAAACGATCAAGAACAAGATCGTGAAGGACTTGGAGAAGTATATCAACGTGCTCCTAGAAGAGATACTAGACGACACCGTGAAGTACATCGCGGGAGCTGAGGACACTCTCATGAAGGATGCAAAGGGCTCGAAGAGGAGAGATAAGGCCAACGAGAAGTCGTTCGACATCAGCTTCTCGTTCCGTCCGGACAGGAACGAGAAGGAGTCCGTGAGCAACGAGGGATACGTGAACCGTGGGTTCATGGGGTCGACGAACGATCCGGATTCCCTGGACTTTTACTTGAGACGGTCGGTGGGCACGGAGGTGACCTTGGAGCAGTTGGACTGCATAGATTCGGGGATCAACAGCGTGGAGACGATAGAGTTCCAGCCGGACCAGGAGCCTAGCTTGGAGCAGTCGTTGCTGAAGATCATCGACGAGAAGCTGGGTAGAACGCCTCTGAGCAACAGTTGGGAGGACCAGACAAAGGTGGATCCGAGAAGCGAGGAAGCTGCGGAGGGATCGGAGGTCACCGGTGAGAATGACGCGGAAAGCAGCGAGGCGACGGATAATCTCGAGGGTAGAGTGGCCGCGGTGGATCTCAAGGACCTGGAGGAAATTGTTAACGAGCCCAGTTTCGAGAATCTGCGGCTGGAATTCAAGGACGACAGGTCGCCGTTGAGGCCCAAGAAGGGCAAAGCGATGTCGAGGCTGAAGAGGAAACTGTGCACGAACCCAGCCGTGTCGGAGGAGTCTTTGGAGAAGAGCAGCTGGAACGAGAAGATGGGTACGTTCCAGTCCAGGAAGGAGACCACGTCTATCGAGCTGGAGGATTACAGGAAGATGTGGCCAGTCGAAGACACCATGACTGAACAGAGTCCTGGCGATACTGTCACGTTTAGGAGGAACAGGAAACCTATGATAGTCTTTCTCCATGGTTTTGGATCATCCGCGGAGATCTTCGACCATCAGTTGGAGTATTTCTCTGCTCTGGGCTATCCTTGCATCGCGCCAGACATCCTGGGGCATGGCATGAGCTCTGCACCTGGCCGATCCAGGGATTATCACTTCAACAAGCTGCTGAAGGATCTGGACTCTGTTCTGTGCCATTACGCGTTCAAGCCTGGACAGAAGTGTGTCTTGGTGGCGCACAATTATGGGTAAATATCTATTTCAATAGTTATTCTTTCTATTTTGCTTGCGATTCATCTGTTTACTTGCTATTTTCAACCCTAAATTTCATAGAGTGCGCTGTAGGCTGGGATCAAAATTTTCTTTTTGATTGTGACGCTCGAAGAAACCATTTATGCCAAATTTTAGAGCGATCGGACAACTAGAACACCTGCCTTCAGAATTTTAATAATTTTGCTTGCGATTCATCCGTTTACTTGCTATTTTCAACCCTAAATTTCATAGAGGGCGCTGCGGTGGGACGAGCAAACCTTCATTATTAGTTTTAGTTTTAGTTTTATGAAAATCTGTAACGTTCTGTAACGTATGAAAGAGTGGAATCAAACGATCCAAATGGAATAATGTCCATTGTCACGCGAGGACGCCAATGAAAGATAATAAGATACGATTACGAGATATAATATATTATAATTGAGGTTAAGTAACTGTAAAAGTTCCATCGACACCTTTGGAATTAGTTAATCATAGCCTATCCATTAAAGTAATCTCAAGGCACTGACGTAAATTTTGAAAATTGATTTCACAAAGTATTTCTGATAAGAAATATCGTGAAACTTTTTTTTAGTTTCACTTCTTTACGTTATCCATTTGCAAAAGGAGTGTTGTATATTAATGACACGATCGAGTTACGTAATTCGACGTCGTTGTTCGCTATTCCTAGTTTTAATCCTCAATTGGATGGATGAAATGCTCGTTATGTAAGTCGGTAGGGTGAAGCCGATTTAATCCCGATCAAAACAGCCATAATTCCTACAATAGCGAACATATTTCGATGAAACTTTTTTCTAGAGTAGAGCTCACGGGTACCTACAAATAAGTATTAAACAACTTTTCTGTAGGGCGGCGAACAAAATTACTAAAAATGAAAAACAATTTTTTAAGAAAAATCGACAGCAAAAAAAAAATTTTTCAAATCCTTCTAAAAAAATTATTTTTAGCTAGGGGGCTGAAATTCAATTATTTTTGGTGAACAGACGTACCCTCGAAATCCTACGCAGTTTCGAGAAAAAAATTCGAGAAGATGTGAAATTTTTCGAAAAAATTAGAAAATTTCAAATCGTTCTAAAAAAAATATTGTTAATTGCAGTGGTCAATTACAATAATTTTTGATGATTAGACCTACCCCCGAAATCCTAACCATTTTCGAGAAAAAAATTCGAGAAGATGTGAAATTTATCCAAAAAATTAGAAAATTTCAAATCGATCTAGAAAAAATATTTTTAATTGCAGGGGTAAATTACAATCATTTTTTGTCATTAGACATACCCTCGAAATCCTACCCGCTTTCGAGAAAAAAATTCGAGAAGATGTGAAATTTTTCGAAAAAATTAAAAAATTTCAAAACGTTCTAAAAAAAATATTGTTGGCTACAGGGGTTAATTACAATAATTTTTGGTGAATAGACATATCCTCGAAATCCTACCCACTTTCGAGAAAAAAATTCGAGAAGTGAAATTTTTCGAAAAAATTAGAAAATTTCAAATCGTTCTAAAAAAAATATTGTTAATTGCAGTGGTCAATTACAATAATTTTTGATGATTAGACCTACCCCCGAAATCCTGCACATTTTCAAGAAAAAAATTAAAAACTGGCGGAACTTAAAATATTAATAACTTTTTAAAGAAGCCTCCATCAAAAAATTGGTATTCTTGACTTTCGTCCTATTTTGGCCTCTAGAATCTCCCATTAAAATTTTTCCCAGGGTTGGCTGAACACATGAATGAAGATAATTTATTGTAAATCAAAATAACTATAATAATAGGAACTTAATATTTTTCATAGATTGCCAAAGCATTGTACATTATACTATCTATCTATAGTCGATTGAAATTCCATAAGTGTTCAGTTACTATGCCCCTTTCGACTCACTCTGTATGTCTTTTGGAATCTCTCGACTTTTATTGTGTAAGCCGCCAATAAATATAGCCACTTCGCTGGTAATCACGACCTACTCGACGCGACGCCATAATAACGACATGAGTTCTATTAATTCATCGCGGCGACATTGCAACACGACATGTAGGCCGCTAAGTCCAGCGAGTCGTTCCTTCCATTGAGTTGCAAAAACTAACACCTATGTCCTATACATCTCAGGTATAAATTAAACAGAAACATAGAATTCCATTAAAACACTCTTGCAACGCTATCGAATGCCTGGAACAACATTTTTCTTGCATAAATTAAGAAATAAATTACAAATTACGTTCACAAATTACCTCACGGTCTTAGGAATCGATTAAACACAACGATAATACTGTTTTAAAGTGATGTATACAGGGTGTCCCGTAAACAGTGTAAGAGCCGGAAATGGTTCTACCGGGGTAGCTGAGACGATTCTGAGCAACAATTTCCTTTGCAAAAATGTCGTACGGGGCTTCGTTTTTGAATTATTAACGAATTAAAACTGACCAATCACGGCGCTCAGGGCCGTCCGACCTCGCAGCGCCACCTACCCCCCCATTTCCGGTTCTTACACTATTCACGGGACACCCTGTATGGGACAAAATACATAAGAAAAGAAGAATGTTAAGAAAGGTATGTTTACTTGGTTATTTACTATTTCAAGTTGGTAGTACATATCGAAGAAAAGTCTCCAAATGGTTAAATGGTCAGATTAGAGCCAAGAGTCGTCCACAATGCGTTAATTTTTAACCAGTCAGGGTTCTATGCCATTTTCTTTTTTGTACGCACAATAAAAAAGAAACGATTACGCTGTTTGTTGCAGATGCAGCTTTGCAACAGCCTTGGCTTGCAAGTACGACAGCAGTGTGCACCAGCTGGTCTTGATATCCGGAGGTGGACCAACGCCCTTAGCAGCGCCCAGCACGGAAAGCACTGGCCACTGTTGCCTGAGAGCGATACTAACGCCTTTTTTGATGTGCGGCCTTCACAGAGACATGTTGTACTCGGCGAGGGGCCGCCAACACCCTTACTGCGGCCCTGAGCCGCCGGAACAATGGCCCTCGCACATGAAATACGTTTTGGACGGCATGGTGTGGCCGGAAGGAGACTACGTGTTCCATAGAAGGATATGCACGCCGACGCTTCTTATACACGGCCTAAGGGACAACAAAGTGTCGCTCGTGCAGGAATGCCAAATGGAAAGGGTACGTTTCCCCGACGCTTTTCTAGGTAACGCTACGCTACAAATATAGTCACCTGAGAAACTATTAACACATTACCGACCGATATTGATCGACTGTTTTACCGACCGACGCTTACCGACCGATAGCGTATTAATCAACTGTTTTACCGACCAACGCTTACCGACCGATAGCCGATTAATCAACCGCTACCCGGTCGGTAAAGTGTTAACACTGCAAATCGACCGTTATGTCGACGACCACTCGATTTTATATTTCCTACATTTTTCTGTGCCCCAAATCCTCGTTCTTTTGACTGCCTTCGCATCGAAACATTTTAAAAATAAAATTTTAAACGATTTTAAATAAAAAAAACCTGTATGTATATGCTTATTGATAACTGGACGACTATAGTGGCGTGAAAAAATATCTGAACGCGACATTTTTTAAATAATCCTTGATATTAAAGCATTATTGTCTCAGGGAAAGTTTTTTAACAGCATCGTAACAGTGGAAAAACTATATCTAACGCTAATCCTTTGTTTTATATGTAGAAAATTACGCAAAATTCCAGATTGCCATTCTACAGGCGGAATTTATTGTTTTTGGTTGCAGTGGTCAATTGCAATTATTTTTGGTCATTAGACATACCCTCGAAATCCTGTCCACTTTCGAGAAAAAAATTCGAGAAGATGTGAAATTTTTCGAAAAAATTAAATATTTCAAATCGTTCTAGAAAAAATATTTTTAATTGCAGGGGTAGATTTCAATCATTTTTGGTGAATACACATATCCTCGAAATCCTACCCATTTTCGAGAAAAAAATTCGAGAATATGTGAAATTTTTCGACGAAATTGAAAAGTTTCAAATCGTTGTAAAAAAATTATATTTAGTTGCAGGGGTCAATTACAATCATTTTTGGTGAATACACATATCCTCGAAATCCTACCCATTTTCGAGAAAAAAATTCGAGAAGATGTGAAATTTTTCGAAAAAATTAAATATTTCAAATCGTTCTAGAAAAAATATTTTTAATTGCAGGGGTCCATTTCAATCATTTTGTATGAATACACATACCCCCAAAATCCTACTCACTTTCGAGAAAAAAATTCGAGAAGATGTAAAATTTTTCGATAAAATTAAATATTTCAAATCGTTCTAGAAAAAATATTTTTAATTGCAGGAGTAAATTACAATCATTTTTGGTCATTAGACATATCCTCGAAATCCTACCCATTTTCGAGAAAAAAATTCGAGAAGATGAGAACTTTTTGGCCAAAATTAGAAAATTTCAAATCGTTCTAAAAAAATTATTTTTAGCTAGGGAGCTCAAATTCAATTATTTTTGGTGAATAGACATACCCCCAAAATCCTACCCACTTTCCAGAAAAAAATTCCTTACCAAAAATATAGTCTAAGGCCTTGAAACAGTTCTCCGAAATTTCATGCAAATCTTTGAAACATCATAACTCCTGAACGGATCGAAGGATTTTAATTTTCAAAAATGCAAACGACGTGTATTTTAATCAAGAATATGTAGAAATCGTAAAAATATTCGAAAAGTTGATCCTTGGCCACGCAAAATGACGAAAACCCCATAAAAACGGTCCAATTTTCAAACAGCCATAATTCCTACAATAGGGAATATATTTCAATGAAACTTTTTTCCGAAGTAGAGCTCGTGGGTACCTACAAAAAAGTATTAGACAACTTTTCTGTGGGGCGTCAAACAAAATTACTAAAAATAAAAAACTGTTTTTTAAGAAATATCGACAGGGCAATATTTCGGCAAAAAATAAAAATTTCAAATCGTTCTAAAAAAATTATTTTTAGCTAGGGAGCTCAAATACAATTATTTTTGGTGAATAGACATACCCTCGAAATCCTACGCAGTTTCCAGAAAAAAATTCGAGAAAATTAGAAACTTTTCGACAAAATTAGAAAATTTCAAATCGTTCTGGAAAAAATATTTTTAATTGCAGGGGTCCATTTCAATCATTTTTGGTGAATAGACATACCCCCGAAATCCTACGCATTTTCGAGAAAAAAATTCGAGAAGATGTGAAATTTAAAAAAAAAATTAAAAAATTTCAAATCCTTCTAAAAAAATTATACATAGATGTAGGGGTCAATTACAATCATTTTTGGTGAATAGACCTACCCCCAAAATCCTACCCATTTTGTAGAAAAAAATTCAGAACAAGTGAAACTTCAAACGTTAATAACTTTTTAACGAAGTCTCAATCAACAAATTACTATTCTTGATTTTCGTCTTATTTTGGCCTCTAGAATCTCCCATTAAAATTTTTCCCAGGGCAACCGGAACACCCTGTATAAAGAAAATGGACGCTGCACCAAATACTAATAGTATTGGATTACCACAGGAATTATCAGAGAAAAATTGACTCTACAATTTCTGGTTTTTTATTAAAGCAGCGCAAAAAAAATTTTCGCGACTTTCGACAATGCATCGAATACAAGTTACAAGAGTATTTAATAGCCGACAGCACGAATGAATACAAAATACAATTAAATGTCGGTGATTCGATCACAATAAAATAGAATATGTCACGTTACTCGTCGCCATTTTTTTTTTTGTGCACTTAAACACATACGTATATTCAGTATTTTGGATAATTTTCGATTATAAAATCATTCGAACGTGCTTATTCCGAAATATATTAAATCTTACAAATAATATCACCCATTTAATAATCTCTCATTAGCTGACAAATAGAGCATTCAAATATATTAAACATGTTATTTTGAAATATTCTGAAATATACTGAAATATTCAATATTAATATCAAAAAGTTTGATCTTTGGACAATTACATGATCTCGCTAAAAATTTCCTTCTTTTTCCAAGTATCTGATCGACCACAGTGGCGCCAAATGATTTATCAATGGTTTAATGGTTCATTAAAACCAGAATTTTCTATTGTCTTCGTTAGCTTTCGAGACGTTCAACTTTTACACACAATTTTATAGCGTTCATCCCTCGAACATGAATATCAGCTTAATACGTGTTCAATATTTCTAAATGCTCCATCCGTGTGTAAAGTTTCATAAAAATCAGTATAGACAATTACTCAAAACCACAAAAGTAAATGTTACGGCGTAAACCTCAATACTGCAACTGTTTTTGAAGTTATTCGTAATCGTAGAAGGTCATTCGAAATGTAAAGTTTCTTAGAACGAATTTAGGGAGTTTTACAATGATTTTCAAAGTATCTGATCGACTACAGTGGCGCCAAATGATTTATCAATGGTTTAATGGTTCATTAAAATCAGAATTTTCTATTGTCTTCGTTAGCTTTCGAGACGTTCAACTTTTACACACAATTTTATAGCGTTCATCCCTCGAACATGAATATCAGCTTAATACGTGTTCAATATTTCTAAATGCTCCATCCGTGTGTAAAGTTTCATAAAAATCAGTATAGACAATTACTCAAAACCACAAAAGTAAATGTTACGGCGTAAACCTCTATACTGCAACTGTTTTTGAAGTTATTCGTAATCGTAGAAGGTCATTTGAAATGTAAAGTTTCTTGGAACGTATTTAGGGAGTTTTGCAATGATTTTTGCTTTACTTTTAGTATTGATCATTGCCGTTGTATTTAATTTTTCAGACAATGTTGAAAGCTTTCCTGGAAGCGATCCCAGCTGCCGGCCATACGCCAATGACTGATTGCCCGGAGCAAGTGAATCACATGATACACTGTTTTATAGACTTGTGGAAAAACAAGAAATGGTAGCGGTAACATACGTACGTTATTACACAATAAGATTACATTTAAATCAAGTTCTTCGTACGGGTATATTCGACTCAGTGTACATTCTCGAGAAAAACAGAAACATGGTGCCTTCTGGTTAATTTTAAAGGTTAGAATCTATTGTACATAACCTTAGATTCCATCGGTGAGAATTCATTTGTATAGATGCTGTTTTATACAACTGTAATTACGTAACCCGACTTTTTATAATCAACTTTTTTTTTTACCAACTTTTTAGTGCCGTGTAGCGAGAAACTAGAACGGACGTTTGTATTTGTTAAGAAATCGTATAAGTCTGCATGATAACTGTGCCAAAACATGTACTACGATCGTTGGAGATGTTTGAGTTTACGCAAACTTGTTTGTTTGCGAATCATGTTGTAAGATACGTTGAGGCTATGTAGTAGCGTATAAGTTATACCAAAGATGATTTATACAATGTTATTTTATGTATTTTAGTAGAGTATAACTTATTCGTTTACAATAAAAACTGTGTACAGATGATTCTCCATGATTAGATTTATAAGTCTCGTTTCGCTCCTGTCGTTCAATGAGTTTGTGTCTCCGTCCAGTTTTTAATATCAACGGTTCAATAGTAACTTTTGATTGAGTGGGTTCTCCGTAGATTTCATCCATTCCTTTTTCAATATTTGTTTTAATTGACTTAACCTTAGCGTCGGATTCTGTTCCTTAACGATAGGCATCATCCTCTCCTCGAAACTGGCATACGCTGCTTTCACACGCTTCTCTGGATGACGATCCATTTCAGGATCCTTCGTACTAAATAAAGAAACATCGCATTGGAATAAATTCTTTCTTTTCTTGATGTAAGATAATTTAATTACGTATGTCTTACCTTAAAACAGATAGAGCTTCGTCTATACCGTGTGCAGTTTCCCCCTCAATCGTTAATCGATTCAAATTCTCTTCCAACGGTTTCTCTTCGTCTTTCTTATTCAGTGCAACCAGGTTTCGCTTCTCCGTTGCAACCACAATCTCTGCTCTTGTAAGTTTCGACGCAGGCTGCTTGCCACCCACTTTTATAGTCGCCATTTCCTTCTCCAGCATAGCTTTTACTTCTGCTTTCTTTTCTAGTTGTTGTTGTCGTTTCTTCTCCAGTTCCTCCTGTAAATTGCAACGAAATTGATAAAATTGAAATAACAGGTGGATCTAAATAAAGAGAAATATCAATGCACACCTGTTTTTGCTTTTTCTTCAGCACTTGTTTATCGTCATCTTGCCAGGCCTTTTCCTCAGCTTCCAAAGCTTTTTTTGTACTTTCCGCTTCCTTCGCCGCTGCTTTTCTTGCCCTGGCAGCCACAGCTTTGCTGTTTTCGCCAACAAATTTCTTGGGCATCTCGATCTAAATTTTATCATAATTTGATTTATTTTTTCTTATAATTTTATTTATTTTTTCTCATCATAATTTTATTTATTTTTTCCAATCAAACAAATTACAAATTATCATGTTTATAACGTATTGTCGGTCGATCGATTCAAATTTGCGCGGGAACAAGAATGTCACTAGAATTACGTTGGCAGCACTGCTACACGTGCGCAGACATGTCGGTTGGCTGGTTGAGGTTAAATTATCATCGTAATACATTTCATTGAAAGGTATTAAAACCATAAATATGGTGAAAGTGATCAGTAGAGGATAAATGACGTGGTATTGTGGAACTATATGCGTACGCGAAAAGGTTTTGCAGCATTTAACGAATAGTCGAGGAATGTCGAAACAGGGATCGAGGAAAGCTGGAAAGGCACAAAAAGTAGCGGTGAAAGAAGTGAGTAATTATTTAGAACGTAACTTACCGGTCGCGAGTCTGGGGATTAGAATTTTAAGCGTGATCGGGATTCGATCACCTTTTAAGAAAATAACATGACATTTTCTCCGATATACCTCCAACTTGTTTTTAATGCCACTAGATGTCGCTTGCGAATACAGGAATGGCAACATTATATTTGCAACTCACTAGACACTTTTTCGAATATAGCTTTTTTGGGTAAAAAAATGCAAAAAAATGCGTGAAAATTACACGCAATAATCGGAGAAACAGGCAATATTTAAATTTATTATCGTGGGTTAATGTTTTCTTTAAAAGTAGATGAATTTTCGCAGGAAATTAAGGGACCGATAGGTCTGGATAAAAATGGCGATGTTACTATAAAAATCCAAGCAAAGCCCGGAGCAAAACATAACAATATAACTGGTAATCTTCTAATATACCGAATTAGATTAGAAAATTGAGAATTTAGATTCTTGAAAATGAATTTTGCGTAGATATTTCTGAGGATGCAGTGGGCGTTGCAATTTCCGCACCTCCGGTCGAAGGCGAAGCAAATACGGAACTCGTGAAGTATTTAGCATCCGTATTAGGGATGAGAAAGTCCAACGTATCGTTAGACAGAGTTAGTTTGATATTGTTTTTTAAGATCGAATCTAATCTCTTCCATTTTTTTTATCAATAATCTTTTGTAGGGATCCAAAAGCAGACAGAAAGTTGTGCTAGTGTCTGGTACCACGGTAGAGAAGGTTCTGGAAAAATTGAAAGGAGAAATGGGAACTTGAGAATAGCTCGATTTATTAACGCGTTTTAATCTTTTATTGTCATATCTTATATATTTATATGTAGAAAAATGTTTCGCTCTCGAATGAGTCATATTTACTGTACATAAATATGGCGATATAAACATAACATTAATTTATACAATGAAATTGTGTCTTTATACATTTGTCGGCGTTGTTAAAGTGGCTTCTTAGTAATAGCATTAATTCGAACTATTGAATGTACAGTAGAAGATATACAATATACGGTAATGGTTATTTGTTCGTAATTGTAACATTTACAAAATATCGAGTTTTGGATTACTTCATTTTTAATCACTGAAAAAATGCTTTTTTTCTAAAAGAAAATTTTTACATTTTTTTTTTTTAAATTTAATTGTCGTTTTGTCTTTGGATAAGTACGATATAAATACGTTTGTTTAGTGCAAAACAAGCATTGTAATAAGCGTATCAACACATTACCGACCGATAGCGTATTAATCGACTGTTTTACCGACCGATAGCGTATTAATCGACTGTTTTACCGACCAAAAGTGTCGGTAAAGGGTCAGAATGTTTCTTTTATTTTTTGCACGGTTATTGCGTGTAACTTTGAGGCGATTTTCATCGAGAAAGTGAGTTAAACTTTCACTCTTGAATCTCGAAAGCTTTGTCATCCAACCATGGCCGAAATATTGGCAACGTTGACGGATAATGTGCCCCCCTTTTCGATGGGGCGGTCCCTGCCGGGGCACCCTCCTGTCTCAGAGGGTACGTGGCCAGGACAATTGGTATTTGCAGCTTGATCTCTTTGTCCAAGCTCTTTGGACTTATTACAAACTGTAACGAAATAAAATATAGATTAGATAGATATTTATACAGGTATTTAGACAAAAATTCGTTAATTTTCTTTTGTACAGTAACACTTATGACCTAAAAATAAAAATGTACGATTTAAGAATAATTGGTGAAGTCGTTGGAAAGTCTGTTCTCAGTGAGAATAACGCTTTCTCGAATGTAAATATTAGTGAATGCTAGTCTCGTAATTAAGAGATGAGAAAGAAACCTCAAGGTGAGAGTGACGCGATTATGCTACGTTACAAACGCTTTGAATGCGACTTTTACTCACGTAAACGTGATAAAGAACGTTGATGAGGTGGCAGCCTCGCAGATTGGTGGGTGGCAATGGCGGAACGTACATTTGCTCGTTCAGCCACTCCTCGCCTTCCCCAGGACGGATTTTCCCTCTGGAAACGCTCGCCAACTCTCGTGTCTCGCTCGCGAGCACTTTACCACGACACAGGTACTGAATTGTTTCGGTCAAGGACGCTTTAGTCGATTTCATCGTCACCTGTTGAATCATTTCAGTCAGTCTTATGCGTGGTGCAAGAATATTAGCTATCAAAGCTAATAAATATCAAAGGAGTCTACGTCAGTTCCTTTCTTTTTCAATTTTTACACAGAAATACCTCTTGAATTTTCTGTGGTAATTTATATGGTTTATTTACATGCGATTGGCTAACATTTTCTAATTTTTTCCTTGTAAAAAGGTCCTTCCATGGTGTCCATGATAGACACTTGTTTATTGAAAATTGGAAAAACGTGTGAGATTCTTAATTAGTATGAATTTCACTATAACAGGTGTTGGGAATGAAAGAAAGAACACAGGTACTGAATTGTTTCGGTCAAGGACGCTTTAGTCGATTTTTGGGGCCCAAAGAAACACCTGTTGAATCATTTCAGTTGTCTTGGGACGATGTGGTGCAAGAATATTAGCTATTTCCAAAGTCATAAATATCAAAGGTTAGTCTACGTCAGTTGTAATTTTGTTGAAATTTATTACACAGAAATATTCCTCTTGACTCTTTTATCGCTGTGGTAATTTATTTTTATTTACATGCGATTGGCTAACATTTTCTAATTTTTTCCTTGTAAAAAAGTCCTTCCATGGTGTCCATGATAGACATTTGTTTATTGAACATGAGAAAAACCTGTGAGATTCTTAATTAGTATGAATTTCACTATAACAGGTGTTGGGAATAAAAGAAAGATGACTTCGAAGGTTAATTATGGATCTTTCTATTTTTGGGGCCCAAAGAAACATAAAGAATATGAATTTTGGAGTTGTTTGGGACGATTAGGCTGAAATTTTATATTTCCAGTCACTTCAATTGCTACTGGCTATCAGCGACTTGTAATTTAGTTGAAATTTATTTAATAATTCTATATTCCTGTGTTTAATGACTCTTTTATCGCTTTAAATTGTTTTTGTATGCGATTGACTAACATTTTTACATTTTTTCCTTGTAAAAAGGTCCTCCCATGGTGTCCATGATCAACATTTGTCTATTGAACATGAGAAAAACCTGTGAGATTCTTAATTAGTATGAATTTCACTATAACAGGTGTTGGGAATAAAAGAAAGATGACTTCGAAGGTTGATTATGGATCTGTCTATGTTTGAGGCGCAAAGAAATATAAAGAATATGAATTTTGGGCCCATTCTAGCGCAGACTATACATATATTGAGCTGTTTAGAATGATTAGGCTGAAATTTTATATTTCCAGTCGCTTCAATTGCTGACTATTAGCGACTAGTAGTAATTCTGTTAAAATTTCTTTAATAATTCAATATTTAATTGCTTTTGATTCAAATTTTATCAAAAATTAACTTGCATTTATCTCAAACGAAAATCTAATATAAATTTCAACTTGAAACCTAATTAATTAAATAATATATGAGCGATGTGGGAATCAAAGTGTTAAAAGAATGCTTCCATCAGACAATTGCGCTCTCCCTTTCAATTTGAAACGAAAGAATGCGTTCGCGTTGACAGTATCGTGTTATACCGACCCCGATTTCAACGACAGACATTCTTTTGGTTAACCAGTGGAATCGAAACGCGATACTTACCTTGCTTCGATTGCTGACGGTCGCTGAAATGCCAATAGTTTCACCTGGCACGTATCCGCCACGGTCGAGACTCACCCTGCAGAAAACGGGCCCCCCGGAGACGCAAGAAACGCCGACTCGTTGCTCGATTTCTTGCCTTGCTGGTTGCTGTTAAATAATTTATTTAAAAATACCTGCGCCACCTGAATTTTAATATTTTTATTAAATTAAGTAGTTTCTTATTTAATAAAAATAATATTGAATTAAGGGGGTATTAGAGGTCATGAATGAACACATGTATAAAGTTTATTTATACCAAATTATGATAGAGGCCGATGGCCCAGTGGTTAGGCGCTCGGACTCCCACCCAGTTAATCCGGGTTCAAGTCCCCAATGGGACCAAAAAACACCAAATAGAGTTTTTATACCAAATTATTATAACAAAACTCATTAAAATAACAATATCATAGATTATGGAATATTACAAGTGGCTCATGGCCAGGAAAACAACATAAGATCGCTCACTTGTTAAAAATAATATTAAATTAAGGGGGTAGTCTCTCTTAGTTAATAAAAATAATATGAAATTAAGGGGGTAGTCTCTTATTTAACAAAAATAGTATTCAATTTAGGGTGTAGTCTCTTATTTAATAAAAATAATATTAAATTAAGTGGGTAGTCTCTTATTTAATAAAAATAATATGAAATTAAGGGGGTAGTCTCTCATTTAACAAAAATAATATTAAATAACGAGGGTAGTCCCTTATTTAATGAAAATAATATTAAATTAAGGGGATAGTCTCTCTTAGTTAATAAAAATAATATGAAATTAAGGGGGTAGTCTCTCATTTAATAAAAATACTATTAAATTAAGTGAGTAGTCTCTCATTTGATAAAAATAATATTAAATTGAGGGGGTAGTCTCAAGTGAGACTTAAAAAAAAGTCAATTTCTCTTCTATTTCATTTTTTGAGAGAACATTCGCATAATGAGGGCGCCACTGTACTTAACGATGGAACTTTAATGAATTTCTCGTGTACGATGTTTTTTTTTTTTTTATTCCGTGTTACTTGGAGTTTCATTTGTTTCTAATACTGAATTAGAGATCGATACATCGGATATCAGTTGGAAGCATGCAACGATTATGCAACGCAAGGCGTGTGCAACGAATGTGACTGTACAGTTGAATAAACAATGCGGTCGCGATCGGTGCTGAATGTCACGTGCCTACGTAACAATTATCTTATATTACACGTTATCGTGTTATGCGAATGTATCTCCTCTGTGTTCCAAAACGGGAACGCGTCGCCCACGGTCCACGCCTTACTCTATGTAAACAGATGCAACTTCCTTAAAATGTCGCAGAAATGATCTTAAAGCGAAATCTTTTGCAATTTTTACACCATAACTCCTACAATAGTGAATATATTTCATTGAAATTTTGGGGGGAACTAGAGTTCATGGATACATACAAAAAAGTATTAAACAACTTTTCTGTACAACGTCAAACAAATTGATTAAAAATTAAAAACGAATTTCTAAGAAAAATCGACGAGGTAATTTTACGGTGAAAAAAATTTTTTCAAATCGTCCTGGAAAAATTATTTTCTATTGCAGGGGTCAATTACAATTATTTTTGGTCATTAGACATACCCTCGAAATCCTACTCAGTTTCGAGAAAAAAATTCGAGAAGGTGTAGAATTTTTCGATAAAATTAAAAAATTTCAAATCGTTTTGAAAAAATTATATTTAGTTGGAGGGATCAATTACAATTATTTTTGGTCATTAGACTTACCCTCAAATTCCTACTCAGTTTCGAGGAAAAAATTCGAGAAGGTGTAAAATTTTATGATGAAATTAAAAAATTTCAATTCGTTCTAAAAAAAATATTTTTGGCTACAGGGGTTAATTACAATAATTTTTGGTCATTAGACATACACTTGAAATCCTGCGCATTTTCGAGAAAAAAATTCCTTACCAAAAATCTAATGTGAGCATCCCTAAAATTGCATGAGTATTTTAAAAATGTCATAACTTCTGAATGGATTGGGGGATTTTAATGTTTCAAACGGCAAACAACGCGTATTTAGACGAAGAATATGTAGAAATTGCAAAAATATTCAAAAAGTAGTTGCTTAACCCCGTAAACTGTCAGAAACCCCATAAAAGTGGTTCAATTTTCAAACGTTCATAACTCCTACAATAGTAAACGGATTTCATTGAAATTTAGTCTGGGAATAGAGCTCATGGATACCTACAAAAAAGTATTAGACAACATTTCCGTAGGACGTCAAACTAATTTATTAAAAATTAAAAACTAATTTCTAAGAAAAATCGACGAGGTAATTTTACGGTGAAAAAAATTTTTTCAAATCGTTCTGGAAAAATTATTTTTAGTTGCAGGGGTCAATTACAATTATTTTTGGTGAATAGACATACCCTCGAAATCCTACTCAGTTTCGAGAAAAAAATTCGAGAAGGTGTAGAATTTTTCGATAAAATTAAATATTTCAAATCGTTCTGGAAAAATTATTTTCGATTGCAGGGGTCAATTACAATTATTTTTGGTCATTAGACATACCCTCGAAATCCTACCCTCTTTCGAGAAAAAAATTCGAGAAGGTGCCTAACTTTTTCGAAAAAATTAAATATTTCAAATCGTTCTGGAAAAATTATTTTCGATTGCAGGGGTCAATTACAATTATTTTTGGTCATTAGACATACCCTCGAATTCCTACCCCCTTTCGAGAAAAAAATTGAAAACTGGCGGAACTTTAAACATTAATAACTTTTTAAAGAAGCCTCTATCAACAAATTAATATTCTTGCTTTTCGTCTTATTTTGGCCCCCAGAATCTCCCATTAAAATTTTTTCCAAGAATGACCGGATCCCCTGTAGATCAATGATCGATAGATCGACGCTTTTTCGTTAAAAAAGAAAAAACAAGCCAGTTAAGGAAATAAAATCAAGTTTCTACCCTAAATATGCGTGGCCATTGTTATAGCCATGCCAAAGCACAGAAACTTTCCCGAACAGTCTTTATCGAAACGCCCATCGCTTCGTAATAAAGGCGCGTATAAATATGAAACGCGATATGATCCATAATTCAGGTGAACTCACCGCGAGGATCGGTGGCTCCAAGTTCAGATCGATGGGGTTCATCACGATGAAGACCTGCTGATTCTTGTGCGTCAGTCCGCCGGGTTCGCGAAGCGCAGCCTTGCAATAATACTGCACCCAACCATGTTTGCCCAGGAAAGTGGACGGCAGGCCCAGGGGCAGGCCCAATTTGAATGGAAAGCTGTGGATCCCCGGCGAAAGCAGCGACGGTCCTTCTCCTGGGTGGCGGTGTCGTCGAACGGGGAACAGAGAACGAGGAAGAACAGTTTTGAGAACACTGTTCAACCAACCCTGGGAAAAATTTTAATGGGAGATTCTAGGGCCCAAAATAAGACGAAAATGAAGAATACCAATTTCTCGATTGAGGCTTCGTTAAGAAGTTATTAACGTTTAAAGTGTGCAGAGTTCCTCGTGCCGAGTGAGAACCACTGTCGTGCGCGCGCAGCTGTTCGCAGATTGACGCTCCAACTTTAGACGTTAATAACTTCTTAACGAAGCCTTAATTAAGAAATTGGTATTCTTCATTTTCGTCTTATTTTGGCCCCCAGAATCTCCCAATGCAATTTTTTCCAGGGGTTACCGAACACTCTAATAGGTTTCTTCGTTTTCGAGATATTTTCATTTCGAGTTTGATATACACGTGATAGAGGAATTAATTGCAGAACGATTACGTTAAACGTACTGCAATGAAATTTCTTTTCGTTACCTGGTTCCCCCAGTAATCTCATGCGAAAATCTATGTAGTTTTCCTTGTCGTAGACCCTCTCTGCGCGTTGACTACGTACGCGGACCACTCCTTCGCCGATTACGTGAAAATGCAATCCTGAAACGCTGCGACACACGAAACGTATCATGAAAGAAACAACGTATGAGTTGCTTAATATTATACAGGGTGGTCCAGGCAATTGTTTCGAGTCATAACTCCGTTATTATTGCATTTACGAAAAAATGCCAAGGGAGCAAAGGTAAATGGTTCGAGGAGCACTACATCCGTAGGCCTTTAAATTTTTTTTAGATGCAGCGGTGCATGTGCAATTAACAATCGCATAATTTCTTTAAATAGAAATGCATATTTTTTATTACACAGATCGATTCTTTTGTTCATTCTGCGTAAAAAATGATTAGGGTACCATGGCGAAAAAATCATTGGATCTCGAGATATTTTCAAAAAATGTCTTTATCGAAGAAGTATATGTATACAGGGTGATCCAGGCAATTGTTTCGAGTCATAACTCCGTTATTATTGCATTTACGAAAAAATGCCAAAGGAGCAAAGGTAAATGGTTCGAAGAGCACTACATCCGTAGGCCTTTAAATTTTTTTTAGATGCAGCGGTGCATGTGCAATTAACAATCGCATAATTTCTTTAAATAGAAATGCATATTTTTTTTTACACAGATCGATTCTTTTGTTCATTCTGCGTAAAAAATGATTAGGGTACCATGGCGAAAAAATGATTGGATCTCGAGATATTTTCAAAAAATGTCTTTATCGAAGAAGATACTCAAATAGTGGACCACCCTGTATAATTCGCGAGAAATTCAATTGCACATCAATTTAAAGCGTGAATTAAATAGAATAAAGGGACAATAGTTTGAATTGAATGGCAATGGACGGATTTCTGATGTTAATTAAAAGGTGGTAAATGATTATAACACGCTGGAGTTTATTACCTTGCATTAACGTTCGGAAGTGTGTTAATTGACGTAATTACATGGCGGAAAAAGCTCAAAGACGTTAGCGTATTTTATTACTATTATTACGCTCACTATTTCATGGAGCACGACTAATTAATTTTTTCAGAGCGAAAATATACTATCAGTGCCTTGTATCAGACAATAGTAAATACATTTTTTATAGTCGTTTATCATAAACGTAAAATATCACGTAAACATGTGACGTAAAATACTTAAAAGTCATAAATGATCAATTTTTATTATTAATACTTTTGATGTTCAATATTAATTATGGAATTCTTTATCATTCGTTCTATAATCGTGTTTTAATTCCTCAACCTTTTAATTTAAATACAAAAATAACGAATAAACCATAAATAATTCGTTGTTTATTAAAAGAAAAATCAAATTTCAATTATGGAAAAGAATGCAGATTTTCTATATATGTATAGAATTTCTAAACTTCTATATACGGGAGATTCTAGAGGCTAAAATAGGAGGCTTCTTTAAAAAGTTATTAAAAAATTAAATTAAAAAATTAAATTAAAAAATTAAATTAAAAAATGTAAAATTGTTCTAAAAAAATTATTTTTGGTTGCAGGGCTCAATTGCAAGCATTTTTGGTTATTACACATACCCCCAAAATCCTATGCAATTTCGAGAAAAAAATTCGAGAAGGTGGACTTTGTTGACAAAACTAAAAAATTTTAAATTGTTTTAAAAAAATTATTTTTAGCTGCAGGGGTTAATTACAATTATTTTTGGTGAATAGGCATACCCTCGAAATCCTATGCATTTTCGAGAAAAAAATTCGAGAAGGTGCCTAACTTTTTCGAAAAAATTAAATATTTCATATCGTTCTGGAAAAATTATTTTCGATTGCAGGGGTCAATTACAATTATTTTTGGTCATTAGACATACCTTCGAAATCCTACTCAGTTTCGAGAAAAAAATTCGAGAAGGTGTAAAGTTTTTGGATAAAATTAAAAAATTTCAAATCGTTCTAAAAAAATTATATTTAGTTGCAGGGATCGATTAGAAGCATTTTTGGTCAATACACATACCCTCGAATTCCTACTCACTTTCTAGAAAAAAATTCCTTACTGAAAAATAAATAAATGGTACCCTGAAATTTCATGCGAATCTTTAAAATTTCATAACTTCTGAACGGATTGGACGATTTTAATGTTTCAAAATTCAAACAACGCGTATTTTAGTGGAGAATATGTAGAAATTTTAAAAATATTCGAAAAGTTGATCCTTCACTCCGCAAAATAAGAAAAACTCCATAAAAATGGTCCCATTTTCAAACGGCCATAACTACTACGATAGTGAGTGAATCTTATTGAAATTTTGGGGGGAACTAGAGTTCATGAATACATACAAAAAAGTATTAAACAACTTTTCTGTACAGCGGCAACGAAATTTATTAAAAATGAAAAACGAATATTCAAGAAAAATCGACAGCCTAAAATCGACGAAAAACAATTTTTTCAAATCGTTCTAAAAAAATTATTTTTAGCTGCAGGGGTTAATTACAATCATTTTTGGTTATTACACATACCCTCGAATTCCTACTCACTTTCTAGAAAAAAATTCCTAACTGAAAAATAAATAAATGTTACCCTGAAATTTCATGCGAATCTTTAAAATTTCATAACTTCTGAACGGATTGGACGATTTTAATGTTTCAAAATTCAAACAACGCGTATTTAGATGAAGAATATGTAGAAATTGCAAAAATATTCGAAAAGTTGATCCTTCACTCCGCAAAATAAGAAAAACTCCATAAAAATGGTCCAATTTTCAAACAGCCATAACTCCCACAATAGTGAATATATTTCATTGAAATTTTTAGGGGAACTAGAGTTCATGAATACATACAAAAAAGTATTAAACAACTTTTCTGTACAGCGGCAATCAAATTTATTAAAAATGAAAAACTAATATTCAAGAAAAATCGACAGCCAAAAATCGACGAAAAAAAATTTTTCAAATCGTTCTAAAAAAATTATACTTAGTTAGAGGGGTGAATTACAATCATTTTTGGTGAACAGACATATCCCCAAAATCCTACGCATTTTCGAGAAAAAAATTCAGGAAGATAGACAAATTTTTTGACAAAATTAAAAAATTTCAAATCGTTCCGGAAAAATTATTGTCAGTTGCAGGGCTCGATTATAGTCATTTTTTGTCATTATACATACTCACGAAATCGTACGGATTTTCGAGAAAAAAATTCGAGAATGTATGAAATTTTTCGACAAAATTAAAAAATTCCAAATCGTTCTAAAAAAATTATACATAGTTGGAGGGGTCAATTACAATCATTTTTGGTGAACAGACATATCCTCGAAATTCCACGCATTTTCGAGAAAAAAATTCGAGAAGGTGTACAATTTTTCGACGAAATTGAAAAGTTTCAAATCGTTGTAAAAAAATTATACATAGTTGGAGGGGTCAATTACAATCATTTTTGGTGAACAGACATATTCCCAAAATCCTACGCATTTTCGAGAAAAAAATTCGAGAAGGTGTACAATTTTTCGACGAAATTGAAAAGTTTCAAATCGTTGTAAAAAAATTATACTTAGTTGGAGGGGTCAATTACAATCATTTTTGGTGAATAGACATACCCTCGAAATCCTACGCATTTTCGAGAAAAAAATTCAGGAAGGTAGACAAATAGGATTATACGCGTGACTTTAGTAAAAACACTGAAATTTCCAAATTCTACGACAATGGTGGCATCCTTTCAGCTTCAAATAGGCTCACAAACTCTATTTTAAAAGCTCCATCGAAGAATTGGCTCAGAACTCGAAAATTAAATACGTTTTAGGTACACAACTCCAATAAGACCGCAGAAATCTCCAAATTCCAATCGTGGCCCCATTTGCTATCTCTCGATCGACTTTCCCTTTTGCAGAAATCGTTCCCCTATCGAATCAAACGAATCTAAACGATCTTAGACTAAGATTTCGTTGGTGAAAGATTCACCCTAGCTCTGGAGGGCGAAAGACGGATCTCGTGTGATGAATTTCGCACTTGTCGCGTACTTACTAAGCCTCGTCGTCCAGCTCGATCAGCACACGTCCGGACAGAAAGTGGCCGGGAAAGTAGAGGAGGTTCGTGTTGTCGAAAAGTATCAGAAACTTGCTCAACTTTCGCGTCATGGTTCCGCCAACAGCGACGACGATCACGTCGGTACGGCGTCGCGGTAACTGATTATGCACCGAGTCGAATACGCGGTCACGAAATTTTTTCCATCGAGTGGTGCACACACATGTCAAGTGAGAATCACTGGTACACGTAGGATAGCACGCCCATAACCTTGCACACGCAACGTTTCTCTCTTCGCGAAGTAAGCGGGAATCTCATCATCGAGCGATCGCTATGCTGGCCACTATCACTTCACCGGACGATTCTCGATCATCGATCGATCGAAACACGGGAGAAAACGCGAACAAAGACACGATAACGACGCGTTTTAAGTTATTATCAAAGTTTCAGCCGCGGGCTAAAGGAGTTCTCTTCCTGCCCATTCTTGGAGCTGTGTTCACTTTCGCTCCCCTACCTTCGCGTTTCCACCTCCAACCTGGTGTGCTTACCTGCTTTCCTCTCTCGACCAATCGAGAACCACTTCCAGTTTCTCGTGCACACAGTCTCGATTAGATCCTGACTTGGTCGCGTTGGGGACTGTACGCTTAGGTTGTGCGACTATTTCGCGATTTTTTCTACGTTTGAATATTTTCACAAGGCACAGTGGGCTAGAAAATGATGATTCGTGGCCAAAATTCAATTTTTCAACTTTTGTTCGATTCTTTTTTGTGAACTAATGATAAAGCTTCGAAATCTAAACATAGTTCTATACGTATCAATCTGATTTCTATTTCAAAAACTTACGATAACTGCATACTAAAATTGGTTCCTTCTGATTACCTGTATTTGCAATTATAATGAATTTTGATCGATTGTTTTTATTCTAAAATAAAGTCAGACCTAACCCAGACCTAACCCAGACTTAATTCAGACTTATTCCAGACCTAACCCAGACCAATTCATCGCTGATAACGGGGGTTAGGTCTGGGTTAGGTTTGGGTTAGGTCTGGAATAAGTCTGAATTAAGTCTGGGTTAGGTCTGGGTTAGGTCTGGGTTAGGTCTGGGTTAGGTCTGGGTTAGGTCTGGATTAGATCTAGATTAGGTCTGGGTTAGGTCTGGGTTAGGTCTGGATTAGATCTGGGTTAGGTCTGGGTTAGGTCTGGATTAGATCTGGGTTAGGTCTGGGTTAGGTCTGAATTAAGTCTGGGTTAGGTCTGGGTTAGGTCTGGCTTAGGTCTGGATTAGATCTGGGTTAGGTCTGGGTTAGGTCTGGATTAGGTTTCGATTAGGTCTGGGTTAGGTCTGGGTTAGGTCTGGATTAAGTCTGGGTTAGGTCTGGATTAGATCTGGGTTAGATCTGGGTTAGGTCTGGGTTAGGTCTGGATTAGGTCTAGATTAGATCTGGGTTAGGTCTGGGTTAGGTCTGGATTTATAGATAACCTTATTCCCCCAGGGAATAGATTTATCTTGTTTTAAATAGATTGAACCCAGACCTAACCCAGGCCTAATCCAGACCTAACCCAGACCTAACCCAGACTTAATTCAGACCTAACCCAGACCTAACCCAGACTTATTCCAGACCTAACCCAGACCTAACCCAGACCTAACCCAGACTTATTCCAGACCTAACCCAGACCTAACCCAGACTTATTCCAGACCTAACCCAGACCTAACCCAGACTTAGTCCAGATTCCCAGACCTAACCCAGACCCAACCCAGACTTATTCCAGATCTAACCCAGACCTAACCCAGACCTAATCCAGACCTAACCCAGACCTAACCCAGACCTAATCTAGTTCTAATCAAGACATAACCCAGACCTAACCCAGACTTAATTCAGACCTAACCCAGACCTAACCCAGACCTACCCAGATCTATCCCAGACCTAACCCAGACCTAACCCAGACTTATTCCAGACCTAACCCAGACCTAACCCAGACTTAATTCAGACCTAACCCAGACCTAACCCAGACCTAACCCAAACCTAACCCAGACCGTGTGTCTGAAATTCAATTTTTCAACTTTTGTTTTGTAACACTATTTTTTTGTGTTCTAATAACAAAGCTTCGAAATCTAAACATAGTTCTACACATACCAATCTAATTTCTATTCCAAAAACTTACCAATAACTCCATACTAAAATTGGCTCCTTTTGATTACCTGTATTTTCAATTATAATCAATTTTGATCAATTATTTTTATTCCAAAATAAAGTGTGTACCTTCCTGTGCAAGATTCATACAGTACAAAACAATATCATTATTTTCCAGAAAGAGATACGTAAACTTTAAAATCAAATTTCAAAGAAGAATAAAAGTGTCGAATTTCTCCATAAAAATCAACCCATCTAAACAATCTCTAGTAATAAATAATATCTCAAACGAAGATCTTCAAGGATTTTAAACGTTTCCTCCATATCAATACCTAATCTGATTTGAAAATATTAAATTTACCTTTTATCCTATGCAAATCCCGCAAATAGTGTAAGAACCGGAAATGGGGGGTAGCTGAGACAATCCTAAACAACAATTTCCTTCGCAAAAATGTCGAATAGTTCTTCGTTTTTGAATTATTAACGAAAAACACCGATACATGTATACTTTGTCTACGATCAAAGTATTCGAATAGTTCCGAACCCTATTGTGCACATGGTTCGATGAATAAATTTGATAAGCTTCGCGTGACACGGTGCATACTGAATTGTTCCTCGTATCTCGAGCCCAGATGCACTCTATTGATAAGGTCGTTCGATGAAAACTAGTACTTTCCGCCCTGTACAATGCACGCGCATTAAAGCGAATATTGTTACATTCATGAGATTTTGACGATTAATGCTCGTTATAATGTTCATGGACCCATATTGATAACCACCACCCCCTCCAATGCTTCAAACTGAACGATTAAAAATCATAAATTGTAACACATTTCGATTATCCTCGCGCGCAGTATTCGAATGGCCCCCGCGCATGCGCGGTACGAAATATTCAATGACTACGTAGTTGCGCGTCAGTAGCCGCAGCAACGTGCAAATGGAGAAGGTCGTAGTGAATCAAAAAGAATATTTGAAGAAGTATTTATCTTCGGGAGATGGCAGCGACAAGAAAAAGAAGAAAAAGAAAAAGCTGAGAGTGGGAGTGAAAACGTAAGTCACAATTTGCAAACATCATACTGTCCGTGGACAGTTTCAACAGGACGCCCTTGTGTTTTAGGTTATAATGATTGTTTCGCACATTATTGTACGATGAATTGCAAAACGAAACGTTTTACTTCATTCTGTGATTCTGTGATATAGTTGTACGGAAGATAAACGAGAAAGGGAATATAACCGTGATTTCGAAGCAAATTCTAAAATTAACAATTTGAACAACTTTTTGAAAAATAGTAAATTACGTAACGAAGATTCTCCCTTTCTTCAGACAAATTTTTAGATGTGTTTTTCAGAGTAAAAATCATTGACGATGACATAGACCTGAAGAATATGAGACCGATCGACGAGAGTCAGTTTGATATTTACATCACTGCCGAAGACGCGCCTCAAATTGCTGGTATAGTGGATGAACGCGGGCCAATTGATTTCGGAGATAAAAGAAGATGGAAAATAGTAGCAGACAACGAAGACGGAGATCTAACTATCACCAGTCAAGACAAAGAGAGCAAACGATCCAAAAAAGTTGCACGCAACCTTGACGATGATTTAACTCCGCCGAGAATGCAAAAGAAATGCTTGAACGATGATTCGTCTCCTCCGAGGACACACAAGTCCATTAAAAAGAAACAGAGTAAAAGAAATGTAGAAGAAAATAATGATTTAAGTCCACCCGGAAGAAAATCTAAAAAGCATGCTAATTCTGAACGTAAGACTGCTCAGAGTAATAGCGATAGCGACAGCAGTTCGGAAGTAAATGTTCCATCTAGTAAAATGAAAAAGAAAGCGAAAAGAAGAGACAAAGAAATTGATTCTGACTTGAGTCCACCTAGGCAGCCTAAAAATCATGATTCGGATTCAAGTCTGCCTAAAAAGAGTACAAAACATAGATCTCAGAGAAGTAAGAAAGTTCAGAGTAAAAGTGATTCGGATATGAGTCCGCCTAGAAGAAATAGGGAAGATTCTGACTCTGATTTAAGTCCACCGAGAAGTAAGAAAAATCAGAATTCAGATTTTAGTCCACCAAGAAGGAGTAGAAAACACGAATATGATAAAAGAGATTCAAATTTAAATTCTACGAAGCAAAGAAAAGATTCTGATTCTGATTCGGATTTAAGTCCACCGAGAAGAGAGGTGAAACATATGGAACAAAGTAAAGCGCATAAAAGTTCGAATTTTGATGCGAGAAGAGACCTAAGTCCACCTAGACAACATAAATATAGAGATTCATCTTTGCACAGAGAGAAGAAATATCGCAGAAAAAATAGGGAATTAGATAGAAGTCGAAGCAGATCTAAGGAGGACAATAGAGAGGTTAATAAGTCCAAGAGCAGATGGAACAGTAAATATGAAAATGATTCTAAATATCAATCGTATGGAGAAAGTTCTTACAGAAAGGAAAAATCTATAAAAGAAGCTAGCAATAGCCAGAGATTAGAAATGAACCATGACAAAAGGGATAGGGGAAATCGAATGAAGAAAACGCTAGATGGAAAGACCGCGGGTCTGCAAGATGCAAGATCATTGAGAGAGGAAACGGAAGCGTACAAAAAACGGGAAGCCGAACACTTCAAAAACGTATGAAAATAAAACTTTCATCTTTTTACGAGGTTATGTTAGGAAAAATTGAGAAATTACATTCATTTTTAGCTGAGTAAAGAAGTTACCGGGATTGGTCAGGCTACAATTGTACGAGATACGAAAACTGGTAGGAAACGTAACCTAGAAGCGGAAGCAGCGGAAGAGCGCGAAAAACAAAAGCGACAAGCGGAACTGAACGAGAAGTATGCTAAATGGGGAAAAGGGTAAGTAAAATAAAATGGATGTCTAAGGAAAATTGTGAAAGTGTATTTATTTCAGGTTGAAACAGGTAGAGGATCGTGAAGAAAAATTGAAGGATGATCTGTATGAAATGAGTAAGCCCTTAGCAAGGTATGCTGACGATGCTGATTTAGACAAGACACTTAGAGAGCAAGAAAGAGAAGGGGATCCTATGCTGGAATACATTAAACAGAAGCAAATTAAAGAAGGAAAGAGAAAGCCAGGTAAATAAAAAAAAATTAAAATTCATTATTTTTTATTAACACACGATTCGTATTTTAAGAACGACCAACGTACGAGGGATCGTTTATGCCAAATCGATTCGGTATTAAACCCGGTCATCTGTGGGACGGGGTGGACAGAAGCAACGGTTACGAGAAACGATGGTTCGAAACACAAAACGCAATGGTGGCTCGTCAAGAAGAAGCTTACAAATGGAGCACTTCCGACATGTGAAATTGTTAAAAATAAATGCTGAGGAACGGTCTGTTGCTAAGATTTTATTTTATGGATATGTTACAGTGAAACACCGAAATCTGGAGAATGTCGACTTTCACCGGTGAATGTCAACGTTCACATAGTCGCTTAGTGTATGCCCGAAATATTTGCTAAACATCCTTATTTCTGACTTACACCGGTAAATGTTGACATTCACCATGCGCTAATGGTGAGTGTTGAACATGTTGGAGATTTATATTTTCTTCTCCGTAATTCGGTCGCTATGAAACGTCACAAGGGTGACCGTAACTTTTTCGCCTCTCTTTCTGAAAGGATCTAACCCAGACCTAACCCAGACTTAATTCAGACTTATTCCAGACCTAACCCAGACGTAATTCAGACTTATTCCAGACCTAACCCAGACCAATTCATCGCTGATAACGGGGGTTAGGTCTAGAATAAGTCTGGGTTAGGTCTGGGTTAGGTCTGGGTTAGGTCTGGATTAGATTTGAGTTAGGTCTGGGTTAGGTCTGGATTAGATCTGAGTTAGGTCTGGGTTAGGTCTGGATTAGATTTGAGTTAGGTCTGGGTTAGGTCTGGATTAGATCTGAGTTAGGTCTGGGTTAGGTCTGGATTAGATCTGAGTTAGGTCTGGGTTAGGTCTGTGTTAGGTCTGGATTAGATCTGAGTTAGGTCTGGGTTAGGTCTGGATTAGATCTGAGTTAGGTCTGGGTTAGGTCTGGATTAGATCTGAGTTAGGTCTGGGTTAGGTCTGGATTAGATTTGAGTTAGGTCTGGGTTAGGTCTGGGTTAGATCTGAGTTAGGTCTGGGTTAGGTCTGGAATAAGTCTGGGTTAGGTCTGGGTTAGGTCTGAATTAAGTCTGGGTTAGGTCTGGGTTAGGTCTGGGTTAGGTCTGGGTTAGGTCTGAATTAAGTCTGGGTTAGGTCTGGAATAAGTCTGGGTTAGGTCTGGGTTCAATCTATTTAAAACAAAATAAATCTATTCCCTGGGGGCATAAGGTTATCTATAAATCCAGACCTAACCCAGACCTAACCCAGACTTAATACAGACCTAACCCAGACCTAACCCAGACTTAATTCAGACCTAACCCAGACCTAACACAACCCAACTCCACTAACCCAGAATTCAGACCTAACCCAGACCTAACCCAGATTTATTCCAGACCTAACCCAGACCTAACCCAGAATTAATCCAGACCTAACCCAGACCTAACCCAGACTTAATTCAGACCTAACCCAGACCTAACCCAGACTTATTCCAGACCTAACCCAGACCTAACCCAGATTTATTCCAGACCTAACCCAGACCTAACCCAGACTTATTCTAGACCTAACCCAGACCTAACCCAAACCTAACCCAGACTTATTCTAGACCTAACCCAGACCTAACCCCCGTTATCAGCGATGAATTGGTCTGGGTTAGGTCTGGAATAAGTCTGAATTACGTCTGGGTTAGGTCTGGAATAAGTCTGAATTAAGTCTGGGTTAGAAAAAGATCACGATTTACTGCAGTATCCATTTAGTATAAATTAGGGTATCGGGAAAAAAATTAAGAAAACGTTGCTCGCGTTATCAAAGCTTGCATAAGACTGACAAAGCTGATTGACTCCGGAGCAGAACGAAGGATTTGGCGGGAGGGAGTCAGTCGCTTGTTTTTTGACTCTTCTGTTTTGGACCTCCAGCAGAGCATATCTGTGATTGTCGACACACACCGGAGAGGGTCCGAATGTACAACAATGTAATGAAATATTCGATCTTTCACCGACTTATTTGGTATCTGTTGACATTCACCGGTGTGAAAGTTGACATTCTCCAATTTCGGTAATTCACGGTAACAGATATAATACACCTCTTTTCTTTTATAATAAGGTAGCACAGCTACGATCCACGGACCTCTGCGGACATTACCGGTAGCGCCACCTTCGTACGCGTTGATATATATATATATATTCTAACAGATATGTATACGTTCCATGTTTTCTACAAGCACACGATAAACATTCTATCGTTTATTACATCGTCTATACTTAATAAATACTCTTTTAAATATGTTATCGATCGCTCCCCCGTTCTTTATCCTCCATACTCTCCTTTTTGCTAAAGTCGTTTCTATCAAGATTGAAATGTTGAAAATACCGTCGATCGTTGGCACAATTCTTAACACGAGTCACGCGACTGCGAAACACAAACACGCTTCCTGTCCGTGAAATATGAATCATCGCGTAGGATTATCAAAACGTTGAGATCGATATTTGTTCCAGAAAACGAGAAGAATGCAGTAGCTGGCGCCTGTCTGGCAGCGGTCTGAGCGACCATCGGAGTATCCCGCTTTAGAGATCGATCGAACCTACCAAAAACTGTTCTTCTCGGATGGTATACGAGGGCTGGGAGTGGCGCTCGTTCGATTTCACGGTAATATGCATAATGAAACTAGCGAAAATTACTTGTTTGTTGATTCGCGAAAAAGTGTGACCGCTTTCGATCCGTTTCGTTCACGTTCCGTCGTAAACGTGTACACTGTTGTCGGTGCGCGCACGCAGTTGCACGTATATATACATACTTGTACATATGTAAAGGAATATATATCGACTCGCGTAGTCGCGACGCAAGGGCAGGGTCGTCGCCAGTGTCAGTACGTCTCGCGACGTCGACGGGACTTGTGTTCGTGGTAAAGTCCGTAGATTAGCATATCTAGTGTTCGCCGGTAGTCCAATAGTATTTTAATACGTATTTTTTTAACGTCACGAGAACAGACTGCGTCAGAGGATAAAAACTTTACGATACGTCCAATACAACCAATACCACAAAGTCGTTTGTATTTTCGTCCTGACGAGAGCCGGTACCACGCCGTGTCGTTCACCTCTGGCCAGGAGGAGGACGAAATTTTCGGAAAATCTCCCCCTCCCCTTGAAAACTGTGATTTCCCCCCCTCGATCGTCGACGGTGAGATTCGGTATTTTTCTAGTGCACGGAGTTACTTACAAACCCGGCCTTTTTATTCGACGACTCGATGTTAACGAGGAAAGCACTTAGTCGATCGTAATCGCGAATTATACGGGCGAGTGTCGCGACTAACGGTGGGGCGTTTGCAATTGGAGAATAGAAGGGATATAGAAAAGGACAAGGTATAAGTGAAAATGGGATGCAACACGAGCAAGGAGAGTGTTCAGTCGGTTGGGGATGAAGCGAAGGAGGACGTTAAGAACGGCGGTGAGTAACGAATTTTTGTTCTTAATAAATTATACGTCCTCGCGGTTATGCAATATGCGTTAAATATGCGCGACGGAAATTGATAACGTGTCGCGGTTCGAACGCTGTCGTATCTTCAATGGAAATATTTCCACGCAACGTTATTTTTTTTATTTTCGAATTTCAAAACTGTGCATTATCGATTGATATAGAGATCGTATTCGTATCGATAATTCTCTTCAAATTTTATGCACATGTGATTGTTTTAATATATGGGAAGTATTATAAGGTTAAGTTTAGGATTCAAAGAGTTCTTCTATATACTTCTTTGATATATGGGAAGTATTATAAGATTAGGTATTATAAGTTTAGGATTCAAAGAGTTTCGTATCGAAGTGTTTTTACTGTTATTTAGTGTCATTTAGTGTTATAACCAACAATTTGTATCGTGTTATGAGGAAGAATGACTTTTTAATCTCGAAACGTATATCGATGTATCGAAAAATCTGCGCATCAGATCCACGTGAGGATTTCTTTGAATTTAGAATTTACGTTGAATGAGAATTTTTCTTTCTTTCGAAAGCAACGAAATAAAAGGTTAGATTCGAAGATCAGGTCGTATCGAACGTAATTGTATACAAACTTGTTTCGTTGTTTTGAATCCAAGAACCATTTTGTATTTGGTGAACTTATAAATGGAGACTTAGATAATCTATATATACAGGGTGTTCGGTCACCTCTAGCAAAAATTTTAATGAGCGATAGTAGAGGCAAAAATAAGACGAAAATCAAGAATACCAATTTGTTGATGGAAGCCTCGTTAAAAAGTTATTAACAATTAAATTCAAAAATTTCAAATCGTTCTGGAAAAATTATTTTCGGTTTCGGGGGTCAATTACAATCACTTATGGTCAATACATACATCCTCGAAATCCTAACCATTTTCTAGAAAAAAATTCGAGAAGGTGTGAAATTTTTCGGCGAAATTCAAAAATTTCAAATCGTTCTGAAAAAATTATTATTGGTTGCGGGGGTCAATTATAAGCATTTTTGGTGAATAGACATAACCCTAAAATCCTACTCAGTTTCTAGAAAAAAATTCGAGAAGGTGTGAAATTTTTCGGCGAAATTCAAAAATTTCAAATCGTTCTGAAAAAATTATTATTGGTTGCGGGGGTCAATTATAAGCATTTTTGGTGAATAGACATAACCCTAAAATCCTATCCAGTTTCTAGAAAAATTCGAGAAGGTGTGAAATTTTTCGGCGAAATTCAAAAAATTTCAAATCGTTCTGAAAAAATTATTATTGGTTGCGGGGGTCAATTATAAGCATTTTTGGTGAATAGACATAACCCTAAAATCCTACTCAGTTTCTAGAAAAAAATTCGAGAAGGTGTGAAATTTTGTCGGCGAAATTCAAAAATTTCAAATCGTTCTGGAAAAATTATTTTCGGTCGCGGGGGTCGACTGCAATCATTTTTGGTGAGCACACATACCTCCGTAATCCTATCCACTTTCGAGAAAAAAAATCGAGTAGGTGGTGAAATTTTTCGGGGAAAAAAAATTCTTCAAATCGTTCTAAAAAAATTATTTTCGGTCGCGGGGATCGATTGCAATCATTTTTTATCATTACACGTACCTCCGAAATCGTACGCACTTTCGAGAAAAAAATTCCTTACCGAAAATCCAATTAGTTGCCTAAATTTTTCAACGGAGAAAAAAAATTGCAAATCGTCGTGGAAAAATTATTTTCGGTCGCGGGGCTCAATTGCAATCAGTTTTTGTCATTAGACGTACCCACGAAATCCTGCCCACTTTCGAGTGGTGTGTGTTTCCCTATCCTCGCCCGGTAGCAGTACTGCGATGTCACCGCCAGGTGGCGATGCTCTCGAGCGCTTTCTCGCGAGAGAATTGCATTATCGCGGATATATATGTCAGGACGATCGTCTGGTCATTAATTGCATTTGCACAAGGTCGGGCGAAGCCGCGACAGGGCATGCTAGTAACTTATAAAATAATTATTATTTTAGGTTAGTAAAAATACAAGTTTAACAGATTTTTCATTTTGCAAGCATGAATTTGGTAAAAACAGATGGTTAAATGGTTAAATGGTTAATTTTTGTTAGATATTAAAATAATTATTATTTTAGAACAAAAGTCTCCATTTTGTGGACCTCAGAAATAATTCTCCTTCTTCTCTGGTAATAATGAAAACAAATTTCTACACGTAACACCAATTTTATTACTCTCACTTTCGCTATATTACTTTCATCATGGATGAGAATTTTTCTTTCTTTCGGAAGCAACGAAATAAAAGGTTAGATTCGAAGATTAGGTCGTATCGAACGTAATTGTATACAAACTTGTTTCGTTGTTTTGAATCCAAGAACCATTTTGTATTTGGTGAACTTATAAATGGAGACTTATACAATAACTTATAAAATAATTATTATTTTAGGTTAGTAAACATACAAAATTTACAGATTTTTCATTTTGCAAGCATGAATTAGGTAAAAACAGATCCCAAAAGAATTAAATGGTTAATTTGTTAGATATTAATTTGTTAGATAACGATCTTTTGTCTTTAAAGATCTAAGAAACATGGAGGATGCGATAAAATCTCATATTTCAGCCCATAAATTTTTTATTTCGTTATGTGCGATGCAAGTACTCGTTCAGCTAATTTTAAACGCGTTTCTTGAATTCGTTTGCGATATAATTCCGGTTATGATTGTCGTCCCCGGAGTCGTAAGAGGCTGTAATAAATAGATCCTGCCCGCGCAGCCATTATTCTTTTCCTTTTCGGGTGAAACGATAGTGTCGGAATTGTGATTCGGTTGCCAATTCTTCTCTATTCATCGTTTTGATCGTTCTCCATTGTCGTGTATAATCTATCTTTCATTGTAACCAATGGCGGGATCTGAAGGAGCTCAAAGGGGAAGAAAAAAGTCGCGGAAAATTTTCAAATCTTTTGAATTTACCGCCAAAAGCTTTGAATGAAAATTTCATGTTTCACAACGAATGAGGGGATTCTTTGGAACGATTCAACTTTAAATAATTGATTTTTACTGGTTGATAGAGGATTTTGGGGGAATAATTTATTGCAAAAGAGGATTCTGTGAAATGGCTACCTTGTGGAAGTTTCTATTTATATGGAATTTATATTCATACGTATTCTGCAATTTTAAAAAGAGTGAATAAAATGCACCAGGTTGATTAAACAATTATATACATGTATAAAAGAAAATTTCATTCGAGTATCAATTCACATATTCAAGAATTTAAATTTAAAATTCTCTTTCTATTTATTTTAAAATAAATGTTATATATATGTATATGATAAACTAGAATTTAAAAAATAGTAAATAAAATTGATGTATATAGGTTGGATTAAAGAATTATATAATATCTGGAGCTCAAAGGGGAAGAAAAAAGTCGCGAAAAATTTTCAAATCTTTTGAATTTACCGCCAAAAGCTTTAAAATTTTAATAGAAATTATTTAAACGTAATTAACGCTAAATAATATGAAAAAAATTCATATAAAATGCAACATTAAGCAACGAACACTTCCGACAAAAGTATAAAGTCTCAGTTCGAGATTATTTACGACGCAAGACGATGATTAGTCAATGAAAAGGTTAAATGAATGTTGCTCCGCGAAGATATTTAAAGTTCCTCTGAGTCACCAACAAAACACCAGTAATTCTATCGAGGCTTTGTGTGTGGACACGAAACAAAGTGCAATAAAAAGATTTCGAAACGCAATTTTATTTACTTTCGACTAATTTTGGAATGAGATTAATTTAAAAAATTTCTCTCCTTCCAACGAGGTTCGTTTCGATGAAGTTTAAAAGACCGAATTTGTGGTAACGCGCGGGAAAAATGTGTTTCGAGTTTGAAACGAAACTAAAAAAAATTCTCGCGCGGAGGTGTGCAATTAAAAAAATACATTCGAGCGATAGTGTAAATCTCCAGACGTTATAATGCGACTATGAATTTCTTTAAAATGTGTGTTTCGCTCGGTAGGGGGGGTTTAAAAAAAAATTCTTAATTGCAAGCTTCGTTAGCCAAATCCCACGGCATTGGTTTAGCTGCGAGCTTGAATCGTTCTCGAGAGAGAGAATTTTTAGACGGTTTTGAGTACGAATGTTTTGCACTTTGAAATCGATTTTCGCGCATTTCGCGTTATTTTCTTAGCAACAAACGAATTCCAGCGTGGCGCGACAATGGCGGTCAATTGGGGGTTAATCAACTTTGAATAACGAGTGACGTTCACACGAGACAATTCTTAGAATCGTACACGAAAGCAAAACAACGAATTACTAATTTTTCTTTGTTTCTAATTCTACTAAATTTTTAGACGAAATTAAAAAATTTCAAATCGTTGTAAAAAAATTATAGTTAGTTGGAGGGTTCAATTACAATCATTTTTGGTGAATAGACACACCTTCGAAATCCTACGCATTTTCGAGAAAAAAAATTCAGAAAGGTAGATTTTTTGGGCGAAATTGAAAAGTTTCAAATCGTTGTAAAAAAATTATAGTTATTTGGAGGGGTCAATTACAATCATTTTTGGTGAATAGACACACCTTCGAAATCCTACGCATTTTCGAGAAAAAAAATTCAGAAAGGTAGATTTTTTGGGCGAAATTGAAAAGTTTCAAATCGTTGTAAAAAAATTATAGTTATTTGGAGGGGTCAATTACAATCACTTTTGGTGAATAGACGAATTTTTGAAATCCTACGCATTTTCGAGAAAAAAATTCAGAAAGGTAGACAAATTTTTCGACGAAATTGAATAGTTTCAAATCGTTGTAAAAAAATTATAGTTAGTTACAGGGGGCAATTGCAATCATTTTTGGTGAATAGACTCATCTTCGAAATCCTACGCATTTTTGAGAAAAAAAATTCAGAAAGTTCGATTTTTTGGGCGAAATTGAAAAGTTTCAAATCGTTGTAAAAAAATTATAGTTAGTTGGAGGGGTCAATTACAATCATTTTTGGTGAATAGGCAAATCTTCGAAATCCTACGCATTTTCGAGAAAAAAATTCGAATAGGTAGACAAATTTTTCAACAAAATTAAAAAATTTCAAATCGTTTTGGAAAAATTATATTCGGTTGAGAGGGTCAATTACAATTATTTTTGGTGAATAGACGTACCCCCAAATTCCTACGCATTTTCGAGAAAAAAATTCGAGTAGGCGCTGAAATTTTTCGGCGAAAAAAAATTTCGAATCGTTTTAAAAAAATTATTTTTAACTAGGGGGGTTAATTACAATCATTTTTGGTGAATAGACGTACCCCCAAAATCCTACGCACTTTCGAGAAAAAAATTCTTTACTGAAAATATAATTTCAGGCTAGAAATGGCACTCCAAAATTTCTTGCGTATCTTTAAAATATCATAACTTTTGAACGGATTGGAGGATTTTAATGTTTCAAACGGCAAACAACGCGTATTTTGATGAAGAATATGTAGAAATTCCAAAAATATTCGAAAAGTTATTCCTTAACCCCGTAAAATGAGAAAAACCACATAAAAAATGGTCCACTTTTCAAACGACCATAACTCCCACAATAGTGAATATATCTCAATGAAATTTTGGGGCAAAGTAGAGCTCACGGGCACCTACAAAAAAGTACTAAACAACTTTTCTATAGGGCGTCGAACAAAATTACTAAAAATCAAATACGAATTTTCAGGAAAAATCGAGAGTGCCTAATTTTTCGGGGAAATTGAAAATTTTCAAATTAATCTAGAAAAATTATTTTCGATCGAAGGGGTCAATTACAATCATTTTTACATATACAGGGTGTTCGATCACCCCTGGGAACAATCTTAAGAGATTCCAGAGGCCAAAATAAAACGAAAATCAAGAACATTAATAGGCGAAATTTTTTATAGGAATTTATCGATCACGAAACGACAAATTATACTATAAATGATAAATTATAATTATAAATAAATATAAATATAAATATTTCAAATTTTCAAGAAGATTCTCGATTTTTAACCGACCTCAGTTATTCGTAAAACGCTAAGGGAGGGAGTTTACATGGTTTCATATGGAATTTAAATATCTCTTAAGCGATAAGCGTACTTCTCGTAGCATCTTATGGGAACAAACACGTATTACAGTTACAGACGCGTTTACCATCGAATTATGCGTCTGCGAGAAACTTTCCTCTTTGCAAACGCGACGTAATGTAGAGGATGTATGAAAATTTTATTCGAGACGAGTGGTTTCCGTTTTCCCCGGGCAGACGCTCGAGATATTCCGGAATATGAAGGATTATCGGTGAAAAACGATACTATCTATTTGCATATATTTCTCTTCGATCGGCGACCAATATTGCTGTGGAATTTATACCAGAACAATAATCTCCATTCTGTGGACCTCAGAAATAATTCTTCTTCTTCTCTGGTAATAATGAATATAAATTTCTACACTTAACAACAATTTTATTACTCTCACTTTCACTATATTACTTTCATCAGTTCAATTCCTGAAATGGACTTTCTTGAAAGGATTTCTTTTTAAATCTGCATTAAAGGATTAAATATAAAATTTCTTTTTAAATTGCATTATTCTTTTATAATACACTATAAGTTTAAATGCTACTAAATTCTAAAACTCCTAGTAAATTCTTTCTAATTTTATAATATATATTGCCTTAGACGACTGGGATATTGGGAAGTCGTTCGAGGAGTGTATATACACGAGAGGTCGGTCGAGCGCTTGTGAGAGCGCGGAGCCCTCTGGCGGCGAGCATGGGAGGCAACGCCACATATTTATTTAAAGAGCAATATTTCATCTGCACAGTGAAACATATAAGATCGATGTAATAAATCGTTACTACATACCTAATTCTTCGTTCATTCTAATTACAACTTTTTCTCATTATTTTACTAAAATAACACTGAAATATTCAGGCCACGAAAGAATAAAAATGAAATTTCTGAGAATAAAAATTGAATTTTTTTTGCTCCATTTGGCATCGATACGTACAAATAATTATTTTGAGTTCACACTCTCGAAGAATTTTCGAAACCAACTAACGGAATATCGAGTAATATCACAATTTAATTAATACATATTTTATTAAATATTAAAAGTGAATGAAAATGTTATTTTCATGAATTCGTGAACAATGTTTCGCGGTAACGTAAAAAAATGGTCGATTGTTCGCTTCGTTAGATCGCGCATCGCGATAATATGCACGCTTTGGTAATATCAACGCGATCGACAGGAAGTGGAGGACGAATCATCGCGTCGTTTTGCGTCATGCATACGTTTTCCGGTTTCTCGTACGCTTCTTCAAAGCCAGTCATTCTTCACGATATAAATAACGAGTAATAACGTTTTAGCTCCCATTTATGTAACCGAAACTGCCGGTGAGTTAGTCGAACCAAGATTATTTCAAATAGTTACGAACACATAACTATAACTATAACTTTTAAACGAACAATTAGAACGTCGAAAGAGCGAACTTAACACTTTACCGACCGGTAGCGGTTGATTAATCGGCTATCGGTCGGTAAGCGTTGGTCGGTAAAACAGTCGATTAATAGGCTATCAGTCGGTAAGCGTTGGTCGGTAAAACAGTCGATTAATAGGCTATCGGTCGGTAAAGTGTTAAATTTAAAAGATAACAGTATAAGAGTGTTTATAAAATTTCTGTCGACAAGAATTTTAACCGATTAATGGACAACTGTTGTGACCATTCTCTGTTGTTATCCTTTTCCTTTTGTGTTACGCTCATTGTCGTTATCGACCTCGATAAAATGAACTCTAAATGTTGGCATATTATCTACAGCTTACGTGTCTGTTCCTTCGCGTGCAACCGGAACGTAAACGTTGGAAAGAGATAGTTAATTTACTGGACTATCTGATTATTTAAAAGCGAGAAATGCTTGTGTTATAAAAAAGAGCTGAAAAGTAATTTAACTGTATAAAACGTAAGAGCGATACTCTTCAGAAATGAACTCGAATTAACAAACGGATTGATTTATTTAATAAAAATTGTCTAATGCGATCGAAATATTTGTAAAAACTTAAACGACGCAATGTGGTGACTGAGATTAAGAATAAGTTAAAGAGACATTTTGTGAGTGTTATTGTTAAACTAGAAAACCAGATATGAATTTCTGAAAAATAGTAAATTTATTATACATATTTAAGTATTAAGTAGGCCTCTAGAATCTCTTAACATTGTTCCCAGGGATGGTCGAACACCCTGTATATATAAAAATGATTGCAATTGACACCTTCGATCGAAAATAATTTTTCTAGATTAATTTGAAAATTATCAATTTTCCTAAAAATTCGTATTTGATTTTTAGTAATTTTGTATGACGCCCTATAGAAAAGTTGTTTAGTACTTTTTTGTAGGTGCCCGTGAGCTCTACTTTGCCCCAAAATTTCATTGAGATATATTCACTATTGTGGGAGTTATGGTCGTTTGAAAAGTGGACCATTTTTTATATGGTTTTTCTCATTTTACGGGGTCAAGGAACAACTTTTCGAATATTTTTGGAATTTCTACATATTCTTCATCGAAATACGCGTTGTTTGCCGTTTGAAACATTAAAATCCTCCAATCCGTTCAGAAGTTATGATATTTTAAAGATACGCAAGAAATTTTGGAGTGCCATTTCTAGCCTGAAATTATATTTTCAGTAAAGAATTTTTTTCTTGAAAGTGCGTAGGATTTGGGGGGTGTGTCTGTTAACCAAAAATGATTGTAATTAACCCCCCTAGTTAAAAATAATTTTTTTAAAACGATTCGAAATTTTTTTTCGCCGAAAAATTTCAGCGCCTACTCGAATTTTTTACTCGAAAGTGCGTAGGATTTTGGGGGTACGTCTATTCACCAAAAATGATTGTAATTGACCCCTCCAACTAACTATAATTTTTCCAAAACGATTTGAAATTTTTTAATTTTGTCGAAAAAGTCTATCTTCCTGAATTTTTTTCTCGAAAACGCGTAGGATTTTGGGGGTACGTCTATTCACCAAAAATGATTGTAATTGACCCCTCCAACTAACTATAATTTTTTTACAACGATAGAGTGCACACACACAGAGAGAGATAAGCTTGGCTCGATCAATTATTCGTGTATTTGCTGGCGTCAGAGTTTCTCCAGTTCTTTCTCCCCCTCCGTTGCGAAAACGAGCACGTAAGGGTCGAATAATGTATTTATTCTATCGGGAGGTGGAAAAATGCCAAATTGTCACAGCCAGACACTTGTAAATTGACCATCCAGCACACAAACTAACTTTCCAGTGTAAACGATACCACGAAACTTTCGACCGCCGGTATAAAAATGTTTGTTTCTTTATCGAGCGCGACAAACGATACGTGTTTCGTTCAAAAAATGGCCAGAAACTGCAGCCTCGATGTTTCTCATCGTTTTATTCGTGGAATTTTCGTTTATCCGGGGATTAACAAATGAAGTTACAGTCGTGATTAAAGAATTGTTCGAACTATTTGCGTGGAAGAGCATCGGTTTGTCGATTTTCTTGAAATTAAGTGCAATCGTGCAAGCATGTAAATTACTTCCGCAATAATAAATTTCAATTAAACACGTCAGGTTCCCGATCGTGATTTCTTGTCGATAAATTGCGCGAATCGGAGCAGAAAATAGTTCTTAAACAACATTATGCAACGGTCTAGCTGTAACAACAACGTCTATGAATTAAAATTAAAATCGACTGGGGGAATTAAAAGATTATGGAAGCTATACACTCTGCATGCAATCACTATGAGATATGGCAATTTACAGAAAAAGTTATTTCTTCCAAGTAGACTTAACGTCTTATTTTTGAACAAATACATATTGAGAAAAACCCCATAAAAATGGTTCAATTTTCAAACAGCCATAACTCCTACAATAGTGAATATATTTCAATGAAATTTTGGGGCAAGGTAGAGCTCATGGATACCTGCAAAAAAGTATTAAACAACTTTTCTGTACAGCGGCAACCAAATTTATTAAAAATGAAAAAGAATGTTAAAAAAAAATGGCTTTTGAATTTTTTCAAATCGTTCTAAAAAAATTATGTTCGGTTGCAGGGTTCAATTATGATCATTTTTGGTGCATATACATATCCTCGAAATCCTACGCAGTTTCGAGAAAAAAATTCTTTACCGAAAATCTAATTTCTAATCAGAAATGCTTCCTCGAAATTTCATGAAAATGTTTAAAAAATCATAACTTCTGAACGGATTGGAGGATTCTAACGTTTCAAACGGCAAACAACGCGTATTTTAGTGGAGAATATGTAGAAATTGCAAAAATATTCGAAAAGTAATTCCTTCACCCCACAAAATAAGGAAAACCCCCATAAAAATGGTCCAATTTTCAAACAGCCATAACTCCTACAATAGTGAATATATTTCATTAAAATTTTTGGGGGAACTAGAGTCCATGGATACATACAAAAAAGTATTAAACAACTTTTCTGTACAGCGGCAGCCAAATTTATTAAAAATGAAAAAGAATGTTTAAAAAAAATGCCTTTTGAATTTTTTCAAATCGTTCTAAAAAAATTATGTTCGGTTGCAGGGGTCGATTGTAATTATTTTTGGTCATTACACGTACCCCCGAATTCCTGTCCACTTTCGAGAAAAAAAATCGAAAAGGTATCAAATTTTTCGACAAAATTAAAAAATTTCGAATCGTTCTAAAAAAATTATTTTCAGTTGCAAGACTCGATTATAATCATTTTTGGTGAATAGACATATTTCCAAAATCTTATCCAGTTTCGAGAAAAAAATTCTTTACCGAAAATCTAATTTCTAATCAGAAATGCTTCCTCGAAATTTCATGAAAATGTTTAAAAAATCATAACTTCCGAACGGATTGGAGGATTCTAACGTTTCAAACGGCAAACAACGCGTATTTTAGTGGAGAATATGTAGAAATTCCAAAAATATTCGAAAACTTATTCCTTCGCTCCGAAAAATGAGAAAAACCCCATAAAGATCGTCCAATTTTCAAACAGCCATAACTCCTACAATAGCGAATATATCTCAATGAAATTTTGAGGCAAAGTAGAGCTCACGGGTACCTACAAAAAAGTATTAGACAAAATTTCTGTGCAGCGTCAAACAAATTTATTAAAAATGAAAAACTTTAAGAAAAATCGACAGTAGGTGCTGAAATTTCTCAGCGAAAAAAAAGACCATTTTGAATAATTTACGGAGTACCATATTTAACTTGGAGAACTGCACGTTTTTTTTATTCCGAGCGGCGTTTTCAATCGCGTGGCTCAGCTGGCGACAAATCATAGAATGTTTTAAAAATGGCGTAAAGCAGAACACGGAATTAAACGAATTGCTTCTATGAATCAATGACACCGAGCCCCAACTGGCCAGGAGAGGAATAGTGGACGATCGATCTGCGGTCGTAGACCTCGAAAATCTTTCTAACATTAAACAATATTCCCATAAATACACAAACGACGTGATCAAATTTGTTGATTCACGAATATTAATTATCGAGGAACGATCACAATTTACTCAAAACACTTGTTAAATTACACATTTCAAAGTTTAAACGTTCACTATATTCCCAAACTGATCGAAACGAGATGAAATCGTTCATTAAATCAAATAATAAAATAATATATATGTTTTTTAATTATCGATTATTAGTCAAACTCTCAACTGCTATTCTAAGCTAAATCACACGTTTCTAGCACTTAGGAATCGCTTATAAAGGGTTAACTAGTGTGCGACTCGACATCAATTCCTCAGGAGCTCCTTTGTCGAGTCCTATTTCACACTTTTTCAAGTCCAAACCCAGCAAATATACACTTGAAAATGACAAAATGTGAATAAAACAATAGTCTAAATAACAACAGTGCAAATAAAACACCTATTTTACCAGGTAAATTTCGAAAAAAACACTCAAAAGCATCGAGCAGTCGCTGCTAACAAAATTGGAATAGAATTCATAGTGCAAAGAGTTAATGTTACGAATAATCGCTGTAAACTGGAATCCCCGTTTTATTCCTGACGTTGTTATTACGCTAGCTCGCTGGAAATTCAGGATAATAAACATACCGACGAATCTCGCCGATGTCGTGAAGGAGGTCACAACTATTGCACGCGAGCCACGCAACCATGGATACGTCTGCTCGCGATTAGGGCACGAAAGCAACCTGTACACCCAAGGTATCCGTCGAATCTGTTGCGGGGGGGGGAATCGAATACTGTTGCTTGTCGTTACGTCGATTAAAGCAATTATCCGGGAAAGGTCGAATCCGCGTGACCCCGCGAGAGGACTCGAGCAGTGGGCATCGATCGAGAGGCTGTTAATCGATTCTGCACGTTTGCGTTCGAATCGATGCGGCCTTGAGTCGACTCGCGCTCCTCCTAGGTGTATGAGATCGATTGATTTCTAAGAACATCGCCATACGAGGCTCATTTGTCTACTTAGACGCGTGTCTACAAATTCCGGCACCTTTTCGAATTTTTTTCTCGAAAATTGGACAGGAATTCGGGGGTACGTGTAATGACCAAAAATAATTACAATCGACCCCTGCAAACGAACATAATTTTTTTAGAACGATTTGAAAAAATTCAAAAGGCATTTTTTTTTAACATTCTTTTTCATTTTTAATAAATTTGGTTGCCGCTGTACGGAAAATTTGTTTAATACTTTTTTGTATGTATCCATGAACTCTAGTTCCCCTAAAAATTTCAATGAAATATATTCACTATTGTAGGAGTTATGGCTGTTTGAAAATTGGACCATTTTTATGGGAGTTTTCCTTATTTTGCGGAGTGAAGGAATTACTTTTCGAATATTTTTGGAATTTCTACATATTCTCCACTAAAATACGCGTTGTTTGAATGGTGAAACATTAAAATCGTCCAATCCGTTCAGAAGTTATGACGTTTCAAAGATTCGCATGAAATTTCAGTGAAACATATCAATGGTATGGTCAGACATTATATTTTCGGTAATTTTTTTCTCGAAACTGAGTAGGATTTCGGGGGTATGTCTATTGACCAAAAATACTTGCAATTGCCTCCTGTAACTAAATATAATTTTTTTACTATGATTTAAAATTTTTAAATTTCATCTAAAAATTTCAGTACCTATTCGAATTTTTTTCTCGAAACTGCGTAAGATTTCGGGGGTATATCTATTGACCAAAAATGATTGTAATTGACCCCTGAAACCGAATATAATTTTTCCGTGAATTGATTTGAAATTTTTTAATTTAATAATTTTTCAAAGCTATTTTACGACAGTGCAATCCACTTGGATCACTTTGTTAGACGCCCGTAGCTCGAGTAGCGTTCTTCTGGTTGCGAAGAAAGTCCTGTTCCACGGGTTAAAAACGTGTTCGTGTCGAGAACAGAATGAATTATTTATGCGATCGTTACCGGCCGCGATAAGTTCCCTTAATGGACACGCCACATTTCCATCGACAATTCGTACGCGAGATAACAGCGAAAAGATCACCGTCTGCGGAGTCGTTATTGCGAAAACGCAATTAGACGCGAAAGAAACCAATGATAATTGGCCTCACGACGTGAAATTTATCTCGTCCCGTCCGTTTGAGTCAATTTGAGCTCGTTTTCGAGTTATTGACGAAAAACTGTCGCGAATGATCGCTCCGGCGGCAAAAATCGTCGCAGGACAAAAATTCGACAGGCTATCTTGTAGTACAAAATCAGGGGAACACGGTACCATCGTTAAAAGTATAGGTTGTGGTGCTCGTTTTCGAGTTATCAACGAAAAACTGTCGCGAATGATCGCTCCGGCGGCAGAAATCGTCGCAGGACAAAATTTCGACAGGCTATCCTGTAGTACAAAATCAGGGGAACA
The DNA here is from genome assembly GCA_030068185.1 of Colletes collaris. NCBI lineage: Eukaryota > Metazoa > Arthropoda > Insecta > Hymenoptera > Colletidae > Colletes > Colletes collaris. The sequence goes on along the minus strand of JASGYR010000076.1, from coordinate 3,436,750 downwards.
CGGTACCATCGTAAAAAATATAGGTTGTCGTGCTCATTTTCGAGTTATCAACGAAAAACTGTCGCGAATGATCGCTCCGGCGGCAAGAATCGTCGCAGGACAAAAATTCGACAGGCTATCTTGTAGTACAAAATCAGGGGAACACGGTACCATCGTAAAAAATATAGGTTGTCGTGCTCGTTTTCGAGTTATCGACGAAAAACTGTCGCGAATGATCGCTCCGGCTGACAAAATAGTCGCAGGACAAAAATTCGACAGGCTATCCTGTAGGAAAAAATCAGGGGAACACGATACCATCGTTAAAAGTATAGATTGTGGTGCTCGTTTTCGAGTTATCGATAAAAAAAGAACAATTTCGTATTTTCCAAAGAAGTCGAAACTGTTAATATTTGAAAGGAACAAAGATCTCGACAATAACAATGTTTTGGAAGTCCAAAAGACCAGAATTGCTTCGCGTTACTTCTGACCCTGATCCTCTGCGTGTATTTCCGAAACACCCTGTAGATTAGCGATGACAGTGTCGTTGTCTTTAATCATTACGCGCACAGCCGAGGTGACAGCGGCGTAATTTCGTTGTCACGGTTTGATCGACGACACCCGTTCCCCGGGAGGCTCTCGAAGATCGTTGGAACAACGCGACGCGAAAATAGAAGGCGGCAAACAAAACGCGATGAAATCTCCCTTTCCTTTCTTCTGGCAACTCGGCCAGCCATCGATTTCATTCCGGGGCAATTACCGCCGCCGGCTCGAAATATGGGACGGTAGCCTTGCGGGGTTTGTCCATGGGTGCCGGACAGTCTCGCGTGGCGTTCGACGATAGCCACACCCGTCTTCAAGCACGAAACTGGACGAACCTAATCCCTAACGTCCGTTTGGAATTTCGTAGTTTACCAAAATCCAATCGTCGAAGTTCTCCACGCTGTTCCCCTGATCACGTTCTCGCTAAATATCAATTCTTAATTGACGCCAGTGTTTGTGATAATTGAACGTTCAACCCCTGACTCTAACACTCGAAACTTATCGTGGGTCATTTTATCCTGAACAGCTCGATAACCGTCGTGGGTCGTGGGGCACTTATCGTGGGGCACTCTAAAATTACAGTGGGCCACTCAAAATTTGTCCTGAACAGCTTGAAAACTGTCGTGGGTCATTTGCAATTTACTGTGGGGCACCTGAAACGTATCGTGGGGCATCCCCAGTCTGACGTGGGGCACTTCAAAATTACAGTGGGCCACTAAAAATTTATCCTGAACAGCTCGATAACTGTCGTGGGTCATTTGCAATTTACTGTGGGGCACTCGAAACTTATCGTGGGTCATTCGCAATTTGTCGTGGGTCACTCAAAAATTTATCCTGAACAGCTCGAAAACTGTCGTGGGTCATTTGCAATTTACTGTGGGGCACTCGAAACTTATCGTGGGTCATTCACAGTTTGTCGTGGGGCACTTCAAAATTACAGTGGGCCACTAAAAATTTATCCTGAACAGCTCGAAAACTGTCGTGGGTCATTTGCAATTTACTGTGGGGCACTCGAAACTTATCGTGGGTCACTCGAAACTTATCGTGGGTCATTCACAGTTCATTCACAGTAAAAATTTATCCCGAACTAATTTTGCGACGAAACACTAGCGTGTATTGTCTTGAGAATCGCGAGACAAAGGAGTCTCGATCAGCGAGGCGTGGTCGTGGCCAGTTTGCTATAACATCACCTTACACTGGTTATAGCCACGTTGTTATTTAATGGGCAGCTTTTTAGTAATTGTGTGTTTTGCAAGTACAATGAAATACTTTGCAAAGTCTCGTTGTTCCCTCGCGTCTTGTACAGTTCGCGGTGTTTAAATAGCATTTGCTATCATTAGAGGTTATTTATGCAGCGTTTCGTACTTTATCGAACAATGTTAGAGCAAAAGCTTTGATAACCGGCCGCTGGGTATAAGTAAACCGGTATAACGTTTAGGAATTTCGTGTCCCTTTGTCGAGCCGACCTGCTTATTGATTCGCCAGGCTCTACCGCTCTCGAATAACATTTCTTTTCTCGCGCGTATCGGGGTGAACGTTCTTTAACCTTTGACACTTCACCTTAAGTTTGGCAAAGAAGTCGTTAGCCGACTGGCACTTGGCACGTCGACAAGACTCATCAACCTGAAACGTTAAACGCTCTGGCCGCGATTATCTCGCTTCAAAGGAAACCACTCGGAGAAACGAGTTCGTCGGAACTCGATACTTAATTGCCTGCCTTTTACGATTTCGTTTCTGCATTTATTTACGATCATTTTACGGATCGTTCATTTTCTTCGACGAAGGTCCCAAAATCCGCGTTTCGATTAGAACAACAGACAATTATAGCGTATTTGTTTGCATCAAAGAAATTTAAACGATGGAGACTTGAAATCAATATTTATCCATTCTCTTTGTAGAAAATTCGCGAGAATCATTTTTATCTCTTTGAAGCCATAAATATACAGGGTGTTCGACCATCCCAGGGAAAAATTTTAATGAGATTTTAAAGGCCAAAATAAGAATATAAATTTCTTGATTGAGGCTTCGTTAAAAAATTATTAAAAAATTTCAAATCCTCTTGAAAAAATTATTTTTGGTTGCAGAGGTCAATTGCAATCATTTTCGGTGAATAGACATACCCTCGAATTGTTATTCATTTTCGAGAAAAAAATTCAGTAAGTGGACAAATTTTTTGTCGAAATTAAAAAATTTCATATCGAATTAAAAAAATTATTTTTGGTTGCATAGGTTAATTGCAATCATTTTCGGTGAATAGACGTACCCTCGAATTCCTATCCATTTTCGAGAAAAAAATTCGAAAAGGTGTGAAATTTTTCGTCGAAATTAAAAAATTTCAAATTCTTTTGAAAAAATTATGTTTGGATGTGGAGGTTAATTGCAATCATTTTCGGTGAATAGACATACCCTCGAATTGTTATTCATTTTCGAGAAAAAAATTCAGTAAGTGGACAAATTTTTTGTCGAAATTAAAAAATTTCAAATCGAATTAAAAAAATTATTTTTGGTTGCATAGGTTAATTGCAATCATTTTTGGTGAATAGACGTACCCTCGAATTGTTATTCATTTTCGAGAAAAAAATTCAGGAAGTTAACAAATTTTTAGTCGAAATTAAAAAATTTCAAATCGTTTTGAAAAAATTATTTTTGGTTGCAGGGTTCAATTATGGTCATTTTTGGTCAATAGACATACCCTCGAATTCCTATTCACTTTCGAGAAAAAAATTCAGTAAATGGACAAATTTTTCGACAAAATTAAAAAATTTCTAATCATACTAAAAAAATTATATATAGTTACAGGGGTCAATTACAATCATTTTTGGCCAATAAACATACCCCCGAAATCCTACCCACTTCCTAGAAAAAAATTCGAGAAGGTGTGATATTTTTCAACAAAATTAAAAAATTTCAAATCATATTAAAAAAAAATTATATTTAGTTTTCAGAGATTAGATTACATTCATTTTAGGTGAATAGACACATCTGTCATCTTTCAATTTTATGATCAGTAAGATTTATTTGTTTATTTATAATTTTAAAGCTTAACAAAAATTATTATTTTACTTAGTTAATATTATTTTGTAAAACATATTGTGTTGTAGCTCATTCTAATTATATATTATCTATAAATGGTGAATTTTAATTGGATCATTATTAAGAATAGTAATTGTTATGAATATCGTAAAAAGAGTGTTTGAATCATTTATAAAATATATTATCTAAAATGAGAGAAGGAAAAACAGAAAAATTTCAAATTAAAACAATGAAGCGACGTTGATATCACGTATGTCGCATTAAATTCATTACGAGCGATACGTTATTAATAACTATGATGTCATTCGCGGACAGAGAATTGATAGCAATGTAATTTATTACGAAATTGTTGGTGTGAAATAAAATTTCATTTCTACTCGCTATAATGAAAGCCTCTGCAGTTCGACAACAATTCTAAACTTTTATTTTTTTACTTCTTTCGTCGAAAATATTAAGTTTTATCAACGATGTTATTAAGTTATTATACATAAAATATGCAAGAAATTGTGTGAATTAATTTACAAACACATTGTATATCATTACGAAATTATTTATACGAAAAAATATTATTTCTTTTCGACTTGATTTTTACTTTTCGTGTTTTTCTCAAATTCTTTGGTAAAGTTCGAGTTTCAAACGTAAATGTATCGATGGTACGAAAACGAGAGAGTTCCATAGTAATCGACTAGTGGCAGTAACAGTTTAAGTTTAAGTAGAGCAAATAGGCATCTCTGTTATTGGTCAGACACCTCTGATACAAAGGGTAAGCTTTCCTTGGCGCTGTAGTTCGTAAACCACGAGAATCACAAGGTGCTGCTCGTCGGTAATGTAGAGCAAGCTCGACGAAAGCTCCACGCAGCTTTCTCTGCATTACCGACCGCGAGTTACGCGTAACAGTCGGTAATGTTACCATGGCGGTCGAACAGATGGCGGTAGAGTCGGTTTTCGAGCTTTCACGGGCACCGGAACGCGGGAAAATAATTACACGTTTTATCGACGAGATTCTTTTCGGTGCTCGAGCACGTATTCACTGCAATTCCATCTTTAATTGGACTCTCCAGGCTCGTGCGCCCTTCCCCCCGAGGAAATCCGATCTTTTAACAGGCCCTTTCGAGATTTAATTTCCATAAATTTACTTGGTAACCGTGACTAAATTTACAACGTCGTTTTTAAAAATTTGGAAGGTCGCTAAAATCGTGTGCACTTGTGTTGAAAGTTTAACCTAAGCTATTTGTTGGACAGTTATTGAGCTTATTAAATAAATTTTTAGTTCGAAACAAATAAAATGTATATTCAAATTAAATACTTCTATGACTTTTTAATTCAGAATTTGAATAATTATAATGTTTATGGAACAAACTTTCCTGTTCCATAGAGTATTTTTGTATAATAATATTATTTGTTTCAAACAAAAATATATAGACGAGTTCATTAATTAATAATTAATAAACGCAATATAAATAAATAATTAAAATAAAATCGATTATAGTCTTCCGAAAATATCATAAAAAATCATTCAAAACACAATCAGTATTAATGGTTGAAAAATGAATATTTTTAACAATTATTAGCAGAAATAAAGAATAAAAATTATTCTAAAAATGTTTAGAAATAATAATATCAATTTCCAAACTTTCTCATTACACAAAAATCATTATTTTTGACTAAATATTAATGGTCGAAAAACAAATATTCTTAACAATTATTAGCAGAAATAAAGAATAAAAATTATTCTAAAAATGTTTAGAAATAATAATATCAATTTCCAAACTTTCTCATTACACAATAATCATTATTTTTGACTAAATTAACACTTAACATGGTTAATAACATTCACGAATATTATCCCCTTACTTTTCCATCCAAAAAAACAAAAACAAAAAAAAAAAACACTTTATTTTAGGTTTTTACAGTAATTTCTACCCCTTAAGGGAAAGGGCGAATAGAACTCTGTTTTGGCCAAATTTCGTTCATGATCCCGGATCCCCAATAATTTCTATTTAATTCAAAACACTATTTTTTCTCATTTGGTCACCACTATAATCTAGGAATAAATTTTAGCGATAATTGATGATTTTTTTAGCGAACGCATGATGAACGCGTTAGAATCTACGTAAAATTAAATTGAAAAATGTTATTTCGACAAAGTTACAAGGGGGGAGGAGGGGAGGGGGGGTGGAAATAAATGCAAAATAGGAGTATGACGCGTGCAAGTATACCTGTGCGCGACAGTGGCTCCAACGTCATCATTTTGCACTATTTTTGACTAAATATACTTTCTTTATAACACTTAACATGGTTAATAACATTCTTGAATATCATCCCCTTACTTTTCACATCCAAAAAGAGAAAAAAAAACGCTTTATTTCAGCTTTTTACAGTAATTTCTACCGCTTAAGGGAAAGGGTGAATTTCTATTTAATTCAAAACACTATTTTTTCCCGCTACAAAGATCCAAGAACAAATTTTAGCGATAATTGGTAAATTCTTAGCAAACACACGACGTACGCGTTAGAATCTACGTAAAATTAAATTGAAAAATGTTACTTCGACAAAGTTACAAAAAAGAGAGAAAAAAAACGCTTTATTTCAGGTTTTTACAGTGATCTTACCCTTTAAACGAAAGGGTGAATTTCTATTTAATTCAAAACACTATTTTTTCTCTATTTTTTCCGCTACGAAGATCCAAGAATAAATTTTATTGTTAACGTGTTAGAATCCCTGTAAAGTTAAATTGAAAAATGTTATTTCGACAAAGTTACAAGGGGGAGGGAGGAAATAAGTGCAAAATAGGGGTATGACGCGCGCAAGTGTACCTGTGCGCGAAGACGCCCGTGGGGAAAGTGACCTTTGCGCGGTTCGAATTTGTTTTCGAAACATGTTCGTGCCCCGCGCAGGTACGTTACTGCGCCCTCCACGGAGACTGCGTGGCGTTCCGCGCAGCGCCGTCGATCCCCCCCGCGGTTATAAAAGGAACCGCCGGCGCCCGGAGTGCGCCAGTCGCACAGTGAACCTGGTGGCGCACGCACCGCGAACGTGAGAAACCAGCGACACGTTTATCCAGGTGAGTCGCATGCACGGGGCTTAGATATTTAGAAGAGATTACACGCTGTGCATGCGCCAGAAACGCGAGAAAACACCAAGAAAACAGGAAAATGTATCCATCGCCCACCATCCGGAGGATCGAAGGTGAACCGGAAGACGTACAGTTTCGAAAATGTCCACCTTCGCGTTCGTCGTACGGAGAATCCCAATTTCTCGGGTCACTTTCCCCCCCCCTGAGTTTTCCGGGAAAACTCGAACCTCGGGGATCGTTTATTCGTGTCTGCTTTTCCCACGGTTGTGATTAGTCCAGTTTTCTTTATTTCCTCGTGCATTACCAAGAATATATCCCCCCATTTAGACAGTGGTGAAACGTCGATGGCAGTTCAGTGTCGTTATGCATGTGTGTCGTATTTGGTAGAATTCGAGAATATTCGAGATTCGAGGAAATCTGGTGTGGAAAATGTTATGGCTGTTTCTTCTGGGAATATCTGACTACTGTGTTCGCAGGGAACAGGTGATTCGTACATGTAATTGATTAGAAATCGATTACCAAGGTAAATGCTTCTATTTTCAATATATTTGTTTTTTTTTCTGGCTTCAAACGGTAAAAGAGAGTTTTAGATATTTTTTGTTTATGTTTTTGATGTGAGAACTATTCTATGGGTGTTATTTTATAAAAGTTACAGTTTACTGTGTATTTAAATTGAAATTCTTAAGAAACTAGTGTATTTGATTATGGTTGTTCTAGTATGAGTGTCTGATAGTGCAACGAAGTAATTAACGTTTAATTATTAACGTAACAGTTCTTTTAATCGATTCCACTAATTAGTTTCTAAATATGTCGATTTTAAGTGGTCTTCAGAAATGCAAAATTTTACTTAAAATTGTTTAAAATCGATAAAATAGATTGTTTATTAGGCATTTTATTTACCAAGCTCTTTTCATCAATTGTTCTACTTATTCTAATCTCAAATAATAGATAACTTATTTTATTAAGGTAAATGCTTCAATTTTCAATATTTAAAATTTATTTTTTTTGTGATTTTGTGACAAAATTAAAAATTTTCAAATCATACTAAAAAAATTATATATAGCTTCAGGGGTCAATTACAAGCATTTTTGGTGAATAGACATAACCTCGAAATCCTAACCATTTTCTAGAAAAAAATTGGAGAAAGTGTGAAATTTTTCGACAAAATTAAAAAATTTCAAATTGTTCTGAAAAAATTATTTTTAGTTGAGAGGGTCAATTATAAGCACTTTTTATTATTAGACATTTCCTCGAAATCCTACTCGTTCTCGAGAAAAAAATTCGAAAAGGTGTGAAAATTTCGAGGGGGAAAAAGAATTTCGAATCTTTTTGGAAAAATTATTTTCAGTTGCGGGGCTCTATTGTAATCAATTTTTATTATTAGACATTTCCTCGAAATCCTACTCGTTCTCGAGAAAAAAATTCGAAAAGGTGTGAAAATTTCGAGGGGGGAAAAGAATTTCGAATCTTTTTGGAAAAATTATTTTCAGTTGCGGGGCTCTATTGTAATCAATTTTTATTATTAGACATTTCCTCGAAATCCTACTCGTTCTCGAGAAAAAAATTCGAAAAGGTGTGAAAATTTCGAGGGGGAAAAAGAATTTCGAATCTTTTTGGAAAAATTATTTTCAGTTGCGGGATTCTATTATAGTCATTTTTTGTCATTATACATACCCACGAAATCGTACGCATTTTCGAGAAAAAAATTCGAGAATGTATGAAATTTTCGACAAAATTGAGAAATTTCGAATCGTTCTGGAAAAATTATTTTCAGTTGCAGGGCTCTATTATAGTCATTTTTTGTCATTATACATACCCACGAAATCGTACGCATTTTCGAGAAAAAAATTCGAGAATGTATGAAATTTTTCGACAAAATTGAGAAATTTCGAATCGTTCTGGAAAAATTATTTTCAGTTGCAGGGCTCTATTATAGTCATTTTTTGTCATTATACATACCCACGAAATCGTACGCATTTTCGAGAAAAAAATTCGAGAATGTATGAAATTTTTCGACAAAATTGAAAATTTTCAAATCATACTAAAAAAATTATATATAGTTTCAGGGGTCAATTACAATCATTTTTGGTCAATAGACATACCCCTAAAATCCTACCCAGTTTCGAGAAAAAAAATTCATAACCTGCGGAACTTTAAATGTTAATAACTTTTTAACGAAGCCTCAATCAACAAATTGGTATTCTTGATTTTCGTCCTATTTTGGCCTCCAGAATCTCCCATTACAATTTTTCTACTATTTTGTAACTATTTCTAACTATTTTATTTATTGTTTTTCGTTATTTGTCGAACGCTTTCAAAATTATTTGAAAGGTAACTTTGTTTTTTTTTTCTCCAAACGGAAGCCTATATTTGTATTCCACGCGCAAAAAGAACAAATTGTATGAAACATTTTTCTATCAAATTTTATTTTTTATTAAAAATTCGTCGCTTTTGGTATCAAACGTATAAAGTATTGGATTGCAACATTGAAATGGCTGGTTTCTAGGTTGAAATAAAAGCACCTTGAGCCTCGGCACTCGACACCAATTTCTCTACTTTTCTCGTTGACCTCACCAGAAATCTACCTTTCGCGTTTCTTGGCGAATATTTTTGCTAGTTTGTTCATAATCCCATCTAAGCTCGTTTCAATCCCAATTCTCAATCATTCTCGATCATTGCGACAAAAATGAATAAAAACACTTTATAGTCTTCCAACAAGCAGTGCAAAGACGAGTAATAAATGCACCTTGCCTTGGTATTCCAAGGTTACTTAATGTCACATTTAATTTCGATCTAAAAATCTCAAAATCGATCTTGAATTTGTAATAAATATTCGAATGAAATATAGGCGCAGAATTTTAATTTTTTTTAATAAGTATTCTGAACTTGATCGACAAAGTTGAAGTTAAAATGAAATACAATGAAATTCTTATGAAATAGCCTTATTATAATAAAAAAAAGTTTGCTTAATAATAAGAATAGTTAATTTTTATTTGGATGGTAAAAATTGACTGATATTTTTAAATGAAATACAATGAAATTCTTATGAAATAGCCTTATGGTATAGGAAAAAGTTATTTAATAAAAAGAATAGTCAGTATTTATTTGGATAGTAATAATTTTTATTCAAAATTGATTTACAGACCAATAAAAATACCGTTTGTATATATAAAAGTTTGACTTTCGGGTGTTCCTGAATAACTCCTGTCGAGCACACTTTCAGAAATGGCGTCGCAGAAAGCTCTAGCGTTACGGTTATTGTAAAACCAGGAATCGAGAGAATTGAAGAGAAAGGCGGCCACTAAACGGGAAGTCGTATAATGTATTTCCAGACACGGATGGAAGTATCGTTTGTTCCGGCGGAACACGAGCTACGTGGATTACTCTACATTCCGTGGTGTCGTTCCTCTTTGTGTTCCACATAGGGATTTAGACCGTAGCGTTTCTTTAGTTACGCCCACAGCGTATCGCGATGCAAACGGAGCAGCAACGTTACCAATAAACATTTATTTTACCTGAAAACGACCGGGGTGTTTACGTTTCCGCTTTGTTGTGCGTTTTGAAGCTCGAAAACCACCCACTCACGCCCACAGAACCAACGAAATTTCAGAGACTTTATTAACCCCTTAATTTACGATTTAATTTCAAATAATTTGTCAAACTTCTGCCATTCAATTTTGTTTTAATAAAAATTGTTATAAATAGAATAGAGTTGTTTTATAAATATCTTGTGAATGTAAAAATCTGTTGATTTTGATTTATAAATGAGTGAATGGTCCGATAATCGTGAAACTTGACGTCAAAAACATGTAACTGGTCGAAACACGTGTGTAATTGCCATGGCAAGAAATGGCCATTTGCAGCACGAAAAGAAGGAGATACCATGACACGACTCAGAGCAGAACATTGTCAAATAGTGCAAGAACACCTAAGAACAGAGAAAAAAATAGAATCACCCCCTCTGCAATTTATATTATCGAACGTGACTCTGTCGACATATGTCCATATGTGGCATCGAATACACCTACGAATCGAAATCTAACTTCGGGAAATTTCACGTCCATCGAGTCAATTTTACTCTTAATTTTAGACAATTAACACTTTACCGACCGATAGCCTATTAATCGACTGTTTTATCGACGTTTACCGACCGAGAGCCGATTAATCAACTGTTTTACCGGCCAACGCTTACCGACCGATAGCCTATTAATCAACTGTTTTATCGGTCGGTAAGCGTTGGCCGGTAAAACAGTCGATTAATAGGCTATCGGTCGGTAAAGTGTTAATAGTATTTTTCGACTGTTTGCAAAGTGGAGAATTGAAATTGAATGCAAGAAGGGGAGAAATCTGAACTGGTGGCTTTCCCCCATCGATTTTAACGATTGTTAGGAATTTTTTTAAGTACAATTGAGGGAGACACCATGGTCACGTCCATCGAGTTAATTTTACTCGTTTAATTTTAGACAATTGATAGTATTTTTCGACTGTTTGCAAAGTGGAGAATTGAAATTGAATGCAAGAGGGGGAGAAATCTGAACTGGTGGCTTTCCCCCATCGATTTTAACGATTTTTAGGAATTTTTTTGAGTACAATTGAGGGAGCATGGTCAGGGCTGCTAGGTTTAGGCTTGAAAGATGCAGTGACCTGTAAGGCGGGTTTACAAGGGATGAGTAGGCATCCCTCTTAATCCCACTTTCAGGGCTGCTTCAGATTTTGCATATTACAATGGTTTTCTAAAAATAACGACGTGTAGGAAGCGGAGTGACGCTCGTGACACTCTCCGAGGTGCGAATACATTCGCCTGGAATATTTGTTTAGCCCTTATTCGTTACTTTTTTTATTTTAGAAGAAATCTAAAACTCTAAATCTAAATCTAATTCTGAAAAAATCAAAATTGTGTGACTGTTTCATGAAATTTGCCTGTATTCTTCAATTCGAGTCAAAAGAATCTTTTAAGTGGCGCAGAAACATTGAAATTTTAATTTTCTGCCCTTTCAAAGAAATTTTTTTTTTAAATATTTCATGTGTCAGTTTTTGTGTAGTTTTGAGATTAAAAATAATCGTTGTTTCCTTGTAAAACACAAGTATTTAATATTTCGATTAGTTTTATTCACGAAATAATAATATTGTACAAATTATATAGAAATAATGTTTGATTTCAATTTTTTTCTCCAAAATGGTTAGGATTTCGAGGGTATGTCTATCGACCAAAAATGATTGTAATTTACCCCTGCAATTAACAATATTTTTTCTAGAACGATTTGAAATTTTCTAATTTTATCGTAAAATTTCATAGCTTCTCGAATTTTTTTCTCGAAAATGGTAAAGATTTCAAAGGTATGTCTATCCACCAAAAATGATTGTAATTTACCCCTGCAATTAACAATATTTTTTCTAGAACGATTTGAAATTTTCTAATTTTATCGTAAAATTTCATACCTTCTCGAATTTTTTTCTCGAAAATGGGTAGGATTTCGAGGGTATGTCTATTCACAGAACATGATTGTAATAGACCCCCGCAAACAAAAATAATTTTTTCAAAACGATTTGAAATTTTCTAATTTTATCGTAAAATTTCATACCTTCTCGAATTTTTTTCTCGAAAATGGTTAGGATTTCGAGGGTATGTCTATCGACCAAAAATGATTGTAATTCACCCCTGCAACTGAAAATATTTTTTCCAGAACGATTTGAAATTTTTTATTATTTTTATATTAAACGAAAGTTGTTGGAAATGAAATTCGATAGAATCGATAGTAACCGAGACATTGTCCCGACCCTTCCTGTCTTTGATACCCTTTCTAGGGTAAGTAGCAGCAAAGCGTTGTTTATTTGTGTCGCAGAAAGTAAAACGGGAAACGTTTCACGCCAGGAAGTACTAAAATAATTTTTTTATTCAAACGGTATGATCTATCTTGAGCAATATCGGTTAAATTCAGCTTAATATGAATTAAAATTTACATTAAACTACAAGTCATTAAAATATATTCACTATTGGAGGAGTTATGGCTGTTTGAAGATTGGGTCATTTCTTATGGGGGTTTTTTCATTTTACGGGGTCAAGGATCAACTTTTCGAATATTTTTGGAATTTTTAGATATTCTTCACTAAAATACGCGTTGTTTGCCGTTTGAAACATTGAAATCGTCCAATCCGTTCAGAAGTTATGACGTTTTAAAGATCCGCATGAAATTTCAGGGAAGCATATCAATGTATGGTCAGACATATTTTCGGTAAGGAATTTTTGTTTCATTAAAATATATTCACTATTGCAGGAGTTATGGCTGTTTGAAGATTGGGTCATTTCTTATGGGGGTTTTTTCATTTTACGGGGTCAAGGATCAACTTTTCGAATATTTTTGGAATTTTTAGATATTCTTCACTAAAATACGCGTTGTTTGCCGTTTGAAACATTAAAATCGACCAATCCGTTCAGAAGTTATGACATTTTAAAGATTCGCATGAAATTTCAGGGAAGCATATCAATGTATGGTCAGACATATTTTCGGTAAGGAATTTTTTTCTCGAAACTGAGTAGGATTTCGAGGATATGTGTATTGACCAAAAATGCTTATAATTGACCATCGCAACCAAAAATAATTTTTTCAAAACGATTAAAAATTTTTTTTTTCGCGGAAACGTTTCTCAAGAAAGAAAAGACGTCATCGCGACAGTCTTTATAATTCATTCTGCGCTCGTTAACCCAGCTACGCTCGCACATAGCACTTTAGTTTGAACAAAGCTGCTTATAGCGAAATGTTCTCGCTTCGTCGAGGTTTCCAAACGTCGGTGATCCGGAATTCGCGTGTAAAAATACGCGTTCACGTGGGAGAGAAACGTGGGGGGAACAGGTAGCCCCTTTGGCAATCAATCGTCGCCCCTTTAACACACGCTGGGTCATTTTAGACCCGGACAACACTCACCAATCCACTCATTCGTTTCCCCCTATTTTCTAAAACGTCGATGTTTGTGGTATTCTGTGACTGTTTATATTAAATTACGGGGGAAAAAGAAATCAATTTTTTTCCATCTAGATGACTGTTATGATCGTTGAAATAGTGTCATTCCGTATTAAAAATGTTATAGTTTTGGGAAACCATTAAGGGGCCATAAAATTATAAATTAAATGATAAAAACATAAAATTCAAGAAATTAATTTTCTTTTAATTAACATTGTAATATTGTTATTACTATATCTCCAGTTTCTATCAAATAAAATTGAGCGAAAATTTTGTAAAAAAACTTGAATTTTTAAGTTTTGAAAACTTTGATTTGTCATTATTCAAGTTTGTTGAATTACTTCACCTTGATTTTTACGTTTCTATTTCAATTCTGTAATTAAAACTCTTCCTGACGATCATTTTCGACAATAATTCGACAATTAACGATTTTTATAATGCAACTTTCACAGTATATTAAATAACATGTTAGTTTAATAAGTGTTCGAAATTTTCGTGAAGTTTTAACGTTGAACAGCGAAATAAGGAACTTCTGGGACCGAAAAATTGCCAAAAATTTCATAGAAACATCCTGCATACCATCGAGTTTTACGTTGATTTGGGTGAAAACGTTTGAAACGTGTTGGAAAAAGGAGAACGATTCATTACAAGCGAAAGAACATTTAACGAAGTAACTTTAATGGAGGGTGATCGATAGTAGTGACACATTGTCAGTGATATAGTGCACGGTTTCTGAATCTAGGGCACTATCTTTATCGGTATAAATACACCCTTTGAGCACTATTCGGTGAACCGTGAAACTTGTTCGCCTTCCTTACGTGACATATCCAGATGCAAAAAAAAATCATTTCTTATTTATATACATACGTACATATACCAAATATTCCACGCTAAAAGAATTTATTTTATCACTCAACAGGGTTGGATTAAAAATTAAAAATAGAGAAGTAAGTATTTTAAAGAATTTTCGATCGAATTAAAAACTTTCAAATCCTACTAAAAAAATTATATTTAGTTACAGGGGTCGATTGCAATTATTTTTTGTCATTATACATACCCCAGAAATCATACGCATTATCGAGAAAAAAATTCTAGTAGGTATTGAAATTTTTCGACGAAATTGAAAAATTTCAAATGACACTAAAAAAATTATATTCAGTTGCAGGAGTCAATTACAAGCATTTTTGGTGAATAGACATACCCTCGAAATCCTACGCATTTTCGAGAAAAAAATTCCTTACCGAAAATATGCCTGACCATACATTGATATGCTTCCCTGAAAATTCATGCGAATCTTTAAAATGTCATAACTTCTGAACGGATTGGACGATTTCAATGTTTAAAAAGGCAAACAACGCGTATTTAGATGAAGAATACGTAGAAATAGCAAAAATATTCGAAAAGTTGATCCTTCACCCCGCAAAATAAGAAAACCCCCATAAAAATCATCCAATTTTCAAACGACCATAACTCCTCTACAATAGTGAACATATTTCAATGAAACTTTTTTCTAAAATAGAGCTCATGGGCACCTACAAAAAAGTATTAGACAACTTTTCTGTAGAGCGTCCAGCAAAATTACTAAAAATGAAAAACTAATTTTCAAGAAAAATCGACAGGATTGTAGGGTGCCTACGAAAAAAAAAATTTCAAATCGTTCTGGAAAAATTATTTCCGGCTGTGGGGGTCAATTACAATCATTTTTGGTCATCACACGTATCCACAAATTCCTGTCCAGTTTCGAGAAAAAAATTCGAGAAGCTTGTGAAATTTTTCGACGAAATTAAGAAATTTCAAATCGTTCTAAAAAAATTATTCTTGGCTGTTGGGGTCTATTACAAGCATTTTTGGTCAACAGACATACCATCGAAATCCTCCCAATTTTCGAGAAAAAAATTCGAGTAAGTACTGAAATTTTTAGATGAAATTCAAAATTTCAAAAGGATACTAAAAAAATTATTCTTATCTGTAGGGGTCTATTACAAGCATTTTTGGTCAACAGACATACCCCTAAAATCCTATCCATTTTCGAGAAAAAAATTCGAGAAGGTATGAAATTTTTAGACGAAATTAAAAATTTTCAAATGACACTAAAAAAATTATAGTCAGTTGCAGGAGTCAATTACAAGCATTTTTGGTCATTAGACGCACCCCCGAAATCTCGCGCATTTTCGAGAAAAAAATTCAGCAAGGGCGAAATCTTAAATGTTAATAACTTTTTAACGAAGCTTCAATCAAGAAATTGGTATTCTTCATTTTCGTCTTATTTTGGCCTCCAGAATCACCCAATAAAATTTTTCCCAGGGTTGGTAATTTTTTAGGGCTCGAAAAAATTCTTCGGCGGGAAAAAAATTTCAAATCACACTAAAAAAATTATGTTCAGTTACAGGGGTCAGTTACAAGCATTTTTGGTGATTAGACACACCCCCGAGATCCCACCCACTTTCGAGATAAAAATTCCTGTATGTTTCCCGACAAAAATGCGACATTTTCTCGCGCAGTCGCGCTTTTTCCACATCCTGGCGGCGATCCAAGTCGTGGAATAAATAATTATCGACGAAAGGTCGAAGAAGACTTGGTTTTACATCCCCCAGTGTAACCAACCGGACCTTCAATCTCCTTAAAATCACTTGAAATTGACCTGGATGTTACCCAATTCGGTTCTTCTGTAAATTTCCTGTTTTAATTTTGCGAGCTCTCGTTCTTCGTGCTCCCCTTTATGTTGGCGGGCGTTTCGTGCCCTGTGGCGAGAAAGGGGGTCCTTGAGGCGCAGGTAGTAGCGAAATCTCGCCTTAAAATGGCCGCTTTCGCGAAACACGGAGGCAGTGATTGGACGACGCGTGTGCAACGTGTGCGCCACGTGTCACCGGCGGTACGAAAGCAATGATTCACTGCTCTTCTTTTGTTATCACGCAGGTACAATCTTTTTCCCGTCGGGTTTTCCTTTTCTCTTTTCGTTTTGTGCCCTTTATTCCCACGAAGACTTATGAGTTTCGTGTTTTGCGGACGGACGAGCACCCACGAAACTGAAATCGCTGCTGATTTTTCTCTGTTTCGAACCGTGGACTCTTTGTTTTGCGGAAACCATCATTTGGCGACCGTGAAAGTACAGTGAAATTAAATTTTCCAAATTAAAGTCCCAAATCGTTCTAAAAAAATTATTGTCAATTGCAGCAGTCGATTGCAATCATTTTTGGTTATTACACGTGCCCTCGAAATCCGAACCATTTTCGAGAAAAAAATTCGAGAAAGTATCGAAATTTTTAGATGAAATTAAAAAATTTCAAATCATACTAAAAAAATTATATTTAGCTACAGGGGTCAATTATAATCATTTTTGGTTATTACACATATCCTCGAAATCCTACGCATTTTCGAGAAAAAAATTCCTTTCCGAAAATATGTCTGACCATACATTGATATGCTTCCCTGAAAATTCATGCGAATCTTTAAAATGTCATAACTTCTGAACGGATTGGACGATTTTAATGTTTGAAACGGCAAACAACGCGTATTTTAGTGAAGAATATGTAGAAATTCCAAAAATATTCGAAAAGTTGATCCTTGACCCCGTAAAATGAGAAAAACCGCCATAAGAAATGACCCAATTTTTCAAACAGCCATAACTCCTGCAATAGTGAATATATTTTAATGAAATTTTGGGGCAGAGTAGAGCTCATGGATACCTGCAAAAAAGTACTAAACAAAATTTCCGTAGGACGTCGAACAAATTTATTAAAAATGAAAAACGAATTTTTAAGAAAAATTGCCAAGTGCCTAAATTTTTCGGCGAATAAAAATTTCAAATCGTTTTAAAAAAATTATTTTTAACTAGGGAGGTTAATTACAATCATTTTTGGTCGATAGACACACCCCCAAAATCCTAACCATTTTCGAGAAAAAAATTCCTTATTGAAAATATAATTTCAAGCTAGAAAAGTCACTCTTTGAAACGTCATAACTTTTGAATGGATTGAAGTATTTTAATGTTTCACGCGGCAAACAACGCGTATTTAGATGGAGAATACGTAGAAATTCCAAGAATATTCGAAAAGTTGATCCTTGACCCCGTAAAATGAAAAAACCCCCATAAGAAATGACCCAATCTTCAAACAGCCATAACTCCTGCAATAGTGAATATATTTTAATGAAACTTTTTTCTAAATTAGAACTCATGAGTACCTACAAATAAGTATTAGACAACTTTTCTGTAGGGCGTCAAACAAAATTACTAAAAATCAGAAACGACCTCTTAGGTAAAATCGACAGGGTGCCTAAATTCGACGAAATTGAAAAGTTTCAAGTCAGTCTCGAAAAATTATTTTCGATCGCAGGTGCCAATTACAATCATTTTTTATTAAGAGGCGTACCCTCGAAATCCTAACCATTTTCGAGAAAAAAATTCGAGTAGGTACTGAAATTTTTGGACGAAATTAAAAAATTTCGAATCGTTTTGAAAAAATTATTCTCGGTTGCGGGGGTCAATTACAATCATTTTTGGTTATTACACATACCCTCGAAATCCTACGCATTTTCGAGAAAAAAATTCCTTACCGAAAATATGTCTGACCATACATTGATATGCTTCCCTGAAATTTCATGCGAATCTTTAAAATGTCATAACTTCTGAACGGATTGGACGATTTTAATGTTTAAAATCGCAAACGACGCGTATTTTAGTGAAGAATATCTAAAAATTCCAAAAATATTCGAAAAGTTGATCCTTCACCCCGTAAAATGAGAAAACCCCCATAAAAAATGACCCAATCTTCAAACGTCCATAACTTCCACAATAGGGGACGTATCTCAATAAAATTTAGTATGGACGTAGAGCTCATGGATACCTACGAAAAAGTACTAAACAAAATTTCCGTGGGACGTCAAACAAATTTATTAAAAATGAAAAAAGATTTCAAATTATTGCAGGATCAAATAATTAAAATAATACGTAACACAATGATATTTGATTGGTTTCGTTGTGTCTGTAAAAAGAAAATATTTTGATTATATGATATTATTTAAAAAAATAGCCAATAAATTGTTAATAGAGACATTATCAATAAATTAATCATTTTATACCAATTTTCTTTGGAATGTTTCACCGTTAAATAGTCGAAGCCAGCTGAAATATCGAGGCGTCCGATTCACATTTCACCTTAAATTTTTTAGTTACCCTCCGGGGAAATTAGGACACCCGGAAATTCGGAAAATTTTGTAACACCGGGGGCATACAGAGTGGTTCATTTTTCATTGATGCTATATAGGGCTTGGAAGGGTAAAAATCGATCTTTATAAAAAATGCAGGCTTCCCTTTCTCACAGAATGACTGCGGAGCAATGAAAAATACAACAAAATGGTTTAAAGGCAGCTTCGTCCCTTTTTGTCTTCGATTTATTTAAATAATGTAACACGGTAAAAAGAGTGTGAGATAGTGATTCTCGTTCCAAATTGGTGCAATCTACTTGCTGTAAATAAAACTACAAATCTCAGATGAAAAGTTAAAGATTTTTTAATTGATTTGATTTTGAATTTGAATTTGATTTTTAAAATGTATGAAAATGAGTATATCTATGAAATATTCAATATTTCATTAGTAAAGATTTTAATGGGACATACTGGAGGCCAAAATAGGGCGAAAGTCAAGAATATCAATTTGTTGATGGAGGCTTCGTTAAAAAGTTATTAACATTTAAAGTTCCGCTTATAAAGAATTTTTTTCTAGAAAATGGGTAGGATTTTGGGGGTATGTCTAATGACCAAAAATGATTGTAATTGACCCCTGGACCTGAAAATAATTTTTCCAAAACGATTTGAAATTTTTTTTTCCGTCGAAAAATTTCACACCTTTTTGAATTTTTTTCTCGAAAATGCGCAGGATTTCGGGGGAATGACTATAGACCAAAAATGCTTATAATTGACCCCTACAGCCAAGAATAATTTTTCCAGAACGATTTGAAATTTTCCAATTTCGCCGAATTTCAGGGGAATCACCATTCATGGTCAGACATTCTAAACATGAACTATTTTGTATTAGAAGCTACCTGGTAGGTCTACGTACATTATAAAGTCAGTAAAAGAGGTTATTAGTCTAACTTTCTTCTCAAATAATGAAAACAAAACGAATTACTCTTACAATTAGGATAACGACAATATAAGAATGAATATTAAATGGTGGGAGATCAACGTATTAGATAAAACGGAAGTGGAGCATCCGGGATCCAAGTTTCCACAAATTCCCGAAGGATGGAGAGCTCTGCAGCTTAATCAACAGAGCTACGCGAAACACGAGTTCAAAGGGAATTGCATAGAAGCGCCGCAGATTTCATCAAAGTCTCTGATTAAATCTCTCGGTCGACGATACATTTTTATTGAATCGTGCATATACGACGGTGTATACGTTATATCAGATAATATAATTCGAACGAATTCTTACACAGAAACACACATTTCAAATAAACTGAAAACGAAACGCAAGGCGTCGAGTTTGGAGTTTGGAGTTTGAAATTCCCTTTCAAGTTCCAAGCAAAGCTACCTTCAATTTTGTTTAGACACGTTCATTGTTTTAATTAATGGATAATCGAAATTTGAAAACCCAGACCTAACCCAGACCAATTCATCGCTGATAACGGAGGTTAGGTTTGGGTTAGGTCTGGGTTAGGTCTGGATTAGATCTGTATTAGGTCTCGGTTAGGTCTGGGTTAGGTCTGGATTAGTTCTGGGTTAGGTCTGGGTTAGGTCTGGATTAGTTCTGGGTTAGGTCTGGGTTAGGTCTGGATTAGTTCTGGGTTAGGTCT
This sequence comes from Colletes collaris, assembly GCA_030068185.1. NCBI lineage: Eukaryota > Metazoa > Arthropoda > Insecta > Hymenoptera > Colletidae > Colletes > Colletes collaris. Next base: position 3,416,369 of record JASGYR010000076.1, on the reverse strand, counting down.
GGGTTAGGTCTGGATTAGATCTGGGTTAGGTCTGGGTTAGGTCTGGGTTAGGTCTGGAGTTCTGGGTTAGGTCTGAGTCTGGATTAGTTAGGTCTGGGTTAGGTCTGGGTCTGGGTAGGTCTGGGTCTGGGTTAGGTCTGGGTTAGGTCTGGATTAGTTCAGGTCTGGGTTAGGTCTGGGTTGGTCTGGGTTAGGTCTGGGTTAGGTCTGGGTTAGGTCTGGGTTAGGTCTGGGTTAGGTCTGGATTTGATCTGAGTTAGCTCTGGGTTAGGTCTGGATTAGATCTGAATTAGATTTGGGTTAGGTCTGGTTTAGGTCTGGGTTAGGTCTGGGTTAGGTCTGGATTTATAGATAACCTTATTCCCCTAGGGAATAGATTTATTTATTTTTAAATAGATTTAACCCAGACCTAACCCAGACCTAATCCAGACCTAATCCAGACCTAACCCAGACCTAACCCAGATCTAATCCAAACCTAACCCAGATCTAATCCAGATATAATCCAGACCTAACCCAGACCTAACCCAGACCTAACCCAGACCTAACCCAGACCTAACCCAGACCTAACCCAGACCTAACCCAGACCTAACCCAGTCCTAACCCAGACATAACCCAGTCCTAACCCAGAACTAACCCAGACCAATCCCAGACCTAACCCAGTCCTAACCCAGACATAATCCAGTCCTAACCCAGACCTATCCCAGACCTAACCCAGACCTAACCCAGTCCTAACCCAGACCTAACCCAGACCTAACCCAGACCTAACCCAGACCTAACCCAGACCTAACCCAGACCTAACCCAGACCTAATCCAGATCTAATCCAGACCTAACCCAGACCTAACCCAGATCTAACCCAGACCAAGGGTCACTCCAATGATGGCGATAATTCTTCGCGATTATTATTTCATTTAATTTACACGTCGCCACATAAACAAATTCTTTCAAACAGAAAATATTAACACTAGATTTACGGGCATTGATCGCGCGTATATTTATTGATACCTTTCGTGTTGACGATTATCATAAAATACGATTTTTCTTTTAATTAGAATATGCATTCATGCCATTGCATCGAGCAAATTCAACGTAAGTTGTTAAAAATTAATATTTACGCGTTCTACAATTTTAAATATGGAATCTGGCATCCGTCAAATTGACGGCTTCCGTAAATCTGGTGTTAAAATGGTTTGAAAAGGAATTAACGTTCAATCGATTCCTACATTAAGTTTACTTTGTGCAAGATAAGACATTTGATTTATTTTTCATATTTTTCTCCACGTGTTCGTATTAATTTAACCAGTTTTTATTTTTGGTCGAATAAATCCGGAAAATGCCGCTAGAGAACGCAATTTTTAACGACTGAATAATCACTTTGTCCGGCTCGCGAGCGGTGAAAATGTGTCTTCTTTTTATTCGCGCGCTGTTATATAATATTACAGCGTAACTTTTCCATGGACCTAATTCTATGCATTAAAACGTAAGTGTCTTCACAATTTCGTAAAAAAGAAAACGATTAGAACATAAATGAGACGTAATTTTACAATTATACACTTTCGTAATACCCCCAAAAAAGCACAGAATAAAATATTCCTAATGCGTGCTACAAACTGACTCATAAGCTATATTTAAATTTACAATTTTACATTTTTTACCTGAAGAATATTGATTAAATCGCGTATAAATTAGTTGGAGAAGTTATTTTTATTATTTATTACTATGTGAATGGGTTTTGACAAATTTTGTTCATCAGGATTACATTTAAAAAGTTTTAAACTTTCTTTTGCCTTTAGCATATTAAAAAAAAGCTCAATATTTTCGAAAAATCTCTATTCTCAACGATAAAGACGCGTCTGTTGAATATTTTCACCAAATTTGAACTCAGTCGGTCTGCTAAATCTTGAAATACCATGAAAACCACTTTAAATGTGTTTTTTAAAACAATAGCTTATAACTCCCCCAATTTTTAATACTTTTTGATGAAAAAAATGCTGTACATACTTACAAGTTGAATAAATATATCTGCAAAGTCTGTTGAGGCGTTCGAAATCTCGCGCCAATAATCACGCGGGCCAAGTGGCGCCACCTGTAATAAGATTGGAGGGAAAGTATTCCCGAGGAACAAAGTTTATCAAGAATTATCGAGTTATCGTGAATTAGGTATTTCTCAGACTTCGTTATCCTTTATTGTATAAATATAAACCTAGATAAGTTAGGTTAAGGTTAAGGTTAAGTTAAGGAAGGGTGTAAGGAGGATTGTAGGATAAGGAGGAGGCTTGTAACCCTAAGGGGAACACAATAAAGTGACTACTACTACTACGTATAAATATAAACGAATATTTTCGATCTTTACTTACTTTTCGATGTTTAAATTTCCAGATATACCAAAAGCTTCCGAGGGCAGCCCGGCGAAAGTAGAGCAAGAGTCCCCTCGCGAGAAGTCAGGGGAGACGAAGGAGCCAAAAGAGTCGCAGGAAAAGGAAGACACAGTCGCGGATCAAGAAAGGGAGAAAGCCGCGACGAGAATACAAGCGGCGTTCCGCGGCCTACACGTTAGGAAGAGTATGAAAGAGACTGAATCCTCGACAAAGCAGACGGGGACCAAATCCGATCCAGACCCTACCAAAGAACAACTTCAGGAGGAATTCCGCGCCGACGACAAGGGTGAGTGTCACCTACGAACCCTTCAAATCGTCCCTCTAATTTAAGAATTCCCTTTTACCCGTCCACGTCGTTTCTAAATGCTTTCGTTCTCGCGGGGAGGGAAATCATAGAGTTTATTGAACGAAATGGCTATCTGTTCGCTTTGATCGCATTTTGGCTCGTTTGTTCTACGTGCTTTTGTCGATAAATCACACGGGAATATCTTCTACATTGGTGGGTGCGCAGAAAATAATTCTGTGTATAGTTTGAATGGTACAGACCTAACCCCCGTTATCAGCGATGAATTGGTCTGGGTTAGGTCTGGGTTAGGTCTGGGTTAGGTCTGGGTTAGGACTTAATTTACCCTTAAGGGGCCTTTCTACCTTGTGGGATTAAAAAAATCGATATTTTTTTTTTTGCATTTTCCTTTAGTATGTAGTCTCGAAAATATGTCTACCAAATATTAAATTGAAATTCGGAAAACTAACGAAGTTATAGCCTACTGTAATGTACCACGCGCAGGGATATATAACTGGACGTGAAACTTTAAAGCTGTTTTTCTCGAAACTACATTTTTCGGCACTGCGTGCGTGATAACTAAAAAACTATTCAAGATATCAACATGAAATTTATACAGTATCATCAGAACTGGTCTCCCTATAGCATGAACTAGGATAATTGCGATATATGCAATACTTTTTCTTTTATTAACGTTCAAAGTAGACCCTTAGAACACGTTCAAAATAGACCCTTAGAACACGGTCAAAATAGACCCTTAGAACACGGTCACAATAGACCCTTAGAACAGGGTCAAAGTGGACCCTTAGAACACGTTCAAAATAGACCCTTAGAACAGGGTCAAAGTAGACCCTTAGAACACGGTCACAATAGACCCTTAGAACAGGGTCACAATAGACCCTTAGAACAGGGTCAAAATAGACCCTTAGAACAGGGTCAAAGTAGACCCTTAGAACAGGGTCAAAGTAGACCCTTAGAACACGGTCACAATAGACCCTTAGAACAGGGTCAACATAGACCCTTAGAACAGGGTCAAAGTAGACCCTTAGAACACGGTCAAAATAGACCCTTAGAACACGTTCAAAATAGACCCTTAGAACACGGTCACAATAGACCCTTAGAACAGGGTCAAAGTAGACCCTTAGAACACGGTCACAATAGACCCTTAGAACACGGTCAAAATAGACCCTTAGAACAGGGTCAAAGTAGACCCTTAGAACACGGTCACAATAGACCCTTAGAACACGGTCACAATAGACCCTTAGAACAGGGTCAAAGTAGACCCTTAGAACAGGGTCAAAGTAGACCCTTAGAACAGGGTCAACATAGACCCTTAGAACACGTTCAAAATAGACCCTTAGAACACGGTCACAATAGACCCTTAGAACAGGGTCAACATAGACCCTTAGAACACGTTCAAAATAGACCCTTAGAACACGGTCACAATAGACCCTTAGAACAGGGTCAAAGTAGACCCTTAGAACACGGTCACAATAGACCCTTAGAACAGGGTCAACATAGACCCTTAGAACACGTTCAAAATAGACCCTTAGAACACGGTCACAATAGACCCTTAGAACAGGGTCAAAGTAGACCCTTAGAACAGGGTCAACATAGACCCTTAGAACAGGGTCACAATAGACCCTTAGAACAGGGTCAAAATAGACCCTTAGAACAGGGTCAAAGTAGACCCTTAGAACAGGGTCACAATAGACCCTTAGAACAGGGTCAAAATAGACCCTTAGAACAGGGTCAAAGTAGACCCTTAGAACACGGTCAAAATAGACCCTTAGAACACGGTCACAATAGACCCTTAGAACAGGGTCAAAGTAGACCCTTAGAACACGTTCAAAATAGACCCTTAGAACAGGGTCAAAGTAGACCCTTAGAACACGGTCACAATAGACCCTTAGAACAGGGTCACAATAGACCCTTAGAACAGGGTCAAAATAGACCCTTAGAACAGGGTCAAAGTAGACCCTTAGAACACGGTCAAAATAGACCCTTAGAACACGGTCACAATAGACCCTTAGAACAGGGTCAAAATAGACCCTTAGAACAGGGTCAAAGTAGACCCTTAGAACAGGGTCAAAGTAGACCCTTAGAACACGTTCAAAATAGACCCTTAGAACACGGTCAAAATAGACCCTTAGAACACGGTCACAATAGACCCTTAGAACACGGTCACAATAGACCCTTAGAACAGGGTCAACATAGACCCTTAGAACACGGTCAAAATAGACCCTTAGAACACGGTCACAATAGACCCTTAGAACAGGGTCAAAGTAGACCCTTAGAACACGGTCACAATAGACCCTTAGAACAGGGTCACAATAGACCCTTAGAACAGGGTCAACATAGACCCTTAGAACACGTTCAAAATAGACCCTTAGAACACGGTCACAATAGACCCTTAGAACAGGGTCAAAGTAGACCCTTAGAACACGGTCAGAGTAGACCCTTAGAACAGGGTCAAAGTAGACCCTTAGAACACGGTCACAATAGACCCTTAGAACAGGGTCAACATAGACCCTTAGAACAGGGTCAACATAGACCCTTAGAACAGGGTCAAAGTGGACCCTTAGAACACGGTCAAAATAGACCCTTAGAACACGGTCAAAATAGACCCTTAGAACACGGTCACAATAGACCCTTAGAACAGGGTCAAAGTAGACCCTTAGAACACGGTCACAATAGACCCTTAGAACACGTTCAAAATAGACCCTTAGAACAGGGTCAAAGTAGACCCTTAGAACACGGTCACAATAGACCCTTAGAACACGGTCACAATAGACCCTTAGAACAGGGTCAAAGTAGACCCTTAGAACACGGTCAGAGTAGACCCTTAGAACAGGGTCAAAGTGGACCCTTAGAACACGTTCAAAATAGACCCTTAGAACAGGGTCAAAGTAGACCCTTAGAACAGGGTCAACATAGACCCTTAGAACACGTTCAAAATAGACCCTTAGAACACGGTCACAATAGACCCTTAGAACAGGGTCAACATAGACCCTTAAAACAGGGTCAACATAGACCCTTAAAACACGGTCGCAATAAACCCTTAGAACAGGGTCAACATAGACCCTTAGAACAGGGTCAACATAGACCCTTAGAACAGGGTCAAAGTGGACCCTTAGAACACGTTCAAAATAGACCCTTAGAACAGGGTCAACATAGACCCTTAGAACAGGGTCACAATAGACCCTTAGAACAGGGTCAAAATAGACCCTTAGAACAGGGTCAAAGTAGACCCTTAGAACACGGTCAAAATAGACCCTTAGAACAGGGTCAACATAGACCCTTAGAACAGGGTCAAAGTAGACCCTTAGAACAGGGTCACAATAGACCCTTAGAACAGGGTCAAAATAGACCCTTAGAACAGGGTCAAAGTAGACCCTTAGAACACATTCAAAATAGACCCTTAGAACACGGTCACAATAGACCCTTAGAACAGGGTCAAAGTGGACCCTTAGAACAGGGTCAAAGTAGACCCTTAGAACAGGGTCAAAGTAGACCCTTAGAACACGTTCAAAATAGACCCTTAGAACAGGGTCAAAGTAGACCCTTAGAACACGGTCACAATAGACCCTTAGAACACGGTCACAATAGACCCTTAGAACAGGGTCAACATAGACCCTTAGAACACGTTCAAAATAGACCCTTAGAACACGGTCACAATAGACCCTTAGAACAGGGTCAAAGTAGACCCTTAGAACACGGTCACAATAGACCCTTAGAACAGGGTCAAAGTAGACCCTTAGAACACGGTCACAATAGACCCTTAGAACAGGGTCAACATAGACCCTTAGAACAGGGTCAACATAGACCCTTAGAACAGGGTCAAAGTGGACCCTTAGAACACGGTCAAAATAGACCCTTAGAACACGTTCAAAATAGACCCTTAGAACACGGTCACAATAGACCCTTAGAACAGGGTCAAAGTAGACCCTTAGAACAGGGTCAACATAGACCCTTAGAACACGTTCAAAATAGACCCTTAGAACACGGTCACAATAGACCCTTAGAACAGGGTCAAAGTAGACCCTTAGAACACGGTCACAATAGACCCTTAGAACAGGGTCAACATAGACCCTTAGAACAGGGTCAAAGTAGACCCTTAGAACAGGGTCAAAATAGACCCTTAGAACAGGGTCAACATAGACCCTTAGAACAGGGTCAAAGTAGACCCTTAGAACAGGGTCAACATAGACCCTTAGAACAGGGTCACAATAGACCCTTAGAACAGGGTCAAAATAGACCCTTAGAACAGGGTCAAAGTGGACCCTTAGAACACGGTCAAAATAGACCCTTAGAACAGGGTCAGAATAGACCCTTAGAACAGGGTCAGAACAGACCCTTAGAACACGGTCAAAATAGACCCTTAGAACAGGGTCAAAGTAGACCCTTAGAACAGGGTCAGAATAGACCCTTAGAACAGGGTCAGAATAGACCCTTAGAACAGGGTCAAAGTGGACCCTTAGAACACGTTCAAAATAGACCCTTAGAACAGGGTCAAAGTAGACCCTTAGAACACGGTCAGAGTAGACCCTTAGAACAGGGTCAAAGTGGACCCTTAGAACAGGGTCAAAGTAGACCCTTAGAACAGGGTCAAAGTAGACCCTTAGAACACGTTCAAAATAGACCCTTAGAACACGGTCAAAATAGACCCTTAGAACACGGTCACAATAGACCCTTAGAACAGGGTCAAAGTGGACCCTTAGAACACGTTCAAAATAGACCCTTAGAACACGGTCAAAATAGACCCTTAGAACACGGTCACAATAGACCCTTAGAACAGGGTCAAAGTAGACCCTTAGAACACGGTCACAATAGACCCTTAGAACACGGTCACAATAGACCCTTAGAACAGGGTCAACATAGACCCTTAGAACACGTTCAAAATAGACCCTTAGAACACGGTCACAATAGACCCTTAGAACAGGGTCAAAGTAGACCCTTAGAACACGGTCAGAGTAGACCCTTAGAACAGGGTCAAAGTAGACCCTTAGAACACGGTCAAAATAGACCCTTAGAACAGGGTCAACATAGAACAGGAGAACAGGGTCAACATAGACCCTTAGAACACGGTCAAAATAGACCCTTAGAACAGGGTCAACATAGACCCTTAGAACACGTTCAAAATAGACCCTTAGAACAGGGTCAACATAGACCCTTAGAACAGGGTCAACATAGACCCTTAGAACACGGTCACAATAGACCCTTAGAACAGGGTCAAAATAGACCCTTAGAACAGGGTCAAAGTAGACCCTTAGAACACGGTCACAATAGACCCTTAGAACACGTTCAAAATAGACCCTTAGAACAGGGTCAAAGTAGACCCTTAGAACAGGGTCAAAGTAGACCCTTAGAACACGGTCATAGTAGACCCTTAGAACAGGGTCAAAGTGGACCCTTAGAACACGTTCAAAATAGACCCTTAGAACAGGGTCAAAGTAGACCCTTAGAACAGGGTCAACATAGACCCTTAGAACAGGGTCAACATAGACCCTTAGAACACGGTCAGAGTAGACCCTTAGAACAGGGTCAAAGTGGACCCTTAGAACACGTTCAAAATAGACCCTTAGAACAGGGTCAAAGTAGACCCTTAGAACACGGTCACAATAGACCCTTAGAACAGGGTCAACATAGACCCTTAGAACACGTTCAAAATAGACCCTTAGAACACGGTCACAATAGACCCTTAGAACACGGTCAAAATAGACCCTTAGAACACGGTCACAATAGACCCTTAGAACAGGGTCAAAGTGGACCCTTAGAACACGTTCAAAATAGACCCTTAGAACAGGGTCAAAGTAGACCCTTAGAACAGGGTCAACATAGACCCTTAGAACAGGGTCAAAGTGGACCCTTAGAACACGGTCAAAATAGACCCTTAGAACAGGGTCAACATAGACCCTTAGAACACGGTCACAATAGACCCTTAGAACAGGGTCAAAGTAGACCCTTAGAACAGGGTCAAAGTAGATCCTTAGAACACGTTCAAAATAGACCCTTAGAACAGGGTCAAAGTAGACCCTTAGAACACGGTCACAATAGACCCTTAGAACACGGTCACAATAGACCCTTAGAACACGGTCACAATAGACCCTTAGAACACGTTCAAATTAGACCCTTAGAACAGGGTCAAAGTAGACCCTTAGAACACGTTCAAAATAGACCCTGAGAACACGGTCAAAATAGACCCTTAGAACACGGTCACAATAGACCCTTAGAACAGGATCAGAATAGACACTCAGAACAGGGTCAGAACAGACCCTTAGAACACGGTCACAATAGACCCTTAGAACAGGGTCAGAATAGACCCTTAGAACAGGGTCAGAATAGACCCTTAGAACAGGGTCAAAGTAGACCCTTAGAACAGGGTCAGAATAGACCCTTAGAACAGGGTCAAAGTGGACCCTTAGAACACGTTCAAAATAGACCCTTAGAACAGGGTCAAAGTAGACCCTTAGAACAGGGTCAACATAGACCCTTAGAACACGTTCAAAATAGACCCTTAGAACACGGTCAAAATAGACCCTTAGAACAGGGTCAACATGGACCCTTAGAACAGGGTCAAAGTGGACCCTTAGAACAGGGTCAAAGTAGACCCTTAGAACAGGGTCAAAGTAGACCCTTAGAACACGGTCAGAGTAGACCCTTAGAACAGGGTCAAAGTGGACCCTTAGAACACGTTCAAAATAGACCCTTAGAACAGGGTCAAAGTAGACCCTTAGAACAGGGTCAAAGTGGACCCTTAGAACACGGTCAAAATAGACCCTTAGAACAGGGTCAAAGTAGACCCTTAGAACAGGGTCAACATAGACCCTTAGAACAGGGTCAAAGTGGACCCTTAGAACACGGTCAAAATAGACCCTTAGAACAGGGTCAACATAGACCCTTAGAACACGGTCACAATAGACCCTTAGAACAGGGTCAAAGTGGACCCTTAGAACACGGTCAAAATAGACCCTTAGAACAGGGTCAAAGTAGACCCTTAGAACAGGGTCACAATAGACCCTTAGAACAGGGTCACAATAGACCCTTAGAACAGGGTCAACATAGACCCTTAGAACACGTTCAAAATAGACCCTTAGAACACGGTCACAATAGACCCTTAGAACAGGGTCAAAGTAGACCCTTAGAACACGGTCAGAGTAGACCCTTAGAACAGGGTCAAAGTGGACCCTTAGAACACGTTCAAAATAGACCCTTAGAACAGGGTCAAAGTAGACCCTTAGAACAGGGTCAACATAGACCCTTAGAACAGGGTCAACATAGACCCTTAGAACAGGGTCAACGTGGACCCTTAGAACACGGTCAAAATAGACCCTTAGAACAGGGTCAACATAGACCCTTAGAACACGGTCACAATAGACCCTTAGAACAGGGTCAAAGTAGACCCTTAGAACAGGGTCAAAGTAGACCCTTAGAACACGTTCAAAATAGACCCTTAGAACAGGGTCAAAGTAGACCCTTAGAACACGGTCACAATAGACCCTTAGAACACGGTCACAATAGACCCTTAGAACACGTTCAAATTAGACCCTTAGAACAGGGTCAAAGTAGACCCTTAGAACACGTTCAAAATAGACCCTGAGAACACGGTCAAAATAGACCCTTAGAACACGGTCACAATAGACCCTTAGAACAGGATCAGAATAGACACTCAGAACAGGGTCAGAACAGACCCTTAGAACACGGTCACAATAGACCCTTAGAACAGGGTCAGAATAGACCCTTAGAACAGGATCAGAATAGACCCTTAGAACAGGGTCAGAATAGACCCTTAGAACAGGGTCAGAATAGACCCTTAGAACAGGGTCAAAGTGGACCCTTAGAACACGTTCAAAATAGACCCTTAGAACAGGGTCAAAGTAGACCCTTAGAACACGTTCAAAATAGACCCTTAGAACAGGGTCAAAGTAGACCCTTAGAACAGGGTCAACATAGACCCTTAGAACAGGGTCAAAGTGGACCCTTAGAACACGGTCAAAATAGACCCTTAGAACAGGGTCAACATAGACCCTTAGAACACGGTCACAATAGACCCTTAGAACACGGTCAAAATAGACCCTTAGAACAGGGTCACAATAGACCCTTAGAACAGGGTCACAATAGACCCTTAGAACAGGGTCAGAATAGACCCTTAGAACAGGGTCAGAACAGACCCTTAGAACAGGGTCAAAGTGGACCCTTAGAACACGGTCAAAATAGACCCTTAGAACAGGGTCAGAATAGACCCTTAGAACAGGGTCAGAATAGACCCTTAGAACAGGGTCAGAACAGACCCTTAGAACAGGGTCAAAGTGGACCCTTAGAACACGGTCAAAGTGGACCCTTAGAACAGGGTCAAAGTAGACCCTTAGAACAGGGTCACAATAGACCCTTAGAACAGGGTCAACATAGACCCTTAGAACACATTCAAAATAGACCCTTAGAACACGGTCAGAGTAGACCCTTAGAACAGGGTCAAAGTAGACCCTTAGAACACGGTCAGAGTAGACCCTTAGAACAGGGTCAAAGTGGACCCTTAGAACACGTTCAAAATAGACCCTTAGAACAGGGTCAAAGTAGACCCTTAGAACAGGGTCAACATAGACCCTTAGAACAGGGTCAACGTGGACCCTTAGAACACGGTCAAAATAGACCCTTAGAACAGGGTCAACATAGACCCTTAGAACAGGGTCAAAGTAGACCCTTAGAACAGGGTCAACATAGACCCTTAGAACAGGGTCAAAGTGGACCCTTAGAACACGGTCAAAATAGACCCTTAGAACAGGGTCAACATAGACCCTTAGAACACGGTCACAATAGACCCTTAGAACAGGGTCAAAGTGGACCCTTAGAACACGGTCAAAATAGACCCTTAGAACAGGGTCAAAGTAGACCCTTAGAACAGGGTCACAATAGACCCTTAGAACAGGGTCACAATAGACCCTTAGAACAGGGTCACAATAGACCCTTAGAACAGGGTCAGAATAGACCCTTAGAACAGGGTCAAAGTGGACCCTTAGAAAACAGCAACCAAATATATGAAAATATTCAGTATTTTTTCGTAAAATAGCTGCCATTTTGCCATTTTTTGTTTTTTTTTTGAAAAGATCCTAGTTCATGCTATAACCACACTCGTCTATATTAAGAATATCGTTGGTTTTAGGATTTCGAATAACTTGTTCGCAAGATATCACGCACGCAGTCGGGTGCCGTTCGTAAAAACTGTTGTTCGATGATCAAAAAAAACAGCGCAATCAATAGATATTATGCGTTGCAAAAATTCGTAAATATAGCTAAATATATAAGAAATGTATCTACAAAATCCGGAATTAATCGCTCTTTAATAACCCGCAAAAAAAAAATCACAAAGAAACACGTATTTTTCATGCCTACAAGGTAGAATGGCCCCTTAAATAGATTTAACCCAGACCTAACCCACCAAACGAGACGCGCCTTAAACTTCCCTGGTATTCTCGTCTCATGCAGCAGTTTTGTTCTCCGTGGCTCCCCAGGGAGGGGGGAGGGGGGGTATGAAAATTTTCCCGTGGATTGTTACCTTCCCTGAATTTTGACTGGAGGTCTTGGAATTTCCGTGGAAATTGCTCGCGATTTTCCACGGCCGGTTCCGACTGACTCCCGGGTGACCCGGATTTCGAGGCGTGGCTTGCATTTCGCGATGTTCCGTGGGAGTTTCGATAACCTCAGAAACTTCCACGAGCAACCATATCGTGACATTCGAAGGAACAAATGCACGATTGTATATTAATATCGCGATATCATGGAAGTTGCATCGCGTGAACGTTTTGCTATGAAAAGAAACCCATTATCTAAAATGGCACGCCGGAGAGGTTCTCGATCCCCTTTCCCATGCGCGACGATATCGTAAAAGTGGATCCCTGCCACGAGAAAATCGAGCAAAATTAAATTCAACATTTCAATTCAATTCGAAACGAACGTTTAAGTCGCTTTCTAAGTAACGAAGTAAGAAAATGAAGGTTAACTCGTCCGACCGCAGCGCCACCTATGCGCCATGTGGTCGTGCTCAGGCGTATGCCTATTTGAGTTTGTTCTTTTTATGCTTATTACTTTCTACATATTCCCCACTAAAATACGCGTTGTTTGGTTTTCGAAACATTAAAATCGGCCAATCCGTTCAGGAGTTATGACATTTTAAAGATTCACATGAATTTCCAGGGAAGCATATCGATGTATGGTCAGACATATTTTCGGTAAGGAATTTTTTTCTCGAAAATGCGTAGGTTTTCGGGGGTATGTCTATTGACCAAAAATGATTGTAATTGACCCCTGAAGCCAACTTAATTTTTCCAGAGCGATTTGAAATTTTTTAATTTTATCGAAAAATTTCAAAATTTATGACAGACTTTAGTCTTCGTTTGATAGATCTCTGAAGATCTAGAATACATCTACGACAGTCGTGGAATTCACGCTATTCGTCTAAAATTTGTAATTCTGAAAAAAGTGGTTTCGAAGTTATGTTTGTGCTATATTTTGTCATTCTCGGGGGAAAATGGAGTACGACACAAAAGTTTGGCGACCTATTTTCGAAGCACTCGTGTATACGTGTGTATACTGATGCCATTCGGTTGATTAAGATTCTTAATCCTAACTGCTAAGTTCCAAGATGGAGAGTGGCCTTGGAATGCTTCCACGCTGGCACGATTTACATGCTTTGCTACTTAGAACCTGTAAATCTTCGTTCTTCTTCATTTCTTCCCCCCCGATCTCCGAGCTAATCTTCCTATAGTAATTAATTAGTCTCTTATAGCTCGATCCTCCCTTAAAAATCTTGCTCTGACGTCCCCTTTTGGCGTCTCACGTCTTTTATATCTTTCCTTGTCCTCCTTTGTCTACCCTAAATACTTGTTGGATCTTTATTGATCATATCAAATGATTATTTGAGTGACTGGACTCTTCACTGTAGGAATTGAAATTAGTTTTTCATTTTTAGTAATTTTGTTTGACGCTCTACGGAAATTTTGTTTAGTACTTTTTTGTAGGTACCCATGAGCTCTACTTCCACTAAAAATTTCAATGAGATACCTTTACTATTGTGGGAGTTATGGCCGTTTGAAAATTGGAACATTTTATAGGGGGTTTTTTTCATTTTACGGTGTCAAGAAACAACTTTTTCAATATTGTTAGAATTTCTACATATTCTTGATTAAAATACGCGTTGTTTGGTTTTTGAAACATTAAAATCGGCCAATCCGTTCAGAAGTTATGACAGTTTAAAGATTCGCATGAAATTTCAGGGAAGCATATCAATGTATGGTCGGACATATTTTCGGAAAGGAATTTTTTTCTCGAAAATGCGTAGGATTTCGGGAGTATGTGTAATGACAAAAAACGATTATAATTGACCCCTGCAACCGGAAATATTTTTTTCATAACGATTTGTAATGTTTTTTTTTCGTCGAAAAATTTCATAATTTCTCGAATTTTTTTCTAGAAAGTGTGTAGGATTTCGAGGGTATGTCTGTTGACCAAAAACGATTATAATTGACCCCTGCAACCGGAAATATTTTTTTCATAACGATTTGTAATGTTTTTTTTTCGTCGAAAAATTTCATAATTTCTCGAATTTTTTTCTCGAAAATGCGTAGGATTTCGGGAGTATATGTAATGACAAAAAATGATTATAATTGACCCCCGCAACCGGAAATATTTTTTTCATAACGATTTGTAATGTTTTTTTTTCGTCGAAAAATTTCATAATTTCTCGAATTTTTTTCTAGAAAGTGGATAGGATTTCGAGGGTATGTCTATTGACCAAAAACGATTACAATTGACCCTTGCAACCGGAAATATTTTTTTCATAACGATTTGTAATGTTTTTTTTTCGTCGAAAAATTTCATAATTTCTCGAATTTTTTTCTCGAAAATGCGTAGGATTTCGGGAGTATATGTAATGACAAAAAATGATTATAATTGACCCCTGCAACCGGAAATATTTTTTTCATAACGATTTGTAATGTTTTTTTTTCGTCGAAAAATTTCATAATTTCTCGAATTTTTTTCTAGAAAATGGGTAGGATTTCGAGGGTATGTCTATTGACAAAAAACGATTACAATTGACCCCCGCAACCGGAAATATTTTTTTCATAACGATTTGTAATGTTTTTTTTTTCGTCGAAAAATTTTTAATTATTGAGTTCAGTATAGGTAATAAACGTACTTTAGTCACGTTTAATGTAACAAATAAACATTAAAAGAGTTCATTAATTCATTGGAAAAAGTCAATTTTAACTTTGTTTCTAAAGTTAATAGTTCACGTGTAATAAAATCAGTATTTATTTCGTTCTCATTAAATACAGTGTGACTCTGAAATAGATGAAACAATTTATGTGAAATTTTAATCGTAAAGAACCGTAAATAAATACTGAACATTCCACGCAACTTTATAAAAATTTCGAATAAAAATTTCGAATAAAAATTTCCTTGGAAAATTTCAGAGTAAATGAAACGATACTCAACGATGGGATAATCACGATAAAAGAAAGTCCCCCGATTAAACGTAATGAAATTGTTCGAAAGCGAACCGGAAATGAAGGGATTCGTGGGTTATTTTCGATGATTAGAGAAAGCTCGATGCCTCGATTAACATTTACCTGTGGCGGCAACACGGGAACGAGGCCGCTGCGAATCGATTTGATAACGGCGGAGTTTATCGAGAAATTCCACGCTATGAATACCACATTACGCAATGGACAATTTCCCATTACGGATGATGTTCGTATTTTGCCCGCCAGCGATTGGCCAATTATCTACTGAGAGCAATCGGCAACAACCCTCGTTTGCATTAGGGGTCGTAGATGTTATGTTTTATTTTTACAAGCACTTACTCATGACACATTTCGTATCGTAACATTAGTTTTAACACATTACCGACCGATAGCCTATCAATCGACTGTTTTACCGACCAACGCTTACCGACCGATAGCCTATTAATCGACTGTTTTACCGACCAACGCTTACCGACCGATAGCGTATTAATCGACTGTTTTACCGACGTTTACCGACCGATAGCCGATTAATCAACTGTTTTATCGGTCGGTAAAGTGTTAATAATCAAAGTTAATATCGTTTATTTTACTTTCTGTTTTTTAGACTGTCGAAACGTAACGAAGAAGAATTTTGGAAGAGTTTTGTTACGTTTCTGGGTGACTATGACCCCCTAAATCGCGATAAATTATAAGAAATAGAGTGTCAAATGAAATTTTAAATGAAATTAAATTCTTAATTCGAAACTGGCGGTTAATTTTTGATTCGAAACAGTGTGGAACGCGCGTAACCGATAATTTGTTCAGCGCGAACGAAAAACGGGGGGGGGGGGGGAAGAAAGGGAAAACGGAAAAATAAATTTGAACAGATCGTCCCTGCTGCGGTCGAAAATGAAATGTCGACGAAAGGTAATGAAAAAAAGGCGAGGACGAGCCGTTTAATGGCGCGATAGCCGATAATTAAATATCGATTTTATTTCTTGTTGACCGGCCATCCGTCGATTGATTCGTTTTTTCGTATATTTATCCCCCAACAGTTTGAGATATTGATTGCTAAAAAGCTTTACTGTTCTTGCGACATCTCATATATACACAATTCAGTATCAAATTTATAGAAAACAAAAACAGAGTAAAACTTGCAAAAAATATTATTATTTCTTGTTGATAATGAAAAACATAATTTTATGAGAGGTATCGATTAAAAATAAGTTTGTTGATTCGAAAGATTCTACACTAATGAACTGTGAAAAATTTATAGAAAAATTAGAACTTAAAACGAATGTTACTATTTATTTATTGTTTCATATGGACAAACATTATTAAACGAGAAAACTAATATCATACTTACGTCCATTGTTATCGTACTTTGTGTAGAAATGATAATTTTTGTTATAAGGTTCCCAATTTAACAGTCAATATTTCTTTATGGAGTTTTTCTCATTTTTTGGAGCGAAGGAATAAGTTTTCGAATATTTTTGCAATTTCTACATATTCTCCATTAAAATACGCGTTGTTTGACTTTTTAAACATTAAAATCGTCCAATCCGTTCAGAAGTTATGACATTTTAAAGATTCGCATGAAATTTCAGGGAAGCATATCAATGTATGGTCAGACATATTTTCGGTAAGGAATTTTTTTCTCGAAACTGCGTCGGATTTTGGGGGTATTGTCTAATACTTTTTTGTAGGTACTTATGAGCTCTACTTTAGAAAAAAGTTTCATTGAAATATATTCACTATTGTAGGAGTTATGGTCGTTTGAAAATTGGACCATTTTTATGGAGTTTTTTTCATTTTGCGGTGTCAAGGATCAACTTTTCCAATATTTTTGCAATTTCTACATATTCTCCATTAAAATACGCGTTGTTTGCCGTTTGAAACATTAAAATCGTCCAATCCGTTCAGAAGTTATGACATTTTAAAGATTCGCATGAAATTTCAGGGAAGCATATCAATGTATGGTCAGACATATTTTCGGTAAGGAATTTTTTTCTCGAAAATGCGTAGGATTTCGAGGGTATGTCTATTGACCAAAAATGATTGTAATAGATCCCCGCAACCGAGAATAATTTTTTCAAAACGATTTGAAATTTTTCAATTTCGTCTAAAAATTTCAGTACCTACTCGAATTTTTTTCTCGAAAATGGTTAGGATTTCGAGGGTATGCCTCTTAATAAAAAATGATTGTAATTGGCACCTGCGATCGAAAATAATTTTTCGAGACTGACTTGAAACTTTTCTATTTCGTCGAATTTAGGCACCTTGTCGATTTTACCTAAGAGGTAGTTTCTGATTTTTAGTAATTTTGTTTGACGCCCTACAGAAAAGTTGTCTAATACTTTTTTGTAGGTACTCATGAGCTCTACTCCAGAAAAAAGTTTCATTAAAATATATTCACTATTGCAGGAGTTATGGCTGTTTGAAGATTGGGTCATTTCTTATGGGGGTTTTTTCATTTTACGGGGTCAAGGATCAACTTTTCGAATATTTTTGCAATTTCTACGTATTCTCCATCTAAATACGCGTTGTTTGCCGCGTGAAACATTAAAATACTTCAATCCATTCAAAAGTTATGACGTTTCAAAGAGTGACTTTTCTAGCTTGAAATTATATTTTCAATAAGGAATTTTTTTCTCGAAAATGGTTAGGATTTTCGGGGTGTGTCTATCGACCAAAAATGATTGTAATTAACCTCCCTAGTTAAAAATAATTTTTTTAAAACGATTTGAAATTTTTATTCGCCGAGAAATTTAGGCACTTGTCAATTTTTCTTAAAAATTCGTTTTTCATTTTTAATAAATTTGTTCGACGTCCTACGGAAATTTTGTTTAGTACTTTTTTGCAGGTATCCATGAGCTCTACTCTGCCCCAAAATTTCATTAAAATATATTCACTATTGCAGGAGTTATGGCTGTTTGAAGATTGGGTCATTTCTTATGGGGGTTTTTTCATTTTACGGGGTCAAGGATCAACTTTTCGAATATTCTTGGAATTTCTACATATTCTCCATTAAAATACGCGTTGTTTGCCGTTTGAAACATCAAAATCGTCCAATCCGTTCAGAAGTTATGACATTTTAAAGATACGCATGAATTTTCAGGGAAGCATATCAATGTATGGTCAGACATATTTTCGGTAAGGAATTTTTTTCTCGAAAATGGTTAGGATTTCGAGGGTATGTCTATTGACCAAAAATGTTTATAATTGACCCTCGCAACCAAAAATAATTTTTCCAGAACGATTTGAAATTTTTTAATTTAATTTTTTAATAACTAAGGAAAAACGAAAAATTCCTATTCTTGATTTTCGTCTTATTTTGGCCTCCAGAATCTCCCATTGTTTTTCAAATATAATAAACATATCTAAGAACAACAAAACTCTGACAAATTTGCAACTGAAACCACTTTTAACGAACAAACAATGCACAATGTGAATTATTACTATAAAACTATATATTTTGGCGAATTACGTTTGAGATTTTTAGTCAGTAACATTCAATTTTCTTAATTTTATTCATTATTTCCATATTATTTAAGAGATTCAGATAATTTAATTATAGCAACGCCAATAATAACTCCAGAAAATATTAAACAATATTAAATTGAAAACAATTTGTTTGCAATAGCCTCTATGTTTTTAAAATTTATTTTTCCTTCCGATTTAAACACTCATTTAACACTTTTACTGCCACGTGACCCACATATGGGTCATTCTCAATTTGAAATATCAAAGAAAATCAATTTTAATAAGCTTCCTGAATTTTAACGAGATTACCAAAGTGACTAGTAGGACAACTGTTAGGTTATGTTGTTTAGAATTGTCTAAAATGGAAAGTTTTGGTCCTGTAAACAATTTTCGGAGTTTTAGAGACAGTCAACGTGTTAAAAATGGTGAATCCTGAATTTCCAGAACGAAATTCCAGCGAATCGGTGTTTTTAAATCCTAGTTAATTCCATAATGTTTCTCTAGAAAGCTCTCGACGCTTTTAAGTCTTGTTTTTTTCTGAATTTTTCTTGAATTTTGCTTAACAATGATTGAAAATGTTGTTTTTCTTGTTTTTAACAGAGCTCTGCGACGCGGCAACGAAAATCCAGGCATCCTTCAGAGGCCACATGTCGAGAAAGGAGCAAGCTGCATCCGCCATCGTGAAGACGGCGGAGAACGCCATTGAGAGTATCGTTCCCAAGATGGAGGACGCGGTAAGTTCTCGAACTACACCTAATTCCGTCTTCCTAAACACCAAATGTATCCAATCACGGTGCAATTTACACTTTTGTGTCTAATTAATCTCAGATTCGATGGATAAAACGATTAGAATTTAACGATCTTCTTATTTTTCGTGTTTATTATTTATTTAAATATTTTAACAACTTTGATAGTCACTGGTAATCGACACTTCGAATTTACACTGTGTTTCAAAGTTATTTGCAACGAATGAACTGTAAATTGTTAAGTTTTAACAAGTTTTAATAATCAAGTTTGTTTGAACAATCAAGGTTACTTGAACAATCAAATACTCGACTTGATTTAATCAATCCAAACAGAGCTTGACTCATACTTTCAAATATTAATCAAGTTTTCCTCTTGAATCAAGATTGGAACAATGAAATACTTGATTCAATTTAAACAATCTGAACCAAGCTTGACTCGACTCATATTTCCAAATACTTGAACACTTCGATTCAATCGAGATTGAACAGTGAAATACTTGATTCAATTTAAACAATCTGAACCAAGCTTGACTCGACTCATATTTCCAAATACTTGAACACTTCGATTCGATCAAGATTGAACAGTGAAATACTTGATTTAATTTGAACAATCTGAACCAAGCTAAGCTTGACTCATACTCTCAAATATTAATTGAGTTTTCTTGGATAATCAAGATTGGAACAATGAAATACTTGATTCAATTTAAACAATCTGAACCAAGCTTGACTCGACTCATATTTCCAAATACTTGAACACTTCGATTCGATCGAGATTGAACAGTGAAATACTTGATTCAATTTAAACAATCTGAACCAAGCTTGACTCGACTCATATTTCCAAATACTTGAACACTTCGATTCGATCGAGATTGAACAGTGAAATACTTGATTTAATTTGAACAATCTGAACCAAGCTAAGCTTGGATAATCAAGATTGGAAGAATGAAATACGTGATTTAATTTAAACAATCTGAACCAAGCTGGACTCGACTCATATTTCCAAATACTTGAACACTTCGATTCAATCGAGATTGAACAGTGAAATACTTGATTCAATTTAAACAATCTAATTGAGACTCATATTTCAAATACTTGAACACTTCGATTCAATCAGGATTGAACAGTGAAATACTTGATTCAATTTAAACAATCTGAACCAAGCTACTCGACTCATATTTCCAAATATTGAACACT
Organism: Colletes collaris; assembly: GCA_030068185.1. Taxonomy (NCBI): domain Eukaryota; kingdom Metazoa; phylum Arthropoda; class Insecta; order Hymenoptera; family Colletidae; genus Colletes; species Colletes collaris. The sequence goes on along the minus strand of JASGYR010000076.1, from coordinate 3,395,787 downwards.
TGAGTTTTCTTGGATAATCGAGTTTGAACAGTGAAATACTTGATTCAATTTAAACAATCTGAACCAAGCTTGACTCGACTCAAATTTTCAAATACTTTGCAAACAAATAGCAATAAATAAATATGAAAGAAACCCCCATGATTAATAATTGAAATTTACCCAAAGGTGGACGAATAAAATGAATGAAGGGATGAAAATGTTGCAAAATGGCGGCGGGAAAATGGCGTGTAACATAGAACGATCGTTCTGAAGTTGATAACGCTGAAATGTCAAAGGACATTGCCACGAAAAGTGAGGTTGTTACGTGCTGGAAAACTCCATTTTCTTTCGAGCTTTCCCGCTGAAGAGTTTTCCGTCCCAGTGAGATCTCGCAACTAGGTTGCCACCTATATATATATATGTGCATCGTGCACGCATTATAATAGACGTTGAAGTGAACCCGGTTTAACATTCAATGGCTCGTCCTCTTGAGATTAATTGGAAATCAATATTCTATTATCGAAAGTAATGTCGCGTTTCACCGCGATCAATTCGGTGGCCACATACGGTCTTTCGGTGTCCTTCCATTTTGTTTTTTTTATTTTTTAACCTGAAAATAATGCATCCATCCTTCTGTCGTTCGTGAAATTTATCAAACTTTTTATATAACTCGTCGATCTGAAATTTATCGACACTTACGCCCCAATGGCGGCATAATGGAGACAAAAAGCAAAGTCTTTTAGCGTTCAATTCGAAATTTAAGTAGGCTCAGAGTGAAAAAACACGAAAGTAACATTTTCTATGCGATGTGGAAGATTTTTTATTGTTTTTGAGGGTTATGGAAGTTTTTAGAACCCCTAAACTGTACTTCTACGTTAAAATAACAATATCATTCGAACTCAAACAAATTTTGAGGTTATTAACCTATTCAATAGTGTGTTTTTAATTAATTGATAACTCTAAACAAATAGAATCACTATTACTATTGTTATTGTTATTGTGTAAGAAGTTTGACGTTAAAATATTATTTGAAATTGAATTTTGTTGTAAAAGTTATTTAAATTTTATTTTATTTTAATTTATATTTCATTTAAAATTAGTAGTAAATGACTGATAGAATAATGATGATATTGAAGATTTGAAATTTATCGACACTTACGCCCCAATGGCGGCATAATGGAGACAAAAAGCAAACTATTTTAGCGTTCAAATCGAAATTTGAGTAGATTTAAAATTAAAAAACTCGAAAGTAACATTTTCCAGGCGATGTTGATCGATTTTTTATTGTTTTTGAGGGTTATAGAATGTTTTAGAACCCCTAAACTGTACTTCTACGTTAAAATGACAATATCGTTACCAAATTTTGAGGTTATATAACCGATTCAAGTGTTTTTAACAAGTAGAATCACTATTACTATTGTTATTGTTATTCTGTAAGAAGTTTGACGTTAAAATATTGTTTATATTATTTGAAATTGAATTTTGTTGTAAAAGTTATTAAAATTTTATTTTATTTTAATTTATATTTCATTTAAAATTAGTAGTAAATGGCTGATAGAATAATGATGATATTGAAGATCTGAAATTTGCAATAAAATAGTAGATAATAATTAATAATAAATTCATATATAATATAAACAACCCCTGTAACCATAATTGAACTTTCCACTATAGCAATATCGTTTTGAGGTTATTAATCGACACAAATGCAGTGTGTTTTTAATTAATTGATAACTCTAAACAAGTAGAATCACTATTACTATTGTTATCGTTATTCTGTAAGAAGTTTGACGTTAAAATATTGTTTATATTATTTGAAATTGAATTTTGTTGCAAAAGTTATTAAATAACTGATGAAATAATGATGATATTGAAGATGATATCTGAAATTTGCAATAAAATAGTAGATAATTATTTATAATAAATTCATATGTAATATGAACAACCCCTGTAACCATAATTGAACTTTCCACTATAGCGATATCGTTTTGAGGTTATTAATCGACTCAAATGCAGTGTTTTTTTAATTAATTGATAACTCTAAACAAGTAGAATCACTATTACTATTGTTATCGTTATTCTGTAAGAAGTTTGACGTTAAAATATCGTTTATATTATTTGAAATTGAATTTTGTTGCAAAAGTTATTAAATAACTGATGGAATAATGACGATATTGAAGATGATATCTGAAACTTGCAATAAAATAGTAGATAATAATTAATAATAAATTCATATATAATATGAACAACCCCTGTAACCGTAATTGAACTTTCCACTATAGCAATATCGTTTTGAGGTTATTAATCGACTCAAATGCAGTGTGTTTTTAATTAATTGATAACTCTAAACAAATAGAATCACTATTACTATTGTTATTGTTATTCTGTAAGAAGTTTGACGTTAAAATATTGTTTATATTATTTGAAATTGAATTTTGTTGCAAAAGTTATTAAATAACTGATGGAATAATGATGATATTGAAGATGATATCTGAAACTTGCAATAAAATAGTAGATAATAATTAATAATAAATTCATATATAATATGAACAACCCCTGTAACCATAATTGAACTTTCCACTATAGCAATATCGTTTTGAGGTTATTAATCGACTCAAATGCAGTGTGTTTTTAATTAATTGATAACTCTAAACAAATAGAATCACTATTACTATTGTTATCGTTATTCTGTAAGAAGTTTGACGTTAAAATATTGTTTATATTAATTGAAATTGAATTTTGTTGCAAAAGTTATTAAATAACTGATGGAATAATGATGATATTGAAGATGATATCTGAAACTTGCAATAAAATAGTAGATAATAATTTATAATAAATTCATATATAATATGAACAACCCCTGTAACCATAATTGAACTTTCCACTATAGCGATATCGTCGCAAAATGGTTGTTCTGTTACGGGTCGATATCAGTTTGAGTTTTTGCGTATCAGAAACAAACTAACACGTCCCTGAAGAGTTTAAAATCAATAGTGTATTCTACGCGAGCGGAAAATACCAACGAATTCCGTGCCTGCTTAGCAACGGTGGCCATTTTGTACACCTCTTGCGATTACTTGTGGCACTCATGGTAAAGCCACGTTTATGTAATGCTGGAACTTAAATCGATCGCCATCTTTGGAACGAGAACACTACGGGCGGTGCGTTTGATAAAAGAATTTTTCTTAAATTTGAAATATTTAATACAACTGCAAAAATATTTTAACATTATTGTTAATAACATTCGATTGTAAAATACAAGTATACTAAATTTCGCTGTATAGAATCTATGAATTTGTGTTCTCTGCTACTATATACAGGGTGTCCCGTAGCATATGGGTGAAAGTGTACATGAACTGTACAGAGTTTTGTAGTGAATGGTTAAACATTGTTTTATTGAATTTTATTATGATTTTGTTGGTCAGTTTAGGCGATGATATTTTGTAAAGTTTAAGTTTAATATAATATGCGAGACGTGAGCAACATTTTCTGCATCAAAAATAAAAATCAGAATTTGAATAACAAATTTTTTAACGGAATTTTTTTCTGGAAAGTGGGTGGGATTTCGGGGGTATGTATAATGACAAAAAATGATTAAAATTGATCCCTGCAACCGACAATAATTTTTTTAGAACGATTCAGAATTTCTTTTTTCGTGGAAAACCTACCCCCTGTCGATTTTTCTATAAAATTTGTTTTTCATTTTTAATCAATTTGTTTGACGTCCTACGGAAAAGTTGTTTAGTACTTTTTTGTAGGTATTCATGGGTTCTACTCCAGAAAAAAGTTTCATTACAATATATTCACTATTGCAGGAGTTATGGCTGTTTGAAGATTCGGTCATTTCTTATGGGGTTTTTCTCATTTTAGAGGGTGAAGGATCAACTTTTCGAATATTCTTGGAATTTCTACATATTCTTCATCCAAATACGCGTCGTTTGCCGTTTGAAACATTAAAATCGTCCAATCCGTTCAGGAGTTATGAAATTTTAAAGATTCTCATGAATTTTCAGGGAAGCATATCAATGTATGGTCGGACATATTTTCGGTAAGGAATTTTTTTCTCGGAAATGGTTAGGATTTCGAGGGTATATCTATCCACCAAAAATTCTTATAATTGACTTCTGCAACTGAATATAATTTTTTTAGTATCATTTGAAATTTTTTAATTTCGACTAATACATACTCGAATTTTTTTCTCGAAAATGGATAGGATTTTAGGGGTATGTCTATCCACAAAAAATGCTTATAATTGACCCCTATAACCAAGAATAATTTTTTTAGAACGATTCAGAATTTTTTTTTTCGTGGAAAACCTACCCCCTGTCGATTTTTCTATAAAATTTGTTTTTCATTTTTAATAAATTTGTTTGACGTCCTACGGAAAAGTTGTTTAGTACTTTTTTGTAGGTATCCATGGGCTCTACTTTAGAAAAAAGTTTCATTAAAATATGTTCACTATTGTAGGAGTTATGGTCGTTGGGAAATTGGAAAATTTTTATAGGGTTTTTCTCATTTTGCGGGGTGAAGGATCAACTTTTCGAATATTTTTGCAGTTTCCACATATTCTGCATCTAAATACGCGTCGTTTGCCGTTTGAAACATTAAAATCGTCCAATCCGTTCAGGAGTTATGACATTTTAAAGATTCGCATGAATTTTCAGGGAAGCATATCAATGTATGGTCGGACATATTTTCGGTAAGGAATTTTTTTCTCGGAAATGGTTAGGATTTCGAGGGTACGTCTATCCACCAAAAATGATTGTAATTGACTCCTGCAACTGACTATAATTTTTTTAGTGTCATTTGAAATTTTTCAATTTCGTCTAAAAATTTCAGTACCTACTCGAATTTTTTTCTCGAAAGTGGGTAGGATTTCTGGAATATGTATAATGACAAGAAATGATTGTACTCGACCCCTGTAACTAAATATAATTTTTTTAGTAGGATTTTTCAACATCTTTTGCTTGTCCAAACACTCGTGTATTTTCTAATTACCAACGTAGACGCGGATCTTTTCAAAAAGCAGTCGCAGAACAAAACAAATCTATTCCCATGGCGGACTAAAGCTATCTCCAAGCGTAATGTGTTTCTGAAAGTTGTTGCGAGTGTCGCGGGGAAACGGGAACAGTTGGGATTTTGCAAACGTCAGGTAGATAACGAAGCACACCTGTGCTTTGCAATTAGTTTAACGACGAACACAGCGGATTACAGATCCCTCTTTCGCGCGATCTCCCTTTCAAGCTGAAAGCGAATTACGACGCCACGGAAAAAGGGGGGTTGGGGGGGGGGGGTGTTTCGTTTCGCTTGGTTTTAAATTTTTCAGCCGTCTCGAACGACCGAAAACTGATTTTTTCCGAAAGCACGCAACAAATTATTCATCCTTCGGCTTCGGAACGACGGTCAGGAATACGCGATTGTTCCTTTGGAATTAATACCCGCGGGGTTCATGCGAAATTCCATGAATTCTTTAGCACGTTAACGTCACAGAGCTTCTATATATCCGTGCATCACTCTCCATTCCCCCGGTCGTCGGAAGAAAATTTGAATTTTGGGTCAAACCAGTAATATAACGAATTTTGGCTCGTGGAAAGGGGAAAATCATGCGAAATCTTTTCGTTCCTTGCACGCAACGTGCACAATTTCTCGATCAACGCGTACGTACTAATAGTGGGGATAATTATCATTCCTGACAACTTAATTTTGTTCCCCCCACTTTCATCGTTTCCCTACTGTTGCACGTATTTCATGTTCGATAAGCCATTTTCCGGGGAATGGAATTTGCTTTCGCCTGAAATTTATTTTCATAGAACCCGGGGGGTTAAAGGAGACACTGATACGCTTCTCCTGTCCCATGATGCTCTTTCTTCCCCCACAATGGAGACTTCTTAAGCTTTACAGCGCACAGTCTACAGCTTATCTCGAAACTTGGAAGAGAAAAGCAAAAGCAAAAGCAAAAGCAAAAGGGACGAAGCAGAGCAGATCAAGTTTTACGAGTCAAGCAATTTCTATGGGGCATATTCCTGTCGAAAAATGAGCACAACACAGCACAACACAGCACAACACAGCACAAACACAGCACAACACAGCACAAACACAGCACAACACAGCACAACACAGCACAACACAGCACAAACACAGCACAACACAGCACAACACAGCACAACACAGCACAAACACAGCACAACACAGCACAAACACAGCACAACACAGCACAACACAGCACACAGCAACAAAAATGAAAGTAAGAATAAAAATAAAAATTACTTTGCTATGTGAGCAATTGGGTGTGTTCACACGACGATGCACGGACATTTTAAGAACGCGTCTTTTGGCGCCTACTTGTACCCATACAGGCATTAGCCTCATCTGTTCCTGTTACTGTTGGCAACAATTGTTTATTCAACCGTTTGTGTTACATGTCTTATCTCCGACGAGCTGTTCTGTATTTATGGCGTATATTATATCGAGCTTTTATTAAATATTCCCTTAACTGCGTTTAATAACCAAAAGAGACTTCCACTGAATTAGCTATACGCGAATGCACGCGACTAGCATAATCGAATCAGGGTGCAGGGCACGAAAGACGTTCCCGAAATCGTATCTTGTTCGAGAGGCGAAGGGGGGATGAAACGGGGGGGGGCACAGTATTTCGGTGGTAAATATCGATCCTTGATGCAGCTTGGAAAATAGGTATCCAGGACGTAAGGAAATTAGATGCGAACGAGAAACGCTTCTTGGGAGTCTTCTGTGTGCTCTGAAACGCGATACTAAAAATTACTATACTTGTACGCAGTGTGTCTCGCGACCTGTGTCCGCGTAATTATGGTTATGGACGAAATTAAGTGGACAAATGATGAAAAAGGATATCGATGAAATTTAATTGATATAGGATTGTAATTAAAAGCTTAAGCTTTATTTAACATCTATCTTTATAGTATACAGATTATAGTAGACAGATTTTTTAGGCCAAAATAAGACGAAAATGAAGAATATCAATTTTTAGATTGAGACTTCGTTAAAAAGTTATTAAAAAATTTCAAATCCTTCTGGAAAAATTATTTTTGGTTGCAGAGGTCGATTGCAATCATTTTTGGTGAAGACACGTACCACCGAAATCCTATCCATTTTCGAGAAAAAAATTCAAGAAGGTATGAAATTTTTAGACGAAATTAAAAAATGTCAAATGATACTAAAAAAATTATATTTGGTTGTAGGAGTTAATTATAAGCATTTTTGGTGGGCAGACATACCCCTAAAATCCTATCCATTTTCGAGAAAAAAATTCGAGTAGGTGATGAAATTTTTCGACAAAATTAAAAAATTTGGAATCGTTCTGGAAAAAATATTTTCGATTGCAGGGGTCAATTATAAGCATTTTTGGTCATTAGACACATCCTCGAAATCTTGCCCATTTTCTAGAAATAAATTCGAGAAGTTGTGAAATTTTTCGACAAAATTAAAAAATTTCAAATGATACTAAAAAAATTATAGTTAGTTGTAGGAGTCAATTACAAACATTTTTGGTGAATAGACGCACCCCCGAAATCCTGCGCATTTTCGAGAAAAAAATTCATTACTCTTTGAACTTTAAATATTAATAACTTTTTAACGAAGCCTCAATCAACAAATTAGTATCCTTCATTTTCGTCTTATTTTGGCCTCTAGAATATCCCCTTAAAATTTTTTAATGAAACATTGAATATTTTATATCACTTCAAGTTACTTAAATTAACAGAACAATAATCCTGAAAATTAAAACAATTAAACATTGTAATTATCCTAAAAAATAATTTCTTCCCCTGTATCTTTAGTTTCTATGCCAAAAAAATATTCCTCAATGCTTTCTAAAATTTTCGTGTCTGATAAAATAAACGAAGTAACCTTAAAAGGTTCTTCTTTTTAATCGAAAAAGACCTCAGAGTTTAAAAAAAAAAAAGTGATGTATATCGAATCACGCTACGCCAAAGATGAAAACAGAATTTGAATCCGTCGAGTTATGCGGTTTGCTCCGTATGAAAGGCACCGGGGATATACACGTTAAAGTGCTGTATGTACTTTGGGAAAAAGAGAAGAACGTGTCATTAGTCTACTTTCTAAAGAAACTGCCGTAAAACGTCAATATCAACAGCTGTGTATTTCTATGCACGTCGTTGGAGTTTCAGACTTCGTCAAGCACGCTCTGTCCTCGCGCTTCGGTCCTTTCCTTGTCCGTAGCTTCCGTTTGACCTGCCTTTTTCACGTCGAAATTCGTCCCATTCGAATAGTAGCCCCCGTTCGAGGCGTCGAACGCAATCATGTCGTTTGCTATCCAATCCCTGGATCCTTTCTGCTTGATAACCTTCCTCGAGGATCTTGGCCATCCTTCCTAAGATTAGAAATTTGAAAAATTTACTGGAAATTCCCTGAAATATCCTTTTACGGGCAATAAAACTGGTTGGAGAGGTAAAATTGATAAAAATCGATTACTTAAGTAGAAGTTCTTAATGACATGTTCCACGATCATAAAGCTACTCATTGGTCATCAAGTCTCATCTATTAAAATCATACGAAAGTGTCATACGCCAGGTATTATCGAAATAAAACGTAAAAGGAGCGTCCAAAGTTGCTGAAATTTTCAGAGATACTTACCAAAGCATGTACCATTGTGCTGTTAGAATGATTTTGACGAGAAACACCACCTTCGTGTCGAGATTCTTCTTTTCAGACGAGTCTCGTGCAATGTACAATCGTACGAAAGTGTCATGCGCCAGGTATCAACGAAATAAAACGTAAAAGGAGCGGCCAAAGTTGCTGAAATTTTCAGAGATACTTACCAAAGCATGTACCATTGTGCTGTTAGAATGATTTTGACGAGAAACACCACCTTCGTGTCGAGATTCTTCTTTTCAGACGAGTCTCGTGCAATGTACAATCGTACGAAAGTGTCATGCGCCAGGTATTATCGAAATAAAACGTAAATGGAGCGTCCAAAGTTGCTGAAATTTTCAGAGATACTTACCAAAGCATGTACCATTGTGCTGCTAGAATGATTTTGACGAGAAACACCACCTTCGTGTCGAGATTCTTCTTTTCAGACGAGTCTCGTGCAATGTACAATCGTACGAAAGTGTCATGCGCCACGTATCAACGAAATAAAACGTAAAAGGAGCGTCCAAAGTTGCTGAAATTTTCAGAGATACTTACCAAAGCATGTACCATTGTGCTGTCAGAATGATTTTGACGAGAAACACCACCTTCGTGTCGAGATTCTTCCTTTCAGACGAGTCTCGTGCAATGTACAATCGTACGAAAGTGTCATGCGCCAGGTATCAACGAAATAAAACGTAAAAGGAGCGTCCAAAGTTGCTGAAATTTTCAGAGATACTTACCAAAGCATGTACCATTGTGCTATCAGAATGATTTTGACGAGAAACCTTCACGTTGAGGCTCAAAACTTTTCAGACGACCCTCAATGCACAATGTACAAATCATACGAAAGTGTCATGCGCTACGTATTATCGAAATAAAACGTAAAAGGAGCGTCCAAAGTTGCTGAAATTTTCAGAGATACTTACCAAAGCATGTACCATTGTGCTGCTAGAATGATTTTGACGAGAAACCTTCACGTTGAGGCTCAAAACTTTTCAGACGACCCTCAATGCACAATGTACAAATCATACGAAAGTGTCATGCGCTACGTATTATCGAAATAAAACGTAAAAGGAGCGTCCAAAGTTGCTGAAATTTTCAGAGATACTTACCAAAGCATGTACCATTGTGCTATCAGAATGATTTTGACGAGAAACCTTCACGTTGAGAAATGGGGATCAATTTATTCCGGACTCGCGAGGCCCCATCCAGGGTTCACCGAGCGATCGAAACGCATCGTGCGGCAAATTAAAACGAGATCCAAAGCTCGACGGAGCTTGTAATTTTTTCTCCCTCTCCGTACAACCGAATTCTAGCCGAGGAAATAGTATTCGTGTTGTTTCGACCCTAAACTGCTGCCAGGATAGTCGAGACACGCGAGCATAGTCGCCACTTGCGAGAAAATCATACGCTCCTCGACTCCCGTGTTTTCTCCTCCGGAACACTCTATATCGTGGAAAGTCGAGCAATATCAAAGTTTTCCCAGCAACTTCCGTAGCTGGGAAAGTCATCGAGAAAGTAGTTCGCCAACGGTGGGGAAAATGGAACCCTGGCGATCGAACTCAAAATTTTCGAGAATTTACGAGAATTCGCTAGAATTTACAAGAATTCACTAGAATTCACGAGAATTTTCGAGAATTCGCTAGAATTTACAAGAATTCACTAGAATTCACAAGAATTTACAAAAATTCACGAGAATTCACTAGAAAAAATTTTTAACGACATCCATCCAGCGACCCATTAATCCCTGCTTCGAATTCGGTTCGAGGACACTTTCCGAACGATCGTCAATATTTTTTTCTTTTTATTACGCTCGAGTTTCTTTTCTCGTTTCGAATAACGATTCGTCGCTATCGATACATTTTACGAGCTTCGATATCCGCCATTGGGGAATTTCTTCGGGGTTTGTTTCTCGTTTCTTGTGAAGATACAGCTTTTCTCGATGAATTTCAATCTAGGGGAAGCTGTTATAAATCTCATTTGGTTTTTAGAAATAAAATTTTCGCTCGTAATAAATGTTGTGTCTTAAGGAAGAAATTTATTAGATATTTGATAACATAGAAACGTTTCCTGATTAGCTACCTCCAAAGTGTCATCATAATTCGAACTGTTTTTGTAGATATGTTAACACTTTACCGACCGGTAGACTGTTTTACCGGCCAACGCTTACCGACAGAGAGCCTATTAATCAACTGTTTTATCGGTCGGTAAGCGTTGGTCGGTAAAACAGTCGATTAATACGCTACCGGTCGGTAAAGTGTAAAGATGCACTTTAAATCTGATATTCAAGGAACGAGTACACAATGGCGTGAACCACTGTTTTCCAACATGGCCAATAGCGTTCCCTAGGGTGTACTCGAGTCTTTCGAAGGGATGTTAAAGCGAGAAAGTTTGAGGAAACGTTTTGGGGCACATCAGGGAGTCATTAACATTGTAGGTAATCTCTGGAAGCACTTAATTTCGTTAAATATTGAGAAATCTGAAGAATAAATGCATTAAAAATGATTTTCTCCAAGTTGCAAAGTCAATCTTTGGGAATTTGACGATGAATCGTATTATCCTCGCGCAAAATGGTTGATAGAAATGAACCTTAAGTGTTTTAAGGTGGTCCCTGAACACGAGATCGTCGAGACAATAGTGATTAGGCAACGTGAGATATCGATTCGTGAAGTTCGGTGGCAACAATTTGCCGTGGCAATAGGAACTCCGGGTTAGGCTGTATATTACCGTGGAAGTCGGTCATTACATGCTGAGGAATGCAAAACTATTCAGCCGCACGCGAGATCTTCCACGTACATAGCAATCAGATGTTAAGTCGACCTGTAATTTTTCGATCGAACTTACCACCGTATCACTAACCTCCCTCTCTCCTATCCCATTCGCAGAGTTGCAAACGAACGCCGTTTAAGAACCGTTTTTATAGAGAATTATGATACATAGACTAGATAGAATATTAATTGAACATATATTATTAATATAAAGCAAGTAATGAATCCATTGTATGCAATGCTTGCCAAGTATAGCTCGATTTCTTAAATCTAATAAATATAGATGGCGCTAATATCGATCAGGATATAATAGAAATTATAGTCTATATCTAGTTGTGTTCTGTTTCTAAAATTTAATGAATATCGATCAGGAAATAATAGAAATTCTATTCTGTATGGAGTTGTGTTCTATTTCCTAAATCTGATAAATATTGATAGACCTGAAATTGATCAGGAAATGATAGAAATTATATTCTGTATGGAGTAGTGTTCTATTTCCTAAATCTGATAAATATCGATAGAGGTAATATTGATCAGTAAATAATAGAAATTATATTCTGTATGGAGTTGTGTTCCAGTTTCAGAAAAAATACGCGACGCAGGTCTATTTCTCGTGCACCGTTCCGCTGATATATATTTGCGGTACAATGTGGGTCAGTTCGAAAGCTCGCAGGTGCTTGGTATCCGTTCTTCGCGAGAGGCAGTGGAGAGGAAACGTGGAAAATAACTTTCCTTTCGATCGAACACCGCGAATAGAATAATGCAATGCATACGGACAAATGATTCTTTCGCTTGTGGCACTCTCTGCAAACACCGGAGAGCCACAGTTTATTAACGAATGGTCAACAGAGAATATCTTCTCCTTGGACGTGTGAGAAGTTTGCATATCGTTTCACTCGTTGTTGGACAATTTATGTATAATATCTGTAAGATATTTTCCCTTTAATATCTAACTTCAATGTTTTGTACAGAAAGCTGGCTCGAACGTAACTAACTAAATTATTATTAAGAAACGATTAACTAATAAAATGAACAACTTCTAATACATACTTCACGCGAAACACGCATATAGTCGGCAATGCCTTCGATCGAAACTCTCACATAATATAACCGCATTCATTCATTACAAACCTAAAGGTTGCTTACAGCAACCTAACCCAGACCTAACCCAGACCTAACCCAGACCAATTCATCGCTGATAACGGGGGTTAGGTCTGGATTAGGTTTGGGTTAGGTCTGGATTAGATCTGGGTTAGATCTGGGTTAGATCTGGGTTAGGTCTGGGTTAGGTCTGGATTAGATCTGGGTTAGGTCTGGGTTAGGTCTGGTTAGGTCTGGATTAGGTCTGGGTTAGGTCTGGGTTAGGTCTGGGTTAGGTCTGGGTTAGGTCTGGGTTAGGTCTGGGTTAGGTCTGGATTAAGTCTGGGTTAGGTCTGGGTTAGGTCTGGATTAGATCTGGGTTAGGTCTGGGTTAGGTCTGGAATAAGTCTGAATTAAGTCTGGGTTAGGTCTGGGTTAGGTCTGAATTAAGTCTGGGTTAGGTCTGGGTTAGGTCTGGATTAGGTCTGGGTTAGGTCTGGGTTAGGTCTGGATTAGGTCTGGGTTAGGTCTGGGTTAGGTCTGGATTAGGTCTGGGTTAGGTCTGGGTTAGGTCTGGGTTAGGTCTGGGTTAAATCTATTTAAAACAAAATAAATCTATTCCCTGGGGGAATAAGGTTATCTATAAATCCAGACCTAACCCAGACTAACAGACCTAACCCAGACCTAACCCAGATCTAATCCAGACCTAACGACCTAGCAGATCTAACTAAGATCTAATCAGACCCAACTAACCAGATCTAATCCAGACTCCAACCCAGATCTAACAAGATCTAATCCAGACCTAACCCAGACTAACCCATATCTAATCCAGACCTAACGACTAATCCAGACCTAACCCAGACCTCCAGACATCTAACCCAGACCTAACCCAGACCTAGATCTAATCCAGACCTTTTTTTTTTTTTTTTTGTACGTGGGGAAATCCTCATGGGACACCGCGGCCCACCCGATGGGCGGGCCGGCGGGTAGTGCCGGACTCTTACCGGCTAAAACCCCACGGTGACCATCCTCAAGCGCTTGGCGAGGGACCGGGAACTCTTGTGAGACATCACAGAGTCCCTCGCCGCGCCGTGCCTTTTCAGGCCCTCCCCGGTGAGAGGCAATCCTCCCACCGCATTTCCACTCAACCGCAGGCGCCTGGTCACCAGCGCCCGCGGCCCCGTGACATGGGACTAAGCCGCCGGCCGCGAGGCCACGTTGGCCGCAGGACACACCCGCAGCCAACTGGCCAACCTGCGGCCTTAGGTCAAACCCGCGGCAAATATCCCATGCCCCAGTCCACTCACACACACATTCACACGCGCATCGCATTCATACCGGTGTTTGGTCCGCGGGAGCTTTCGCTCCGACCTGCGGGATGCCATGCGAGGATGCAGCCGCCAGCCTTCTCAGGTTGGTGACCCCATCTCCGCATCCCATCCCAGCGGCTGCCCCTATCCGCCACCTGGGGACGCGCCACGTAGGGGTTCACCTCCCCTGCCGCCTGGACAACCAAACGGGTGCGTGGGAGCGATGAGAATTTGACATAAAGTCAATTCTGTTGCGGATCTCTCCAACAACAGAGAAGAGTCCTGTCGGTACCCTGATGAGTCTAGAAGAGACGAAACAGGCGAAGCGAAATGTGCATGCATTAGTTATGCAAACGCACAAGTAGCTTCTTCTACCTTAGGAACCCTTTGGTATCCTAAGCCCGCAAGCTCGGCACTACCTAAGCAGTGTGAACTCACGAACCCACCACCACGTCGTTTGAGTACCACTGGCACTCTCACTATGATGATGTGCGGCCTTAGATCTAATCCAGACCTAACCCAGACCTAACCCAGATCTAATCCAGACCTAACCCAGACCTAACCCAGACCTAACCCAGATCTAACCCAGATCTAATCCAGACCTAACCCAGACCTAACCCAGACCTAACCCAGATCTAACCCAGATCTAATCCAGACCTAACCCAGATCTAATCCAGACCTAACCCAGACCTAACCCAGATCTAATCCAGACCTAATCCAGACCTAACCCAAACCTAACTCGTATATGGAATATTTATTAAACTCCTTTGTGCAATGCAAATAACGTAACAAACAACCATTTTTCGACAAATTTAATCTTCAAAATCACTATTCTCTTACTTTTATTATTCATCGTGGAATAGATCATTCTCTTACTTTCGTAAATTATTAGAAAAATTCAATATAAGTGATTACCAGTTTTATTAAATTCATCTGATTATCGATTTTTGTGTTTTGAGTGATTCTCCTATTAAATTCGAATTATAAACATTTGAATGACACTTCAAAGTGACACTTACTTATCAGATCATTTCGTTGTGACGATACTTCCCACACATGCCACCAGAGGGCTACGGCTGCTGTTTCTCTCGCAAGTACTCGACTCTTTGGCCGACCATTGCATATCTTGGCTTTCCTTCTCTCTTACACCTCTTATACTTATATATCTCTTATATTTATACCATTATATCGATCAAATTTAATATAAATTGCTAATGAAATCCGAAATTCGTCGAATCAATACATCTACTGTTCATAAAATGATAGTAACTTGTAAATTAACGATTAAAAATGGGGTCAACGTGTCCAAAATATTCGAGTACGCCAATAAAGATCGAAACTTTGGTCCACTTGTGTTAAAAAAAGCCTCGAATGGCAGAAGTTTGCCCGGAAATTAACAAATCTGAGAGCAAACGCGTGTGTACCGGAGATTCGTAAGAGGCTTTTCCAATACACCGATAACAGTGTTCTCTTAGGTCTATTTCTGGCACGTTCGCCATAACAATACCTGTCAGTTTGGCGAACCTTTCCTGGAGGATCCTGACGACCAAACGGACACTTTACGTTTAAAGGACATACGCGAACGCGATCGCTATGAATTGTGGGCCATTATTAATAAAAATGTGAATTTGCATGAAGATCCGCAGTCTAATTGTTACGAACGCGTTATGAAAGGAAGTTTTGAGTCAAATAAAGAGAATTTTTCTATATTGATGAAAATAACGAAGATGTTTGAGGTGTCCAAAGTTGTTTTGTGTAATAATACTCTTCTAAAGTGTATTCTTGTTAAAATGAATGAATATATTCACCTCTGAGTGGCTATAAAGCAAGTTTCTAGGAGTACAAACGAATGTAAATGCCGCGACAGCCATTTCTACGGTTCGTATGCGTTACTGGGACTTGAGAACACACAAATGAACCGAATGCACCGCGGGAGAATAATTATCCAGCGATGGCACCAGTGCCCCCAGAAGAGCATAATTTTCAAACTGATTCACGGAATAGAGAAATTCCCCGTTATGTCGCGTCAACTTTGCCACGACGGAACTCGAAGCGTCGCGCATGCAATCGCGCTTCGCGTGTTATCTATCGGGAACGCTTGCGTGTCCGGTCTGATCATCGATCGGGAAGTCTGAAAATCAGACCAAAGGCGATACTATCGAATCTATTTTTCAAATTTTCTTTTTTTATCGAACTTACGAAAGTTCGAAAGTGGAACAAGTGGATGAAAAATGACCTTAATTTAGTTGGTTTCCAGGAGATAACAAATTCCAAATTTCAAGTTTCAAGTTTCAACCCTCTGTCTTTACTATAAGGGTAGTAAAAATTGATTTTTCTGTTTATTTCTAACTTTTTTTTTTTTTTTTTGAATAAATCACTAAATTCGCATGGAATGTCCCATGGGAGGATTCTAGAGGCCAAAATAAGACGAAAATCAAGGATAGTGATTTGTTGATTGAGGCTTCGTTCAAAAGTTATAGATACTTCTCAGGTCACACGGTATATTTTCAGTAATGAATTTTTTTCTCGAAAATGCGTAGGATTTCGGGGGTATGTCTATTCACCAAAAATGATTGTAATTGACTCCTGCAACTGACTATAATTTTGTGTCAATTTGAAAATGTCATTTGAAATTGTAATTTTGAATTACAAAAATTTCAGTACCTTCTCGAATTTTTTTCTCGAAAATGCGTAGGATTTTGGGGGTATGTCTATTCACCAAAAATGATTGTAATTGACTCCTGCAACTGACTATAATTTTTTTAGTGTCATTTGAAAATTTTGAATTTCGTCTAAAAATTTCAGTACCTTCTCGAATTTTTTTCTCGAAAATGCGTAGGATTTTGGGGGTATGTCAATTCACCATAAATGCTTGTAATTGACTCCTGCAACTGACTATAATTTTTTTAGTGTCATTTGAAAATTTTGAATTTCGTCTAAAAATTTCATACCTTCTCGAATTTTTTTCTCGAAAATGGATAGGATTTTAGGGGTATGTCTATTCACCAAAAATGATTGTAATTGACTCCTGCAACTGACTATAATTTTTTTAGTGTCATTTGAAAATTTTGAATTTCGTCTAAAAATTTCATACCTTCTCGAATTTTTTTCTCGAAAATGGATAGGATTTTAGGGGTATGTCTGTTGACCAAAAATGCTTGTAATAGACCCCTACAGACAAGAATAATTTTTTTAGTATCCTTTTGACATTTTGAATTTCATCTAAAAATTTCAGTACTTACTCGAATTTTTTTCTCGAAACTGGGGAGGATTTCGATGGTATGTCTGTTGACCAAAAATGCTTGTAATAGACCCCTACAGCCATGAATAATTTTTTTAGAACGATTTGAAATTTCTTAATTTCGTCGAAAAATTTCACAAGCTTCTCGAATTTTTTTCTCGAAACTGGACAGGAATTTGGGGATACGTGTGATGACCAAAAATGATTGTAATTGACCCCCACAGCCGGAAATAATTTTTCCAGAACGATTTGAAATTTTTTTTTTCGTAGGCACCCTACCCCCTGTCGATTTTTCTTGAAAATTAGTTTTTCATTTTTAGTAATTTTGCTTGACGCTCTACAGAAAAGTTGTCTAATACTTTTTTGTAGGTGCCCATGAGCTCTACTTTAGAAAAAAGTTTCATTGAAATATGTTCACTATTGTAGGAGTTATGGTCGTTTGAAAATTGGACCACTTTTATGGGGTTTTTCTCATTTTGCGGGGTGAAGGATCAAATTTTCGAATATTTTTGCTATTTCTATATATTCTTCATCTAAATACGCGTTGTTTACCTTTTTAAACATTGAAATCCTCCAATTCGTTCAGAAGTTATGACATTTTAAAGATTCGCATGAATTTTCAGGGAAGCAGGTCAATGTATGGTCAGACATTAGATTTTCGGGAATTTTTTTCTCGAAAATGCGTAGGATTTCGGGGGTATGTCTACCCACCAAAAATACTTGCAATCGACCCCTGTAACTAAATATAATTTTTTTAGTATGATTTAGAATTTTTTAATTTCATCTAAAAATTTCAGTACCTACTCGAATTTTTTTCTCGAAAATGCGTAGGATTTAGGGGGTACATGTAATGACCAAAAATGATTGCAATCCACTCCTGCAATTGAAAATAATTTTTTTAGAACGATTTCTAGAATTTTAATTTCACCGAAAAATTTGTCCACCTTCTCGAATTTTTTTCTCGAAAGTGAGTAGGATTTCGAGGGTATGTGTATCCACCAAAAATGATTGCAATTGACCCCTGTAACTAAATATAATTTTTTTAGAACGATTTCTAGAATTTTAATTTCACCGAAAAATTTGTCCACCTTCTCGAATTTTTTTCTCGAAAGTGAGTAGGATTTCGAGGGTATGTCTATCCACCAAAAATGATTGTAATTGACCCCTGTAACTAAATATAATTTTTTTAGAACGATTTGAAAAATTTTAATTTCCTACTCGAATTTTTTCGAAATGAGTTTCTTTGATTTTATATACGGTTCATATTAGGATGACATTTAAAGATAAATTATCAGATATAAATACATAATTGCATAATGGAACGTCTCCACTATTTTTTTTTGTAATTTTTCCATTCGTTAATTCTGAAATTAACGTTTTTAATCATTTCTTGCATTTATATTTGAATATTTCCGTAGTTATGAAGCTGAGATTTTTTTTTTCTTTGCAACGGGACAGATAAAATATAATTATTATAAGAATCGCGAGGAAATCTCAGTTAAACAGTGCTCGTTTTTTCGAACAAATTTTCTCCCCCTCAAATTACAACGGCCACTGATTTCATTTGCAAATTGAAACCCGATTCCCTTCGCGAAGCATTTTGCAGCTTTGCAGCTTCGCCGTTACACACCCCCGCGTTAACTGACTTTCCCCGATCCCGTCGGCTAAACACTGCTTAACCTAATTCACGTCCTCGAATTACCGCCCCGTAAGGAAAAAATAATAATCGATTACTCTTACGCCTTCTCTTAAATCCATAAGAAGTAAACATTCGAATTCTGCTTCTAAAATCTCTATTTATCGAAGCTGATACAATTCTTTCCCCATTTTCGGGGTGAAATAATTCCAGCAAAAATCTGCAAGTGTTATTTACAAAAATAAGAACATTTCATTTAAAAAAGAATGTTGAAAATAACAATTATTAATTAATTATTAACAGTTATTTACAAAAGTAAGAACATTTTATTTAGAAAAGAATGTTGAAAATAACAATTATTAATTATTAATGGTATTAGAATGCAGGAATCAATGTTTCTATTGAATAATTGAAAAATAGATCTAAGTGACCCATAAAGTAAATAAACTATACATATATCCAGTTACCATAAATCTATTTACGTCGTCGCGATTATGTTAAATGGATGAATTTTTTCTTCACTTTCTCGACCCCCACACGCAGAAATTCCAGTTATTTTATGGGAAATCACTAGACAGCGGATGTTCATGCATTTATGGGGAATTTTAATCCTCAAGAAACTACAGAATGCACTCAATATGCAAAAATATTCGAAATACTTAAAGTAAGATACGAATTATTGTATTTAGGCTCTACAGAGCTCCAATTTCATTAATTCTATTAATAAAAATATGAATTTGCATGAAGATCATCGCGTCTTCGAATAGAAGTGCTTGTAATTAACGCCATTAGCGATCTTCAGTAACATGCATGTTTCAAACGTCGCGATAGCGTCGATAAGGGCGATTTCACGGTTAACGCGGGGAATTACCGTTTCAAATCCGCGGATTGGGGTAAAAAAAACATCTGAACCAGGTACGTTATTCGTGATTAAGGCCGTTATCGGTGACAATTCTCTGCGATTTCCGGTTGGCCCCCTTTATATCGCTTGGAGTCTTTAAACCATCCAACATCGAGCTATCAAAGTGACTCACGATCCGGTGGATGACGAATAATACCCGAACACGAAGGTTCGCGTACCTTTGTGCAGGCACTCGGGGTCACGGAAACCTCTCCTCACACGAACGCCCTCGCTGAGGTGCATGGAAAGGAGGGGGCGGTTAATGTCAGGTCGAAGGAGAAGGTGGCTCCCCGGGGGGTCGAATGCAAATACGTTCGCGCGTAATTGCAATTTACATGTTTAGAAACCTCTTTTGCATGCGGTGGCTCCTTTTTTCACCCGTTTCGAGCCCTTGTTGCCTCGCGTCCGTGACGTCAGGACCGCTTCGTTATTAATCCAGCGTAAAAATAGCCCCGGTAGGGCAATAATTGCGCCCATAATCGCGAGAAACTGCCCCGTGACGAAGACAGTTTTTTTTATGGTTCGATTTTTACGTCAGATGTTTTTAAACATTAAAACAAACTTCTTGGTCGATAACTCCATCCCCTTTTTTTGGCAAAGCCATTGTATCGTCGCTAAACCATGGCCCATGTGTCTTAACTATTAGTGAATCATTATTTCATTATGGGTATCCATACTATTATATAAAGAGAGAGCCCGATTTTTATATTCGCGCAAAACTCAAGACCTATTGAACCTATCTTCCTCAAATTTTGACACGTTATTCCTGCATACTCTAGGACGGACATCGACTATGTAGCATGTCTCAGAAGCGCGTTATTAACGTGTAATTTATGTGCAAAGATTTCATGCGTACGACTGTTTGGCGGACCAACGCATCCCCTGTACACGACAGTCTACCTGCGCGCGCATACGCGTATTCGCGTATTCGTCCCGCGCGATACCTCGCCAGTAGCAGTACTGCGATGTTATCGCCAGGTGGCGGAGCTTCTCGAGCGCTTTCTCGCGAGAGAATTGCATTATCGCGGATATACATGTCAGGACGATCGTCTGGTCATAAATTGCTTTTGCACAAGGTCGAGACGGGGTATGCAATTGTATAAAACCACTTTTTGTCGCGTTTGGCTTGCAATAACCCCCCACTGTGGGTGGTAAACACTATCGACATCGCTATAGCAACTGTAAAAATCTAAACATCGTTACAATTTGTTGTTTCAGGCAAAGGAAGCCATGAACGAGCTGGAGGGTATCGATCTGACGGATCCGGATCTGCACAAAGCGGCGACGAAAATCCAAGCGAGCTTCCGGGGTCACAAGGTGCGCCAGGAAGTGGGGACTCCCGGCCAGGAAGAACCCCCCAAAAATTAAGAAGCATAAGAGAGACAAAGAGAGTAGCTGATTCTTCGAAATCGAATCGCCGATAGCACGCCCGAAATAAAAGAAAAAAAAAAACACAAAAATAACATTAAAGTAAAGGTAAAATTAAGATACAATCGAACCGATCGAAAACGATAGCTAAAGATCGAACAAATTTTATTTTACGCTACGATTAATTCGATTCTCGCGATCCGGCGACCATTTTTCTCGATCATTTTAAATACGATTGCTTGAGAATCGTACGTGGTCCAACGTGGCTTTCTTTTTAAATGACAATTTTCGCGAATAATCGATCGAATCTCGCGTCGTTTTTGCTTTCACAATTTCGAAATAGGTGCAGTGTTAAATTAAATGCAGTATCTTTTATTCGTTATCGAAAATTAGTATGTGGATGAGCCAATGTATAGCAATTGAAATTTGCAAAATTTTTTTAACTCCACTAAAATTTTAATTTCAACTTAATCGAGTTTTAGCTTCCCAATTTTTGATTAGAAATGATTCTAAAAAGTAATTTTGCTCGTCTCTGGTCTCTGGTCTGGAGAACGAAGTGAGCAATTGCACGAAAAGGTTTGCTTGAATATTCCAAGTCCAAGCAGCTCGATATAACGAGGGAAAATAATTGGCTGCGAGAGCCATTCGATATATTCTTAATAAAATGCATTTTGTCGAGCAAACCATGTGAATCCTAACCAGGCTCGTCTAATGGGGAAGCACGTATCGATTTTTCCTATGATAATTTGTGCAACTAGCTTTAAAACTACCAGCGATGGGACTAAAACTTGTTTAGAAACACTATCGAAACATTCACCTTGCAAATTATTTCTCTAGCGTCCATAAAATGGAAGATTAGAAGCGATTTGACTTGATTTGATACGTATCGATGATATCAAGCTTGATAGCTGGTTAAAATGAAAGAAACGTCCATAAAATTGGAATAATTTGTGCAACTACCTTTGAAACTACCAGCGATGGGACTAAAACTTGTTTAGAAACACTATCGAAACATTCACCTTGCAAATTGTTTCTCTAGCGTCCATAAAATTGGAATAATTTGTGCATCTAGCTTTGAAACTACCAGCGATGGGACTAAGAAGTGTTTAGAAACACTATCGAAACATAAACCTTGCAAATTATTTCTCTAGCGTCCATAAAATGGAAGATTAGAAGCGATTTGACTTGATTTGATACGTATCGATGATATCAAGCTTGATGGCTGGTTAAAATGAAAGAAACTTTCATTCGTTGCACACCGATACCACGAATAACCAATTGTTCAAGCTAATTATTCGAAAAACACAGCTTTATTCAAAGTATTGTCTAGATAAACATGTACAGTGTCCTCCATTTACGCTGTTAATTGATTCTGAAGCTTCCAGGATAAATAAAATTGTAGAAATTGTATTGGAGGAAGCAAACAAGATGGCTGATGCTAGCAAATTCTTGTGAGGACTATTTTTTCGTTTCCCTTGCAATATATTTGGTGTACAATCTGAATTTTGAATTAAATTAAAGTCGAACTGATCCATATATAGTCCTTTGTGAAAAGATTGAAGAAAATGAAACGTTTTATAACGTGTGTATGTAGAAAACATGATGAGGGACATAAGTGGAACGCCATATATTTATATATTTGTGTTTTAACATACGAAATTGCTATTAAAATAGTAGTATTTAGTAGATAATATGGAGAACATAAGCAGGCTTGATTAGAACCCCTAAGTCTTCGAAATAGCTCTTTCGGGATCAATGAATGTATAATTGGATTAGTTCCATCGCTGAACGCAACTGTTTCGACGATAATTGTATAGTTATGGTTGTTCCATACCGTGTGTTGTGCGATTATTGTTGCGACTCGATCGTAGGAGAAATCGACGCATGCGCGGTGCCCCGAAAAGTGGCGCAGATGGCGCCTCGCGCGAGACTTGGTCGTAGGGGAACCCCCCAAAGTGAATCTCGTGCGTGTACATTGATATCGAAACAGTTTTACGGTTTATTGACTCGAATAAATTACGTTCTTTGTTATTGTCGGACCACAGGAATGAAAATCGACGATCGACCGATGCCAATTGAGGATTTCTGTACGAGTTTTGCGTTGTATCTTGCGCGTGCCCGGTAATAGAGCGTGTTTAATTAATTATAATTGTATAATTTTCAGTGTCGGGACTCGACAAATCAGCGACTCGGCCATTCGTATCGAACCATTCCCGAACGGGTAATTTTTAAACCGAAATTAACATCGAACTAGTTTCAAACGTATTAGAAAATGTATCAGATTTCACGACGAGTGCAACTTTGACGCAAAGAAATTATGAATCAGACTGTACACGATCTACAGGGTGATCCAGGCAATTGTTTCGAGTCATAACTCCGTTATTATTGCATTTACGAAAAAATACCAAAAGGAGAAAACTAAATGGTTCGATGAGCACTATATTCGTAGGCCTTTAAATTTTTTTTAGATGCAACGGTGTATGTGTAATTAACAATCGCATAATTTCTTTAAATAGAAACGCATATTTTTTTTTACACAGATCGATTCTTCCGTTCATTCTGCGTAAAAAATTATTGGGGTACCATGGCAAAAAAATGATTAGATCTCGAGATATTTTCAAAAAATGTCTTTATCGAAGAAGTATATGTATACAGGGTGATCCAGGCAATTGTTTCGAGTCATAACTCCGTTATTATTGCATTTACGAAAAAATACCAAAAGGAGAAAACTAAATGGTTCGAAGAGCACTACATCCGTAGGCCTTTAAATTTTTTTTAGATGCAACGGTGCATGTGCAATTAACAATCGCATAATTTCTTTAAATAGAAACGCATATTTTTTTTTACACAGATCGATTCTTCCGTTCATTCTGCGTAAAAAATTATTGGGGTACCATGGCGAAAAAATTATTGGATCTCGAGATATTTTCAAAAAATGTCTTTATCGGAGAAGTATATGTATACCGGGTGGTCCACGCGTAGTAGAACGAACGTCGCGTTTTTATCTTTTTGTTCTCGTAAATTCCGCGTTGTTTTGCCTTCTATCGGGTATGATTCGATCGAGCTGGTCGATGGAGTATATGTACATACATACACACGTTGTTTTTAGCGAGCCTAGAAACTCAACACCGCGTTTTATCGTCGCTACGGGCACTCGAGCCACCCCCTTTCCGCCATTTTAACCTTTTGACCTGCATTTCCATTTCTTTCACGACTTTCGATTGATTTGAAGCTCGCGTAATTCAGGACGATAAACAATTCAAAGAAAAAAACGATCTTCTTAAGTTTAATCATTTTATTATTAAATATTATTGATATTGGATGTAATACCGATCGAAGTAATTAGAGAAGGGTTAGGTCGACTATTCAGGGATGATTTTATCGTTGAAGTTTAATGGAATACGCTGTCATGAAAACCTAACCTCAATCTATAAACTTGAAGCCTCGAAAAATATTCAAAATCCATATTTCTTTAACGATGTGTCTTCCATTTTATGTTATTCTTAATTGTTCCTTATAAAATATCATTTTTTAAAATAATTGTGTAATAAATTACTTGTTAACTATGTTTTTATACAATCACACAGTGGTTTTCTATTTTTGTTATTAAAAAAGTGAGTTAGTTGACGATTAATTCCATTTGGACAAAGATTTTTTCGACAAAATGTAACATTTTGGTATTATTTGCTGTTTTTATTATATAGAAATAGTTAATTTTCATTTAAGAAACTGATGGAGACCTTAAAATCATTAAAATCGATATCTAAAAAATTTTCAAAGTTCCAGTTTAACGATCGACTCTGTATTTCATCAATTCTGAAAATACAGTGTTAATTTTGACAAATATTTTACGAAATATTCATTCGTTAAATGGAATATTTAAATCTTTGGTTTACGAAGTAATTAACAATTAATTTTCATTTAAGAAACTAACCTTAAAACCTTTAAAATCGTTATCTAAACAATTTTCGAAGTTTAACAATCACTTTTGTAAATACAGTATCAATTTTAACAAAAATTTCACCAAATATTCATCAGTTAAATGGAATATTTAATTTTCATTTAAGAAACTAACCTTAAAACCTTTGAAATCGTTATCTAAAAAATTTTCAAAGTTCCAGTTTAACGATCGACTCTGTATTTCATCAATTCTGAAAATACAGTGTTAATTTTGACAAATATTTTACGAAATATTCATTCATTAAATGGAATATTTAAATTCTTGGTTTAGGAACTAATTATTGACAATTTTTATATTTATTATTTTGCTCTTGTAACTGTGTTTTTCTGAGCGTTGAAATCGAGGAATCTTCGCGAAACTATCGAGCGGCTTTAATATGCATGTATTTCTGTCCTCGGAATTATTACATAATGTATGACAGGGTCTATCGCGATAGCATTAAATGTGCAGCAAGAGCTGTTATCGTTTTATCATTCCCCCGTAATGACCCCCCCAACTCCTGACATTGCTTGTCGTTTATATTTCCCCCTGTAAATAGTTTCGCTATGCGTCGCCAATCTCTGCCATGCGCTGTATCTCGTTTCTATCGAACGTTAAATAGAATTCTAACCTCGAAAACGAACGAAATCCTCGAAAATGGTAAACAAAAACCGAATACTTAATTGGGAGAGTCGTATTGGACTTTAAAATCAATTTCAAACAGAAACAGTTTCATACAATCTAAAAAAAAAATTCATATATTGTAAAAAAATTAATTATTATTTAATGTACTTTGTGGATTCGAATTTTTTATTTTTGGGAAGGAAACAGTTTAATTAGGATCTAAAAGAAAGTTCGTATATTGTACAGAAATTAACTATTATTTAATGTACTTTGAGGTCGAGTTTCTATTGAACCGGAAGTCCCCATGAAAATGGTTCCTAAAACCGTGAAAAATGTGGATGCAACTAATTTTTTATCTTTTTGGAAGGAAACAGTTTAATAGAATCTAAAAAAAAAATTCATATATTATACAAAAATTATTATTTAATATACTTTGTGGATGCAACTAATTTTTTATCTTTTTGGAAGGAAACAGTTTAATAGAATCTAAAAGAAAGTTCGTATATTGTACAGAAATTAACTATTATTTAATGTACTTTGAGGTCGAGTTTCTATTGAACCGGAAGTCCCCATGAAAATGGTTCCTAAAACCGTGAAAAATGTGGATGCAACTAATTTTTTATCTTTTTGGAAGGAAACAGTTTAATAGAATCTAAAAAAAAAATTCATATATTATACAAAAATTATTATTTAATATACTTTGTGGATGCAACTAATTTTTTATCTTTTTGGAAGGAAACAGTTTAATAGAATCTAAAAGAAAGTTCGTATATTGTACAGAAATTAACTATTATTTAACGTACTTTGAGGTCGAGTTTCTATTGAACCGGAAGTCCCCATGAAAATGGTTCCTAAAACCGTGAAAAATGTGGATGCAACTAATTTTTTATCTTTTTGGAAGGAAACAGTTTAATAGAATCTAAAAAAAAAATTCATATATTATACAAAAATTATTATTTAATATACTTTGTGGTCGAGTTTCTATTGAACCGGAAGTCCCCATGAAAATGGTTCCTAAAACCGTGAAAAACCCCCATATTGTTGTTAATTTCCGCGATATTTCGACTACTTTATCGAAAAAGACCAGAAAAGAAAGATTTTTGGATTTGAATCACGATTTTTCGTGCATTTTTTTGACTCCCACTTAAATTTTCACGTTATTTCGTTGCTATCGTCGAAAATGATCGATAAAAAAATGAAATTTTGACTACGCGAATATCGAAAGCCGATTCACACGACCTGTCGAGTCTCGTCAACGACACGCTAAAAAAATTCTATAGAAAAAGACTCTAATATATGAAATCTATTTATAATATTATATTCCTGTTATAATAATATTTGTATGCTACACGAATTAAGAGGCTCCCGTACGAAACATTAAAAACCATATTGACACTATATATATTAATACTATTAATATTGTATTTATATTATATACGTGTATAATAATATTAATACTATCAAATATATTTATGATCTCCCGTAAACGACACAATAAAACAGCTGCTATTCATTACTGCCGCTTGGTGAGGATCGCCTTTACGTTTCGAACGAGGAATTTTTAATTGTTTTTTTTTTCCCCCCAGCCCGTGTTCGCGTGGAACAATGCGTGAGATTTGAATAGCGATTATTATTAGGATTTTATCTAAGGTGTAAAATTCGAATCGAATGATATACCATAAGAATGGGAGAATGATGTTTCCAAGTGCGCGGCGACTTGGAATTAAACGAATGAAAGGGGGGATACGCAATTTCGCTCGATGCTAGCGAAATTGTTGCTCGAAAAGGGGGGATGTATGATTAAAGAAACGTTTAAACATATTGGAGCTTCTGTAGTTGCGAGACGATGTCATTTTGAAAATTAACCGAGAACACACAGGCATAGACTAGCGATACACAAGGCGGTGAATTATATTCTAAGGATGTAAACAAACTTGTAACGTTTGAATGGGCAGTATCATGTACCGTAATCTGTTTGTTTAAAATAAATACCCATTAAGTGTACAAAAAAATGAAACAAATTCCGATTTATACTGCGAGAAAGCATTGGGGAGATACACCTTCGATTAAATTAATTGCTCTGTACCCTCTTCTTCGTTTTCTTTCAATACAACCATGAACTACTTGAAGAATATACAGGGTGTGTTAAAAATATTTGTAAATAACCTCAAAAAGTGGCAGAAATTTTCTGTAATGCCTCAGAAGTGTCTTAGATTTCACGAACTAACAAAATATGGAAAAAAAAACAAGAAATTTCAGTATAAATTATTGCACTTGTTTTTTAAAAAAATGTAAAAAAAACAGAATATATTTATTGAAAGATTTAAAACCTATTGTGTATTCAACAGAAATTTCAAGGATACAAAATAGGTTTCAGAGTGTCCATTTTAAGTCCTCCATTTTGTTATTTCTCTGAGTAGATTCGACTCTGTAAATATTTACATGTATTTCTGAGACACCCTATATACGGTCGAAAGTGTCGGATCAATTATTTATTTAACAGAAGAATAAATAAGTTCAATAAGAAATAAGAAATAACCTTTAATTTGTACACCAGATGTCGCGTCAGTAGCGTCGAAACCGTTTCTTCGTTCACGTCTTTGAAAAGTTGAATTTGTTGTGAATTATTAAAATCTATACTTTTTAATTTAAATCTAAATATTTATGACACGCAATACTGTTTCCCGGCTTCTATACTAATTTAATCGCTCATGGGGAAACGATATTATTGCGCTTATTGCGACAGATCGTTCAAGGATGATCCAGAAGCTAGGAAAAAGCATCTTTCGAGCTTGCAACATGCAAAGAACCGCGCTGATCATTACAATATGTACAAAGGTGATTGTTTAATTGCTTTATACCTCTAACGTGTTTTAAATCGCTATGATATCGAATAAATTACGGAACATAACCTTAAAACGATCATTACTCTTTTAGTATTATTATTATTCATTTATTAACTAATTAAACCCTTTAGTACAACGATGTGATATCTAAGGAACTACAGATTGTGGATTTTACATAGTCCAAACATTATCGCTTAGCGAACAAGAATAAATTAATTACGTCGCAAGGATAGTTTTAGACTTTCTAATGATTGTTCGATTAAATCTGTTTTTGTGTCTGCGAAATTTACATTACTAATTCTGTTTACGCAATTCTGAGATCCAAACGTTGCGCTGTAAGTTTCGGGGTAAAAAAGAAAGTTCTTAAATATCTAGACGGTACATACAACGGAAACGATTGAATAATTGTCGAAGACGAAATGTGACCTTTGATTAGCTCACTTAGAAATAAAATATCTGCGATTCTTCTTCTATTATGTTTGGAGATTAGTATTAACCCCTTAACGTTCATGACCGAGTCCGACTGCTTCGACAAACGATATTTATTTAATCCAATGGGATGATAATTAGACTGCGGATGTTTACGCGTTTACAGGAAATTTTAATTTACAAAAAGCTACGGAATGCACTTAACATAGAAAAATATAAGGAATACTTAAAGTAAGATACGAATTATTGTATTTAGGGTTCGAGACAACCCTCCAGAAAGCTCCAAATTCATTATTTCCATTAATAAAGATACGAATTTGCAGAAAGATCCGCAGTCTAATGATAATATTTCTTTTCCTTCAAATTATACGTTGTAATTAACGGAAACCACATTTTTAGAAAGAAATCCAATAAAGAAAACTGATTATTCTTGGTTAACCCGAAAAATATGGGTTAATAAGTAAACAATCGTAATTATGAGGCTCGAGAGACTCGTTGATCATTGTATTTTATTAATATTTGTAGACCCAGAAGTTATATTAAAGGAAGAATGCGCAAAAACGCCATGCAAACGTTATTTAACCATCGGTGATTGCGCGTTCGGTCTCGGATGCAGATTTTCCCACTACACGCCTCAGATGATATGGGAATTGCAACATTTTGGTAACGATTACAGTTATTTTTAAGCTAAGAGTGATGTTATACAGTATAGTTGCATGAGTTTCATTTACAGTTGAAACGAGAAACCAGTCGAGGTCACAGTTCGTGCCTGAAAATGGCTGGCCAAATCCTGACGATATTATCAAAGAATATTTCGAATTTAATACAAATTCAAGCGGCTCTGAGGAGGTTAACTATCCTGCGTGGTATAGACCGTTGGAAATGCATGATTATGCGATGCTACCACCGTCGTTATGGCCTATCACACCGGAAAGTTTAGGAAATACTACAGTATTTAAAGAATGGGGTTAACCAGGATTTTAAGATCGTAATACAGGTTGAAAGTAAATGTAAATAAATTAAAGTGTATATACTTTTTTTAAAATAAAAGTTTGAATAATTCAGTATCAAGTATATCTTTGAATTATAATCTCAGTTTTAATGTGTGTTGCAGAAAGAATAAAATTCTTAAAATTCTTAACCTTATCTTACGAAGCTATGAATCAGCCTCGGTGAAGTTCGGTGACGCTCGGTGACGCTCGGTCCTCGTCGGTGAGTTCCGTGGCTGCCATCTGCCCCGGTCATCCCCTCCACCAATCACCGGGCCGGAAAGGCGAGCACGCAACGAACACCGTCACGCAGTAGCGAAGCACCCGTTGCCACGATAGTTTGGCGTTTCCAAGCGTCGTGTTCGGCGCCGCCGCCGTGTTTCGATTTTAAAAAAGGAACCAGTTCAGTGTCAAGTTCGGTGATCGTGATTATGAGATTGGCTGGATCGCGGGGGACGTGGAGATATTCGTGCCACGCAGGGGACGTCGGGAGTGTTTGAAAACCGTGTTCCGGTGCGTCGACACGGCGGGACGCCGGCCCTCGATCTCTGGGATTTTCGATCGCCGCTTCGGATCTCTCGGTGAGTTTCAGCCGAAATGATTCGTTTCTCAACTTGTCCTCGATTCGTCGAAAAAAGCGATAAAATCGAGTCGAACGAGCTGATTCGCTCGTGATTCGACGTTTCGACGATGGATCGCGAATTTTTACACGCAGACGCAGAAAATATATAAGAAGACACGATACAGTGAGTCCTTCGATTATGTGGATTCGATCTATGCAGATTTCTGTCTCGCAACACACACTTTGTGTCTGTGTATTTTGATATTAAATAGTTTTCTTTTCTTCGATTTGTCGTTTCGTAAAGAAGTATATATATATATATATATATGACACTTAACCTATGAAGCCAAATACATCGTATCGGTTTAGAAATTTCTCAGTTAACCTTCGTAAGTTCCAGCAAAAGAGATTCGTAAGATCAAAAATAATTTGACACTGTTCTCACGTTTTCTTTATTCGTGAATTTTATTGTATAGTGCGTGGATACGAGGTAAAGTATTGCACACAGCATAATTTTCGACACCTGTGGAGTCTCGGGAAAGAGTCTCGAGAATTGCAAAGGCGCGTGTTTATACGTTTGCACCGTAAACAAATAATGTGTGTTTTTTAATCGCGATTAGTTGAGCTCGATCTGACAGTTACAAAGTGTACAAATCGTTGTACGGTTTGCTCTGCACGTATGTACGTGTCTCCACGGTTACGGGTGCGATTTAAATACAATAGATTGTCTTTCGATTGGTTTGCGCAACGGGACAACATTATCGTGGCATTCGAGATGTTCGAAATAGATTTGATCCGTGAAACGTGGAAACGAAATGCACGTAAAGAGTTTTCCATTCATTTTCCATTCATTTTCTATTCATTTTCCATTGGTTTTCCATTCGTTTTCCATTAGTTTTCCATTCATTTTCCATTCATTTCCCATTGGTTTTCCATTCATTTTCCATTCGTGTTCCATTCATTTTCCATGCATTTTCCATTCATTTTCCATTCGTGTTCCATTAGTTTTCCATGCATTTTCCATTGGTTTTCCATTCGTGTTTCATTCATTTTCCATTCGTGTTCCATTCATTTTCCATTCATTTTCCATTCGTGTTCCATTAGTTTTCCATGCGTTTTCCATTCATTTTCCATGCATTTTCCATTGATTTTCCATTCATTTTCCATTCGTTTTCCCATTCATTTTCCATTCATTTTCCATTCATTTTCCATTCATTTTCCATTCATTTTCCATTAGTTTTCCATTCATTTTCCATTCATTTTCCATTCATTTTCCATTCATTTCCATGCATTTTCCATTCGTTTTTCATTCATTTTCCATTCATTTTCCATTAGTTTTCCATTCATTTTCCATTCATTTCCATTCATTTTCCATTAGTTTTCCATTAGTTTTCCATTCATTTTCCATTCATTTTCCATTCATTTTCCATTCGTTTTCCATTCATTTTCCATTCATTTTCCATTAGTTTTTCATTCATTTTCCATTCATTTTCCATTCGATTTCCATTCATTTTCCATTCATTTTCCATTAGTTTTCCATTCGTTTTTCATTCTGTTCCATTCGTTTTTTCATTCATTTTCCATTCGTTTTCCCATTCATTTCCCATTCGTTTTCCCATTCATTTTCCATTCGTTTTTCCATTCATTTCCCATTCGTTTTCCCATTCATTTTCCATTCGTTTCTTCGTCTCGTATTATGCACTGACGAAACGAGGAAATTATTAAGCGATTATTATCGATTATAATCGATGATTTAAATCGTAATGAACTATCGTCGAATAGTTTCAGCTGTAACTTTCTATCGTAACGTTATTGGAATTAGGTTTAGAGACGAATAATCGGATTTAGTGCTGTCATTATGGCACGGTAATGGAGGCGATAATGGTTTACGATGATTACGGCGTCGTTTCCTCGCGTAAACGATATTCAGAGTTGTTGGTATTCATGAGAAAATTATAACAATGGAAATCGGTCGATATTTACCTGTAATGATACCCCTTTGATAGTATATGCGTTATCGAGAATTGAATAACACTTTGGATTGATTTTGTTGGGAAAAGTTAGTTAACGATATAAGGATAACGTAGTAGAGAGGTTAGTTTTGTAATTGTGATGAATATTTTTCACAAATATTAGGTAATAATCTCATAAATGTTGAGTTTTGTGGTACAACTGAAATTTGCAAATTGTTTATCCACTAGAAAAGGGATTGTCGTATAAAATTAATTGCTTATCTTCAGTTAGTAAGTGTTTTAGAAAAGGTTCGAATTTATTATGTATGAAAAAAAAAGGATTAATGTAATCACACGAAAGAGGTTATAAACATCGAAATATTTGACAATCGATCTTGTTAATTATTAATTGTAAAGATGTTAAAATCCTCATTTTAACATTATCTGAACCATTTTTGTTGATTTTGTCCATTTACTTATTGGATGATATTCATATGCAGTTGTACTTTCTCAATATTTCTTTAATAATGTTTTGTTTTTTATTTAATATTTATCTAATAATATTTCTCTAATAAGGGTGTTTCCATGGGAAAAATTTTAATGGGAGATTCTTGAGGTCAAAATAAGACGAAAATCAAGAATACTAATTTGTTGATGGAAGCTTTATTAAAAAGTTATTAATGTTTAAAGTTCACCCAGTTTTGAATTTTTTTCTAGAAAATGGGTACACTTTCGGGGGTAGGTCTATTCACCAAAAATTATTGTAATTGACCCCCGCAATCGAAAATATTTTTTCCAAAACGATTTGAAATATTTAATTTTTTCGAAAAATTCCACATCTTCTCGAATTTTTTTCTCGGAAACGGTTAGAATTTCGGGGGTACGCGTAATGATCAAAAATACTTGTAATTGACCCCCGCAACCGAAAATATTTTTTTCGGAACAATTTGAAATATTTAATTTTTTCGAAAAATTCCACATCTTCTCGAATTTTTTTCTCAAAAATGGATAGGATTTTGAGGTTATGTCTAATGATAAGAAATGATTGTAATTGACCTCCACAACGGAAAATATTTTTTTCGGAACAATTTGAAATATTTAATTTTTTCGAAAAATTCTACATCTTCTCGAATTTTTTTCTCGAAAATGGATAGGATTTCGGGGGTACGTGTAATAACTAAAAATTATTGTAATTAACCCCCGCAATCGAAAATATTTTTTCCAAAACGATTTGAAATATTTAATTTTTTCGAAAAATTCTACATTTTCTCGAATTTTTTTCTCGAAAATGGATAGGATTTCGGGGGTACGTGTAATAACCAAAAATAATTGCAATCGACCCCTGTAACCGAAAATATTTTTTCTAGACCAATTTGAAGTATTTAATTTTTTCGAAAAATTTCTCACCTTTTCGAATTCTTTTCTCGAAATTTTGACAAATCTTTGGATTTCCTGGATGATACAACACACGTTAAGATCCTTGCTGACGCAATACGTTGCATTTAACGTTCCAAACAATCATTTCCATCAGAATCTTCGTATTGTGTTTACAATGGTTGACTTAGCACACATCCCCCAGAGTCGAATTCCACAAGTTCAAACCGGTTTTAATATGATTTTCTATACGAGCGACTTGTTTTCCATCGCGAGGTTTGAACGACGACCTAGTAGCCAGTAACATTCTCAGTTATATTCGCAGCTGTTGTCCCTTTTCAGGCCAGTTTCCAGATTAATGTTTGGGTCTCTGTTTATGCCAAGGTATTCGACCATAACAGACTCTGGTATCGCTTTGGTCTGTACAGGGACGATCATCCCCGTGAGTCAGTTTCCCCGATCGATTACGCGCAGGTCCATTGTCGCGTTCTGCGCAACGTACAATGGGAATTGTCTGTTTTCGAGCATCTGCGCAGCCCCTTTATAAACAGTCCAGGAGTGCGCAGAACCGGTCGATTTTCGATCGTTTCGCCAAACACGTATGACACATTATCGGGACAGCAGACTGGACGATTGTGATCGACTAGGGTTGCCCAACAGCCATGAATTAACACGTTCACTGCCAAATCAAACCTGTATAATATTCTGCAAAAGTAACATTTTTATTTGAAACCACTGTAAGCTACTTAACCTAAAATTTGTCTCGGGAAATCATAGTTTCTTATTTACTTCCGTAAATAGTGGGAATTTTGAAAAATACTTCAGATAAAAGTTGTAGACCTCATCAAAATACACATTTTATATCCTATTGATTTTTGTCATAGAGACAGTAGTTTTTGAGAAACGGGTATGATAATGAAAATTGGCGCAATAAAAATCATAGTTTCTTATTTAATTCCGTAAATAGTGGGAATTTTGAAAAATACTTCGTATAAAAGTTGTAGAACGCATCAAAATACACATTTTATATCCTATTGAGTTTTGCCATGAAGACAATAGTTTTTGAGAAACGAGTATGATAGTGAATTCTCTTATTTACTTCCGTAAATAGTGGGAATTTTGAAAAATACTTCGTATAAAAGTTGTAGACGTCATCAAAATACACATTTTATGTCCTATTGATTTTTGCCATAAAGACAATAGTTTTTGAGAAACGAGTATGATAGTGAATTCTCTTATTTACTTCCGTAAATAGTGGGAATTTTGAAAAATACTTCGTATAAAAGTTGTAGAGCTCATCAAAATACACATTTTATATCCTATTGATTTTTGTCATAGAGACAGAAGTTTTTGAGAAACGGGTATGATAATGAAAATTGGCGCAATAAAAATCATAGTTTCTTATTTAATTCCGTAAATAGTGGGAATTTTGAAAAATACTTCGTATAAAAGTTGTAGAACGCATCAAAATACACATTTTATATCCTATTGAGTTTTGCCATAAAGACAATAGTTTTTGAGAAACAAGTATGATAG
This sequence comes from Colletes collaris, assembly GCA_030068185.1. Lineage (NCBI taxonomy): Eukaryota > Metazoa > Arthropoda > Insecta > Hymenoptera > Colletidae > Colletes > Colletes collaris. Next base: position 3,360,621 of record JASGYR010000076.1, on the reverse strand, counting down.
TGAATTCTCTTATTTATTTCCATAAATAGTAGGAATTTTGAAAAATATGTCGGATAAAAGTTGTAGACCTCATCAAAATATACATTTTATGTCCTATTGATTTTTGCCATAAAGACAATAGTTTTTGAGAAACGAGTATGATAGTGAATTCTCTTATTTATTTCCATAAATAGTAGGAATTTTGAAAAATATGTCGGATAAAAGTTGTAGACCTCATCAAAATATACATTTTATATCCTATTGATTTTTGTCATAGAGACAGTAGTTTTTGAGAAACGGGTATGATAATGAAAATTGGCGCAATAAAAATCATAGTTTCTTATTTAATTCCGTAAATAGTGGGAATTTTGAAAAATACTTCCAATAAAAGTTGTAGACCTCGTCAAAATACACATTTTATGTCCTATTGATTTTTGTCATAAAGACAGTTCAGAAATGATATTTTAAATATTAAAGCCTCCCCACCTCATCTTCGTATCCATTATTCTTTCTTCGAGAATAAAATTTGCTCGTCCAGCGACAGCGAGCGAAGTTTTCGCAGATTCGCTTTGTCTCCATGGTCTCTCGTTCGTACGACGAGCACGAGAGCCGCTAAAAACGAGCCACCCAGCAATTTAACATCGTTTATTTCTATTGCCTTTATGCGGGTCTATTGCGTCACGCGATTTCTCCGCCCTTTATCGCGATCTGCGAGTTACGTAGCGGCGATCCGTGCTTCGCTGGCGAACGTCTTGCAATTTTTACGGCCAATCGCGAGACAATTTTCGAAATTGCCAAACATTGAGATCGATGAACGTTCGGAATCGTCGTTTCGCTTATTCGATCTCGATCGTGCGTCATACCAGATCGACTCTCTGGTATCGTAATTGATAAAAGTGTAATCGTTCATAGAAATATTTGTGTAACTCGGTAACTGTGATAAGGCACGATCTTCACGGAGCAGAGTAGATTCAATTACGCGTAAGCAATTTTTCAAACGGATAAGATTCAATTTGCTCCGAAGCTTATTTACAGAATTTTTATTTTTATTTACATTTTCTGACTGGGTATTGTGGCGCTGTTGCGGGTGGATTTCGTGGTGATTCGTAGGGGGCGCTAGTGGGCTCCAAGGCTTTCTAGCAGGCCCTGCCTTAGACTGGGAAGTCGTTCGTGGAGTGTATATATACGGAGGGGTTGGTCGAGCGCTTGTGAGAGCGCGGAGCCCTCTGGCGGCGAGCATGGGAGGCGACCCCACAGTATCAAAATTGCTCTATATTTTAAAGTCGAATCATCCAGATATGGAGGGTTAGGTGATTAAAAATAGTATTATTGGAATTTAACAACTGTAAGAGTACATTCTTTTTGTATCATTTAAAATTTGTCACTCATATTAGGTGTAGAAATTTTTCATAGAATAAGTAATTTTCTAGTGATTTAAGATCGTAAAATTAGGTGTCCCGTCCTGTATACGCGACTCTTGCGATCTCATTTAATCAAATAGTCTTGGTAGATTGTAACTTATCCCAATTAAAGAAACGAATAAAGATTGATGGGGTCAGTAAGGACTCAATATGCTTCTGCACACGTGTTTGCCTTCGTAAATTGCGTTTCGTGCAAAGGTCAATTCCGTTCGATCTAAGGATCGCCTTTCGTACGCTGGTGGAAAAATGATCGCGTTGATCGACGACTTTTTTTAATTTTTTTCAGACAACCGCGAATTAAAATCAATGACACCTTGCACAGAGCGTTGGTCGTGGCGTCGAGTTGATCTAAATTCGCGTTACAAATGAATTTATTCATGAAAAACCAATTTTTAAGAAAAATGACAAAATTTTTCGACAAAATTAAAAAATTTCAAATCGTTTTGGAAAAATTATTTTCGGTTGCGAGGGTCAATTACAATTATTTTTTATCATAAGACATACCCTCGAAATCCTACACAGTTTCGAGAAAAAAATTCGAAAAGGTGTAGAATTTTTCGACAAAATTCAAAAATTTCAAATCGTTTTGGAAAAATTATTTTCAGTTGCAGGGGTGAATTACAATTACTTTTTGTCATTAGACATACCTTCGAAATCCTACCCAATTTCGAGAAAAAAATTCGAGAAGGTGTAGAATTTTTCGAGAAAATTCAAAAATTTCAAATCGTTTTGGAAAAATTATTTTCGACTGTGGGGGTTAATTATAATCATTTTTTATCATTAGACATACCCTCGAAATCCTACCCAATTTCGAGAAAAAAATTCGAGAAGGTGTAGAATTTTTCGACAAAATTAAAAAATTTCAAATCGTTTTGGAAAAATTATTTTTGGTTGCAGGGGTCAATTACAATTATTTTGTATCATAAGACATACCCTCGAAATCCTACCCAATTTCGAGAAAAAAATTCGAGAAGGTGTAAAATTTTAATCAAAAATTTAAAAAATTCAAACAATTCTGGAAAAATTATTTTCGGTTGCGGGGCTCTATTATAGTCATTTTTTGTCATTATACATACTCACGAAATCGTACGCATTTTCGAGAAAAAAATTCGAGAATGTATGAAATTCTTCGACAAAATTGAAAAATTTCGAATCGTTCTGGAAAAATTATTTTTGGTTTCAGGGGTCAATTATCATCATTTTTTATTATTAGACCAATTCTCGAAATCCTACCCAATTTCGAGAAAAAAATTCGAGAAAGTATAAAATTTTTCTGCGAAATTAAAAAATTTCAAATCGTTTTGGAAAAAATATTTTCGATTTCAGAGGTCAATTACAATCAATTTTGGTCTATAGTCATATCCCCGAAATCCTGCGCATTTTCGAGAAAAAAATTCGAGAAGGTACTGAAATTTTTAGACGAAATTCAAAAATTTCAAATCATAATAAAAAAATTATATATAGTTACAGGGGTCAATTACAATCAATTTTGGTCTATAGTCATATCCCCGAAATCCTGCGCATTTTCGAGAAAAAAATTCGAAAACGTGTGAAAATTTCGGAGGAAAAAAAAATTTCGAATCTTTTTGGAAAAAATATTTTCGATTTCAGAGGTCAATTACAATCAATTTTGGTGAATAGACCTACCCCCGAAATCTTGCCCATTTTCGAGAAAAAAATTCAAAACGAGCGAAACTTTAAATATTAATAACTTTTAAACAAAGCCTCCATCAACAAATTAGTATTCTTGATTTTCGCCTTATTTTGGCCCCTAGAATCTCCCATTAAAATTTTTCCCATGATCACCCTGCACACTTAAATGAAACTTTTTTATTTGTTTATAACAATCTCTAAGAGGATTCATAACATTTGCAAAAAATAAATTATCTAGAAAACAATCAGGAAGTCACACTCGTCTCCAATTTTGTATTATTTTCATTCACAAATTACCAAAATTAAGTTTTTTTTATTCATTACAAATAAATATTTATAAATCATTTTAAATCAATTTCAAACCCAAAAATACATTTTATCAGTCAATCAAATAGAATCTATAATTGTAAATTAATTTCAAATCAAAAATCTCGTATATCGATTTTAAAAAATGATTCGTTTCAGAAAATTCAATGTTTAAATCTCAAATAAATCACTATGACCTTGATAAAAGGTGTAACGTGTAATGATTGGTGCGTTAAAGTCGAAGGTATAATTTTCGCTGTTAATTTGCATACAAATCGACACCAAATAGTAAACTCACGATAAAATCTCACATAAGTGGTACAATTTTCTCGATTCTCTCCAAAGTATCGTGTAAACTCATTGTTTCGTACGGGAATTTAAACAGTCGGTATACGTATAAGTTCCACGCGTTGCAATTATTATTTTAACGTTCCCGTAAAAGCGAGCAACGTTAAATCGCTCGCGAATTTTTCCCCCAATATCCATAAATCACACGCGGTTCCTCCTGCGTAAATATGGATGCGCGTTACGACGTCGAACGAGAAGGCGTCTCCGTGTTCGAAACCTGTTCGGTAAAGAGCTGAAACCGCATGGTAACGGTTATTGACAGACTTCACCGCAACGAAGGAGAAGAAAAGAAACAGGGGTGGCTCCCACAGCTCAAAAAAAAAGAAAAAAAAAACATTGCATATAATAGTAACGAGTCATTTGTTTAACGTTACTGTTCAACCCTGTTCGTTCATCGTTAGTAAATTAAAGGGAGACAAATTATTCATTTGTTCAATAAACGAGAAGCTCTATTAGTGTAAAAAGTAAGGTTACAATCGGATAAACAAATTGAGGACGAAATTGTTTCCTGCAAATTTCACCACTTTCTATCACGATCATTCCATTACTTAAATTGAGCATTGAATGTAGCTGAAAAGATTGCATTATTTATTTGTACGCTAAATATTTACGAAATTTAGAATGTATATAGATTCTTAGAAAGGAACTAAATTACAGTGAAAAATACTTTAATACTTATCGAGGTATATTACTCATTTCTTGACGATATCTTTACGATAATATTGATATTATCTCGAAGATATGTTTGCGATACCGTCGATAGTGGCGCCTCTGACGTCGAGTCGCGTAACGTCCGACCGCGCAAGGTTAGTGACGCGTTCATGGAGATCGCGTTCCGACACTCGCGGTAGACAAACGATCGACAGAAGAAAAATGTTCTCTTATCTCTTACACCATTTCCGACAATTTCAATGAGACGATATTACGATATCTCTTTTATTGGAATCGGTCTTATTCGAAAGCTTATATGCGGTTTACGTAAGAAAAAGTGCCTTTAAATTAAAAAAAATATTCCAGGGGTGATGAGATATTATCGAAATAAGTTTCAGAATAGCCTGGCGACGAGTAAAAGGATAGCGGTGGCGACAGTCGATCGATATCTTGTATACAGGGTGTCTTTCATGTACTTTGGCGTCGAGACGGTACCGCGTCTCTAGATATACATTTTTGTAACGAAGTATAATCGTTAAACGTGCACCTCGTGAATTCCCCTGGGGGGAAATCTTACCATCGGAACCGTTACTTTAAAACGGTAACGTGCGGGATGTATCGCGTATCCGAAAGCAGATATAAATGGATTAACTGACTCAACAGTGAGTCATCGCGCGCTGATTTTCGGGGAATTTACGAGCCACCGCGCGCAACTGGGAAAACGCGTCTAATGAGGGTTCATTCCCGTCGCGCTCGTCAGCGACGTATCTACGGCTATCGGGGCCCCCGGGGTACCCAATTCATACGCCCCTTTTCTAATCAATTTTACGAAAGACATCGAACAAATACAGGGTGTCTCACCCGATCTTGACATCTTCATTTTCTCGCTATTGTTACTCGTAACAAAAAATGTTTCAGCGGAGGCTTGAATGGTATCGAGTGGAGCATATTCTGATGTTATTAGTTTTTTCGCGAGTGGACGCGTAATGGTCAACTTTGTTTTTTTGAATGGAACGAGGTATTTTTTAATACATCGATCGATTCCAGCTGGACAATCGTTGTAAAAAAAGTACTAACTGCGTAACGTCGAAAAATTAGTAGTTCAGGAGATATTTCAATTTAAATAATTTTTAAACACCGTTACTGTTGTACCAAGCCTCCGCTGACACATTTTTTCTTACGAGTAACAATAGCGAGAAAATGAAGATGTCGAAATCGGGCGAGACACCCTGTATATTACTGTTAGTTTGTTAGTTTGTTAGTTTGTTAGTTTGTTAGTTTGTTTGTTTGATAGTTTGTTTGTTTGATAGTTTGTTTGTTTGATAGTTTGTTTGTTTGATAGTTTGTTTGTTTGTTAGTTTGTTAGTTTGTTAGTTTGTTAGTTTGTTAGTTTGTTTGATAGTTTGTTTGTTTGATAGTTTGTTTGTTTGATAGTTTGTTTGTTTGATAGTTTGTTTGTTTGATAGTTTGTTTGTTTGATAGTTTGTTTGTTTGATAGTTTGTTTGTTTGATAGTTTGTTTGTTTGATAGTTTGTTAGTTTGTTAGTTTGTTAGTTTGTTAGTTCGTTAGTTTGTTAGTTCGATAGTTCGATAGTTCGATAGTTCGATAGTTCGATAGTTCGATAGTTCGATAGTTCGATAGTTCGATAGTTCGATAGTTCGATAGTTCGATAGTTCGATAGTTCGATAGTTCGATAGTTCGATAGTTCGATAGTTCGATAGTTCGATAGTTCGATAGTTCGATAGTTCGATAGTTCGATAGTTCGATAGTTCGATAGTTCGATAGTTCGATAGTTCGATAGTTCGATAGTTCGATAGTTCGATAGTTCGATAGTTCGATAGTTCGATAGTTCGATAGTTCGATAGTTCGATAGTTCGATAGTTCGATAGTTTGATAGTTCGTTAGTTCGTTAGTTCGTTAGTTTGTTAGTTTGTTCTATTTCATTGACACTCGAAAATTCGATTTGTGTTACTTTTTGAACTAAGTCTCTTAAACTTAATCTCTGTCATAAATGTTATATTCTAATCGTTATTTATATCTGAGAAAGTGTACAGGCATTCTTAATAATTATTTTAAAAAACTCAAAGTGTCTGTAATTGTGCATAAAACAAATCGTAAATTGTTAAAAATGTTTTACATTAAAACTACGTCATTGTTAAAATCACTGCCATAAATGTTACATTCTAACAACTTATCGTTACTTATAGAAAGAATTCAGGTATTCATCTTTCATTAATTTTCTTTTTTGCCATTTTGAAGCAACCTTAATAATCATTTTAAAAGACTCAAAGTGTCTGTAGATGTGCAATAAAACAAAACGTGAATTATTAAAAATATTATACAGTATATAGATATCCACGAAGAATATTATTCTACTTTTTCGTTTAATCCTACAAATCCAAGCTTGCAAATGTTAAGTTTAAAACAAAAATTACGCATCCAATTATACTGTATTAGTTTTCTAACAATTTGGTATTTTATTCTGTGCTTCTAAATAGTAGTTAAATTACAAAATACTGTGGGAATAGATACTATGAGAATTTAAGGATTAAAACGAGCAAAACTCGACCCATTGCAGCGCGAGGAACTCGACTTACTAACCTTATCGACTCACAGTCTTCTGCGCAGGACTCACCATCGCGCATGCGCAACTATTCGCGCAGATCGTCGTTCCACAGCCTGAACTTTAAACGTTAATAACTTTTTAACGAAGCCTCGATCGACAAATTACTATTCTTGATTTTCGTTGTATTTTGGTCCCTAAAATCTGTCTGCATTGAAATTTTTCTGTATATCGACCTGGTAGATCGAGAATCTCGGGGTAAATGCGTACCAGGTGAAATATGCGGGGAATATAAATCGTAACGAGCACCTTTCATGCCTGAACGGCCATAATGCACTAAATGATACGCTCGGGAGGTCTTTATGCTCAAGGTCGATCTTACCTGCATTATTTGCGTTCTATGAAAGGACAAGAAAACCCCCCTCGTGCCACGCTGTGTAACAGGTTCTGTAATGCGGCGGTTCTCGCGATGCAACCCATCGATTTGTAGCTTTGTTCCGTTCCTGTCCGGTTTTATACGACGATACTGGTCCTTGTTTTTGCGACGAAAGGAAAATTAAGTGGCTGAAATGTTGCGGCTGGCTCTCCTAGCCTCGATCGTTTCGCGGCGCGTGCAAATCGATGATCTATACTCGCGAGATTTCTATTTTTTATCTTTAGCAAATTAATAAAACAGTAAAGAAAATTCTATTTTTTTTTCTAATTTTGGTTCAGATAATAATCAATAAAAGATCATACTAATCGAGAATCTTAATTTTTTCATTTCGTATAAGCAGAATTACTGTAATTGATTGTAATTGACCCCTGAAATCGAAAATATTTTTTCCAAAACGATTTGAAATTTTTGAATTTTGTCGACAAATTTCACATCTTCTCGAATTTTTTTCTCGAAAATGGGTAGGATTTCGAGGGTATGTCTATTCACCAAAAATTATTGTATTCGAGCTCCCTAGCTAAAAATAATTTTTTTAGAACGATTTGAAAAATTTTTTTTTCGCCGAAAAATTTAGGCATCCCCTGGTCGATTTTTCTTTGGAAATTCGTTTTTCATTTTTAGTAATTTTGTTTGATGCCATACAGAAAAGTTTTGTAATACTTTTTTGTAGGTACCTAGGAGCTCTACTTCAGAAAAAAGTTTCATTGAAATATATTCACTATTGTAGGAGTTATGGTTGTTTGAAAATTGGACCACTTTTATGGGGTTTTTCTCATTTTACAGAGTCAAGAAACAAATTTTCGGAATTTTTTAAAATTTCTACATATTCTCCATTAAAATACGCATTGTTTGCCGCTTCAAACATTAAAATCGTCCAATTCGTTCAAGAGTTATGACATTTTAAAGATTCACATGCAACCATTTCAAGACCACAGATTAGATTTTCGATTAGGAATTTTTTTCTCAAAAGTGCGTAGGATTTCGGGGGTATGTCTATTCACCAAAAATTATTGTATTCGAGCTCCCTAGCTAAAAATAATTTTTTTAGAACGATTTGAAATTTTTTATTCGCCCCCCGAAATTTTTACACGTTCTCGAATTTTTTTCTCGAAAATGAGTAGGATTTCGAGGGTATGTCTAATGATACAAAATAATTGTAATTGACCCCTGAAATCGAAAATATTTTTTCCAAAACGATTTGAAATTTTTTATTCCCCCAAAATTTTCACTACTTCTCGAATTTTTTTCTCGAAAATGAGTAGGATTTCGAGGATATGTGTAATGATTAGTTTTTGATTTTTTTTGAATTAGGTTGGCGCTGTACAGAAAAGTTGTTTAATACTTTTTTATAGATATCCATGAACTCTAATTCCCCCCAAAATTTCAATGAAATATATTCACTATTATAGGAGTTATGGCTGTTTGGAAATTGGTCCATTTTTTATTGGGGTTTTTCTCATTTTTCAGAGTCGAGGAACAACTTTTCCAATATTTTTGGAATTCTTATATATTGTCCATTAAAATACGCATCGTTTGCCTTTTTAAACATTAAAATCCTCCAATTCGTTCGGAAGTTATGATGTTTTGAAAATTCGCATGAAATTTTAGGGGAAGCTCACATTAGATTTTTGGTAAGGAATTTTTTTCTCGAAAATGCACAGGATTTCGAGGGTATGTCTACTCACCAAAAATGCTTGCAATTGACCCCTGTAATTATATATAATTTTTTTAGAACGATTTGAAGTTTTTGAATTTCGTCTAAAAATTTCAGTTACCTTCTCGAATTTTTTTCTCGAAAATGCGCAGGATTTCGGGGGTATGTCTATTCACCAAAAATGCTTGCAATTGACCCCTGTAACTATATATAATTTTTTTAGAACGATTTGAAATTTTTGAATTTCGTCTAAAAATTTCAGTACCTTCTCGAATTTTTTTCTCGAAAATGCGCAGGATTTCGAGGATATGTCTAATGACCAAAATTGATTGTAATTGACCCCTGAAATGGAAAATATTTTTTCCAGAACGATTTGAAATTTTTTAATTTTGAGAAACTTTAATCTTGTCAGTGGACTGTGGTTCGAAGGCCGTTGCCACTAATTCACGAACGAGTGCTGTGACACCTGGTGTTTCCTACCTGACTGCATTCCCAGAAGACTCCTGAACGTTCGCCTCTCAAGGCCACTCGACTTCCTACCACCAGAATGTTACGCAACCTTGAATTATTCATTCGGGAGGCCCTAGTAAACGATAACACTTTCGTTGTTCGTTACGTCACCTCTCTATATTAGAATAATCGGGGTACGATTAACATAAATCGGCCATAATACCCATTACACTGTACAAATTAATCTTGATCGCGTTTATACTTTATAAAAAGCGTCGAAAGAATCCTAAATTTCTCTATAAAGAATATTGAAATAATTTGTTACTATTGACAGTACTTGTATGAGTATTTCTAGTAATTTCTAGTAATTTAATCTTTATCATGTTTGTACCTTATAAATGGCGTCGAAAGAATCCTAAATTCCAAAGTGTTTTTAATTCTTTAACAGAGAGGAATATTAAAGTAAACATTTAAAATAATATTGAAATAATTTGTTACTATTTACTGTACTTATATGGAGTATTTCTAGTAATTTCTAGTAATTTAATCTTCTAAAACGTCAGTGTCAATTCTCTGAAGAAGAATCGTTCTGGAAAAATTATTTTTGGTTGCAGGGGTTAATTGCGATCATTTTTGGTCCAGAGACATATCCTCGAAATCCTATCCACTTTGGAGAAAAAAATTCGAAAAGGTGTGAAAATTTCGGGGGGAAAAAAAAATTTCAAATCGTTTTGGAAAAATTATTCTCGTCTGCGGGGGTCAATTACAATCAATTCTTATCATTAGACATATCCTCGAAATCCTGCTCATTTTCGAGAAAAAAATTCGAAAAGTTGTGAAAATTTCCCGGGGGAAAAAAAAAATTTCGAATCGTTTTGGAAAAATTATTTTCGGCTGCGGGGGTCAATTGCAATCGTTTTTGGTGAATAGACATACCCCCGAAATCCTACGCATTTTCGAGAAAAAAATTCTTTTCCGAAAATATACCGTGTGGTCAGAGAAGTATCTATAACTTTTAAACAAAGCCTCCATCAAGAAATTGGTATTCTTGATTTTCGTCTTATTTTGGGCTCTAGAATCTCCCATTACAATTTTTCGCACTCGAAAGTAAAATAAATTTGAATTCAAAAATTTAATAAAATGAATAATTTATACAAATATTGAAAGACGCTAATTCTCATCGCTACGTCCGTGGAGAAAGAGTGAACGCGTTGAATCGAACGTTGAATAATAAACAACGTTTTTCAAAGACGTATTAATGGATCGTTGCATAGAGGAACGTAAAATCGCGATACGATTAGTCGAACGGTAGTTTTTCATCGTTTCGATCGAAGAAACGTTCCAAGACGATCACCTATAGATAGTTGCGTACCACTCTGGCTGCCACGTAACGTTGAGTCATTGGATATTCATTGAGTATCGCGAAGGCCGATAATGATAATCCGTTGGAAGAATGCTGCGGTCTCATAGCCACAGTTATGCGGGGCAACTTAGCCGCATGTCAATTTGTTCCACGTTGGTCACCCGTTACCGTCGATATCAGTGACACTTGGCACAAGATGATCGCGGAAGCGATGCACACGCGACAAGTATACGGTATCATCGTCGAAGTCATCCAATTTTATTACCAAACGTTCCTACAGAATGCAAAGCATTTTTGCCATTTTTACCATTTTTACCATTTTTACCATTTTTACCATTTTTACCATTTTTAGTCAATTTTTAGTCAATTTTTACCATTTTTACCATTTTTAGTCAATTTTTAGTCAATTTTTAGTCAATTTTTACCATTTTTACCATTTTTACCATTTTTACCATTTTTAGTCAATTTTTAGTCAATTTTTACCATTTTTACCATTTTTACCATTTTTACCATTTTTGCCATTTTTACCATTTTTACCATTTTTAGTCAATTTTAAACGAATTTCCTTCGACCTTTCTCCAAAAAACGGTGGAAATCGAACGAAAGACAGTCACCAAGGAAGTACAAACTATCTGTTCGATGGAAAGATACTTTAACGCGTTGGGTGCACGGAGAATTGTCGATAATTTCAATGTTTTTGTTGGGTTTGTCTCTTTCGAACGGAGAAAGTCTTCTTTCGTTTACGGAAACCATCAATTTTTATCAAATTGCGTTTCATTTTTCAAGTGTTTCATATAAAGACGAAGTTTAGGTTGAAAAGTATTTGAACTGTACGTTTTACACACTTTACCGACCGATAGCCTATTAATCGACTGTTTTACCGACCAACGCTTACCGACTGATAGCGTATTAATCGACTGTTTTACCGACCAACGCTTACCGACTGATAGCCGATTAATCAACTGTTTTATCGGTCGGTAAAGTGTTAATAGGACATAATGAACGACACGCTGGAATTTATGGCACGATACGGAACAAGTCTGATTTAAAACACATTGTTGGTTTGTATCTACGTCCACGACTCGTTGGTTCGTGTTGTTTATTTTTGACCATGTAGTCGTAATTCGTACTATTTTGAGACAAAGTGATTGCAACACGAGAAACGTTTTTACTTTACGAAATCTGTTGCAACGATTGTCATTTGAATTTTTCAGTGTTTCAAAGAAATGTCTCTTTTGTTATATTTGGGGAGTAATTTTGCCAGAATTATCTTTTCAACGCGCAGTACCATCGCTGTTCCACAAATTTCTAGAGAGAAATATGGCACTTAAGGTGAGATAACGCCCGAAACATGCGTCAGCGTGCAAATTGAGCGAATTGTTTCTTCGCGGCTTGTTTGGAAGGGGCTGATATCGTGCTCGCGCAGGCAAATATTTGCGTATCTTCTCGTACCACGAGTCCCCTCGAAATATGTACAATTGTACGCCCATATCACGAAAATTAAAATTAAAATTAAATGCTCAAAATTAAATATTCCACTCAAGTCTAGAATTCCCTTCTTTTGGTTTTCTTAGGAATTTTTTTACAAAGGAAGTATAAGTTTCTTAATCTCAATATTTTGCACATATATTTATTCATGTTTCAAGAATGTTCACAATTTTTTTCAAGTGAAAATAATCAAAATTGACTGAATTATGTGTCATTGAATATGATTCCGTTAAAAACAATATAAATGTAGTAATTCTGCTTAAATGAAATGAAAAAATTAAGATTCTTGATTAGTATGATCGTGATTATTATCTGAACCAAAATTAGAAAAAAATAGAATTTTCCTTATCGTTTTATTAATTTGCTAAAGATGAAATTTTCTAATTTAATTTTTTTCATTCTGGAAAAATTATTTTCGATTTCAAGGCTCAATTACAATCAATTTTGGTCTATAGTCATACCCCCGAAATCCTACCCATTTTCGAGAAAAAAATTCAAAAACGTGTGAAACTTTTCGACGAAATTAGAAAATTTCAAATCGTTCTGGAAAAATTATTTTCGGTTGCAGGGCTGTATTATAGTGATTTTTTGTCATTATACATACTCACGAAATCGTGCGCATTTTCGAGAAAAAATTCGAGAATGTATGATATTTCGACAAAATTAAAAAATTTCAAATCATACTAAAAAAATTATGTATAGTTACAGGGGTCAATTACAAGCATTTTTGGTTAATATACATACCCCCGAAATGTTGAGCATTTTCGAGAAAAAAATTCGAGAAGGTGTGGAATTTTTCGACAAAATTAAGAAATTTCGAATCGTTCCAAAAAAATTATTTTTGGTTGCAGGGGTCAATTATAGTCATTTTTTGTCATTATACATATCCTCGAATTCCTACTCATTTTCGAGAAAAAAATTCGAAAAGGTGTGAAAATTTCTGGGGGGGAGAAAAAAATTTCGAATCTTTTTGGAAAAATTATTTTCTGTTGCAGGGCTGTATTATAGTCATTTTTTGTCATTATACATACTCACGAAATCGTGCGCATTTTCGAGAAAAAAATTCGAGAATGTATGATATTTTTGACAAAATTAAGAAATTTCGAATCGTTCTAAAAAAATTATTTTTGGTTTCAGAGGTCAATTATAATCAATTTTTATTATTTGACATACTCACGAAATCGTACGCATTTTCGAGAAAAAAATTCGAGAATGTATGATATTTTTGACAGAATTAAGAAATTTCGAATCGTTCTAAAAAAATTATTTTTGGTTTCAGGGGTCAATTATAATTAATTTTTATTATTAGACTAATCCTCGAAATCCTACTCATTTTCGAGAAAAAAATTCGAAAAGGTGTGAAAATTTCGGGGGGAGAAAAAAATTTCGAATCTTTTTGGAAAAATTATTTTCTGTTGCAGGGCTCTATTATAGTCATTTTTGGTCATTACACGTACCCCCGAAATCCTACGTATTTTCGAGAAAAAAATTCCTTACCGAAAATCTAATTTGAGGCCAGTGCTCGAATTTTCATGCGAATCTTCAAAACATCATAACTTCTGAACTAATTGAAGAATTTTAATGTTTAGAAAGGCAAACGACGCGTATTTTAACGGAGAATATATAGAAATTGCAAAAATATTCGAAAAATTGATCCTTGACCACGCAAAATGAGAAAAACCCAATAAAAATTGGCCAAATCTTGAAACGTCCATAATTTCTACAATAGTGAATGTATCTCAATGAAATTTAGTATGGAAGTAGTGCTCATGGGTACCTACAAAAAAGTATTGGACAACATTTCACGTATTTCACATTCGGGGCAGTTCTGGCCTTTTGCATTTATACCAAAACCCATCTTTTCTGTGTTTCACGTTCGAGGCAATTCCAAGCTCGAATTTCACAAATATTCGCGAAATATTTGAAATTTGTACGCCGGAAGGGAGGCATAAGATTCCATTCATTACTCCTGTTCCGGAATACCGTTCGAATTCCGATAACTTGAGGTAGGCCAGGTTCACGATGAATCTCCGTGAGAGCAAGATTCCCCAGAGAACTTCGTTCCTCTTCTTCTTCTTCTTTTTCTTCTTTTTCCTTCTTCTTGTAGAACTTGCACTACTGGATCCCCTTCCCCCCTTCTTTTTTTCTTTTTTTTTTTGCAACACCGCAACGACGACGAGCTATCACTCTCGCCAGATCGTCTCAATGCCAGATCCAGTTTCGATGCTCGACGAGTATCGGGACGCCATTTGCGGAATGCAATGCGCGCGCAATTCGAATCTCCCGCGCGATCACCGGGGAATTTTTCTTCGAACGCGTCGTTTCTGTTATTTCTGAAGGTTTTTTAACACTTTACCGACCGGTAGCGGTCGATTAATCTCGGCTATCGGTCGGTAAGCGTTGGTCGGTAAAACAGTTGATTGATAGGCTCTCTGTCGGTAAGCGTCGGCCGGTAAAACAGTCGATTAATAGGCTATCGGTCGGTAATGTGTTAACTTGAATACTACACTGTTTTATCGTAAAATTAATTACTATATTTTGGCTTTCTATCGAGTTCAGCCAAAAGCAAAATGGCGACTATATGATGGAACACAAGTCCCATCTTGCGATAGGTTTTACTTCTTTGGAATTGAATTCCTTTGTTAATTCCCTCCCGTTTTGTAGCTGTTATTTGCTGATTATTACAATGTTCGTTTCTTAAATTCTTATCAACGTGTATGAAAAGACAAAACGATTTAAAATGTGCGAGAAAGGAAGGTAATCGCGTTGCTCCCAATACGTTCAGTTCCTATCTGACAATGTCAATTTGCATAGCGCTCGTCGACGCGCAAACAGAGAGAGAACCATGCTCGGCTTTATCGTATCTCGTTTCCATGCAACAATAAATTTGCACCTCGTGCTAAAATCACGCGCCTATCTCTCCGCTTCTCGTGCTAAAACGGAATATTAAACGTGTTCTTCAAGCTTCTTATTCTAACTGAGATGTTCGAACGTCTCGTAATTTATCCATAAAATCATTTTATCTCAACGTGGTGTTCGTTTCGAAATATTGAATTGTTACGCGAAGTAAAATGATAAATAAGTATGAAAAATAGAGAAGAGTTGCACAAACTGGACGTTTACGAGCAACACTGAATATTTCAGAATTAGAAATTTTAATATCTTTGTTATGAGTCAAGTTTTTGGTTCTTCTCAGTTATATTTTAAAAAATTCCTCTAAAATAAGGTAGAAAAGTTATGATGGATATTAGGATACGAATGAGAGGGATTACAACTAAACTATATAGCATAAAGTATTTAATTAGTAATGAGAGAGAGATTCTCTTAAACCATGGGTCTTTTTAGACCCATATATTGTCTGCTATATACAGGATGGTCGATGACCCCTGGGAAAAATTATATTGGGAGATTCTAGAGGCCAAAATAGGACGAAAAGCAAGAATACCAATTTGTTGATGGAAACTTTGTTTAAAAGTTATTAACATTTCAAGTTCCGCTCCTTCTCGAATTTTTTTCTCGAAAATGCGTAGGATTTCGGGGGTATGACTATAGACCAAAATTGATTGTAATTGAGCTCTGCAACCGAAAATAATTTTTCCAAAACGATTTGAAATTTTCTAATTTTGTCGACAAATTTTACAACTTCTCGAATTTTTTTCTCGAAAATGCGTAGGATTTCGGGGGTATGACTATAGACCAAAATTGATTGTAATTGAGCTCTGCAACCGAAAATAATTTTTCCAAAACGATTTGACATTTTTTTTTCCGTCGCAAAATTTCACACCTTCTCGAATTTTTTTCTCGAAAATGCGTAGGATTTCGGGGTTTTGTCTATAGACCAAAATTGATAGTAATTGAGCCTTGAAATCGAAAATAATTTTTCCAAAACGATTTGTAACTTTTCAATTTCGCCGAAAATTTGTCCACTTATTGAATTTTTTTCTCGAAAATGCGTAGGATTTCGGAGATTTGTCTATAGACCAAAATTGATTGTAATCGAGCCTTGAAATCGAAAATAATTTTTCCAAAATGATTTGTAACTTTTCAATTTCGCCGAAAATTTGTCCACTTATTGATTTTTTTTCTCGAAAATGCGTAGGATTTCGGAGATTTGTCTATAGACCAAAATTGATTGTAATTGAGCTCTGCAACCGAAAATAATTTTTCCAAAACGATTTGACATTTTCTTTTCCCCCCGAAATTTTCACACCTTTTCGAATTTTTTTCTCGAAAATGAGTAGGATTTCGAGGATATGTCTAACGACCAAAAATGATTATAATTGACCCCTGCAACCGAAAATAATTTCTCCAGAACGATTTGACATTTTTTAATTTTATTGTTAATAACTTTTTAACGAAGCTCCCATCAACAAATCGATATTCTTGATTCTCGTCTTATTTTGGCCTCCAGAATCCCCCATTAAAATTTCTCCCCGGGTTATCGTACACTCTGTATAATAAACTAAAATAAATAACAAATAAATATGTCAAAAAGATATTTTGCTTCAAATCAATTTGTTTAGTTACAAACATTTGTACCACCACAACCATACTACCTCAATAGTTACATCCAGTACTCTGTATCTTTATCGTCAGATTATTATTGGAAAACTCGTTATATGGCCGCCGCTGTTTGACAATGTTTGGGCGCGTTCCTTGAAAAATGTCGGATCAAAAGGATCCCGCCGTTTCAAATCGCACGACTTACGGGGGAATTGTAACAAACTGCGTCATTAAGGTTCATTACTCTGTGGGGAAAAAAAGCAGCGAACGACGAACGACGAACAACGCGTGACGGGGTTCGCGAGCGGAATATTCGTCGTTGCAAAAACCGGTAACACGCGATGGCAAAACGAAAGGCGTCCAATGTTGCGTTCCCCCGCGGTCTCGTAATTTCGCCGGAACAATATAAAGACGGGCAAAAAAGAGTCTGTCTGCCGGGGGGGGTGCCGGCTCTGACAGATACGAGTTTATTTACAGAAACGGTTTTAGTACGACGGACAAGCGCGCGTCAGGTACAACGTCGTGCGCCGCGTCCGGTCCTCCGCATATAGAACATCCGCTGGTGCGCGCGCAACACCCGCGTCGACGCACTGCACTTTTACGCGCTCGACCGTTCCACACGGAGTTACGATCCCCAACCGATAGCCGGACTCGTACACACGCGAATGGGCAAAATTTTATGTAGCAACGGACCCCGTTTGTTTTAACGTTGAACATCTGGAACAATGGCGGCCCGAAACCTTGTCGCGATACCACGGGTATCCGTCCATCAAATAACTCCGTTGGAACGATTCTTTGATACATACAGTACTTATGTACACCACGGAATTATTGCACCTGGTATACAGGGTGTCCACGCTATTACTATGGCTATGGCCATTTTTTCGAAAACAATTCTAATTAAAAGACAACGAAAGAAAAAGAATTTTAGTTTCTTCCGACCAATTGGAACAGAGTTCTTATAAAAAATAAATGGAGCATTTTTAAACTTGTAAATTATTTTACCGTCTTTGAAAATACTAGAAAATTATTAGTACACCATCAAAGTAAGTAATTACTTCTTCTGTTCGACAAATGACGAACGCATCTTTAAATGTAAAATAAAAGCGTAGAAATCAACGTGTTAAAAAATAGTAATTTATATAAAATTACATAAAAAGTATCTGGGGGGAAAAAAAAGAAACTAGAAGATGGATTCATCGCGCGTGGAAATAACTTACACTTATCGAGACTCGGAGGAATTTCTTAAGCAAACAAGCTGTCGGAAATCTAAAAATGGATCTAAAAAGGCAAACAAAAACTGGCTCGACATAGCAGTTATGGTTTTATTATTGTTTGTCTCAATCTCAGAAAAAAATTGACAAAAATCACCAAAAAATTTCAATACATTCTTTCATTCACCAACCATGTTCAATACAATATTTTCAATTGTTTTCTATGTATTTTCTTGCATAATAGAGTGCATCGAGACAATTTAAAATTCTATTTTTTATTCAATTTTTCTATCTTTTTGTTCTTTTTTCTTGTATTTTTTTACGAGCGTCGAGCGAGCGTGAAAATGGTTTTGGCCACCCTGTATAGCGGCGTACGTTTCTCGTTGTGAAACTGCCGCAGTGTGCGACGGGAGCACGTGCGCGCAGGCTGTGGCGGCAGTCGAACTGAGAACTCGTGGAAGATTCGTCGGACGTAATCGGTCCCGCCCAATACGGTAACCGCCTAATAAGGATCCATTGGACGTCGTCATTGACGAAGACCAAGCGTCGAGCCGTTGCTATATCGAGATATTTCACCTCGATAGTACTCTCGATTGCCTTTTTAGCGGTTCGAGTTTTACAGAAGGACGGGACCGGTGATTTATATGAGAGCCACTTTTAATAATCGTTGGCAAACCTCTGATCATTTCGCGTCTGAAAAATTATTTGCAGACAATAATCGTAACAATTTAAGGTACCTACAAAAATGTATTGGACAACTTTTCTATAGGGTATCGAACAAATTTATGAAAAATCAAAAACTCATTTTTAAGAAAAATCATCAAATTTTTCGATAAAATTAGAAAATTTCAAATCGTTCTGAAAAAATTATTTTTGGTTTCAGGGCTCAATTATAATCATTTTTTATCATTAGACGTATCCTCGAAATCCTACCCAATTTCGAGAAAAAAATTCGAGAAAGTGTGAAATTTTTCGACGGAAAAAAAGAATTTTTAATCGTTCTGGAAAAATTATTTTCGGTTTCAGGGGTCAATTATAATCATTTTTTATCATTAGACATATCCTCGAAATTCCACCCACTTTCGAGAAAAAAATTCGAGAAAGTGTGAAATTTTTCGACGGAAAAAAAAATTTTGAATTCTTCTGGAAAAAATATTTTCGGATGCGGGGGTCAATTACAATCATTTTTGGTCAATACACATACCTTCGAAATCCTACCCATTTCTGAGAAAAAAATTCCTTACCGAAAACCTAATTTGGGGCCTGAAATTCCATGCGAATCTTCAAAATATCATAACTTCTGAACGAATTGACGGATTTTAATGTTTAAAAAGGCAAACGACGCGTATTTTGATGGAGAATATGTAAGAATTCCAAAAATATTGGAAAAGTTGTTCCTTGACTCTCAAAAATGCGAAAAACCCCAATAAAAATCGACCAATTTCCAAACAGCCATAACTCCTATAATAGTGAATATATTTCATTGAAATTTTGGGGGGAACTAGAGTTCATGGATACCTATAAAAAAGCATTAAACAACTTTTCTGTACAGAGCCAACCTAATTGAATAAAAATGAAAAACTAATATTTATGAAAAATCGACAGTCTGAAATTATTCAACGGAAAAAAAAAATTTCAAATCGTTCTGGAAAAATTATTGTTGGTTGCGGGGGTCAATTACAATCATTTTTGGTCAATACACATACCTTCGAATTCCTACTCAGTTTCGAGAAAAAAATTCGAGAAAATGTGAAATTTTTCCACGAAATTAAAAAATTTCAAATCGTTCTGGAAAAAATATTTTCGGATGCAGGGGTCAATTACAATCGTTTTTGGTCAATACACATACCTTCGAAATCCTACCCATTTCTGAGAAAAAAATTCCTTACCGAAAATCTAATTTGGGGCCTGAAATTCCATGCGAATCTTCAAAGCATCATAACTTCTGAACGAATTGACGGATTTTAATGTTTAAAAAGGCAAACGACGCGTATTTTGATGGAGAATCTATAGAAATCGCAAAAATATTCGAAAAGTTGATCCTTGACAGTGCAAAATGGGAGAAACCAAGGGACGTAATTTTGGGGCACTCGAAAAGACTGAAATCTGTACCAGCACTGCTATGAGGATTGGAAGAGTCATCTCCAGCGCTCTGGGGCTTCCCAAGGAAGTTATTTTTAGGGGGACATCGGTCTCATTACTTAATTCACACACCTGGTACACTATAAAAGTGTCAATCTCATAAAATAAACACATCTTTTCGATCCAATATCTTAACAGCAACACTTACTCTGCGATTCACGAGTATACTCGTCGTCGCTCGATTTTGGCGACACATAGGGGGCGCCACTGCTGACTGGTTAAGTCGTCTCGCTGGTAGAACTGGAAAAGGAGACGTGGCAAAAAGCAAAGAGCCAGCGAAAGGGAACCTCGAGGAGAAAAACGTCCGTTACCGCGACTTTGCAAATCGTTCGCACGAGCAAGTGTTACGCGATGCGATAACGGGCTGATATAATAGAGCTTCTCGCTTTCTGCCAACGGAAATCGAGCACACGAGTGCTCCAGTCGTTTACGATTCCAGATTTACGATTTCGTTGAACAGTGCAGATTATTTATTAGGATTCTCATGATAATTCCAAATCTCTGCTACAATTTTGCTAGAAATTATAAAAAAATTATAACGCCGGAATTTATAGAAGTTTATCCAGGGAACTGTTTCGTGAATTTCTGTTAAATCTCTGGGAAGTGCTAAATAAACCGGAAAGATTTTGAATTGTAGATTTCGGAGAAGCAAGATCAGCATTGTTTATTATCAGCGCGAAGAATTATGTGTTTCGCGTGCTATTAATTAGAAATTCCTCGACGATGAATGTGTGCACCAGGCCCCGGTAATTTTCTTTCTCCACGAAGACTTTACGATCGTATTTTTCTAAGCAAAGTAACGCATTAGCCTGATGCTTTTTCGAGGTTGTAAATTTTTCTGGAACCCTTCGTAGCCTCGTTCGCTGTGCTCCGTAATCTGAAAAGAGCTCGTTCGACTTCGTGGAAGATAACTGTTCCAAGCAGTCTTGTTCTGTATCACGTTTTAGCTGACCGTTGTTATTTACAGATAGCTCATCGACTCGTGTTTCAAATGTCGAAAGTGAAACGCGATATTGCTTCGGTTTAATTAGGTTTTCCTGCTGGAAATTAATTAATCTATTCCGGAGAATGAATTTTGGGGCGAATTAATACTTCGTTTCTTTTTATATTTATAATATGTGTGTGCAGAGATAAGACAATGGAAACACTCCCCTAAACAGTACTGTTTCGTTAAAAAAATTCATATAAACATATTAGTATTAGAAATATATATCTACCTTAACGCATTTTGTGTTGGCTGAGTAGTTTAAAAACAAATATAATACATAATTTTGTATTTTAATAAAGGATCGATTTTTCATATTAAAAAAAAAAAATGGTAAAAATGGTAAAAATGGTAAAAATGGTAAAAATGGTAAAAATGGTAAAAATGGCAAAAATGGTAAAAATGGTAAAAATGGTAAAAATGGCAAAAATGGTAAAAATGGTAAAACTGGTAAAAATGGTAAAAATGGCAAAAATGGTAACAATGGTAGAAATGGTAGAAATGGTAGAAATGGCAAAAATGGTAAAAATGGTAAAAATGGTAGAAATGGTAGAAATGGCAAAAATGGTAAAAATGGTAAAAATGGTAAAAATGGTAAAAATGGTAAAAATGGTAGAAATGGTAAAAATGGTAAAAATGGCAAAAATGGTAAAAACATCAGATTTTGACAATTTTAATGAGGGCAATTTGAAACATTGGAAATATTTAATACACAACTTTCACCAAATGAATTAAAAATGGCAAAAATGGTAAAAATGGTAAAAATGGTAAAAATGGTAAAAATGGCAAAAATGGTAAAAATGGTAAAAATGGTAAAAATGGTAAAAATGGCAAAAATGGCAAAAATGGTAAAAATGGTAAAAACATCAGATTTTGACAATTTTAATGAGGGCAATTTGAAACATTGGAAATATTTAATACACAACTTTCACCAAATGAATTAAAAATGGCAAAAATGGTAAAAATGGTAAAAATGGTAAAAATAGTAAAAATGGCAAAAATGGTAACAATGGTAGAAATGGCAAAAATGGTAACAATGGTAGAAATGGCAAAAATGGCAAAAATGGTAAAAATGGTAAAAATGGTAAAAACATCAGATTTTGACAATTTTAATGAGGGCAATTTGAAACATTGGAAATATTTAATACACAACTTTCACCAAATGAATTAAAAATGGCAAAAATGGTAAAAATGGTAAAAATGGTAAAAATGGCAAAAATGGTAAAAATGGTAGAAATGGCAAAAATGGCAAAAATGGTAACAATGGTAGAAATGGCAAAAATGGTAACAATGGTAGAAATGGCAAAAATGGCAAAAATGGCAAAAATGGTAAAAATGGTAAAAATGGTAAAAATGGTAAAAATGGCAAGAATGGCAAAAATGGTAAAAACATCAGATTTTGACAATTTTAATGAGGGCAATTTGAAACATTGGAAATATTTAATACACAACTTTCACCAAATGAATTAAAAATGGTAAAAATGGCAAAAAGGTAAAAATGGTAAAAATGGTAAAAATGGTAAAAATGGTAAAAATGGTAAAAATGGTAAAAATGGTAAAAATGGTAAAAATGGTAAAAATGGTAAAAACATCAGATTTTGACAATTTCAATGAGGGCAATTTGAAACATTGGAAATATTTAATACACAACTTTCACCAAATGAATTAAAGAATTTAAAAATTTAATTTTTGAAGCTTGACCACCCTTATAATGCCCCGATTTTTGTAAAATTACCAAACGTCTCGTAATTTTCGTGATTTAAATAGATTTCGTGAGAAAAAGCAGAGATTATATAAACTATATACAAAGTTTACACGATCCACGGTTTGTTTCAACTCGATGCTCCGATTATCCCGCAAGATTGCTTAAAAATGTGGGTTTGCTTGTTGCTCTAACGCGTTCATTGATCTCTTTAAACGGTGGAAAATGTTCGAGGATATATCTCACGTGTCGTCCTTGGTTCGTAAAACTACACACGAGGCTTCTATTCTATCGATAAATCGAAACATTGACACACGAACCGCAACTATACTCCGAAAACGATAACACCCACTTCCTGAATGGAATTTCTCGCTGTTTAATTATTCCTGCTGGACAATGTTATCTTATCGAAGCTATCGAGCGTTCGTAAGAACGATTATCGACCTGAATATCGATTCAACTGTAGGTTAAAGGTGTAAAAACATGAATATAACTTGTATCGATAACAATAATCAAATCGTATTTCATATTTCATATTTCTATGTATTATTTATCGATAGGTTGGTGGTGTAAAATAAGTAGAAGTGTTTCTCTGTAAAAGCAAAGACTTTTATTAAATTCAACGCAATGCAATATGACTACTTAATGAATCGACATCGAATGTTCCTGGATGTTTGATGCAATATTTTTAAAATTGAATTTCTTGAAAAATTGCATCTGGAACACTTGGATAGCAATGGTAACTGGTCTGAAAGGCATTATTTCCTCGCGTAAAGAGCACGATAGACAAAGTTCAGCGGGACAGCCTACCGTAATGCGCTTAATTAAAGTTGTTTCAACTCGTTAAGATCGTTCGCACGGGATGAACAACCCTATAAACGGCGACAGTTCGTCGACAAGTGGAACGCAATTTTCCATCGTGAAAACTTCGTTTTCATCCGGAGACATCCTTGCATACAATTTAAATTTAACCTCAAAAGCCTTATCCTTTGCTCCATTCTTCTAATCAATATCCAGAAATAGATTTAAATTAAATATTAATTTTCTTGGTGCAAACTAATACACCAAATTATAAAAATAAAAACTTGTCCATGCAAATTATTCTGGATCGAATAAATTGTAATGTTTAGTTCGTCTATTGTTCGAATAAAATTTCGAGATTGATCGAGATTGATTGATTGGACAGTAAGCAATGCACAAAATCAATTAAATCGCGTATCAACGTTGCTTTTGAGTCATGAAACGTGTGTTTAAAGTCAGAATGGGTACACCTGTCCCCGAAATTAACAGAGCGGACGGTTTTCTTTTGTGAACTAAATTACAACGTGACGGGGGCGCCCCCTACGTGATCCGTGCAATTAATTTCAGGCCTCTTTACATCTGTTTTTCCTTTTGTTCAGGCATGGCGACCGCCGGTCTTGAGGTGCGCGAGGCAGGACGAGCGTTGCGTGTACAAACGGAAGCTCCGCATCTCGTTTCCATGGGAAGCGGACGCTTGTCCACGGCGGTGACACTGCATCCTTTGCCCGAAGGTAAGTGGAGAAAAAAAGTACGATTGTCGACCATAGTTGCACATAAAACACGCCATAGGAATAGATAAATAAAGAAAATTCAACGGTCTGGGTTAGGTCTGGATTAGGTTTGTTTTAGGTCTGGGTTAGGTCTGGGTTAGGTCTGGATTAGATCTGGGTTAGGTCTGGGTTAGGTCTGGATTAGATCTGGGTTAGGTCTGGGTTAGGTCTGGATTAGATCTGGGTTAGGTCTGGGTTAGGTCTGGATTAGATCTGGGTTAGGTCTGGGTTAGGTCTGGATTAGATCTGGGTTAGGTCTGGGTTAGGTCTGGATTAGATCTGGTTGGTCAGGGTTAGTTCTGGGTTAGGTCTTGGTTAGGTCTGGGTTAGGTCTGAGTTAGGTCTGGATTAGATCTGGAGTTAGATTTGGAGTTAGGTCTGGGTTAGGTCTGGATTAGATCTGGATTAGATCTGGGTTAGGTCTGGGTTAGGTCTGGGTTAGGTCTGGATTAGATCTGAGTTAGGTCTGGGTTAGGTCTGGATTAGATCTGAGTTAGATCTGAGTTAGGTCTGGGTTAGGTCTGGATTAGATTTGAGTTAGGTCTGGGTTAGGTCTGGATTAGATCTGGATTAGATCTGGGTTAGGTCTGGATTAGATCTGGATTAGGTCTGGGTTAGGTCTGGGTTAGGTCTGGGTTAAATCTATTTAAAACAAAATAAATCTATTCCTTGGGGGAATAAGGTTCTCTATAAATCCAGACCTAACCCAGATCTAACCCAGACCTAACCCAGACCTAACCCAGACTTAATCCAGACCTAACCCAGACCTAACCCAGACCTAACCCAGACCTAACCCAGATCTAACTCAGATCTAATCCAGACCTAACCCAGACCTAACCCAGATCTAATCCAGACCTAACCCAGATCTAATCCAGACCTAACCCAGATCTAATCCAGATCTAATCCAGACCTAACCCAGACCTAACTCAGATCTAATCCAGACCTAACCCAGACCTAACCCAGACCTAATCCAGACCTAATCCAGACCTAACCCAGACCTAATGCAGACCTAATCCAGACCTAATCCAGACCTAACCCAGACCTAACCCAGACCTAATGCAGACCTAACCCAGATCTAACCCAGACCTAACCCAGATCTAATCAGACCTAACCCAGACCTAACCCAGACCTAATCCAGACCTAACCCAGACCTAATCCAGACCTAACCCAGACCTAACCCAGACCTAACCCAGACCTAACCCAGACCTAACCCAGACCTAACCCAGACCTAATCCAGACCTAACCCAAGCCTGAATAAATTTCAAAAAATATAAATTGAATAAATTAATTTATATTTTCAACAATTTCAACGCTGGTGTATTACTTTCAGGCAATAAAGAGCTAAAAGAGAATAATAGGGCGAGAAAAAGGAACGTCGCCTGAAAATACACGGGGCACTTTGAGGATTGACTCACGCAATAATTTATATTGCGCTCTCGCGTTCGTCTTCGTCCCCCTCGATCCATCTTTCTCTTTTCCCTACGTCTTTCTCTTTGTATGCAACCGACTATATTTAAGTGCATCGCTCCACGCTTATGAGACAGAACGTTCCTCGTGGGTTACTGTCCTCTCCTTCCCCTTCGACGAAGTAAACGCCTTTACGCCATTTATATATCGCGCGCAAAGGCGTCATATGCACGTGCACTTCGTGAATGTACGTGAACCACGCCTATGCTAGGCACACACGGTGGGCTAACATTTTTTATTTTACACACTTTTTCCCCCTGTTACGCCTTTGTTGTTACGCGATCGCCACGAATCTGATGATAATTGCGCGATTGGTTCGATTAAGTTGCCTCTCTACCTTGTAGGATTTAAAAAATTGAATTTTTATAATTTAAAGAATCAATCTTTTTTTCTCTCTTTCAAATGAAACAAGATAAAGAATATTTATTTCATTATATCAAGTAATAATTGCTTTTGCATTACATATATATAATTTGCATCGATTAATTTTGTTTAAAATATAAATTTTTTTCAAATATTTAAGTCTTTGTGTTATTAATTTTCTTTTTAAACTTGAAGGTGATCCACACTTCTGATTAATTTTTCAAAGGAGTAATTTATTTCAGCTGATTTCCCAGAGATGTTCCAAATGCGTTAATGCACAATGTGAATTTCCAAGCAGTGAATCTCGACTACCATTAAGGCTTTATCATCCGGAATTACGCGTTCGAATCTCGGATTAAAATTGATGAATCACTACTCCGGCCATGGCTACAACGTTATCTAGGAAGCGTTACTGCCTCAATTTCTTTTGAGATACGAGAGCACGCCAATTGAATATCCCAAGCCACACAGTGCTTTCAACAGAATCTATCTTTTGTTTCTTAACACACTTCCTCGTTATCAATTATCGACGTTTTTCGAAACTGGAAAGAATCCGTAAGAATGTATTCCGTGAACAATTTTACTATATTATTGCACATTTATGATTTAAACAACTTCGATACATTGCTTATATTATATTTCTCATACTTGGTAACGAGAATTTGTAAATAAAACTCAAATTGCTTACTTGATCGTTCAAATTTATTTTGTGGACTTCAAAGTACGCCCCCCCCAATCGGAAGCAATGCACATACAGTGCCTAACAAAAGTATTGGAACAATTCTAGAGATATATATCCGCGATAGTGCAATTCTCTCGCGAGAAAGCGCTCGAGAAGCTCCGCCACCTGGCGGCGACATCGCGGTACTGCTACCGGGCGAGGTATCGCGCCGAATACGCGTATGCGTTCTCTCACAAAGAACGAGTTTCGGTCACTGATCACGGTTTGACTAATTGTCTCTAATGCAACAACATTTTGATGTCTAAAAAAGGCGAAAAGTGTGGTACTTTGTTGTCATAGACATGGAGTGAGTGGTATCTTCTATGAAAGATGAATGTGACACGAACGAATGGTCTAAATAGTTCGTATAGTTTATGATTGAAGAGTGTGAAACTGGTCACTTGTGAGCGAGCATTGAGAGTGAGACAAATCATAGTTACTGTATCGATTTCTTTTTTACCAACGTTGTACAATTATATTAAACACGTTCCAAACATCCACCCACGAGAAGGACCCCCCTCAAAAAGAAAAAGTTACATTCGAACGCGTCTGCAAAGTAGGCGAAGACTTCGTCCCCCCACTGTCGCGAGTATATTTCGAACGCTGTGTGGCGGAAGCTTTTCCAAAAAGACCGAAAATGTACCAGAGTGCACGACCGCGCCAAAACTAAATATAACTGCAGTCCTTTGTAGAATGCATCGCGATTTACTCGACTCTCGCTGTTCGGGGCACGCGCGAACCTAATGTTGTTTCGCCCTAATGATCGATCCCCCAACTCTCTCGCAACGAAGGGATCGAACTACTGTTTCAAACTACTATTTCTTAACACTTTACCGACCGATAGCCTATTAATCGACTGTTTTATCGGTCGGTAAGCGTTGGTCGGTAAAACAGTTGATTAATACGCTATCGGTCGGTAAGCGTTGGCCGGTAAAACAGTCGATTAATAGGCTATCGGTCGGTAATGTGTTAAAAAATCGTTGTTTCTTCGTGAAAGGAAGGAGTTATAGCGATCGAAGGTAACGAGTTTCTTGATTTCCCGCGAATCCATCGATTCGTTCGTATAATTTTGCTTGGACTATAAACAAACAAGTTGGCTCGCTCGATCCGCTTGCGCAACAAGGCAAAAGTTATCGGAGGAATTTATTATTAGAACGACTGGGCGTCGGGTCATCCGCGTTCCGAAAATTCCTACAATTCTTTTGGTCCTTTTGGTTTTTCCTCGAACGATTTCAACGTACCATATATAGTTCTGGAGAGAATTAAGTGGACAGATAGGGAAATAAGTATAACTTAAATGGAACCAAAGTATAATAACTAGACTGCGGATTTTTATGCAAATTCATATATTTATTAATAAAATTAATAAAATAAGAGCTTCGTAGAGGGTTCTTCCAACCCCTAAATACAATAATTCTTATCTTACGTGAGTGTTCGTTATATTTTTGCATATTAAATGCATTCTATAGTTTTTTGACAATCTAAATTTCCCATAAATGCATAAATATTGCACATTGCAAAAATGCACATTATTAATAACTGTTATGTACTTAACTATTATTTTTCCTGGGAGAAATTGCAATTGGGAGATTCTAGAGGCCAAAATAAGACGAAAAGCAAGGATACTAATTTGTTGTTTGAGGCTTCGTTTAGAAGTTATAGAAACTTCTCTGGCCACACGGTATATTTTCGGAAAAGAATTTTTTTCTCGTAAATGCGTAGGAATTCGAAGGTGAGTGTATTCACCAAAATTGATTGTTATCGACCCCTGCAATTGAAAATAATTTTTTTAAAACGATTTGAAATTTTTTAATTTTGTCGAAAAATTTCATAACTTCTTGAATTTTTTTCTAGAAAATGCGTAGGTTTTCGGGGGTATATATATTGACCAAAAGTGATTGTAATTGACCCCCCTAACCGACAATAATTTTTTCAGAATGCTTTGAAATATTTTAATTTTGTCGAAAAATTTCATATCTTCTTGAATTTTTTTCTCGAAAATGCGTAGGTTTTCGGGGGTATATATATCGACCAAAAGTGATTGTAATTGACCCCCCTAACCGACAATAATTTTTTCAGAATGCTTTGAAATTTTTTAATTTTGTCGAAAAATTTCATATCTTCTTGAATTTTTTTCTCGAAAATGCGTAGGATTTCGGGGGTATATATATCGACCAAAAGTGATTGTAATTGACCCCCCTAACCGACAATAATTTTTTCAGAATGCTTTGAAATTTTTTAATTTTGTCGAAAAATTTCATATCTTGAATACCAAAAATGCTTATAATTGCTTATAATATTTTTGTTGTTTCAGGTAAGCTAACACTTGGATCGAGTCGAGATGCGGACATTTCTGTGGTTGGTACCGGCGTCGAGACCATTCATTGCTCGATTGAAAACAATAATGGCGTGGTCACTCTTCACCCCATAAATGGAAGCACGGCAGTCGATGGTGTGACGATAAATTCGCCGGTGAGACTCGCTCAAGGTAAGACCTTGACTTAAATTCGAACAACCGTGCACGACCTCTTCAAAAAAGGTGCTTGATTGTTTTAATTCTCCTAAAGGATACTCACTTCGATATTTTTTATACTTTAAATACTTTATGGTGCTCATTTCAGGTTGAAAAAATGGAGAATTTCTTTCTTTTCTTTGAAAAGTATCAAATAATTATGTGTTTCGAAAAAATGTGTACGTTGCAAAATTTGACCATCTTCATTAATTTTTTTTAACTAAACGTTACATGTAACGCTGTAAATTATTTTCACTATTTGTTTAAGTATCCTTTGGGAGTACAAAATAATTTTTTCAATCATTTTTATTGACTATTCATGTTTTTATCACGTCCACAGTAAACATGTGTTTAAACACTAGTAATTGCAGCTCTCAAGGTTGACTAAATCAAAAAAATTAAAAAGATTTTTATTCTGTAGGTTTCATGTTATCGTCTGTAACCAAAATAATTAATTTTTGTTGAAAATTGGCAAAATAGAGACACCTTAAGTTAAAAATTGCACAATTTTGCCCTTTCTTCCTCAAATTTTTTAATAAAAACATAGGATATACTCATTATAAAAATGTAATTTTATTATGGGTGAGAGTCATCACTATGCGGAGCTAGGTGCCAAAATTTCATAGCAATCGAACGCATAGTTTTCGAGATTTCACCTACGCAAATTAAGAAAGTAGCATTTTCTTGAGATCTCACATCAGACCTCCTTAATAATCGAACTGAACGATGAGTGACTGAACTCCCAGAGCTCCTGGGTATCACCATAAGTAAACGTAACACAAAAATCCTGAAAAATCTCCTCAATAATCCCAAATCAGTCAACACAAAGGGTTAAATTTCGATAATAGATTTTTCACGTTATCGCCTGTAACAAAATAATTAATTTTTGTTGAAAATTGGCAAAATAGAGACACCTTAAGTTAAAAATTGCACAATTTTGCCCTTTCTTCCTCAAATTTTTTAATAAAAACATAGGATATACTCATTATAAAAATGTAATTTTATTATGGGTGAGAGCCATCACTATGCGGAGCTAGGTGCCAAAATTTCATAGCAATCGAACGCATAGTTTTCGAGATTTCACCTACGCAAATTAAGAAAGTAGCATTTTCTTGAGATCTCACATCAGACCCCCTTAATAATCGAACTGAACGATGAGTGACTGAACTCCCAGAGCTCCCAGGTGTCACCACAAGTAAATCCACACAAAAATCCTAACAACTCTCCTCAATAATCCCAAATCACATGATACAACAAAGGATTGAAAGGAATCTCTACAATAGAAACTTATCTCCTGATGTCACAATTGAATCCGTCGTTCCAGGTTGCATGCTGTCGATAGGAAGGTCGAACTACATGCGTTTCAACCACCCAGCCGAGGCTAAGCACCTTCGATCGGTTCTTCCTCACTCGAGGATCTCAATGGCGCCCATAAGTTTCACTCTGCCGGAGAACCAGCTGCAGGAGAACTACCATCTGGAGAGAAAGCCTCCAGTTGCGCCGCGAAAATCGCCTAGGAACTCCTGCTCGGACGACGAGATCGGTTTCCTGGGGAAGCTGACGAAGTTCGAGATGCTGGCGAAGCAGAACAGGAACAACTGCGTCTCACCAAAAGTCTTTCCAGTTGGAGCAGTCACCACGAACGTTCCCGCCGACCAGATCCTCGGCCACTCCAGGTCCTCCAGCTTGGTCTCCCTGAAGAACAACAACTCACCGCTGCAGAATCTGACGAACTTGGATCGAAGTCGTTCGAACACGCCGTCGTTCAATTCGTCTGGCCATTTCATGAACGTGTCCTCGCCAGGGAACTGTTTCGCCTCCTCATCCCCGAATCACTGCATCGACGAGAATCGCCAGCGAACGCCCAGTCGCTCAAACACACCGAATCTTCATCAGAACGCCTCGCCGGCTAATCACAATCAAATTCAAATGTACTCCACCGCGGAATCCTATCTGAAGACCTACAAACCGTATTACCGCGAGAACAACGAGAAGAACACTGCCAATCAGGGTGACCTGATGTCCCGGAGCATGACTTGCCAGAGATCTAGCGGTTTGGACGAGCTGAACACTCCGGATTACGACATGAGCCAGAGTTTGATAGTCTCTAAGACCACCACGACCGAGTTCCTCCAGCTGGACAAGTTCAGCTCGAACCCCAACATCTGCAACAGCCCCAGCAACGGGAATTACTGCAGTGGTAGTCTGAGGAACGTGGCTGGCGATCAGAATTTCGGTTCCAATCCGAACATCAAGAGAATACAGCCGCCCAGCCCGGCGTTCAATCGTAATCCGAAGTACAGCGAGCCAAAGAGGAGCATGAGTCGCGTGAAGAGTCCCACGCCCAGCTTGGGGAGCGGTTGCTCGCTGGAGGAGCTGCGGGAAAGGCAGATGGACGCTGAGAACAAGCGCAGGGAGGCGGAGTACAAGAGGAAACAGGCTCAGGAGGATAGGCTGAGGGAACAGGAGATGGAGAGGCAGGAGAAACTGAGACTGGAGGAGATCCTTGCCATGTGCGCCGAGTACGAGAGGCAGAGCACCGTGGAAAAGCCGAGGCAGCCTAACAGGTGAACTTATGCATGTAACATGTGGTGCTACGAAGCAGAAGCGTGTGGGATGTTGTATTGGGTTGAGTCCGTAAGCAATTGTCAGTTAATTAACACTTTACCGACCGGTAACGGTCGATAAATCGGCTATCGGTCGGTAAAACAGTTGATTGATAGGCTCTCAGCCGGTAAGCGTCGGTAAAACAGTCGATTAATAGGCTATCGGTCGGTAATGTGTTAATGTAGCTTGGCAGTCGCCATACACCTTGCTGACTTATCCTAGTTTTGGGGTTGTCTTCAAGTTATTTGATAATTCTCCGGTTGTTTGACGTGGATTTTAATTTACTGGGACTTTGGTTTAGTTGACCAGGTCTCTGGATTAGGTTTACCTTAAAAACTGATGTCTCCAAGTGATGTGGTACCAGATTGGGACTCCCATAATGTTACGTAGCGAATGTGCTGCTTTTCTCTGTTTCAATTGTAGTAAGACCTGATCTGAGCTTGCCAATTGCTATTTCTGAACTGTTCAAGTCTCTAAAATGAGGTAAGCTAATTGGGGAAAATGAATTAGAGGTCATTTGGGATTTCTGAAACAGTTTATGATCTACCTGAACTGGTAATTGCTTGTGACTCAAGCCAATGAAATTGTAGATTGATTCGTGAGCTAATAGAGAGATGACTAGCCTAGAGAGATGATTTGTTGGCTAGGCACTGCAAACTGAACAGCGCAAAAGCAAGGGGAGTAGGTCTTTGTGACATTTAATTCCTAGCAGAACCCCCCACTCTTAAGTTACGCTATATATTAGAGTAAAATTCCGATTATCTGGTATACTAGGACCTGGGGCAATGGTGGACAATCAAATATGGCGGATAATTGGACTATATCTACCTATGAAGTGATAAAAAAGAGGAATATAATCATAGATAGTACAAAAGTAGACCTTACATCCAATGTATTTCTTTGGTCCATTATTCTGGGGGCTCTAGAGCTCCATTAATACGCATTGTTTGAATTTCGAATCATTAAAGTCCTTCAATCCTTCCAAAAGTTACGATTTTTTAGACACACGGTATATTTTCAGAAAAGAATTTTTATCTCGAAAATGCGTAGGATTTCGAGGATATGTGTATTCACCAAAAATGATTGCAATTGACCCCCGCAACCGAAAATAATTTTTTTAGAAAGATTCGAAATTTTTTTTGCCCCCGAAAAATTCACACATTTTCGAATTTTTTTCTCGAAACTGGGTAGGATTTCGAGGATATGTCTAATGATAAAAATTGATGATAATTGACCCCTGAAACCAAAAATAATTTTTCCAGAACGATTCGAAATTTTTCAATTTTATCGGAAAATTTCATACATTCTCGAATTTTTTTCTCGAAAATGCGTACGATTTCGTGAGTATGTATGATGACAAAAAATGACTATAATCGAGCCCTGCAACTGAAAATAATTTTTTTAGAACGATTTGAAATTTTTTAATTTGGCTGAAAAATACCCTCTGGTGATTTTTCTTGAAACTTCGTTTTTCATTTTTAATAAATTTGTTTGACGCTACACAGAAATATCGTTTAATACTTTTTTGTAGGTACCCATGAACACTACTTCAGAAAAAAGTTTCATTTAAATATGTTCACTATTATAGGAGTTATGGCTGTTTGAAAATTGAGTTATTTTTACGGGGTTTTTCTCATTTTGCGGGGTCAAGGATCAACTTTTTCAATATTTTTGTGATTTCTACATATTCTCCATCAAAATACGCGTCGTTTGCCTTTTTAAACATTAAAATCCATCGATTCATTCAGAAGTTATGACATTTTAAAGATTCGCATGAAATTTCAGGGAAGCCTTACACTAGATTTTCGGTAAAGAATTTTTTTCTCGAAAATGCGTAGGATTTCCAGGATATGTGTATTCACCAAAAATGATCGTAATTGACTCCTATAACTAAAAATAATTTTTTTAGAACGATTTGAAATTGTTTAATTTGGCTGAAAAATACCTTCTAGTGATTTTTCTTGAAACTTCGTTTTTCATTTTTAATAAATTTGTTCGACGCTCTACAGGAAAGTTGTCTAATACTTTATTGTAGATACACATGGGCTCTACCTAAGAAAAAAATTTCAATGAGATACCTTTACTATTGCAGGAGTTATGGTCGTTTGAAAATTGGACCATTTTTATAGGGTTTTTCTCATTTTTCTGGGGGTCTTTGTGTAGACATTCATCAGCCATATTTGTATAACACTTCAAATATCCAGGATTAAAGTCTCAAACATTCAAAATGATACAATAATAATACGCTTGTGTTATATCAAACTTGTATATATTAAGAAATTAATATTGATTAAAAAGAAACAAATCAAAAACACAAGTTAGATATAAAAACGAAGTATAGCTATATATAGCTTGAACAGTTAAATTAATTAAAATAGATAGCAAAGGGAATCATCTTCTTAGTTTCTTGAATATTAAAGGTTAAATCTCTCAGAAACCACGCCCCTAAATAAGAACCTAACCAATGGAGGAAATGAGGTTATGATTTGTCTGAATAACCCAGTCGTGGTTTGCTTAGTGAATAGTTTATTATAAGTATATGTGAATTACAAAGAAAGAATCGCATCGTGGGGATTCCTCGACTCACTAGCCACGCTCTAACTCTCTCGCTCGCCGCCGCGTGGCGCTGCGTGGCGCTGCGATCACCCAGAACCGTAACTAGCCGATCCACCACAATGATACTGTAGGATAATCAACTAATATGCCTAAACTAGAATAATAACCAAATGCTAATCGCTCTAGTCTTTTAACCATACAACTCATGTCCCTTCTCGCAACCTCCCACTCTCCCACACGATCCAAACCACGGACATCGTCCACTACGTCCCACTCCCCTACAATACCCCTCAGCTTGCAAGTAGCTTGCAAGTCTCATTCCCCAATACCCGTGTTTCCAATTTGAAACATTACAATGAATTCTCGCTATCTTCCAACAGAATAAAAACGAACGGCTCACTTCCACGCGAGAAAAGACTAGGCTACAGTTCTCCTTTCGACAGCCCGAAGAGTCCATCGAAAACGCAGCCTCATTTCTCCTTCGACGGGACCAAGCAGTCGAACTCAGCGTCCTACGAGAACGTGTGCGTGCAAAACTCGAAAATAGTCTTCCAAAACGGTAACTCGCCTAGCAATCGTAGGAATCAGACCAGCCAGGTGGAGTACCAAACGATGAACGCGCAGGATCATCCTCAGTCGACCACACCGAACAACAATCAGTCGACGAAGTGGCCAAACGTTCTTGGCAACGGGGACCATAGCTTCTCCGGCTCGATCTCGCAGGCTCGTGTCTCTAGCTACGAGAACGCGACGATCGACAGCTCGTTGTTGAACAACAATGTAGGCAGCTACACGCAAGCAAACGACTCGAAGGAGACGTCCATGTACGGGACGATCCAGTTGAATGGAACGAGGATCAACTCCCAGCCGAACAACACTCGAACGTACGAGATAGGGAACGTCAGTCTATACGAGAACGTCGTGGTAAATAATCAGAATCATTCCATGCCAAAGAAGAATGGCCAGCTATCGAACTCGTGCGAGATGATAGAGAACAAGCTGGCGATATCGAACGACGACCTCTTGGAGGCTATCGAGCAGCTCTCTATGCTCTCCAAGTCCAAAGAGATCTGCATGATTCCCAAGAAAAACAATTCTGAGAAGGATAACGCGAAATCGAACGAAGCAAAGGCCGATAAAGAGAGGAAGGAGCTCGAGGAGGAGGACAGGAGGAAGTACATTGAGTTCCTGCAGAACGAGAAGGTCCATATCCTGGGAAACATGGACGCTTTGAAGAGGAGCGTGGCAGATATAGAGATTCAGGAAGAAGAAATCAGCAGAGAGGTTTGTTTCTTTATTACAGCGATGACTTTTGGAGAACAGGTGTGTTCGATCAGCTTTGTGTAGATTGGAGGTTAAGACAAGCCAAATTCAGTTAATAAACCAAAGATAATCGTGGTACAAAGTGTCCCGATGTAACTGGGGGGGAAAACTGTATAAACTGTGTCTCTAAAATGGTTAAATACGCAAGAAAATGTTGCGAGACAAAGCTAAACGACACCGGATGATGCATAAACTAGATACGTCCAAGTATTTGAGAGTACGAGCCAAGTTAAGCTTAGGTTGGATCGTTTAAATCGAATCAATCTTGATTATTCAAATGTAACGCTATCGTTAAGTCAGAATACGTAACCAAGTTTGTTTGAATAATCAAATATGCTTGGATAAGATTTCGATAAGCTAACGTAAAGTCAAGAATGCTCACGATTCTAGAATTTTTGCATAAAATAGTTCTTCGAAGAACATTCAATGTTTCTTCGCTGCGCAACTCAAAATCAATCATTATATTCAGTTAACTAGGCTCATGTTTCACATAATTTTCTTCGCATGAGTCTTGCGAAAAAGTTTTTCTTTTCTACTTTGGAAATTTTACATTAATAAAACTGTTGCAAAACTTGTTTGCAAACGAAGAGATTTGAGGTTATTTTTATTTTTAATCGCGAAATAACTGATACAAGTTGATTCCAAGTTTGTCTTCGAGGTTATGTTTGTTTGCTTTTTTTGCATTTCGCGATAAGTCGTCGTGATGCCAGTGCATCGAACGTTTCCAAGTAGAAACGATGCAATTTCCTTGTTTCCTAAAAAAATAATCTTAAAGCATGTAAAACAGGTGTGTAAGAGAAGATATCTCATTAGTGTAAATTAAGTGTCAGAAAAGTGAGGTTATCTGACAAGTTTAAATGTGTGTTTTCGTCTCCAGCTCGAATTAGAGAAGGCACTGTTGTCAGCGGAGTACGAATCGGAATCGTTGAAGCTCAGTCAGGACGAGGGTGAAAAGATAAAGATACAAATGCGGATCAACGAGCTGGAGAGACAAATGGCGGAGGACAATACGATGCAAGCGAACTTGCAAGCGGATGCCAAGTTGAGAGTTCAGAGAGCTCAGCAGGTTTGCGGTCGGTTGGAAGAGGAGTTGGCGAACTGCATGGACGAAGCATCGCAGCAAAATATCACTGAGAAACTTGTGGCGCAGCAAGATATCTTGGAGTCTGAAAGAAAGGCCTTCGAAGACCTGGAGTTCCATCATCTCGAAGAAGAAGCTAGCAAACTGGCGACCAGAGAAGAATTACAAAGGTAAATGTTTCTAGAAGAAGAATCGTGTCAGTTCGAAATGAAAGTATTTACAGGCTGAGTCAATGAGAGATATTATCTAAAATTTTGTTACAAAATGCTCCAATGGATCTTGTTGCATTTGAAAGCCCTCGGGGGAAGATTGGCATCCATTTTGTTCTTATGTTTCGCTTTATAATGAGATATTACGGTGTACGATGAAAATTACACAAATCAGTAAAATTTTTAATTTGTTATCACTGTCATTTAACTATCACTATTGCATGTGAAGTATAGCCTTCATCATCGAGGAAAAATGATACTTTTCTATACTTTTGTTCTTGTTACATACGCCTAAAGTTTTACTTAATCGTTTAACCTACGATACATCAACATCCAATTATTATCTGTGAAATTTTTGTAATATTAATATCTACAATTTTGAAGAAACTTCAGCGTATTCAACGTGTGCAAAATATTGTTTCTAGATACTTGAGCGAGTTGACGACCAAGATAGAAACCAGGAAGGCTAGGTTAGGTCATTTAGAGTCGCAAAGATCTGAGGCGAAGTGCACAGCGACCAAGGATGCGAGAAGTCTGGAGAGACAGAAACTGGCGCATTTGAAGCGGTTGGAAGAAGTCAGTAAACTTCTAATCACAGCGTACAGTGTATACCACGTGGTCCAATAAAATTCAATTTGACAAGAGCTTCCGAAGAGCTTCTCTTTTCCACCTAGAAAGAATTGAGTCGATATCTTCAGTGGTTTCTGAGAAAATAACTTGGCAACGTCTTATTTGGACCACATGGTATTTTAGAGTAGTGTTTTCTAATTTCTTGATATTTTTGGATTTTTAATTTGTCAGGGACGAAACCGAGTTAGAGCGATAAACGACGAACTGACGAAATTGGCGCAAAATTCACGGGAGAACACCGAGGAGAAACGATCACCGAGCAGGGAGGACTTCGACAGGATCTCCAGGGTCACCACTGACTCGCCAATCGTGAACAATCAGGGCAGCTTGGGAAGGAAGACTATCGAGTCCCTCAAGGAAATTGAGAGAAATCGACAGCTTCATTTAGCAAAACAAGGTAGGTAATACCCTGAGTATTAGGAATTTTAACACATTACCGACCGATATTAATCGACTGTTTTACCGGCCAACGCTTACCGACCGATAGCGTATTAATCAACTTCTTTACCGACCAACGCTTACCGGTCGGTAAAGTGTTAAAATGCTTGGATCCTCTGACCTACGCAAAAGATTAAATAAATCAATGTGCTGGTGGCCATATGGTCTTCCAAACATTTTAGATAGCGATCCCTATGGTTTAATCTAGCTTTCAAGTTACCTGCCTTCTACCTTCAAAATATATGAAAGCTAATTGCAATTTTCTTGCTTATATTGATAAATAAATATAAAAAGACGGGGTATTAGTTTAAAATAGAAGAAATTTCTCCCCTTTCTGTGATTTTTATAGGGTTAAGATAGAAGTACGTGTTTGTAATGAAACTTAACACTTTACCGACCGATATCAGTCGGTAAGCGTTGGTCGGTAAAACAGTTGATTGATAGGCTATCGGTCGGTAAATGTTGGTCGGTAAAACAGTCGATTAATAGGCTATCGGTCGGTAAAGTGTTAAAATAATTGAAATACTGGTCTCTATCTACAATTCCTGTATTGTACAGTAGGTTCTCTGCTTCTTGCACTATTATATTATTATATTATATTATAATTTCATTATTAAAGTGTCTTCAATTGTTCTGGCGCTAATCTTATTGAGAATTTTACCATGTTTGTGTTGCAGGTAGTCAAGTAATTTCGGAAGAGAGACGAAGAGTGGAAGAATTGAAACGAAGGGTGCAAGACGAAGTTAGGTCACAGTGGGAGGAAAGGAAGATGAACTGCACCTCTTTCAACAGTGTCGAATCGGGGGAAGAGTCTTCCAGTTATTCAACGGGACCAACCGAAAGGTGAGTCCACATGTTTTTTGTACATGATTTGAAATTTTTTATTTCATCGAAAAGTTTGTCGGTTTACTGAATTTTTTTCTCGAAAATGCGTAGGATTTCCAGGGTATGTGTATTCACCAAAAGTGATTGTAATTGACTTCTACAACTAGAAATAATTTTTTTAGAACGATTTGAAATTTTTTAATTTTGTCGAAAAGTTTCACAACTTCTCGAATTTTTTTCTAGAAAGTGGGCAGGATTTCGAGGATGTGTCTAATGACCAAAAATGCTTGTAATTGACCCCCGTAACTATGTATAATTTTTTTAGTATGATTTGAAATTTTTGAATTTTTTCGAAAAGTTTCATAACTTCTCGAATTTTTTTCTCAAAAATGCGTGGGATTTCGGAGGTACGTGTAATGACCAAAAATGATCGTAATTGACTTCTACAACTAGAAATAATTTTTTTAGAACGATTTGAAATTTTTTAATTTGGCTGAAAAACACCCTCTGTTGACTTTTCTTGGAAATTGGTTTTTCATTTTTAAAAAATTTGTTTAACGCTGCACGGAAATATTGTCTAATACTTTTTTGTAGGTACCTATGAACACTACTTCAGAAAAAAGTTTCATTGAAATATGTTCACTATTACAGGAGTTATGGCTGTTTGAAAATTGAGTTATTTTTATGGGGTTTTTCTCATTTTTCCGGGGGTCAAGGATCAACTTTTTCAATATTTTTGGAATTTCTACATATTCTCCATTAAAATACGCGTCGTTTGCCTTTTTAAACATTAAAATCCATCAATTCATTCAGAAGTTATGATATTTTAAAGATTCGCATGAAATTTCAGGGAAGCCTTATACTAGATTTTCGGTAAAGAATTTTTTTC
This sequence comes from Colletes collaris, assembly GCA_030068185.1. Taxonomy (NCBI): domain Eukaryota; kingdom Metazoa; phylum Arthropoda; class Insecta; order Hymenoptera; family Colletidae; genus Colletes; species Colletes collaris. Next base: position 3,320,570 of record JASGYR010000076.1, on the reverse strand, counting down.
TCGAAAATGCGTAGGATTTCCAGGGTATGTGTATTCACCAAAAATGATTATAATTGACCCCCTCAACCGACAATAATTTTTTTAGAACGATTTGAAATTTTTTTTCCCCCCGAAAAATTTCAGCATCTACTCGAATTTTTTTCTAGAAAATGCGTAGGATTTCGAAGTTACATGTAATGACCAAAAGTGATTGTAATTGACCCCCCTAAACGAAAATAATTTTTTTAGAACGATTTGAAATTTTTTAATTTCGTGGAAAAATTCCACATTTTCTCGAATTTTTTTCTCGAAAATGGATAGGATTTCGGGGGTATGTCTATTCACCAAAAATGCTTATAATTGACCCCTACAACCGACAATAATTTTTTTAGAACGATATGAAATTTTTTTTCCCCCCGAAAAATTTCAGCACCGTCGATTTTTCTTGAAAATGAGTTTTTCATTTTTCATAAGTTTATTTCACGTCCTATAGAAAAGTTGTCGAATACTTTTTTATAGCTGCCCACGAGCTCTACTTCAGAAAAAAGTTTCAACGAGATAGCTTTACTATTGTAGGAGTTATGGTCGTTTGAAAATTGGACCATTTTTCGGGGGTTAAGGAACAGCTTTTCGAATATTTTCAGAATTTCTACACAGTCTCAAACAGTAAACTAGAAAAGAAAAGTCAATTTTTCCAACCTTCCACGTTAGAATAGCCCCTGAAGAATAATTTTTCTCATCTCAAGTGTAAAAAGTCTCTCGACGCGTTAAGTGGAACGTGTATTGCGAAACCTAGAGAAGAGTCTCGTCATTGGCACTAGTTGCGTAGACTCCTCTCATTTTATCGGCCAGTTTCGCTGAAACTGGAATCCACGGAGAGTAAAAGGTGTCTCTCGTCTTGGCAGAAGCGAGAAAGTGTCGATCGCAGCGCTCAGCGTCGAGGAAACGTTCGAAATCGGTCGTCCACGATCCTAGATCGCGTTGATCACGCTGCCCGCCAATAAAACGCTTTTTATCGGCTTCCCTCTTCGTTCGTCTCTCCGTTACACGTCCCATCGTGTAGTAGGGGGGTTGTTATCAGGCGATACGGTATCAGTTGCAGCTCGCCCGCTTTCCGCGACGCCCCAGCGTCGTTGATACGTCGTTTCGCCGATGAAACGGCTCGCTGGAGTCGGGGAAAAGCTGACGGAGGATTCGTAGCCGCGATACACGCGATAAGATAACCCCTGGCTTAGTCGTAAATGCGTCGTGTGCTGAGGATATCGTCCAAACACCATAACCTGGAAATGCTACCAGCGTAAACACTTGGAACAACGTCTATGGAAACTGAATCATTTGAAATCTCGTCACGCCAGAAGATTCGATGAGATTCACGAACCTCGATGAAGCTTCAAAGCAAAAAGGACAACTTTAGATGGTGATTCTGAGGAAGAAACAAATGAAACGTGGCAAGAGTAATAGTAATCGTAATCGTGGAAGAAAAATATCGATAGTTACATGTTCGATAAGATAAACCTGCGCGAATCGAACTGGGTTTCCTGTTTATCGAAGAACTCTGTGCTGATATCGGAGGAAGAGTGTAAAGTGACGAAGTTTCCATTGCGTAGAACGAGCGGAAACCGTTGGTGCGATTTAAGCAGTGTTCCTGGAACCTCGATGCACCGTTTCGATGCAAAGATCGACTCATCTGATAGAGCTGGAGCTCGTAAAAGTGGCGCAGTTTCGACACTTACCGACGGTCGGTAAAACAGATCGCGGCGAAGAATTTCGGTCGAACACGAAAGAAGTAATCGAAGGATGATTGAAAGGGAAGATAACCTATAAATTATGAATTCTATGGAATTTGTTCGACATCGAAATACGCAAACTAGAATCTAATAATTAAGTTAACAATTAAAAATCTTCGATGGAATATTCCAGAAACGTGACACAAGATCTAATAGAAGTGCACCAAAATGAACAACTGATAAATATTAAATCGTAGTAAAATAGATAACTGATAAATATTGATCGTAGTAATTATTGAAAAATTCTTTCGCCAATTATTTTACTTCAACTAATGAAAGTGCAACGTAAAGATATACATAAGTATAAATACAGTGTAATCGGAGTCCTCCGTGGCTGCGTGGCTTAGACGTCTGTCTTTGACTCTCGAGGTCTCGAGTTCGATCCCCCGGGAACTTAAAAAAAAAAAAAAATAAAAGATTTTTAAGAAACCGGCTCCAAACGTTTAACAGCGAAAGTATATATAAAAAGTGAATAACTGGAAGCATAATCGTCGGTAATAATTGCAAATTAATTAAAACAAAAACTACATTTAGATATTATGCATAAATAAGAAAAAGAATTTTTCAACAAACTGTTCCAAACGTTTAACAGTGAAAGTATATATAAAAAGTGAATAACTTGGAAGCATTATTGTTCATTAACTAATAAATACAGTATAATCGTCCGTAATAATTGCAAATTAATTAAAACAAAAACTACATTTAGATATATATGCATAAATAAAAGATTTTTTAAGAAACCGATTCCAAACGTTTAATAAAACTGAAAAATACAGTGAAAGTGTATAAAAAGTGAATAACTGGAAGCATTATTGTTCATTAACTTATAAATACATTATAATCGAGCCCTCCGTGGCTGCGTGGCTTAGACACTAGTCTTCGATTCTCGAGGTCTCGAGTTCGATTCCCCAAAAAATTAAAAGAAAAATACAAGTAGTATAATCGTCGTAATAATTGCAAATTAATTAAACCAAAAACTACATTTAGATATGTAATGCATAAATAAATCATTCCAAACGTTTAATATAATATAAAAATGGAAGAAACAGTTGAAAATATATAATATATAAAGAGTGAATAACTGTGAAAGCATTATTGTTCATACAATTTTCGAAAAGTGAAAACGAATGCTAGAAATCGATCGCAGAGGAGTACCAACGCTAGAAAAAGAAATATTAGCGAGAAATGCTGTGTGATCGATGCTGAGGAGAAACGAAATGGAAAAATTAGCTTCGAGGACTTATTGAAGAATTTGAAGCATTGCAATGTCACGTGACGAGTGAAAGGGTGGATTGAAGAGACGATAATGCGTGAGAATGAACGCGAGGGAAGTGGGCGCGTCCATTTTGAACGAAATTAGGCTGAAAGGGTGCAATCTGGTCACTTTCCTCACCAGTAATCGCGTTTACGTTGGCAGCAAGGACTGGATCTGCGAGAATTGCTATCGTCCGTTGGAATCACGATCGCGTGCGTGTTGCACACGCTGCTTGTGAGTCTCTATCGATCTAATATTTCTAATTCTGGTAATTTTAATCGAGCATCTGTGTTGCAAGTCAATTTTTAACAGTTTTTTACGTTAATTTAAATGTTTAAATATGATAATAACAAATATTTCCACATTTCATCGTCTTCAAAATTTGCTGTTATTACTACGACTCAGAGTAATATCAATAATTTAATTTTTTTTACTGATTTTATTGTTTCGTTTCATTTTTTATATGAATTTTATAATGTTACATTCTCGAATTTTTTTCTCGAAAATGCGTAGGATTTTGGGGGTATGTATAATGACCAAAAATGACTATAATCGAACCCTGCAACCGACAATAATTTTTTTGGAACGATTCGAAATTTTTTATTTTTGCCGAAAAATTTAGGCATTTTCCTGATTTTTTTTCTCGAAAATGCGTAGGATTTTGGGGGTATGTGTAATGACAAAAATTGACTATAATCGAACCCTGCAACCGACAATAATTTTTTTGGAACGATTTGAAATTTTTTTTCCTCCCGGAAAAATTTCAGCACCTTCGCGAATTTTTTTCTAGAAAATGCGTAGGATTTTGGGGGTATGTCTATTCACCGAAAATGATAACAATGGACCCCCATAACTAAAAATATTTTTTCTAGAATGATTTGAAATTTTTTTTTATTTAGGCACCCTACCCCCTTGTCGATTTTTCTTAAAAATTACTTTTTTATTTTTAGTAATTTTGTTTGACGTCCTACAGAAAAGTTGTCTAATACTTTTTTGTAGGTGCCCATGAGCTCTACTTCAGAAAAAAGTTTCATTGAAATATATTCACTATTGTAGAAGTTATGGCTATTTGATAATTGGATCTTTCTTATGGAGTTTTTCTCATTTTTCGGAGCGAAGGAATAAGTTTTCGAATATTTTTGGAATTTCTACATATTCTCCACTAAAATACGCGTTGTTTGCCGTTTCAAACATTAAAATCGACCGATCCGTTCAGAAGTTATGACGTTTTAAAGATTCGCATGAAATTTCGGGGTAACATTTCTGGGCCAGAATTTATATTTTTGGTAGGGAATTTTTTTCTCAAAAACGCGTAGGAATTCGGGGGTATGCCTATTGACCAAAAGTGATTGCAATCGACTCCTGTAACTGAAAATAATTTTTTTCGAACGATTCGAAATTTTTGAATTTCGTCGAAAAATTTCATACCTTCCCGAATTTTTTTCTAGGAAATGGGTAGGATTTTAGGCGTATGCTTATTGACCAAAAATGATTGTAATTGACTCCTGTAACTGAAAATAATTTTTTCAAAATGATTCGAAATTTTTAAATTTTATCAAAAAATTTCATATATTCTCGAATTTTTTTCTCGAAAATGCGTACGATTTCGTGAATATGTCTAATAATAAAAATTGATTATAATTGACCCCTGCAACCAAAAATAATTTTTCCAAAACGATTCAAAATTTTTAAATTTTGTCAAAAAATTTCATACATTCTCGAATTTTTTTCTCGAAAATGCGTACGATTTCGTGAATATGTATAATGACAAAAAATGACCATAATCGAGCCCTGCAACCGAAAATAATTTTTCCAAAACGATTCGAAATTTTTAAATTTCGTCGAAAAATTTCATATATTCTCGATTTTTTTTCTCGAAACCGGGTAGGAATTCACTGGTATGTGTAATCACTAAAAATGACTGTAATTAACCCCCATAACCGAAAATAATTTTTCCAAAACGATTCGAAATTTTTAAATTTTATCAAAAAATTTCATACATTCTCGAATTTTTTTCTCGAAAATGAGTAGGATTTCGAGGATATGTCTAATAATAAAAATTGATCATAATTGACCCCTGCAACCAAAAATAATTTTTTTAGAACGATTCAAAATTTTTAAATTTTGTCAAAAAATTTCATACATTCTCGAATTTTTTTCTCGAAAATGCGTACGATTCCGTGAATATGTATAATGACCAAAAATGACTATAATAGAGCCCTGCAACTGAAAATAATTTTTCCAGAACGATTCGAAATTTCTTAATTTCGTCGAAAAATTTCATATATTCTCGATTTTTTTTCTCGAAACCGGGTAGGAATTCACTGGTATGTGTAATCACTAAAAATGACTGTAATTAACCCCCATAACCGAAAATAATTTTTCCAAAACGATTCGAAATTTTTAAATTTTATCAAAAAATTTCATATATTCTCGAATTTTTTTCTCGAAAATGCGTACGATTTCGTGAATACGTATAATGACCAAAAATGACTATAATAGAGCCCTGCAACTGAAAATAATTTTTCCAAAACGATTCGAAATTTTTAAATTTCGTCGAAAAATTTCATATATTCTCGATTTTTTTTCTCGAAACCGGGTAGGAATTCACTGGTATGTGTAATCACTAAAAATGACTGTAATTAACCCCCATAACCGAAAATAATTTTTCCAAAACGATTCGAAATTTTTAAATTTCGTCGAAAAATTTCATACATTCTCGAATTTTTTTCTCGAAAATGCGTACGATTTCGTGAATACGTATAATGACAAGAAATGACTATAATAGAGCCCTGCGACCGAAAATAATTTTTCCAGAACGATTCGAAATTTTTATTTTCGCTGTGAAATTCAAGCATCCACTGTCGATTTTGCTTAAAGTTTTTGATTTTTAATAAATTCGTTTGACGCTGTACAGAAATTTCGTCTAATACTTTTTTGTAGGTACCAATGAGCTCTACTTCCTCTAAAAATTTCAATGAGATACCTTTACTATTGTAGGAGTTATGGTCGTTTGAAAATGGGACCATTATTATGGGGGTTTTTCTTATTTTGTTTATCGTTTCTGGTGCCCCGTTCGCGTCTTATCCGCGTTCCCCCGTGGCTGCGGAGGCGGGGCACGTCTCTTCCTTCCACCTCCCAACAATGACCGCATCTCCACGGGCCTCCTCGGTGCAAAAGGAGCACCTGGAGCGAACCTGGAAAAGATGACCCCGTTCTTGGGGGTCAAGGACAACGTTGCCATAGCAACGGGATCGGAAAGAGTGTCGTCGGTCCGTACGTTGAACATTGTAGAAGAATTAAATACCACGCTGGTGGCACCGTCGAACCGGTCGACCGACTCACTTTGTACTTGTTAGGTTTTAATAATACCTGGCCGCGGCTATGGCCTCGCCGTTAGTGCCGATCCTCGCTGCCTAGAAGTGCCTTCTGGCGACCGTTTTTTCCGCCAAACGGGCAAAGTTCACCGGTACGAAGTGCACGAAACGAGTGGGTTACGTAAAACTGACTAGTTCGGTGTATTAGAAGCCAAAGATCGTGGAAAACGATCGTGGATCGCGTCGAGCAGAGTTCCAAGCTAGCATCGTTCGGTTGTTTGCATTGATTTTGCTGTGGAAGCTACGAAGATCATCTCCGGGGGTCAGAATTTTGATTTTTTAACCCGTGAAAGTGAAATTTTCCACTGCAATAGCTGAGCAAAGATGTGGTTGCTTTGATAAGCTTTTTTGACTATCAAAATCGTAATATCATCCTGGATAACTGTAAATTATATATTAGGTTTATCAACACTTGCCTGTGTAAACTGTAATTACATTTTGAAACGTTGATAAATGTTTTAAAACCTAATCTTCCTATTAAAAATTGTGTTGTGTTGCTAGTGAATAATTTGGCTCAAAAAGAGTACAGAAATACACGTCTTTGCAATAGTAAAATGTTACTTTTTAGATAGAAGACACTGACTTTAAGTTTTCTTAACTTAACACTTTGAATTTTGGTCTGAAATTGTATAAAATTTTATAAACCGACTTTAAGGTTTCGTAACTTACCACTTTACCGACCGTTACCGGTCGGTAAGCGTTGGTCGGTAAAACAGTTAATTAATACGCTATCGGTCGGTAAGTGTTGGCCGGTAAAACAGTCGATTGATAGGCTATCCGGTCGGTAATGTGTTAACACTTTGAATTTTGGTCTACGATTTTATAAAATTTTGTGTTTCGATTAACCCTTTGCGGTCGGTGCCGCCACTGTGGCGGCATTTCAAAACTATCGTAGAAGTCGGTGCCGCCGCTGTGGCGGCATGATCAAGAATCCAGAAAAACTGAGATTAACAGAATGCTAGCCATTTCGGACGTCTCACGCGTTATTTTACCATCGAGAAATATATGATAAGTAAATAGAAATCAATTTATAAATAAATAAAAATATAATAAATTATAAATTGAATTTCAAAGTTTAGTAAGAAATAAACATTCAAATTGTTCAGGATTTCCAGGTAGATTCATTGGCGATATTAATATGTTTACTAAAAAAGATTGTGCAGTATGTTCCGACAGGAAAACCCCGGCAAAAGGCGAGAAACACGAACATATTGTGATACATGTATTCGGAAGCCAGGGCTTCATATCGGCGATTGTTTGAAATATATCACACGTTGTCAAATTACAATAGCTAAATCTTTCCGTTTTTATGTAGTTTAAGCACTATTAAATATTACAAATCAGCATCAACATAGTGTGTGCTTTTAAATGTAGATATATCCACCTTAAATTGCTTAGGGAACAATGACTCCGAAAAGCTAAATTCGCCCCGACTTGCTGGTAGTCCCAGCCGAAAAATCTGCCGACCGCAAAGGGTTAAAGGTGTTGCACTTTCAGTGGCAGCGGAAGCAGCGACGGTGCAGAGGGCGCAAACAGCGAGAAATTGTCACCTAGCAAGCTTTCTGAGCTCACGTCATCCAGCCCAGGACCTTCGAATAATTCCTACAGTTTGCTCCAAAATGATAACGTGAGTACATCACGAGTTTCTCAATTTTTTAACTGGAAAAATGAATATCTGCTCTTGAGGTATCAGAAGAACATTTTCGAGTCTCGAACTTCGAGATAAAAATAGTTAAAATTACGGAAATTAATTAAATATTGTTAGATACGGTAACAGAAATAATAAGTGCATTATGTGTTATTTTTTATTTTTTATTTTCTGATCTTTTAATATTTTATCGACCGGTAAGCGTTGGTCGGTAAAACAGTTGATTGATAGGCTATCGGTCGGTATGCGTTGGCCGGTAAAACAGTCGATTAATAGGCTATCGGTCGGTAAAGTGTTAACATCATCGATTCTTTAAAAAATGTACAAATAAAATTGTGCATTGTCAGCTCAAAAAGTCGATGGAATCGATAATAATTGAACGAGATTAAGCTTCTTATCGATTCAACAGTGATTGTCACTACCAACTTTGAGTTCAAATACTTTATCGCTGAAAAGCAAACAAAAGTCAGTCACTATATTTATCTGATGCTAACTGTGGCTTCGATAAAAGTTCAACGGTTAGTCATTCGATCGAGAACCTATCCTTACAGTTCGATTCAATTCAAATTTGATTTTGAGACCCAATCGATAGATAGAAACAAAATAAAATGATAAATATTTAAAAAATAAATTGCAGAATAAAAGAATACATATACAGGGTGTTCGACCACCCCTAGAAAAAATTTTAATGGATTCTACAGACCAAAATAGATCGAAGATCAAGAATACCAATTTGTTGATGAAGACTTCGTTAAAAAGTTATTAATTTTTAAAGTTCTGCTCATATTGAATTTTTTTTCTCCAAAATGCGTAGGATTTCGGGGGTATGTCTATTGACCAAAAATGATTGTAATTGACCCCTGCAATTGAAAATAATTTTTTTAGAACGATTTGAAAAATTTTAATTTTGTCGAAAAATTTCACACCTTCTCGAATTTTTTTCTCAAAAATGCGTAGGAATTCGGGGGTACCTGTAATGATAAAAAATGATTGTAATTGACCCCTGCAATTGAAAATAATTTTTTTAGAACGATTTGAAAAATTTTAATTTCACCGAAAAATTTCACACCTTCTCGAATTTTTTTCTCAAAAATGCGTAGGATTTCGGGGGTACCTGTAATGACCAAATATGATTGTAATTGACCCCTGCAATCGAAAATAATTTTTTTAGAACGATTTGAAAAATTTTAATTTTGTCGAAAAATTTCACACCTTCTCGAATTTTTTTCTGGAAAATGCGTAGGATTTCGAGGGTGTGTCTAATGACCAAAAATAATTGTAATTGACCCCCCTAACCGACAATAATTTTTTCAGAATGATTTGAAATTTTATTAATTTCATTTTTTGATAACTTTTTAACGAAGCGTCAGTCAAGAAATTGATATTCTTCAATTCTTCGATCGTTTCAAGAAATTAAATATTAAAATTATTTGCGAGAATAATTTGTGTAAATACAACTGATTTTTAGTCTATACAAACAGGCCTTTATTTCCATAACTGTATAATATATTTATATGTATAAGCAAAACGTTGGTTTATGAGAAGACCACGTGGGTAGACGATCACGATGGATTTCTGTAATGTTTACACAGGGGGAATCCCTGTACCATGGTTTCCCCCGTCTATAAATAAATTTAAAAACAAATGCAGTTTTCCCTATAAAGGAAATCCGCGAAGAAACAACGAAGCGTGCGAAGCACGGACGAGCTATTTTTTCCTACAGTCGAAAAAGAACCACCTCGCCTATTTATGCTCTCGATGCGTAACTGAAAAACATTTACTGGCAGCCGTCACTGAAGAATGCAGTGGATCGATGCTTGAGAACAATTCACGCCTTTCAATACGGTCACCATATACATTTCCCTTGAGAAAATATTTTCTTAAATGGAATCGTACAGTTTTTAATACGTCGTTCGATGCAATTCGTCGTTTTCAATATAAAAGTACTAAGCCACTTATGGCGAGAAAGCTTTAGTTCGGAAGTTATGTTCGTTGTAATGTTATAGGTGATGGCTAGACTGTGGATCTTTATGCAAATTCATATTTTTATTAATCGAATTAATTGTAGATGATTGTCTCAACAATTAAATATAATAATTCGTATCTTACTTTAACACTTTACCGACCGATAGCCTATTAATCGACTGTTTTACCGGCCAACGCTTACCGACCGATAGCGTATTAATCAACTGTTTTACCGACCAACGCTTACCGACCGATAAAACAGTCGATTAATAGGCTATCGGTCGGTAAAGTGTTAATACAAGCATAAATTTAACGTTTCGACCCGAAATTTTATATTTTTTCAAAAACACTATGAATAATGAGTAAATATTTACAATAAATAGCATCTAGTAATGAATATGGTGGACGAAATTTTATAAAACCTACATCTTAAAATACATAAATAACTCATATTGTACATACAATATTTAAAATAAAAAAATATTTTAAGTATGTCAATAATATAATAAGATATATAGACGTTATAAAAGATGTTTTAAAATATAGAAACTGTACAATATGTCTGATAACTATTAGTTTTAAATACGATTTTAGATCAGTTTTACTAGAAAATTGCTTCTTAAAATTTACAATAATCAAGCGATCTCAATGTACATTAACTATATTTCTCATTTAACAAACATTTACGTACAGTATTCGATCAACCCTTAAATCCATGATATTTCCAAATCTAATAAAATAATTTAGGAAAACCACTTTATTTTATACGAATGAGATATGAAATGAAAATGAGAGATCTATAAGTGATCGTAATAAATCCTAAAAAATCGTTGTATAAAACAGTTCCCAAAAATTCATTCTTCCAATAAAGCTCTAAATATAAAATTATGCAATAGTTACGAATAACGCTGACACATTGAATGTTATGGCACGGGAAGATAATAAAACAAAAATAGTTTATTACCGACATAGGCGCCCGTCTATACGTTCACGACATTCTACGTTGATAGCATGAACACACTCGGAACATTTTATGCAATGTAGTTTCATTTTTCGAGAATTTATATTCCAGGAAACGTTTCGACATTTTTAAATAAGCAACACGATGCATGTGAGGGATCATTAATGATGCAAATATATGTATTTTCGAATTGTTTACAAACGATTTTGATTTACATATTTATTCATAATAGCTATTGTCGATGGATCGATCGTAGATTTAGCAAATATTGTTGATTTAGCATCTTTTTAACACTTTACCGACCGGTAGCGGTCGATTAATCGGCTATCGGTCGGTAAGCGTTGGCCGGTAAAACAGTTGATTAATAGGCTATCGGTCGGTAAGTCGTTGGCCGGTAAAACAGTCGATTAATATCGGTCGGTCGGTAATGTGTTAAGATAAAATGTGATAAAACGATGCTCCATACAAAAGTTATAACATAGATTTCAACCATTCTACAAATTTAAAATAAAAAATGAAAGATTTTTAATTAGGATGAGTTGATTTTGACACTAAAACGAAAAAAGAAGCAATAATTTAAAAAATTATAACACTTTGAGGTTTGATCCTCGATTTTTTTAAATTCCTCGTCATTTTCACCGATTATTACTCTATAAAAAGAGAAAAAAATAGTAAATTGATTCTAATACGGACTGTAATAACAATAGTAACAAAATAGTGATAAAAATAAGTTTTCTGATATTATTGAAAGCAATTAAAACAATATTTCGATGAAAACGCGTTTATTTATCATTTTTGTGGACTAAAAAAGTCCATTTCTGCGTGGAATAAGAATCTCTAGATAAAAATATGGAATTCCATTCTTAAAAAAACGAATAAAAAATAAATATGTCAAATGTGTGTTTATTATTATTGCTAAAAATGTATCGTGTTCGTACTGAAGTCAATTATCAATGTTTTTCGTTATACATATAGACGGTATTTAAATGTTAAATACAACCACTTTGATTATTCTTTCGATATATAGTTTTCCGTAGTTTAATATAAAATAAATTGCAGTAGTGTCGATCATGTGGATTGAACGCATGATTCGACACAAATCGAACGATCAAAAGCCACGGGATTCCCCGCACGATCTTCAATCTTGCTATAGGTGGCGCCACTTTGGCGCCAACACCATAAAATGGACGACAATCGAGGCGTATTTGTCGCGACATTGATCACGAATTAAAGAAAATTTAAAAGAAAAATTGGAGTCAAAATTCTTCTGCCAATAAATATATATATATACTAGCATGCCCCGTCTCGGCTTCGCCCGACCTTGTGCAAAAGCAATTTATGACCAAACGATCGTCCTGACATGTATATCCGCGATAATGCAATTCTCTCGCGAGAAAGCGCTCGAGAAGCTTCGCCACCTGGCGGTAACATCGCAGTACTGCTACGGGTGAGGTATCGCGCGGGCCAAATACATTTTATATAGGGAAAACACACCATCATAAAAGTGCGCGTATAACGCATATTCGTAGAAATTTTTCGATGTTTTTTTTTTTATAAGCCATCGGTGAAAGTAGACCTTTCCAACGCATGTACTCGTTTGAAAATCGGTTGAGTGGTTCTCGAGTTATAAAATCACGAACATAGGACAACTTATTTTTATATATAGAAGATTCCACCACATGTGATCAAACATAGTTTCATACGATGCTAAACGACCATATTGCAGCATTCTGTACAGGACATTAGCTATGGTTCCTTATGGGTCATAAAGGACCCAGACTATATGATTGGAAATGCAAGCTTATATGACAATATTCCACCACATGTGACCAAACATAGTTTCATACGATGCTAAACGACCATAAACGTTTAGATATGTAGCACTCTGTACGCGACATTAGCTATGGTCCCTTATGGGTCATTAAGGACCCAGACTATATGATGGAACTGCAAGCTTATATGACAATATTCCACCACATGTGACCAAACATAGTTTCATACGATGCTAAACGACCATAAACGTTTAGATATGTAGCATTCTGTACGCGACATTAGCTATGGTCCCTTATGGGTCATTAAGGACCCAGACTATATGATGGAACTGCAAGCTTATATGACAATATTCCACCACATGTGACCAAACATAGTTTCATACGATGCTAAACGACCATATTGCAGCATTCTGTACAGGACATTAGCTATGGTCCCTTATGGGTCACGAAGGACCCAGACTATATGATGGAATTGCAAGCTTATATGACAATATTCCACCACATGTGACCAAACATAGTTTCATACGATGCTAAACGACCATATTGCAGCATTCTGTACAGGACATTAGCTATGGTCCCTTATGGGTCATGAAGGACCCAGACTATATGATGGAATTGCAAGCTTATATGACAATATTCCACCACATGTGACCAAACATAGTTTCATACGATGCTAAACGACCATAAACGTTTAGATATGTAGCATTCTGTACGCGACATTAGCTATGGTGCCTTATGGGTCACAAAGGACCCAGATTATATGATGGAAATGCAAGCTTATATGACAATATTCCACCACATGTGACCAAACATAGTTTCATACGATGCTAAACGACCATAAACGTTTAGATATGTAGCATTCTGTACGCGACATTAGCTATGGTCCCTTATGGGTCATGAAGGACCCAGATTATATGATGGAAATGCAAGCTTATATGACAATATTCCACCACATGTGACCAAACATAGTTTCATACGATGCTAAACGACCATAAACGTTTAGATATGTAGCATTCTGTACGCGACATTAGCTATGGTCCCTTATGGGTCATGAAGGACCCAGATTATATGATGGAAATGCAAGCTTATATGACAATATCCCGCCACATGTGACCAAACATGGTTTCATACGATGCTAAACGACCATATTGCAGCATTCTGTATGGTCCCTTATGGGTCACGAAGGACCCAGACTATATGATGGAATTGCAAGCTTATATGACAATATTCCACCACATGTGACCAAACATAGTTTCATACGATGCTAAACGACCATATTGCAGCATTCTGTACAGGACATTAGCTATGGTCCCTTATGGGTCATGAAGGACCCAGACTATATGATGGAATTGCAAGCTTATATGACAATATTCCACCACATGTGACCAAACATAGTTTCATACGATGCTAAACGACCATATTGCAGCATTCTGTACAGGACATTAGCTATGGTCCCTCATGGGTCACAAAGGACCCAGATTATATGATCACATGTGTATTCAAATCATTCATCCTCACATCCAACCTGAATGATCTGATTCATATCTAATCATGCATGGTCTTATATTCATTCATGTTGTGATCATTTTTTCCTCCTGACATGTACATATATCCGCGATAATGCAATTCTCTCGCGAGAACGCGCTCGTGAAGCTTCGCCACCTGGCGGTAACATCGCAGTACTGCTACGGGCGAGGTATCGCGCATCATAAAAGTGCGCGTATAACGCATATTCGTAGAAATTTTTCGATGTTTTTTTTTTATAAACCATCGGTGAAAGTAGACCTTTCCAACGCATGTACTCGTTTGAAAATCGGTTGAGTGGTTCTCGAGTTATAAAATCACGAACATAGGACAACTTATTTTTATATATATAGATATATACATCGTAATTGAGTTTTTACGTGAAATTTACACACATCTTACCATTCTAAAAATTGAAAAATTTAAAATTCTTTAATCGTCGATCAATTTGTACCTGAAAGCAGAAGTTTTTGGTTTCGTTTGAACGAAGAATTGAATTTTCTATTGCATTTCCCTAAAACTCGAGATCTTAAAATCCTCCATAATTCATTACAATATTTAGTTTATATTTACGTATTAGTGGGGCACAAATTTGTTAAAAAAACGAAACAATCGAGTGAAAATTCTTCTCCCAATTTACGCTCGCGTATAAATCTAGATCTCTCGTTTTTATTGCTGGAAGCATTGCACGCTGGTGACGCACGTTTGCAGAAGCGATCGTCCGTCTCCCGTGTCTCCCGTTTTGTTAAACAAAACGTATTGGTCGACACGTTCGATGCATGGACAATTTTACTCATGAATGAGTCCACCGATTCCCCTGCGCAGAAAGACGGTGTCGTCGGCGACGAATCGAAGTAGGAGGGACGCGTTTTAAACCGCGAATAACACCGATCAACGTTCAGTCGTTCGTCCAGTTTCGCCAAAGAGAGGTCCAGCACCTCACTGAAGTGTTTTCAAATCGAATCGAGCCATTTTACAGCGTCAAAAGATCATTTAACATCGAATAATTACCATTTAATAGCGAAGAAATTCTCTTTTTTCGGTTGTACTTTTGTCGTAACTCTTTTACTTGCTGGTTCCCTTTGTTTGAACGTAGTTGCATTGAGAATGTCTCTTATGTGGATTAGTTACATGAAGAACAGAACTAAGAAGCACGTTCGTAGACGACGCGTAAGTTACAGAATTTTTCTCTATTTTTTTCTGTATTTTTTTCTTTGTTTTTTTGTGTGTGTGTTCGAGGATTCGTTTTGTGGTGTTTCTAGATTTCCATTTCGATGTATTGTTCTTTAATTGCATTCTTTCCCTCCCGGGGGCCATCTTTGTCTCGTTACGAAACGAGCTTGAAACGTTTAAATTTACGAACAATTTACTTGTTTGCTTAATATTTTCAACGCGACACGGGGAAACAAAGAATCGAACCGTGCGGACGATTTATGAGACGCATAGCGTATTTCGATATCTAAAAATAATAATAGACCTGTAAAATTGGAGGATTTTGTGTTTTTACGTCGTCCATAAAACCGTTCGATCTTTGTGGAATTTTTATCTCCTATAGAATTATTCTTAACACTTTACCGACCGGTAGCGGTCGATAAATCGGCTATCGGTCGGTAAGCGTTGGTCGGTAAAACAGTTGATTAATAGGCTATCGGTCGGTAAGTCGTTGGCCGGTAAAACAGTCGATTAATATCGGTCGGTAATGTGTTAAGGTAATTGTTGAGGATGTTTATGCGTTTATGGGGAATTTTAATTCTCGAAAAACTGCAAATTACACTCAATATTGCAAATATAGGAGAAATACTTCAAATAAGATTCGAATTATTATATTTAGGGGGTTGAAACGATCCTCTATGAAGCTTCCATTTCATTAAATCTGTTAACAAAAGTAAAATCGGGGGATTTTGTATTTTTACGTCGTCCATAAAACCGTTCGATCTTTGTGGAATTCTTGAGGATGTTTACGCGTTTATTGGGGGAATTTTAATTCTCGAAAAACTGCAAATTATACTTAATATTGCAAATATAGGAGAAATACTTCAAATAAGATTCGAATTATTATATTTAGGGGGTTGAAACGATCCTCTATGAAGCTTCCATTTCATTAAATCTGTTAACAAAAGTAAAATCGGGGGATTTTGTGTTTTTACGTCGTCCATAAAACCATTCGATCTTTGTGGAATCTCCTATAGAATTATTCTTAACACTTTACCGACCGGTAGCGGTCGATAAATCGGCTATCGGTCGGTAAGCGTTGGTCGGTAAAACAGTTGATTAATAGGCTATCGGTCGGTAAGCGTTGGCCGGTAAAACAGTCGATTAATATCGGTCGGTAATGTGTTAAGGTAATTGTTGAGGATGTTTATGCGTTTATTGGGGGAATTTTAATTCTCGAAAAACTGCAAATTACACTTAATATTGCGAATATAGGAGAAATACTTCAAATAAGATTCGAATTATTATATTTAGGGGGTTGAAACGATCCTCTATGAAGCTTCCATTTCATTAAATCTGTTAACAAAAGTAAAATCGGGGGATTTTGTGTTTTTACGTCGTCCATAAAACCGTTCGATCTTTGTGGAATTCTTGAGGATGTTTATGCGTTTATTGGGGGTATTTTAATTCTCAACAAACTGCAAATTACACTTAATATTGCAAATATAGGAGAAATACTTCAAATAAGATTCGAATTATTATATTTAGGGGGTTGAAACGATCCTCTATGAAGCTTCCATTTCATTAAATCTGTTAACAAAAGTAAAATCGGGGGATTTTGTGTTTTTACGTCGTCCATAAAACCGTTCGATCTTTGTGGAATTCTTGAGGATGTTTATGCGTTTATTGGGGGAATTTTAATTCTCGAAAAACTGCAAATTACACTCAATATTGCGAATATAGGAGAAATACTTCAAATAAGATTCGAATTATTATATTTAGGGGGTTGAAACGATCCTCTATGAAGCTTCCATTTCATTAAATCTGTTAATAAAAGTAAAATCGGGGGATTTTGTGTTTTTACGTCGTCCATAAAACCGTTCGATCTTTGTGGAATCTCCTATAGAATTATTCTTAACACTTTACCGACCGGTAGCGGTCGATAAATCGGCTATCGGTCGGTAAGCGTTGGTCGGTAAAACAGTTGATTAATAGGCTATCGGTCGGTAAGTCGTTGGCCGGTAAAACAGTCGATTAATATCGGTCGGTAATGTGTTAAGGTAATTGTTGAGGATGTTTATGCGTTTATTGGGGAATTTTAATTCTCGAAAAACTGCAAATTACACTCAATATTGCGAATATAGGAGAAATACTTCAAATAAGATTCGAATTATTATACTTAGGGGGTTGAAACAATCCTAGATGAACTACTTTTATAACGATATTTGGATTACATAAATGGTATAACAATGTGAACTTAAAAAATTAGATGATTTAAGAAAATGTAAAACTTAATTATCTGTGACTTATAAATAGTATTACTTAATATGTTTAATTTGTACATTTATTTAAATTTTATTAATATGTTTATATGTATATTTATCTTCTTAATTAAACCAAACAAGAGTAATTTTGTTCTTTATCATTGAAAATCTTTAAAATTCTCTATTTTTCTTACAAAATTTCTTTTCCTATTATGATTATAATTTAGATAATTCAATTTTAAACATTCATTTAAAAAAACTATAACTAATTATAATAAAATTACTCGATGATAGATACTCCAAATGATTTATATCTATAAATTTTTCTAAGATTATAATTTAGATAATACCATTCAATTTAAAAAAAAAACTAAAACTTATTATAATAAAATTAGTCAATTATAAATATTTCAAATGATTTAAATCTATAAATTATTTTTAAGATTATAATTTAGATAATACCATTCAATTTTAAACATTCATTTAAAACAAACTAAAACTAATTATAATAAAATTACTCAATCATAGATACTCCAAATGATTGAAATCAATAAATCTTTTTTAAGATTATAATTTAGATAATACCATTCAATTTTAAAAAAAGAACTAAAACTAATTATTATAAAATTACTCGATGATAGATACTCCAAATGATTTAAATCTAGTATAAATCAAGTACAAAATTATTTTTTTATAATTCCTCTAAGATTTGTTTAGAAAATTTTACCGATTTTTGTTTTGTCTAGCAGGTCCAGCCACTTGTTAATTATTTTGTGTATTAATTGATTCGTCGACGTAGAAATAACAGAGTAATATATATATATATATAATTATAATATAATAAAATGAAAAATACAGAGTTAACGCGTTTATTTTTGTTGCAGATGAGAGACGATCGAAGAACATCGATGGAAGGCGAGAGACTTAGCAATAACAGCGGGGGAATCACCGACGGAAACGGAAGTCGTCCTCTTTCGCAGACCTCCAGCGAAATGGACACGCTTGGACCGCTGCAATCAGTCAAACATCGTGAAAAGGCTAAACTGCAGGTAAATATGCTCAGGTATCCCATATTCAACCCCCTTAACCTACAATTTAATTCCAAATAATTTTTCAAACGCATACCAGTCAATTTTGTTTATAAAAATCAAAAGAAAAATGCAGTATTTTAACATTTAAAAAATCTCTGATTCGAAAAATCATTAATTTTAACATTTAAAAAATCTCTGATTCGAAAAATCATTAATTTTAACATTTAAAAAATCTCTGATTCGAAAAATCATTAATTTTAACAAAAAGGTTCGACAACATATTTGTATTATGCTGTAAAGAAATGAAAAACAAAAAAGAAAGATTTTTCCAAAGTGGTCAGACTCTCGAACACTTATTTCGAGAGTGTCGGAAGTGCGTTCTGAGACTTTACTTCGCGTCCTCGAAGATACAAGACAGCCAATCGGTCTATAAAAAATAAAAAAAAGTCGAAGTCACCGCTGCTGGGCGTTCTTCTACGTTTCTGTGAATTCTGAAACGTTTATTTTTGCGATTAGAGCTTGTAACGGGAGAGCCTTCCATCCGAGAAATTTGTTAAAGTCGACAGCTGTCTATTCTGAGAAGTACCTTAGACGAGAACAGATCGTTTCTCATGTTTTTTTATAGAAACACGAATATAAAGGAGGGAACGATTTGTTTGACCTGGATATCTCGTCGCTTTTCTTTTTATTGTCTTCCAGGACTGCTAAAGCTACACTTAAGCGGTTTTTTAACTCTAGAATCTTAAAAAAAAACAATTCTTTTGTATTAAATTTCATTTCCTGAAAAGATAATGAAGTTCAAAAACTTTCAATTTCAAATGATGCTAAAAAAATTATATTTAGTTAGAGGGGTCAATTACAAGCATTTTTGGTCATTAGACATACCCTCGAAATCGTACGCATTTTCGAGAAAAAAATTCGAGAATGTATGAAATTTTTCGACGAAATTCAAAAATTTCAAATCGTTCTGGAAAAATTATTTTCAGTCGCAGGGCTCTATTATAGTCACTTTTTGTCATTATACGTATACACGAAATCGTACGCATTTTCGAGAAAAAAATTCGAGAATGTATGAAATTTTTCGACGAAATTCAAAAATTTCGAATCGTTCTAAAAAAATTATATTTCAGTCGCAGGGTAAATTATAGTCACTTTTTGTCATTATACGTATACACGAAATCGTACGCATTTTCGAGAAAAAAATTCGAGAATGTATGAAATTTTTCGACGAAATTCAAAAATTTCGAATCGTTCTAAAAAAATTATATTTAGTTAGAGGGGTAAATTACAATCAATTTTTATTATTAGACATATCCTCGAAATCGTACTCATTTTCGAGAAAAAAATTCGAAAAGGTGTGAAAATTTCGGGGAGGGAAAAAAAATTTCGAATCCTTTTGGAAAAATTATTTTCAGTCGCAGGGCTCGATTATAGTCATTTTTTGTCATTACACATATTCAAGAAATCGTACGCATTTTCTAGAAAAAAATTCGAGAAGATATGAAATTTGTCGACGAAATTCAAAAATTTCAAATCGTTCTGGAAAAATTATTTTCAGTCGCGGGGCTCTATTATAGTCACTTTTTGTCATTATACGTATACACGAAATCGTACGCATTTTCGAGAAAAAAATTCGGGAATATATGAAATTTTTCGACAAATGTAAAAAATTTCAAATCATACTAAAAAAATTATATTTAGTTAGAGGGGTAAATTACAATCAATTTTTATTATTAGACATATCCTCGAAATCGTACTCATTTTCGAGAAAAAAATTCGAAAAGTTGTGAAAATTTCGGGGAGGGAAAAAAAATTTCGAATCCTTTTGGAAAAATTATTTTCAGTCGCAGGGCTCGATTATAGTCATTTTTTGTCATTACACATATTCACGAAATCGTACGCAATTTCGAGAAAAAAATTCGAGAAGGTTTGAAATTTTTCGGCAAAATTAAAAAATTTCAAATCGTTCTAAAAAAATTATATATAGTTACAGGGATAAATTACAAACATTTTTTATCATTAGACATACCCTCGAAATCCTATCTATTTTCTAGAAAAAAATTCGAGAAAATATGAAATTTTTCGACAAAATTCAAAAATTTCAAATCGTTCTGAAAAAATTATATATAGTTACAGGGGTCAATTACAAGCATTTTTGGTCATTAGATATACCCCATAAATCCTACGCAGTTTCTAGAAAAAAATTCGAGAAGATATGAAATTTTTCGACAAAATTCAAAAATTTCAAATCGTTCTGAAAAAATTATATTCGGTTTCGAGGTTCAATTACAATCATTTTTGGTCATTACACATACCCCCGAAATTCTACGCATTTTCGAGAAAAAAATTCAAAATGAGCAGAACTTTAAACGTTAATAACTTTTTAACGAAGCCTCCATCAACAAATTAGTATTCTTGATTTTCGTCTGATTTTGGCCTCTAGAATAGTATAGGGTCCGTCTGAAAATGATAGAATCACTCTGAGAAAGAGTAGCTTTAAGAGTTTGATACAAAAGCCATAACTTCGTACTGCTAATATACTAATTCCCTATACAACGAATCTCACTATACAGTGTCTTCTCCATACACCTCCCATACACGTTCTTTACTATTTCTGTGGAATACGAATCTCCATCGCTAGTAATTTCTGATAGATTTTCAACAACGAAGAAACCAGAAATGAAACGCTTAAAATATTCAGTTTAAAATTTTAAGTTTAAGTCGGTAACAGGACCTGTTCAAACGCATCGAATCCCTAGGGATGCGTAGGGATAACGGGGAATATCAGTACGACACGTGTTCCTTGTCTCAGAGCTTTATTCCGACTGTCGTCAATTAGTTAGTTCGTTTGTCAGTTAGTTAGCTAGTTTGCAGTTAGTTAGCTAGTTTGCAGTTACTTAGATATTTTGCAGTTATTTAGTTAGTGTGCAGTCAGATAGCTTGTTACCAGTTAGTTCTACCGCTCTACACGGCTGCCACGCCAACTCCATCTAGGGACTTTCCCTGGGAGCTAGGGAAATGTCTCTAGTGTCCCCTACAAATCCATGGATTCTATTTTCACGTGACGTGTTCCTTGCAGTTGGCTCGTGAAACGCGTGACGAACGACACAAGCGACATAGTTATCAATTTTAACCGGACAGTTCGTTTCACGGCTAGTAAATTCGATGATTTATGGACTATTGCAGAGGCCGCTCACGAGATACCTCCCCATCAAGTCGGAGTCCCTGGACCTGAGGCATCACATCGAGACTGCCGGGCACCAGCTACCCCTCATACACGATGTCACGGTCGACACGTACAGTTGCAGCGGTTACCTGTCGAAGATGAGCAAGAAGTTCCACCATTGGAACAAACGGTGGTTCGTCTTCGACCGGAAGCGGAAGACATTGTCGTACTACAACGACAACTCGTCCAGAAAAGCGCGCGGAGTGATCTACTTCCAGGTACACCATAAACTTACTCCTCAACAAAGATAACTGTTTGATTAAAGAAAAGAAACATTTATATTTCAATCACGAACTTAATTTGCTCATCAAACCTGAAGGCATAACACAAAACATATAAGAAACTTTACTTGAGAAACTATTTTTATTTCGACGCGTATTGAGCGCCATCTCTCGAGGCCTACAATAAAATGACAACATGGCGGCTAATTTGAAAGTCGAGAATTCCAACAATGACACGAGATGCTATTTTAGACATTGTTTCTTATTTATGGTTGCTGATAATAGACTATAGTCATTTTCAATTCATTTTGGCTAGTCAGAAGCAATTGTTTATTATATATATAAATTTTTACTAATAAGAATAATAATCGAAACAAAATTGAACCAATTTAATTTTATACGTAATTTTTGTAACACTATTACTTTGCTGGAAACTATTTTAATTTCGACGCGTATTGAGCGCCATCTCTCGAGGCCTACAATAAAATGACAACATGGCGGCTAATTTGAAAGTCGAGAATTCCAACAATGACACGAGATGCTATTTCAGACATTGTTTCTTATTTATTGTTGCTGATAATAGACTATAGTCATTTTCAATTCATTTTGGCTAGTCAGAACCAATTGTTTATTATATATATATATATAAATTTTTACTAATAAGAATAATAATCAAAACTTTTTGCAACACTTTGCTTGAAACTAGTTTTATTTGGACGCGTATTTAGCGCCATCTCTCGGAGCCTAAAGTAAAATGACAACATGGCGGCAAATTTGAAAGTCGAGAATCGCGATTGCAATTCCAACAATGACACGAGTTATTTTAGACATTGTTTCTTATTTATGGTTGCTGATAATAGACTATAGTCATTTTCAATTCATTTTGGCTAGTCAGAACCAATTGTTTATTATATATATATATATATAAATTTTTACTAATAAGAATAATAATCAAAACTTTTTGCAACACTTTGCTTGAAACTATTTTTATTTTGACGCATATTTAGCGCCATCTCTCGGAGCCTAAAGTAAAATGACAAAATGGCGGCAAATTTGAAAGTCGAGAATCGCGATTGCAATTCCAACAATGACACGAGTTATTTTAGACATTGTTTCTTATTTATTGTTGCTGATAATAGACTATAGTCATTTTCAATTCATTTTGGCTAGTCAGAACCAATTGTTTATTATATATATATATATATAAATTTTTACTAATAAGAATAATAATCAAAACTTTTTGCAACACTTTGCTTGAAACTAGTTTTATTTGGACGCATATACAGCGCCATCTCTCGGGGCCTAAAGTAAAATGACAAAATGGCGGCTAATTTGAAAGTCGAGAATCGCGATTGCAATTCCAACAATGACACGAGTTATTTTAGACATTGTTTCTTATTTATGGTTGCTGATAATAGACTATAGTCATTTTCAATTCATTTTGGCTAGTCAGAACCAATTGTTTATTATATATATATATATATATATAAATTTTTACTAATAAGAATAATAATCAAAACTTTTTGCAACACTTTGCTTGAAACTATTTTTATTTGGACGCGTATTTAGCGCCATCTCTCGGGGCCTAAAGTAAAATGACAACATGGCGGCAAATTTGAAAGTCGAGAATCGCGATTGCAATTCCAACAATGGCACGAGTTATTTTAGACATTGTTTCTTATTTATGGTTGCTGATAATAGACTATAGTCATTTTCAATTCATTTTGGCTAGTCAGAACCAATTGTTTATTATATATATATATATATATAAATTTGTACTAATAAGAATAATAATCAAAACTTTTTGCAACACTTTGCTTGAAACTATTTTTATTTGGACGCGTATTTAGCGCCATCTCTCGAGGCCTAAAGTAAAATGACAACATGGCGGCAAATTTGAAAGTCGAGAATCGCGATTGCAATTCAAATAATTCTAATAACACTATTACTCGTGTATAAGAATGATCTTCATATACAATTTAAAGTACCATATTTAGCTATATTTATTGATCTAAATTCGTATAGATAATTGATACTAATATTCGAGAATCAACTCTAACATCATCATTGCCAATATTTGCAGGAAATCTTGCACATCTCCAAAAGATAATAGATGAACTAAATTATCTAATTTTAATTTTATAACCTGCAAATCTCAAAAAGATAACAGATGAACTAAATGATCTAATTTTAATTTTAATAACCTGCAAATCTTTCCTATGTTTAGTCGATCGAAGAAGTATATGTGGACCATATGAACACCGTGCGTTCGCCGCAGCCATCTTTGACATTTATCATTAAAACGTCGTCGAGGTTATATCACTTAATGGCGCCGAGTGCAGAGGCTATGCGTATCTGGGTGGACGTTGTTTTCACCGGGGCTGAAGGATACCACGAGTTCGATCACGGCATCTGATCGATCGATCCTTCTCACGTTTCTGGTCAAGAATCGTTTTTTAAAGAAACACGATCCAACGTGAACTCTCGCCCGCAACAGGCTGGGGAAAAATGAGCGTGATTTACTCGAGGACACGGTTAATCGGTCAAAATACGATTGCCATGTTTGATGTTGAATTTAAATTGCATCTACGCTCGATTACTTGTTATAAGTAGCCTGCATGGAAATTGAAAATCAAATTTTAGCGTTAATGGAACCGTAATATTCGAAGTAGTATGCCATTGAGAACAACGATAAGTGTTTTTAGGTTATAATCCGATACAGGGGTCCGGGAATGAATGATAAAAGATGATAAAACTTCCCCGGACGACTTTGCACGATCTTTAGAAAGTAATTGAGAATTTTATTGCGAATGTTTGATTTATTCGTGGCCAATAAGTTTAAGAACAGGGGCATTAACGTCGTGCAAAAGTATTATCCATTCGAGTGCAGACTAATCACGGACTTCGTTCTATTTAAAGGAAATGAATTTTATAGAATTTACTGTTGAAGTTTGTAGACATTTTTAATCTAGTCTTCCAACATAGATACTTTCAAGAACGCGTTGAAAAATGGTCTTCGATAGTCGGCCATGTGTTCTGGAATTGAGCAGAGGTCAGGTCCCCCACAAAAAAAAAATACTGTAAATACGTCCCACGTTATACATTTAATTCGACACTTTTGGTGGATATTTTGATACTGCGTAATAACCAAGAATTAAGAAATCTTCCGTGTCTTTATACGTCCGAAGGAATTTTTGAAACATACGTACATGGTTTTTGTAATTTTGATACTTACGTATTGTTGCAACGGGTAAGTAAACACGTCTTAAAATATTACACGAACAATTGTAATCCTTTGACTAAATTTTAAGTCGAGAAATATCTTTGATTAACGTAAAGATAGCTGGATATCCTGCGTAATTTGTAACAGAGCCGCAGTTCTGTAAGTAATCGTTCAATAACCTTTCTACGTATCGACCATGACCGCTGTTAATTTCTTAAGATTATACGGTTCGCAACAATGAATCGCAATGTCAATTTTAAACAATGAACATATACATCGTACGATTGGATCGATCTTATTAAAATTAAATTATAAATTGTATCACATATCGTGCGTACATATTTTTGGATATATTTACAAAAGATATTAAAATGCTCTTTATTAAGAAACTATACGCCCTATTAACGAATGTATAAATGAGTATTTTAGAGGTACGTGTCTTGTATAATAAAACAA
This sequence comes from Colletes collaris, assembly GCA_030068185.1. Taxonomy (NCBI): domain Eukaryota; kingdom Metazoa; phylum Arthropoda; class Insecta; order Hymenoptera; family Colletidae; genus Colletes; species Colletes collaris. Next base: position 3,294,729 of record JASGYR010000076.1, on the reverse strand, counting down.
ACATACAATATTTACAAGAACCTTAATTTCTCATTAATATTTTCAAATATTTTTCATTACGATCTTTTTAATGCGCAGAGTGTAAGTCAAGGTTAACTTTACGACGACTATTGTATTTTTAACAGATCTCTACCAATCTGAAGGTATAGAATCTCGCTGTAATTGTAATGCCATAATTTCCTTACACCCTATACTACTTAAGACGTATAAGAGATGCAATGATCGTCTCTGAAATCTAAGGACATACGTCAAATTTCATAAGAAGAATATTCTGTTCGTAATTAGATAAAATGCAAAAATTAACGTAATTTCTAAAGTTACAAGACTTGGGAACGATTAACATTGACGTATCTCTATTTCCATGATCGAATACTAATAGTTTTATTAATTCGCACAGTAAACAAAACTTCTCTCATTCGTAGCAAGTAATAGTTAATTTACTGAACGCTTCTAAACAAATTTAATGATTTTTTAAAAGAGAAATACATCTTTCGATGTTATTTGTTCGTAAGTCTTGTAACTTTAGAAGACAGTATTTCCTAAACAAGATATTTGCTAACGTAATTCCACAGGACCAATTTATTTGCTCGATAGTCCTATATACATATGTATAAACCTCAAATCTGGACATTTAAATCTGAAACTTCCTTCGAAAGGTTACGTAAACTCCCATTCATCGTCGAACAAAGAATATGGTAACTATAAATACACATTACGAAAGCTATAGTGACAAAGTGAGACGATTGCATGGCGATCAATTCTTGTTAAATAAAAATTCATTTTGTGCCTCCGTATAAAAATAAATATAAATACTATGAATGCAATGTTTGGTTTATTCGTAAAGAAACACTGTATGGAAATTAATAATTGAAAATTTCGGTGCTATACTGATAGTATCTCTTTGAAACTATTATCCGAAAGAGTGAAAAGCATTTTCATTCTTGCTGATTATTATTTGTATTCTTTTTTGTTGTAAATATGATATTTATCGCCCTGCATCTTGCACGACATTCTTACAAATAAAATTAAAGAAAAAATACTTATTTTTTAGTTTAACGAGAATCGACTCGAACTCGAGGACCAGTCTGTTTAAGTTCCACGTTCCCTTTAATACGTTTCCATCTTTAAAAGGTAATATTTTTGAGAATTACTAAGTATAATCATTGAGATCTGTAGATCACTTAAGTGGGGAATCTAACTAGGGTCTAGGGACCATAATCTAGAATTATCAGGCTTCCCAACACTTTTCGTATCATCAAGCCAGCCAACTTTGCCAAAATTCTCCTCACTAGGCTAAAAACACTAACTGAATCAGCATAGTTTGTATCTATAATAAATGTTCAATGTTCAACGGAACATAAATATGTATATTAGCGAGTATCTCGAAAAGGAAATAATAGAAATGATGAATTATTAAATTAAATAGAAATATTATTGTCATTAAAGAATTATATCAGGTTTATGTTACTATCGCAAGAAGTTACTATTAAGTTCTTACCTGAAATAGAATTCAAATTTCCCTCCACAAGAAGTTACTATTAAGTTCTTACCTGAAATAGAATTCAAATTTCCCGCCAAATTTCCCTCCGCAAGAAGTTACTATTAAATTCTTACCTGAAATAGAATTCAAATTTCTTGAAAAGGAAATAATAGAAATGATGAATTATTAAATTAAATAGAAATATTATTGTCATTAAAGAATTATATCAGGTTTATGTTACTATCGCAAGAAGTTACTATTAAGTTCTCACCTGAAATAGAATTCAAATTTCCCTCCGCAAGAAGTTACTATTAAGTTCTTACCTGAAATAGAATTCAAATTTCCCTCCAAATTTCCCTCCGCAAGAAGTTACTATTAAATTCTTACCTGAAATAGAATTCAAATTTCTCGAAAAGGAAATAATAGAAATGATGAATTATTAAATTAAATCGAAATATTATTGTCATTAAAGAATTATATCAGGTTTATGTTACTATCGCAAGAAGTTACTATTAAGTTCTCACCTGAAATAGAATTCAAATTTCCCTCCGCAAGAAGTTACTATTAAGTTCTTACCTGAAATAGAATTCAAATTTCCCTCCAAATTTCCCTCCGCAAGAAGTTACTATTAAATTCTTACCTGAAATAGAATTCAAATTTCTTGAAAAGGAAATAATAGAAATGATGAATTATTAAATTAAATAGAAATATTATTGTCATTAAAGAATTATATCAGGTTTATGTTACTATCGCAAGAAGTTACTATTAAGTTCTTACCTGAAATAGAATTCAAATTTCCCTCCACAAGAAGTTACTATTAAGTTCTTACCAGAAATAGAATTCAAATTTCCCTCCATCGATACCCCTTCCACGCGCCACCTTTGACTATTTAGTTCCGTGGCATTCCCAACGGTGGCGCTGCGAAGGAATCAGTAAAATCTTTAGGGAATGCTTGCCCCTTGACTTTGATCGACTCGTAAGGTGGTACCAAAGGCAAAAATGTTGTCGAGATTAGCTTTTCGTAACGGTGAGTTAGAATTATAATTAAAACAAATTCTTGCTGTTTTATTAAAAAAGTTTCGTGCTTCAGAAATAATAAATTCCTCGCGATATATCGTAACTGTCATTGTCAAGAACATGTCGGTTATTTTACTGCCATTATGTAATAATACATTGCTCCTATTCGCGAATCCTATTTTACTTGAGAAGTGTGAATAAATACATTTTATCGTTGAAATTTTTGTGCACGTAATATACTTAATTTAAATGCGATTACAAATTTATATACGAAGGTCGATAATTAATTTTGGATTTTGGTTAATTACGATTGGTTGCAATATCCAGTTCTACGATAGACTTAATTCTTTTTTAAACGTTTTTTTAAATACTTTCTAATTTATTTCGTAGCTCAATTAGTCTCCGTAGCCTGTAGAGGGATTCAAACTACAGTACCAACATTATCCGATGTACCGCGTCCAAAACGTCCTGTAGACCCATCTCCGGTTAGGCATGGATTTATTCCAGAGGAATGGTTTACGTTCTTCTACCCTAAAACCGGCGTATCAGGTACGTCAGTAATATATAACCTATAATTTTGCGTGTGAAAGACATATAGAATCATACAATGTTATAATATTTATTCAAACGTTATGTTTAGGTCCATACGTATTCTTAGCCACTCTGGGAACGTATTTATTATCCAAGGAGTGGTATATTTTGGAACACGAATTTTACAACGGACTTTCCTTGGCTACCATTTGTATTTTTGGCGTAAAGACATTTGGGCCTAAAGTCGCCAAGTATTTGGATACAAAAGTCGAGGAACAAGAAGCCGAGCTCAATGCCGGAAGAGACGAGGAGATAAAAACCCACGAAGATGTAATTAAGACCATGGAAACGGAGAAGTGGCGCAGCGACGCGCAGAAAATGATTTACGATGTGAAGAAACAGAACGTTTTGATGCAGTTGGAGGCCGCTTACAGAGAACGAATGATAGAAGTTTACAACGAGGTTCGTTTCTTAAATTTTAAAACAGCTACGAAGATAAATTACGAATTGTTCGAGATTTTTGTAACATTTTCTCTACTCGTACTAAATTATTGCATTCGTGTTGTTTGTAGGTTAAGAAACGCCTCGATTTCCATTCCCAGCTGGATTCTGTGGAACGCAGAATTGCTCAAAAACACATGGTCCAGTGGATTATCAATGGCGTACTGAAAGCCATTACGCCGGAACAAGAAAAAGCTACTCTGCAACAATGTATTAAAGATCTCGAAGCTCTTGCGGTAAAAGCATAAAATTTCATAACTAAGCTATAGACAAAATAGAAAGATTATTATCAAATCTGGATTAGACAACAATATTGAGAGAGAACATTTCATCCGTTGCAATTACTGTGTTGTTTACCAATACATTGTACATTATATAATTACATTTGATTATAAATAAATGTCGCTAAAAAAACAACGAGTAGAGAATTATAATTATAAAAGCATTATAATTCTCTAAATTTTATTAAAAATTTTAGCATCGATGTACATTAATATCTGATACAAGTTTTGTTTAGTTTTTAAACTGAACTTTTGATATTATAAGACTATGACCAATATTTAACTCTACGATGGCAAGTTATATGTTGCAAAAAAGTGAAAGATAACCTCGTAGTTATATCTATCTTATTCCTAAATAGTAATGTTTTATTTATTGACAGATCTCATCAAAATAATAATGCAAACCGTAACTGAATTCATTGCTAAGTTGGAAATTTAAATATCGAAAGTAATGAAGATCTTTCATATATATAGATTCAAACTTTTAACCATTTAATTCGGACATCTCGATCGCCATTAACATTTCAGTATGTTCATTTATAAATAAAACATTTCGTGTCTCTGGTTTACTAAAAATATTCTATCGTACATTTATAATTGTAAACTAAAGCTTTCGTTTTTAAATTTCGCGCAAATTCCAGTGTCCCCTTACAGTCCCGTGTCTCTCGAGGCCCAGGGAGTACCTAGGGACAAATCTCAACGGTTGGCATCGGGCGCCAATCGCGCCATCTGTTGGTGTAACTAGGGAGTTACTTCCATGCTCCCCTGCACGAGCATCGAGCAACAAAAGCGTTGATATTTTTTTCTACCGTTATCTGCGCAGGTTGGCCGATAGAGCGCGCCACTGTTGGGTTGTCGAAGTGTTGCGTGTTGCCACATCACCACCAAATCAAACCGTACCTGGACGATGTTTCTGTGTAGATTGCGCTGGTGCCGACTATTCCACGATACGTGGAAAGCGTGAGTTTTCTCTGCTCCGATTCAACATGTCAAATTTATCTTGAATTTCTTCACGAGTATTCAACAGAAAAGGGACAAGTTTGCGTGTAGACAGTGTCTACTTACCGAAGAGGCTCTCCTGGCACGGTACAGACAAAGAAATTAATAGATTTAACGCAATAAACGATCGACACCATGAGCGCACCCCAGGGCCAAGTGAAATCGGGAAACGGAGTAGTAAAACAGGTAATGTACACAAATTCGACATCCAATCCGTCGACGAGGTTATTTCTTATTCAAACACAAACATGATCTATGTGATTACGTTCATATATAACCTAATATTTTGACGTCCAAGAAATCGTATTCGACTCGGTTGGAGTGAAATATCTGGACCTAAAAACATATGGTCCTTGCATCAAAGAATCTTCGTTATTTTTCCTAATAATAACATTCGTGAGATTCGATTTAACACGGTATTAACTCTAATCTGGTAAGAAGATTCTTTGGTCTACGTTGGTATATTTCAAAATTTCTAAACTTTCAGTCTTCCATGAAAAGTATGATTGTATGCGATATTATTACAAGAATAAATGTTTCCGCTTTGTTTTTCAATGCAGAAATTTTCATTTCAAGGTTACATCGGGAGACACTATCGTCATTCGCGGTCAGCCGATGGGTGGCCCACCGCCTGAAATCACGATAACTCTCTGTAACGTCACCGCTCCAAAATTGGAGCGCTGGAAAGGGAACGATAGGTACGCATATACGATTATTATATGCGCGTAATTCTAAATATACTTCAAAGTCATGTTTTTTTTTTATTTGTAGCACGGATGAGAGTAAAGACGAACCATATGCATGGGAAGCTAGAGAATTCTTGCGGAAAAAGCTTGTCGGTCTGGATGTGTTTTTTGTTACAGAGAAATCAGTGAACACGAACAGAACTTACGGTACCGTATGGTTTGGAAAAGGTATATCCACTTTGCATAGATATTTTTTCATTCTTTTCAATCTTTTCTATCGCCAATTTTAATTGCAGACAGAAATGGTGAAAATGTGATCGAAACACTGGTCTCCGAAGGTTTGGTAACCGTAAAAAAAGACACTCGTAATCCCAGCCCCGAACAGTCTCGACTGATCGAGCTGGAAAACACAGCCAAAGCTGCTAAAAAAGGAAAATGGTCGGAGTCACCATCCTCTGAACATATACGTGATGTGAAATGGACTGTTGACGATCCTCGAAAGCTGGTGGAGAAGTTTGGGAAGAAGCCGGTGAAAGCTATCATTGAATTTGTGTTCGATGGGTCTACGGTGAAAGCATTTCTATTACCTGATTTTTACAACGTAATGCTGATGATATCGGGTGTGAGATGTCCTGGGTGGCCAAATGGAAGACGTGAGAATACAATAGGCGATCCTTATGCAGACGAAGCAAGATACTTTGTGGAATCTCGCTTGCTCCACAGAGACGTTGAAGTAGTACTGGAATCTGTCAACAATAACAACTTCATCGGCAGCATTCTTCACCCAAAAGGTTAGCGCAATCTAAAACAAACTAAATAAATGAAATTTCTTTACTCAAATATTAATTTTGTATTCGACAGGAAATATTGCAGAAATTTTATTGAGCGAAGGGTTTGCCAAGTGCCAGGATTGGTCGATCAGCAACAGCAGAGCTGGCGCAGAGAAGCTCTATCTGGCAGAGAAGGCTGCGAAGGAAGCACGATTACGTTTGTGGAAAGATTACAAACCGTCAGGCCCGCAAATAGAATTCACTGGCACGGTTGTTGAAATTGTCAACGCGGATGCTCTGATAATCAGAACGCAAAACGGAGAGAACAAGAAAGTCTTTCTGAGCAGTATTCGACCGCCATCTAGAGAGAAACGAGTAAACGAAGAACCTAACAACACGTCTAGAAAAGATTTCAAACCTCTTTACGACATCCCCTGGATGCTGGAAGCTCGTGAATTTCTGCGTGAAAAGTTCATCAGAAAGAACGTCAAAGTTGTCGTTGATTACACTCAACCAGCTAGGGACAATTTTCCGGAAAAGTTATGTTGCACTGTCACATGTGGTAAAACGTAGGTAAAACGTTCAATTTTTTGTGTTAATTATTGGAATAACTAGTAATTTTTTAATAATTTTTAGAAACATTGCGGAGGCACTGGTTGCACGAGGCTTGGTGAGAGTGATAAAATACAGACAAAATGACGATCAACGTTCGTCTCACTATAATCTGTTGCAAGTGGCTGAAAGTAAAGCAGAGAAATCTCAGCACGGTTTGCATGCGAAGAAAGATATACCTGTGCATAGATTGGTGGACCTTTCCAACGATCCTTCGAAAGCTAAAGCATTTCTGACGTCTCTCAAACGAGCACAAGGAATCAAAGGCGTGGTGGAGTTTGTTACGAGTGGTTCTCGTCTGAAACTCTATCTGCCGAAAGAAGATCAGCTTATTACCTTTGTTCTGGCTGGGATACGAACACCACGGTGTCAAAGATCACTGCCAGGTGGCAGCGTAGTCAAAGCCGATGAGTATGGTGAGAAAGCGTTGGCATTCACCAGGGAGCATTGCTTCCAAAGGGACGTGGAGATCAAAATCGAGAATACAGAAACGAAAGGAAGCGGATTCATTGGATGGTTAACCGTAAACGATGTAAACATGTCTGTTTTTCTGGTCGATGAAGGTCTCGCAGAAGTTGTCACTTTCCCTGATTTCGGGGAACTAACAAGGACGCTGAAAGCAGCAGAGGAACGTGCCAAAACGAAGAAGCTAAACGTAAGAAATAGAAATATCATTTGTAAGTAGAATGTATAATTGTTACGTGTTACAGATGTGGAAGAATTTCGTTGAAATACAAGTGGAGAATGACAAGAACGAAAATGACAAAGAAATCGTCGAGAGAAAGGTCGACTACCAAGAGGTAGTGATCTCAGAAGTAACGGAAGACCTTCACTTCTACGTGCAATCTGTTGATCAGCGCAGTATGCTGGAAAACTTGCTTTCCCAGTTACGCCAGGAACTCTCATCCAATCCTCCTCTCCCAGGTGCTTACAAACCAACCAGAGGAGACTTGGCGGTTGCTAAATTCACTGGCGATGATCAGTGGTACCGTGTTAAGATCGAAAAGGTCTCCGGTTCAAATGTAAGCGTATTTTACATTGATTACGGTAACAGAGAAGTGGTTAATGTTGGAAGAGTCGCTGATCTACCATCAAGGTTTGCTACGGATAAACCTTATGCCCATGAACATAGCCTTGCTTGCGTTGCGCTTCCCAACGATGTAAGTATTTTAGAATGTTTCTTCATTGAACGCTTTATCTTTAAAGGATTGTAACTATTGTAAATGTTGTGTCGTCAATGTAGAACGATGATAAAAAAGCAGCAGTCGAAGCCTTCAAGGAAGACGTAATGGATAAAATTTTATTACTGAACACGGAGTATAAACTCACCAGTAACGTAACTGCTGTGACATTGGTCGATTCTTCCACCAACGAAGACATTGCGAAAGGTCTCATTTCTGATGGACTATTGCTTGTTCAGAATCAACGTGACAGGAGACTCACTAAATTGGTAAATCGATTTCTAAACAGTATTGTTATATATATGTAGTTACGTAATAATTTATTTTAGATCGAAGAGTATAAAAAAGCAGAGGAAGATGCGAAACATAGTCGGCGTAATATATGGAGATACGGTGACATACGTGCAGACGATGAGAAAGAATTTGGATTGTAAAAATGCTCAAGGAATGGTTAAAAAGTGATCGATACAGGGGAAAAAAGACATCATGTTATAAACTGCATAATAAATATCTAAGAATCTATCCGCATAGATTAAAAAAAAAGAAATTAATAAATGTCCAATACGAGAGTTACACAGTTGCATTGGTTATGATGCGATTATATTTCATTATATAAAAAGTATGAATTGTACATAACAATTTCATTGATCTTGTAACTTTTGAACGGAACAGTGGCATAATATATTGCGTAATATATTTTCATCATTCATTATTTCTACAGCGATGTAAAGTTCTTTTATTATCAATGGATTTGAAACGATCGAAACTTTACACGATCTATGTGCAATTTTTTATTTTGGCTCGTTCACATTCTGAGCCGAGAGGAGAAATAATTTTTGTACGTGTTTTCTCTGTCGCATTTAAACACCACCATATACGAATTATAAAAGTTATTATAAAGCTCCCATAACTTTGTACATTTTGTCAAGCATACTCATTTAACTTAAGTATGTAAAGAATTCATATCGAGATGGTATATGATATTTTGAATAAAAGTGGCATCAGTAAATCGTAGCTGAAAACAGTTTAGCTATTAAAATACAAATACAGTGTATGTTGTTACGTGTACATACAAAATCGTCATTCAATAAAAATATTCTATAAACAGTTTCGTTATTTCTACTCGATTATTAAATTTATTTTACTTGTTACTGGTGCCGCTTTATTTGCATCAAAAGTAGTATTGAACGATCGTGAGAACAATTTTTTTTTTTAAATTATTGTGTACCACGAACACTGCAAAAATTAGACATTCATATTTAAATAATTCGTTCTAAAAATATTTAATACGGTGTCGAACTATACTCATTACTTTAGGTGTCCCAAATGAACGTAAATTTGATATGAAAATTACCATTTTTAAAAGTAATTACAATCAAAGGAAATTGATGTAATTTAGCGGAGAAGATTAGCATGCAAAAAGTATAATTTTCGAGATATAAATTAAGGATGAAAGAAACAATGAATGTTTATAATCGAATATCTTATAAATATTTATAAATGTTATTAGCTAAAAAAAAAACGATCAATTAAACGAGCAGCATATTATTGAATTGTTCATTTTCTAATGATGAGTTTAGAGATTTAATGGTGGAAAGAGGCTGAAGTTATTTGAACATTTCAGTAATTTTAGGCGAACGAAATGGATGAATATATTGTAAGATTAGGTGATACAGGTAAAAGGTAGATTTGAATTCTTTAACACTACTATATTATAAACGCTAAGATTCAGAAAAGTTTTTTCCTTGTAAATGTATGGTATCTATTATACTTGGCATATTACGCTGCATATTTCTCTCTTAATAGTATTCAAATCGTCAGATAAAGAATTATATTAAATGTTTACGTCTCTAGAACGAATAGATCTAAATTTTGAAGAACAATTTAGGATCATAACTTTGTTAAAAGGAAACTTGCAAATCTTTCAAAGATAAAAGCATCACTGTTTACGTAATTTAGAAATTAAAATTAATTTCTATTTCACGATGACATACAAATAAGTTGTGTGTTGTGTATCGCAAATAAACTGTGAAAATGTTTCATTCGAATTCGATATTATTTTATCGACTGTATATTTTCTTTACTACAACACTTATTGTTGCGATATTGTTTAATTACTGTTGCTTGAAAATGAATAAACAGTTGGGACGGTGAAACCAACTTGCTTGAAATCTATTATTTTGGAAAAATATACAGGGTGTTTGTTTCGTCTGGAACAAACGGAATGTTTCAAGAAAAGATTATATTTTTACAGAAGCTTGGGCCCAAAGGAGGAAGTGATATTTTTTTGGTCGATGGAAGAATGGAGATTTCAAGGTCAAGTTAATATTTTTTAATTGAATATATTTATTTATGCTCACGTTTTATTCTTCGTGTGCTCAAATTACAGCCTAAAACTTCGTTTTCACAATTACAGCCTGGGAACAATTTTAATGGGAGATTTTAGAGGCCCAAATTAGACGAAAATTAAGAATTTCAATTTCTTGACTGAGGCTTCATTAAAAAGTTTCAAATCATTCTGGAAAAATTATTTTCGGTTACAGGGGGCAATTATAATCATTTTTGGTCATTTGACACACCCTCGAAATCCTACCCAATTTCGAGAAAAAAATTCGAGAAGTTATGAAATTTTTCGACAAAATTGAAAAATTTCAAATCATACTAAAAAAATTATACATAGTTACAGGGGTCAATTACAAGCATTTTTGGTCATTAGACATACCTTCGAAATCCTACCCACTTTCGAGAAAAAAATTCGAGAAGTTATGAAATTTTTCGACAAAATTGAAAAATTTCAAATCATATTACAAAAATTATGCATAGTTACAGGGGTCAATTATAAGCATTTTTGGTCATTAGACATATCCTCGAATTCCTACCCACTTTCGAGAAAAAAATTCGAGAAGTTATGAAATTTTTTGACAAATTTAAAAAATTTCAAATCGTTCTAAAAAAATTATACATAGTTATAGGGGTCAATTACAATAATTTTTGGTCATTAAACATATCCTCGAAATCCTACCCACTTTCGAGAAAAAAATTCGAGAAGTTATGAAATTTTTTGACAAAATTGAAAAATTTCAAATCATACTAAAAAAATTATACATAGTTACAGGGGTCAATTACAAGCATTTTTGGTCATTAAACATATCCTCGAAATCCTACCCAATTTCGAGAAAAAAATTCGAGAAGTTATGAAACTTTGACAAAATTAGAAAATTTCAAATCATACTAAAAAAATTATACATAGTCACAGGGGTCAATTACAAGCATTTTTGGTCAATAGACATACCCCCGAAATCCTACCCACTTTCGAGAAAAAAATTCGAGAAGTTATGAAATTTTTTGACAAAATTGAAAAATTTCAAATCATATTACAAAAATTATGCATAGTTACAGGGGTCAATTATAAGCATTTTTGGTCATTAAACATACCTTCGAAATCCTACCCACTTTCGAGAAAAAAATTCGAGAAGTTATGAAATTTTTCGACAAAATTAGAAAATTGCAAATCGTTCTAAAAAAATTATACATAGTTACAGGGGTCAATTACAAGCATTTTTGGTCATTTGACATACCCTCGAAATCCTACCCACTTTCGAGAAAAAAATTCGAGAAGTTATGAAATTTTTTGACAAAATTGAAAAATTTCAAATCATATTACAAAAATTATACATAGTTACAGGGGTCAATTACAAGCATTTTTGGTCATTAGACATACCCTCGAAATCCTACCCACTTTCAAGAAAAAAATTAAATATGAAACTTTTTAACGAAGTCTTCATCAACATTTGGTATTCTTAATTTTCGTCTTATTTTGGCCTCTAAAATCTCCTATTAAATCCCAAGGATGGCCGAACACCTTGTATATAATACGTGCAGTTTAAATTTTAAATGATCGGAAGCGGACTGATGATATAAATCGACTCTAAATGTCCATTGTCCATAAAAGGACCAACGTCGTCGCCAACTTAACTGCGCTTAACACTTTACCGACCAGTCGCGGTTGATTAATCGCCTATCGGTCGGTAAAGAAGTTGATTAATACCCTATCGGTCGGTAAAACAGTCGATTAATAGGCTATCGGTCGGTAATATGTTAACAGTATAACATATACACAGCATCAGATCAACGTCGGACACCCTGTATATCTTACTAATAAAAAGGGAGTACTGGGTTACACAGAATACAAATGAAAATAATTTCTATTAAATAATATGAAAATTTATTCTTACAGATAAAAACGCCAGAGTACTAGTGTACAAGTAAAATATAATTCTCGGTTACAAACGAAGCATTATTTAATACGATGGGAATATACGTCGTGTCTGAGCACTGTACTATCCCAGGAACAAGAAAATAACTGATCCTTGTACCATGAGAGTCCGCGAACGAAATCAGTGTGATCCTCATTTTTGTATAATGATGAAAAGTTGTTGTTTACATCAAGTACGTGCACGAAGTTGTCGTCGCAGCAACAGGCTAAATCTTCTGACCTAAGATACAATAATATGGTATAACATATGTAATTTTCTGGGCTATTAACATTTTCATCTTATTTATTACCTTTCAGGATTTGGATTGAATAAGAGTTTTTGTACTGGTCTAGGGAATATACATGTTTCTTCTAACACAGAGACACCCGGCTTTCTAATATCCATTAATACAACATCTCCGTTATCAGAACCTATCGCTACAATGTGATCTAAAACGGAATTCCAATTCACCGCTGTCAGACCTATATCTTTCTTTAGAATACCTTAAAAGGAAAATGAAGAAAATATATCCAAGTTACATAAATGAAAATAATTAAATTATCGAATTATGTTATTACTTTGATACATACTTTGGGCTGGTTTTGATTGTCTTAGATCCCACATTAATGCCTCGCAATCTAATGACGTTGACACAAATGTTGTGTTGCTCCTAGGTTGTACGTCGACGCAAGTAACTGCATTCTCATGAGCGTACGGAAACGAATACGTCGTAATTAATTCCGTTATGTCCCACACTTTTATACTGCAAGGTAACGAGATTCTGTATCAATAGATTCATATAATTTACCAATACAAAGCATTTTATATAAATTACCAATAATCCGAGTCACCGGTAACTAAATGTTCGTTATCGTTGAATACAGACAGAGTTACAAGAGCACTGTTATGCGAGGAAGTGAATCCTGAACATTGTAACATCGGAACATGTTTATCGCCAGCCTCGACGAAATTGAACACTTGCAAACATCCGTTATCGTCGGCAACTAGAAATTTATTATGTTCCAAATAAACACCGTCGCAAACACCGCTTTCTGTGTTTGTGGTAACGAGAGCTTTGTCTCTATCAAATTCTGAAATTTGATTGTAATACCAGATACTGCCGCTCCAATGGCGAGATGTCATGTTCGTACCCCCAAGAATCGCACTTGTGTCTGTAAGTAAACGAACAAATTAATATTTTTAAGAATATACAAAGAGTGATCTATTTATCGCCTTAAAATATTTTAAAATATTTTACAAGTTTCATTCAACAATTACATAGAATATTTGATCTATATTACCATTATAAATTAAGATGAATTGTAAATTTTTATCAGAGATAGACAGTCTGTCAGCTGCCGCCATATTTTTATTCATATCAGCGTTTAAATTAGGATCTTTCAAATCATCCATAATAAAGAAATTTTGTTCAAGTAGACTCTGTTTCAAACAAAACACAGAATATAAATTTAACAACGGACATGGATAAATAATAACTTAGATATCTCCTCGGATTTTAGTAAAAGCGTGTGTAGCGCTTCGAGTGGCGATAAACGGAACTAAACAAATGGCGGGAAATTTAAATTCTGTATTAATCTCCTTTTTGTACGTCTATAGCAAAATGACAAAATGACAAAGTGACAAAATGACAAAATGACAAAATGACAAAATGACAAGATGACAAGATGACAAGATGACAAGATGACAAGATGACAAGATGACAAGATGACAAGATGACAAAATGACAAAATGACAAGATGACAAGATGACAAGATGACAAGATGACAAAATGACAAAATGACAAGATGACAAGATGACAAGATGACAAAATGACAAAATGACAAACTGCCAAAATGACAAAATGACAAAATGACAAGATGACAAGATGACAAAATGACAAACTGCCAAACTGCCAAAATGACAAAATGACAAGATGACAAGATGACAAAATGACAAGATGACAAGATGACAAAATGACAAAATGACAAAATGACAAAATGACAAAATGACAAAGTGACAAAATGACAAAATGACAAAATGACAAGATGACAAGATGACAAGATGACAAGATGACAAAATGACAAGATGACAAGATGACAAGATGACAAGATGACAAGATGACAAAATGACAAAATGACAAAATGACAAAATGACAAGATGACAAGATGACAAGATGACAAGATGACAAAATGACAAAATGACAAAATGACAAAATGACAAAATGACAAAATGACAAAATGACAAGATGACAAGATGACAAGATGACAAGATGACAAGATGACAAGATGACAAAATGACAAAATGACAAAATGACAAAATGACAAACTGCCAAAATGACAAGATGACAAGATGACAAGATGACAAAATGACAAACTGCCAAACTGCCAAAATGACAAAATGACAAAATGACAAAATGACAACATGACAACATGACAAGATGACAAGATGACAAGATGACAAGATGACAAGATGACAAGATGACAAGATGACAAAATGACAAAATGACAAACTGCCAAACTGCCAAACTGCCAAAATGACAAAATGACAAAATGACAACATGACAACATGACAAGATGACAAGATGACAAGATGACAAAATGACAAAATGACAAGATGACAAGATGACAAGATGACAAGATGACAAAATGACAAAATGACAAAATGACAAACTGCCAAAATGACAAAATGACAAACTGCCAAACTGCCAAACTGCCAAACTGCCAAACTACCAAGCTGCCAAACTAACAAACTAACAAACTAATTAACTAAGAAACTAAACTGACAAACTAACTAATTTGCTGTAAACTAACTAATTAACTGTAAACAAAATAACTAACTGTCAAACCAACTAACTGACAAACAAACAAACTAACGGCAAACTAAACTAACTAACTGACAAACTAATTAATTTGCTGCAAACTAACCAACTAACTGCAACACCTTTTTAAATTTTTCGTGTCTAGAGTATATTACAATAACAATATTTATTGAAAAAACTTGTTGAGTAATGTGATATAATCGAAGTGAATCTGGCGCGTCAATAACATCGCGTTACTTCGTATAAGTGTTCTCAAAATGGCGGCACTTTTCTTTACCAACCACCTACAAGTAAGAAATCTAACTAGGAAGATTCCCCTGCAATGTTGCTGCATATTTAAGGAAAATAATGAAAGCAATCGCGTAATATATTCCAATCAACGTGCAACGATATCTTTGATAATGCATTCGTCAAATATATAAGTTACATTAGATATACAATCTTATATAGTTACGTTATACAGTATCATAATATTAAAATTTTCAATTTTGTGCACGTCATATCCTCAACAGTGACACGCGTCACTTATATAGAATCATTTGCGCCGATGATCGTGTAAAAGTTCCTATCTCTCTTGGTATTTCCGCTCGTTAGAATCTACCGTTCGTATCGCGCGTCTTTTATCGGCGTTCGAAGATTCTCGGGATGTGCAGAAGTAGCGAATATGATTAACGCGGTAACGTCTGTTCGGGACGTAACGGCTATACTCCTGATAATTTTCCTCCGTGACGCATGCGTGTTCGATTCGGAAGAAAAATCAGAATTAGTCCAACGGAATCCCGGAAAGTAGCGAGTGCGAAAACTGTAGTCCCCAAATATCGTTTATTCACGCGCTCGAAAAGGTGTTGCGGTTAATCGTTCGTGGTACTCGGTCGACTGCCAAGGCAAGATGGTGAAGCCACAGCAAGTTTTAGATATCAAACCGGAAAACGAACTGCGGTTCACAGGTACACACCAAACGACGAATCATTCTCTCGTACGCATTTCCTTCGCACCTCTTTTTTCCCTAACGTCTATCCCGTTTCGAGAGTTTTGGCTCGATCTATGACAGGGACAGGCGCATTGTTAAATACAAGCTGCACACGGTCCGCTGCGTTGTCAAGATGACGTAAGGTTGTCTTCGACAGCCAATTTCGTTACACTTTTATTTATCGCTAAATAGAATTATACACGATGATTCAGTGAACATCATCATTCGTCGTACCTAACCCCCATTTCTTCTACGTAAATCGTTATCAATTTCTAAGTACAAATCACGATTCAATTCTCATTCTCCCCCCCCTCGCCTCCCCCTCTCACTAACAGGTATACAGTGAACGTATTCAAAGAGTTGTGTCTTATTTAATTTTTGTACGTTAATGTATGTATATGATATGTATCCTTGTATCTTTATGTTTTTTAGTTATTTTATGAAATATATTTTTTATAACGTCTACGTTGGATATTATATTTCTGTTCTTGTTCAAACACCAAAATACCAAAATGTCTACTATGAAGCGGCGCCTGATTCTCTGGGAAAATATAAGAAAAACATTCGGTGTAACATTCTCTCGTTCTGGACTTTGTTTTCGAGAAAGTCAGTTTTTTCATCTTTGTAAACATGTCAGTTTCAAGGTTTCTCGACCTTACGCCTCTAATTTTTTTCTGGACGAAGATATGTCAAAGAACTTGTTTATAAAGATGACGTTTCAAATATTACTTAATATCAGAGTATGGAGCAGTTCGAGATATTAAAAATATCATTAATAGAACCTATATATAGTAACGAGGAAGACATTTTCAACGATACTTGTAACACTTTGTAAACACTGTCTTGGACGAACACAACTGCGGCAGAAATATACAAAATTGAACGAACGAGTCAATTTTCTCAAAAACAAATGTTATACCAAGTTTTTTGTTATTTTTTTACGCGTAGAATCGTCCCGTATTAAAAATTCCAGTCCATCCACCGTATATGCTTGAAAGAATGCATTGGAAAAGTGTTTTTCAAGGTTTTTTATGCATTGATAAATAAAATATTGAAAATAACTGTTGTCATTATGAAGTTTCGACGATAATTGTTTATAATATAATCTGATACAGTTCTTGATCGTAAAGCGAGTAAATAGTTTCGTTCGTATTGATTCGTTATGCTTATTAAGAAGTTTTTGAATCGTAAAAACTATTTTCCATAGAAAATGTACATATACTTAGTTCGTAAAGCGAACGATTGAAATATATTACGGAACTAACCGAATTAATATAATGTATTGCAGGCCCGTTCACAGAAAAGACAGTCACATCGTATTTGTCGTTATATAATCCAACGGATCAGAAAGTTTATTTTAAAATAAAGACAACTGCTCCGAGGAGGTACTGTGTACGTCCAAACTGTGGATATATCAAGCCAAAGAAAGATATTCAGATAGCTGGTTAGTCTCGAACATTGAACTTACGATATTCTTGTATTTCGTACGAATAGGAGAATTTAATTGATTAGGTATTCTGTTTTCTAGTGTCTCTTCAACCGTTCGATTACGATCCGACCGAAAAGAATAAACATAAATTTATGGTGCAAGCTTTATTGGCATCAGCGGACGACACTGGCGAGGAATATATTGATATGGTACGTAAAGGCCCAGAGAATCGATTAGATTTTTCTCTCTTAATCTATTACTTACCGTAATTTTAAAGTGGAAAGATCCAAATCCAAGGGAGTTGATGGAATCTAAGTTAAAGTGCGTGTTTGAGAATTCTGTAACTTATACCACGTCTGCAAAAACTGCTGCGAATAAATCCGAAGTGAATACAAATAATGGCAAGAACAAAACAGTTTCCATTAAACAGTTTGTAAAGGTAACGGATCAGCGTGCAGTTTGTGTCGTTTTGTTGTACGAATTGATTGATTACGATGTATTTATTTCGTTAGGATAACGTGGAGGCGGAGGATAAGTTATTAAAAGTAGCACAAGAGGTTAATCAGCTTAGGGTAGAGGAGAGTACTCTTAGGCAGGAAAATCTTCAATTAAAGGTAAGGGATTAATTAATTCATGTGTTAGTTGGTAAATCTGTGATATGTTTTGATTTTTATCGAAAGTTCGGCGTGGTGATAAATGAATACAGAAATGATTTGTATTTGTAGGAGGATTTAATAAAATTACAAAACGCGGCGTCGGGTCACGATGCTAAAGTAGCCGCAGCTATTTTGACCTCGGAAAGTAGTAGCCAATTGTCAAATTCAACACACATCCTCGTTTTCTGTGCCATTGTTATGGTCATAGTAGGATATTTATTGGGAAAAATGTTCTGAGCAGCCATTACCTTACTGCATAACATGGCACATCCCTCTCTTCCCCCCGTGTTTCTTAGCCTGCCCCCCTGCCCCCCCTGCAACCATATACCACTTACCGATCGCAGATATTCGAAAAATCAGTCATCGTATTACGCGGTTGTTCGTAATAAATATTATAAACGTGAACGTATAGCGGTTTTAATAGAATTATTCGCCTGCAAGAGCGTGCTTGTACTTTGGTCAAAGCGACGAGAATGTTAAATCCATGAGGTTACGTTTAATTTTAAGTATCGTACCATTAACACGAGACACGTATAATTAAATTTATGTTGCTTCCATTTTTTTGTTCTATTGTGAAAGGATTACTCCGCTTTACGGGCATGCTTGCGGCTGTGTCTTTGGAACCATGTTGCCACTGAGAAGCCATTCGCGCGTAAAAACGTACGGTAATTTTTTAAAATTTGAACTTTAAAAAATTGAAAATTTTTCGCGCGTTTCCACGTGGAATAACGGAATCAATTGAATCGAACGTAACTCTTTGAAACGAGTGTACCCCCAGTTAGAGAGAAAGTGAACTCCCAAATATCCGGGAAGAAATTTTTATTTAGTATTCCGAAACGTACTTAACAATCGCACATTGTAAGATTGTACATAATGTATTCAATTTAAAATAATGTGTTATAATGTCTAACGTATAGTTAGAAGAGGAGGAGGAGGGGGTTTGGGGGGGCTGGCTGGTTAATAGTGGTTTCTTGTCTCAGAAAATTGGATACGCTGGCTCTATCCATCAGCAATGATTATATCACATAAGGAATTTAATGCATTAAATTTTTTTTTTCGACGCTTCAGTGTATTTTTATTTCTTTATGTTTGTCTTATAAAAAATGCAAAATAAAGATATCTCGGATGTCACGTCGTTTTTTTTAAATATTTTCTACCCAGTCTGGCATCAATTTAACTGTTCGAGGTGTGGTGCATATGGTATACATGGATATCCGCTTGATAATTAATCGTAACAGAGTTTAATCGCTATGTATAGGGGCAAGCTCCGTAGGTTGTCACGTCATAAACAATATCGAGCACGTTACAGTTATTGTGCGTACATAAAAACGGTTTTATGTATTTGTGCCTTAAAAACAAAGGCGGCAACATAACTTATTCGTGGTGACGTTTCAATGTTCTAATATCTTCCTCGCTCTGTGTGGCTTCTCTGGCTACTTCCGGTAACGAGAATCAGATTATTATTGTAGTATACGGCAGATGTGATTGTTCAAACGGGTCAAATGTAAAAACTATGTAAACATTTCTCGTTTACGGATTACGGATTACGGATTGCATTGTTTATTATTTCATACGTTTATTATTAATACATGTACCGAATAGGAATTTTCTATCGTTAGAATATTTCCATCATTCTTCGAGCTTCTGATCCATGTTCTCTTTACATGCCTTTATGACTATACAGTCGTATTTAAAATGAATGTAAGCTGTCTCAGTAACTTGGTAGAATGATGTTTTTCTCGATAAACGTTATTAAAGCATTTCATCGTTTCACATATCTTTACTAATTACAAAGTGTATATCGCGTGTTTGTAAAATAAACAATCTGAACGAACAATTGTCCAATGTATGCCTAAGGAGCAATTATAAGTTGCTTTTTTTTTTCTGTGTGTTGTTGCAAGAGACACGTTAGGGAAATGATTTGAGAATTCTCCGGTAAATAAATGACACGGCTACCAAAGTAAAAGAAAACATTTCCTAAGTTCCTATTAAACGTTTCGTGACAATGTCCAAGGACAGACTGTAGCGAGTTTTTTTTTCTCCACATAATTACCATCAGAACTCTTGAATCATTACGAAGTGCCTCTACGTTTATTATACATTATTACTGTTCCGAGAAAAAAAAAAGAACGATCTAGAATTAAACGTCGTTAACGCAGCTCGCAAAAATGGAAAGAAGAGATCGGCCCATTATGTAAATAAAAAAAAAAAAAAACTATATAAAAGTTGCAGAGAAGCCGCAATTATATGAATAAATATAAAACGTATTAGTGAATATGTTGTAGAATAATTGTTCAATATATACACACACGTACGTACATATATATATATATGTAGTATATAACTTTCTTACTACATATGTAAAATAAAATTGCGAAACAACCATTAACAGCGTGATAACTTAAAATATCATCAATCAATTTTTATGAAGGTTACTCGATATTGGTATAATATTAGATTTACGTAAATATAGCTACGATCGATTAGCTATTGCGAGATAATTATAACATTTTCTACTTTTTCATTCTCGGGATACGGAATACGCGAATCGAAGTAGTATAGCTCAACGCATGATCAGACTCTCTTCAGTGGATATGCATACTTTCTCTAAACGGTAAGAATTATGAGAAATTCATTAATCATCGAGATATTTGATCAAAATTCAAAAGTTCACGCAAGTTTTTTCTGGTAAATTATAATTTATTTCTATAAATAAACATTCTTAACACTAGAAAGACTGAAACTTAGTATATACCTATATTGCCCAAAAGCAGTCAAAATGACTGCATCGTGAAAGACTAACTAATGTGTAAAGAAATTTGTTTAAAATTAATTTTTAATATTATGTTATAATATTATGAATTTAGGGCGCAGAAATAAAATAAACAACTTGTTAGAACAAGTATCACTGCATAAAGATTCGAATAACAAGTACTACTTTAGCTTATTGAGAAACTGCAATTTATCAATAGGTCTGGGTTAGGTCTGGATTAGGTCTGAGTTAGATCTGGGTTAGGTCTGGATTAGATCTGAGTTAGATCTGGGTTAGGTCTGGATTAGATCTGGGTTAGGTCTGGGTTAGGTCTGGATTAGGTCTGGATTAGATCTGGGTTAGGTCTGGGTTAGGTCTGGATTAGATCTGGGTTAGGTCTGGGTTAGGTCTGGGTTAGGTCTGGATTAGATCTGGGTTAGGTCTGGGTTAGGTCTGGGTTAGGTCTGGATTAGATCTGGGTTAGGTCTGGGTTAGGTCTGGATTAGATCTGGGTTAGGTCTGGGTTAGGTCTGGATTAGATCTGGGTTAGGTCTGGGTTAGGTCTGGATTATATCTGAGTTAGGTCTGGGTTAGGTCTGGGTTAGATCTGGATTAGATCTGGGTTAGGTCTGGGTTAGGTCTGGATTTATAGATAACCTTATTCCCCCAGGAAATAGATATATTTTGTTTTAAATAGATTTAACCCAGACCTAACCCAGACTTAATTCAGACTTATTCCAGACCTAACCCAGACCTAACCCAGACTTAATTCAGACTTATTCCAGACCTAACCCAGACCTAACCCAGACCTAACCCAGACCTAACCCAGACCTAACCCAGACTTAATTCAGACTTATTCCAGACCTAACCCAGACCTAACCCAGATCTAATCCAGACCTAACCCAGACCTAACTCAGATCTAATCCAGACCTAACCCAGACCTAACCCAGACTTAATTCAGACTTATTCCAGACCTAACCCAGACCTAACCCAGACTTAATCCAGACCTAACCCAAACCTAACCCAAATCTAACCCAGACCTAACCCAGACCTAACCCAGATCTAATCCAGACCTAACCCAGACCTAACCCAGACTTAATTCAGACTTATTCCAGACCTAACCCAGACCTAACCCAGATCTAATTCAGATCTAATCCAGACCTAACCCAGACCTAACCCAGACCTAAACCAGACCTAACCCAGATCTAACCCAGACCTAACCCAGACCTAACCCAGACCTAACTCAGATCTAACTCAGATCTAATCCAGACCTAACTCAGATCTAACCCAGATCTAATCCAGACCTAACCCAGATCTAGGGTCTGGGTTAGATCTGGGTTAGGTACGCCCAAATAGACAATTTATCATGTACTTATATGTTATCATGTGTTGGTAATCGAAAAAAAATGAAAACTGTTATTTCAATACAGAGTCGAACTGGTCATATAAGAAATTTACTCAATTCAATAATAAGAGTGATTTGATTATTTAAAATTTCCCAAGCAGTCAAAATGACTGCTTTTGACCAATATAGGTATAACACATATACCGGAAATGAAGGAGGGAGGAGGTAACTACAATTATTAATAAACGCATTTATATGTTGTGCAAAAAGTCACAAAATTCTAAGAAATTGTCTCATTATATACATAATTGTTTTTCTAATTGAAGTTAAAAAGCAGTCAAAATTACTTCCTCGGGCAATCTAGTGTTAACGAGTATCAACTTTTAGATAGAGGGAATAAGAATATCCAATGCTCATATTTCTATTCTTCGTCCCCTTCATGCGTCACGCGAGGGCTAATAATATTCTCTTTCTCGAAATGAGGTTAGAGTTTGTTATACGATTCTGGTTAAAGTGAGATAATCTATATATTTTCGACTAAAATTCAGCTCCTTCACCGACACGTGACTTTCTTTGATCAGGCTGATCGAACGACACTCGTAGCGAGACGTTCGACAGCGAACTGAAGTCGGATAGAAGTTCGTCAGGTGGGTGGTGCAGATAAATCAGGATCGGGGGTAGTGGTGGGGGGAGAGTGGAGCGGCGGATACAGCGCAGAGCAGCCTGATCAGGGTGGCGGCGGCAGTAGCGACTGGCTATTGATTTCAAGGGCTTCCTTAACCCCCCGCTTTGCCGCCGAGTGCCCGACGGCTTCAGGTCACCCCAAAGGGCTCCTAGTGCCCGCAACTAAAACAATTCCATACGTTTCCCCCTCCATTACGGAGCCAACCTATCCCCGATTTCGATTCACAAACTTCCTAAACACGCAACTCGTAAAATTCTTTCTCCCCACTCCTGCCTCCCCCACGGACCAGTTCCTTCGATTATCGCCATTTAAGATTTCACGAACGAACTAAATTCAACGATACGGACGCGAGGCATCGATCAACCTATATTCCTTCCGAATCTTTAAAGCATAGGATTACCGTGCAAGGTT
Source organism: Colletes collaris (assembly GCA_030068185.1). Classification (NCBI taxonomy): domain Eukaryota; kingdom Metazoa; phylum Arthropoda; class Insecta; order Hymenoptera; family Colletidae; genus Colletes; species Colletes collaris. The sequence continues at coordinate 3,271,349 of JASGYR010000076.1, read as the reverse complement.
CAAAATCGGTTAAAAATGGTAAAGAGGGTTGAAGAAGAAACGAAGGGAGATTTCTTCAAAATTTCGCGGTTAAATGTCCGTTGAGGGGTAGTACGGAGGGAGGGGGGATGGAGACCGGGAGTAGGGGTGACGGGGGATCCTGGGTAGGCAGGCGCCCGTGGTAGTTACGGTACTGCGCGAGTCGGGCCGAGCGCAGACGGATCGCAGGGTGAGCCGTCGCTCGGCATACGTCGAACTAGGTGCCCTGCGTTTGGGGCGTCTCCTGCCATCGAGCATCGGGGTGTCGTGCAGTCGATCTCCGGGGGGTACGACCACCGCCTTCTTCGTGTTAGTTCCGTAACAGAAGAGAATTGGATCGGAACGTCTTGTTTTTTATTCCCCACGAACGGTGCGTCGTAGCAGAACACGGTCGACGACGATGAGACAACGACGATGGTACTCGTGGTATCGCGACCACAGTGCATCGTGGCCAGTGCGGGCGTAGGCGTCGATTGTGCACGCGATCGGACGAGCAAGGAGATGGTGTCCCCGGATCTAACGGGGGAAAGTGACTTGGTTGCTAATACCAACGCTATCAGTGCCGCGTCCGCGTACAACGTACCTCACGTTGTCACCGTCACCGTCACCGTTGCTACCATCATCGCCGCTGCTGCCGCTAATATCACTGCCGCCACCGCCGTGAACGATCCCGCCACTGCCAATACCGTCATCGACAACGCGACCATGATCACCCTACAGCGCTACTCGGATGGTTTAACGTCCAACGGTGAGTTCATTTCTAATTTCTTTCCCCCCCCTCCCCATCCAACTCGCCCTTTCATCTTCGTCGTTCTGGGAAACGCGTTTACCCCGAAGGAACAGAAAGAGGGAGATAGGGGGCACCAGTGAGAAAGAGAGAGAAGAGGGAAGGGTGGGAATGGACGAGAAAGAGAGATACGCGAAAGTCGCGAAAGGATCTAATATTCCGTGAATATTATTCCCATATTTCGACTCTACATAACCTCCGTCAATCGATAGTACGAGACGAGGGCACCCGCGGCGCTCGGGAAGATCGGCCTAGGAACGAACACGGCCCCCACGTTCCTCGAATTAACCGTCGACGTTAGGACCGATACGCGCCAATAGGGGGCCTCGTCTCGTCAACGATCGCGCAATTTCGATTTTCGTGCCCCGTTGCACGGTTTATCGCACGGAACAACCGTTCGGTCTTTGGCGGTTTACGACATGGCTTCAACCTCGCCCATGTTAATTGTCCGGGGGAATCGATTTTCCTGGAAACGATTACGCGGCCTCGGTTCGATCCTGTTCGTGTTGGTTCGCGAAACATAGGCGGGCAAGGTAAGATAACCGAGACAAGACCAAGAAAGTCTAAGTCTCTGGCCCCCGGAGATAGCCGACTTTAGTCGCGGCGCCATTTGCTCGAGACTCGTTCCCAGAATGCACCACATACGTGTACACGCGTTGCGCGAGGCGTATGAATGAATGCTGGTGAATAAAGTAAGTAGGTTAACGAGAGATCGCGTGGTTCCGAAACGCGATTGCTTCGTTTCCGTTCGTCCCCTTTGGAACGTTCGCCACTTCGAAACGCACCGTTTCTCCGGTATTCCGTACGCGTACTAGCTTGGAAACCGCGCCTATTGTCGTTCTGTTATCTCTACGCGAGCTATAATACTCCATGCCCGGGAATAATCATACGTATCTGGTTTCTGTTCGAATCGATGCGATTGTGTTGCTTGGAAATGCAGCCGTTTCTGTTCGTTACGCGCCGCCACCGAACTCGAGGAAAGAAACGCCTGGTTTTTGCCAGTTTTAACCCTTTGTCCATCAATATATACGAAAAGCGTAAATTTACGCCATTTGCCTTTTTTTTTACTGTAACACCTTTTACTGTTTTACCGATTGATTCGATATGGAATTGGATGTTTTAATTTATTTGCATTTATTAGTTTTTTGAACCGTAAGAATGGGTCTCTTGAATCTCCGGGTACTTTTTTGGTCACCAGCCGCAGCGATAGGCATGCGACGATCGCGCCATCTATGTTGATGGATTCTTCCTAGGACGCGCCGCAGTCAAAAGGTTAAGGTATTCCTCGTTATCAGATAACGATCGTGAACTCGTGGCTTCCTTTCGCCGCGTGCAACCGTCACGAATGATCGTTTTACGCGTTTGCGGATCTTTCCTCGGGATTTCCGCTGCAAGGTTGGCACCACTGGCGTTTGGTAGTGGTGCATTATATGTATATGTATTCACGGAGCTCAACGCAAATTCAAATTCTTTTAAAGTCTTTTTGGTCTTATTTTATCGAAACAATAAAATAGGAAAATTACACAATATTTTTACTATTTTATTTGAAAATCTTGTAATTAATTTTATTTTCTATTAACCACGCGATAGGCGTTTGTTCAAACAATTAAACTTGTTTTCGCGTGCTGAATTTTATAATTGCAAGCTAAACTTTATTTTTTTAATTAAGCTTTTACTAATTAAAGAGAAAGCTATCTCTTAATCTGAAATTAATTAATATTGTAAGTCCAGGATATGACTTAAGTTTTCTTATCCAAGAAACTTTTTAATATAATTTTTAATTTTTTTTAAGCACAGATAATTAACGTTCTGTTGATACGTTTTTGTAATAAGAATTGATGACAAAAACTTTTTAATTATTTTCACACCAAGAAAAGTATAAAACGGGTGATTTTAATTTTCATTGGGTGTTGTGATAGAACTTTTGAGATTCTAATTACATTATTATATTTCTTTGTAATTTTTTTCGTGATATTTGTGATTTTAAATTGTTTAAAAATGAGACAATAGTAAACATAAATAATGTTTATTGTAATTCTATGCACTGGTTGCGAGCAATACTTTGAATTGTAATAATTTCTTTTATTTCAAACCTACTCGAATTTTTTTCTAGAAAGTGGGTAGGATTTCGGGGGTATGTGTATTCACCAAAAATGATTGTACTTGACCCCTGTAAACGAAAATAATTTTTCCAGAACGATTTGAAATTTTTTCTTTTCATTGAAAATTTAGGCATCCCTACCTTACCGATTTTCCACAAAAATTCAATTCTTCCTTTTTAATCAATTTGGTTGGCGCTGTATAGAAAAGTTTTTTAATACTTTTTTGCAGGTATCCATGAACTCTAGTCCCCCCCAAAATTTCAATAAAATATATTCACTATTGTAGGAGTTATGGCTGTTTGAAAATTGGTCCAGTTTTTTTAATTTTGCGCAGTGAAGGAATAACTTTTCGAATATTTTTGGAATTTCCACATATTCTTCGCCCAAATACGCGTTGTTTGCATTTTGAAACATTAGAATCGTCCAATCCGATCGGGAGTTATGACATTTTAAAGATTCGCATTTTCAGGGAAGCCCCTCACATTAGATTTTCGGGAAGGAATTTTTTTCTCGAAAGTGGGTAGGATTTCGGGGGTACCTGTAATGACCAAAAATGATTGTAATAGACCCCTGTAATTGAAAATAATTTTTTTAGAACGATTTGAAATTTTTTAATTTTCCCAAAAATTTTCTCCACTTACTGAATTTTTTTCTTGAAAATGCGTAGGATTTCGGGGGTACCTGTAATGACCAAAAATGATTGTAATAGACCCCTGCGTTTGAAAATATTTTTTCCAGAACGATTTGAAATTTTTTAATTTTCCCAAAAAATTTCTCCACTTACTGAATTTTTTTCTCGAAAATGCGTAGGATTTCTGGGGTATGTCTATTCACCAAAAATGATTGTAATCGACCCCCGCAACTGAAAATAATTTTTCCAGAATAATTTGAAACTTTTCAATTTCGCCAAAAAAGTCAGGCATCTACTCGAATTTTTTTCTCAAAAATGCGTAGGATTTCGGGGGTACCTGTAATGACCAAAAATGATTGTAATAGACCCCTGCAACTAAAAATATTTTTTCCAGAACGATTTGAAATTTTGTAATTTTCCCAAAAAATTCCTCCACTTACTGAATTTTTTTCTCGAAAACGCGTAGGATTTTTGGGGTACCTGTAATGACCAAAAACGATTGTAATAGACCCCTGCAACTAAAAATATTTTTTCCAGAACGATTTTAGATTTTGTAATTTTCCCAAAAAATTTCTCGACTTACTGAATTTTTTTCTCGAAAACGCGTAGGATTTTTGGGGTACCTGTAATGACCAAAAATGATTGTAATAGACCCCTGCAACTAAAAATATTTTTTCCAGAACGATTTTAGATTTTGTAATTTTCCCAAAAAATTCCTCCACTTTCTGAATTTTTTTCTCAAAAACGCGTAGGATTTCGGGGGTACCTGTAATGACCAAAAACGATTGTAATTAACCCTTGTAGCCAAAAATATTTTTTCCAGAACGATTTGAAATTTTGTAATTTTCCCAAAAAATTCCTCCACTTACTGAATTTTTTTCTCGAAAATGCGTAGGATTTCGGGGGTACCTGTAATGACCAAAAATGATTGTAATAGACCCCTGTAATTGAAAATAATTTTTTTAGAACGATTTGAAAAATTTTAATTTCACCGAAAAATTCCTCCACTTTCTGAATTTTTTTCTCAAAAATGAGTAGGATTTCTGGGTTATGTCTATTCACCAAAAATGATTGTAATCGACCCCCGCAACTAAAAATATTTTTTCCGGAACGATTTGAAAGTTTTGAATTTAATTTTTTAATAACTTATTAAATTACCTAATTTATTATTTTAATGTTACAAATGGTTAAAAGATTGTTACCGAGGATGTTTTCGATGTCACTAAACCTTAACTTTCGCGATATCGTGCATTTTTCCTTATTTTGTCTTTTCAGTTTAGAAATTATTACTACGCTTCTAAAATGCGACGATAAGAATCATTCTTTACCTTTGTGGAAGCGCTTTTCAATAGCGGAGAGAGATATTTTCGAAAGAAACGCTCTGTTCGGATAACAAGACGTTCGAATAGGGGAATATTCGTATAATAGAGCATTCAGATGACGGAGGATCGAATAATGAATGTTATATCGTATTCAGAATATGAATCTTCGTCCTCAAAACGCCCGTGGGGCATCTCGTGGGTTCTAATACACCAAATACTTTCTTTTTCTCAGTTTTTTTTAATAACTATAACGACAAAACCAACAAACACACTCATTGGTATTAGATAATCCTATAAATTCTTAGTAATAAAGGAACTTAGTAGGAGAAAAACGAAATTTATAGGTTAAGACTATGTCTGATACTTAAAAAATATTAAAATCAACAATGGTAAAAAATTGGGGGGAGAAAATGGAAAAAATTGTATCTGATAGCTTTCTTGAGGTAACAAAGGTATTTTATTTATTAATTTTCATACAAAATAGAATTGGGTGCAAGTTTCACTCATTCGACTGTCGCGCCACCTACCGTACAGAAACGGAAACATAAAAACGTAAGAGCTCACGAATTCTTTTGAATGGCGCGAAATTTTGAACATTCCAACAGTATCGAAACGTCGAAATACTAGTTTTATACTAGTTTACCTTCTTGATCATATAACAGTAGAAAAGAAGAACTTTTTCTAGGTTATTTAATAATTAGGGGCGAGAAATTGATTTTAAGCTCGATACTTCGTGATAGTTGCAATTGGGTTGTTCAAATTTCTAGATCCTCTGTGTCTTAGCCTTAATTGATATACTATGCCTTTTATTTTTCTGTTAAAATTGTATTGAGGGGTTGGTTGATGAAATTTTTCCATTAAATTGTGTATTTTGTCTTGTTGAACAATTTTTATATTGCAAGAAAGTTGTGATTGTTCAAAGTCTGTAACATAAATCTACAAGAACATTGGTTCAATATCTAATGGATCAAAATTGAATTTTTGCTTGTTTAAGTTGGTAGAACAATGAAGATTAGTGGACCTGTCGGTTAACCCTGTCTTGCAGGGAATTTGCAACGACAGGACAGAGCTTCTTATCCCTGGGCTTTTTGTTCGTCGATAAAAGCCTAGTGCACGTGTACATACTGCCATGCATACGTAAAGTGCATACTCGTTACCTGCATATGCACGTACGTTCAGGTCCCAGCGCCGCGCTAAGTGCAGAGAACGCGTACGATAAAACGTGTATACTTTCCTGATTAGTTTAACACTAGATTGCCCAAGGAAGTCATTTTGACTGCTTTTTAATTTCAATTAGAAAAACAATTATGTATATAATGACACAATTTCTTAGAATTTTGTGACTTTTTGCACAACATATAAATGCGTTTATTAATAATTGTAGTTACCTCCTCCCTCCTTCATTTCCGGTATATGTGTTATACCTATATTGGTCAAAAGCAGTCATTTTGACTGCTTGGGAAATTTTAAATAATCAAATCACTCTTATTATTGAATTGAGTAAATTTCTTATATGACCAGCTCGACTCTGTATTGAAATAACAGTTTTCATTTTTTTTCGATTACCAACACATGATAACATACAAGTACATGATAAATTGTCGATTTGGGCGTACCTAACCCAGACCTAACCCAGATCTAATCCAGACCTAACCCAGACCTAACCGAGACATAACCCAGACCCTAGATCTGGGTTAGGTCTGGATTAGATCTGAGTTAGATCTGAGTTAGGTCTGGGTTAGGTCTGGATTAGATCTGAGTTAGCTCTGGGTTAGGTCTGGATTAGATCTGAATTAGATCTGGGTTAGGTCTGGGTTAGGTCTGGGTTAGGTCTGAATTAAGTCTGGGTTAGGTCTGGGTTAGGTCTGGGTTAGGTCTGGATTAGATCTGGGTTAGGTCTGGGTTAGGTCTGAATTAAGTCTGGGTTAGGTCTGGGTTAGGTCTGTATTAAGTCTGGGTTAGGTCTGGGTTAGGTCTGGGTTAGGTCTGGGTTAGGTCTGGGTTAGGTCTGGATTAGATCTGGGTTAGGTCTGGGTTAGGTCTGGGTTAGGTCTGGGTTAGGTCTGGATTTATAGATAACCTTATTCCCCCAGGGAATAGATTTATTTTGTTTTAAATAGATTTAACCCAGACCTAACCCAGACCTAACCCAGACCTAATCCAGACCTAACCCAGACCTAACCCAGACCTAATCTAGACCTAACCCAGACCTAACCGAGTCCTAATCTAGACCTAATCCAGACCTAACCCAGACCTAACCCAGGCCTAATCGAGACCTAACCCAGACCTAACCCAGATCTAATCCAGATCTAATCCAGACCTAACCCAGACCTAACTCAGATCTAATCCAGACCTAACCCAGACCTAATCCAGACCTAACCCAGACCTAATCCAGACCTAACCGAGTCCCAATCTAGACCTAATCCAGACCTAACCCAGATCTAATCCAGATCTAATCCAGACCTAACCCAGACCTAACTCAGATCTAATCCAGACCTAACCCAGACCTAATCCAGATCTAATCCAGACCTAACCCAGATCTAATCCAGATCTAATCCAGACCTAACCCAGACCTAACCCAGACCTATTGATAAATTGCAGTTTCTCAATAAGCTAAAGTAGTACTTGTTATTCGAATCTTTATGCAGTGATACTTGTTCTAACAAGTTGTTTATTTTATTTCTGCGCCCTAAATTCATAATATTAAAAATTAATTTTAAACAAATTTCTTTACACATTAGTTAGTCTTTCACAATGCAGTAATTTTGACTGCTTTTGGGCAATATAGGTATATACTAAGTTTCAGTCTTTCTAGTGTTAAGGAACACCCCAAGTCTCTTGGAAGCTTAAAGTGTAATACATCTTGCATATAGCCAAGAAAGTTGCTTGTCTAGAGATTTTAGAATTGTTTAACAATCCAAATTAAAAGATCTAGAGAATTTAGAACGATTTTAAAAGCAGCAAAATTGTCGAAAGTGTTGCTAGTGCAGCTGCACCGTCGTCCGTTGCGCGATTCGGGTAAGCTCGGGAATCTTCGGGAGTCTTCGGGAGTCTTCGGGTCGCGTCGGTCGCCGGTGCCGGGAAGCGTGGCCCGAGAACAAAGGCAGTGGTTTTTGGCCGTTGGTCGAGTGAACGCGTGTGGCTACATTCTAGAAACAAATATAATATAACTGTTTATCAGAGAGTGTTGTTAAGTTTGTGAAGCGACAGAAAGTAATCAAGAAACACGTCTGAACGATGTCCAAAGACCTATGGAGAAGGAAAACAAAATGGATTCGAGAAACCCTGTGGTTTCTAACCTCCAAAAGTAAGGTACCTAAGTAATTTGCTCATAGAACATCGTTTAGGTATTTTAGCGCGTAGATTCGGCTCCTTAAGTATTAAATGTGTTTCTGAAACACTCTGTATAACGCGCCACCGTGCACCTGGCGCATATTTCCCGGATAAGGATCGCTACGGAGAGCGTTGCGAATATGGTTCACTGTTTCTCGGAATTTACCGTATATTGGAACGAGGATATTATGCACAGGTATAGGTGTAACGGATAATATATGTATATTTCTCGAAGGACCCGTTGGCCCGTCGCCAAACCCTAAATGTATCCTCGAGTCGTCTCTGTGGCGCAGAAATGAGGAAAGCTTTCGGTGTTTACGAGAGAACATTTCATTGATCCGCTTAAATCACGGGAGTGATCGAAATACACGATCATATATGCTAACTTGTGCATCTGCATAATTTTCAAAAGTACTCGTTGCTTAAAACAATTTTCTATTAAAAAGAATTGCATGGTTAATTTGGTTTGAAGGGGTTAATTGATTTAGTAGCGAGTCAGCCATTTTGTTTTACCCATCATTAGCGAGAATATTCCACCAGAGATTTCTGAAGGCCACTGGCTGCATAAATACTGCGAATGTAGGTTGTACACCTGTTACTCGTCGAAAGCATTTAACAACAAACCTTATTTTAAAATATAAGCGTAACTTTCAGTACGGTTGCGTGCTCTTTAGTTAGGGAGTTATTACCGTGGCTGCGGATGGAAATTTCACCTCGCGCGCTCTACTATCTAGTTAGTAGTTCTCCGGTATTCTCTTTGAGACACGAAATACAATAAATTTGTTGGGAAATTTTCTTTCAACTGGTATAATATATGTACTTTCGTATATCATTGCAAGTTGGAGAACAATTTATACGTATCTCTTATAAGCATCGTTTAACGTAATGTTTCAGAGAATCAGTTTCTAATTTAGATACGTTTATTAAAACATTGTATTGATCATTTAATCTTTGATAGAAGTTAGGAAAATTTCATCAAATTTACAGCAATTTTTCTATACTTTTTTTCTAGTAAAAGTTTTTAAAATAGAAAATTATCGGTGATGCATTTTTAAATATTAGTGGAATAATATATATAGCTATTAATCGTTGGAAATGTAGCTTGTATTTTTATGTCATATTTTTAATTTGATAGAAACAAATGTGTTTAATTTAGTAGAAACCATAGGAAGAGGCTGGAAAAATCATGTTGATTAATTTGTTAGAGGCCAAAATAAGACGAAAATCAAGAATAACAATTTGTTAATTGAGGCTTCGTTAAAAAGTTATTAATGTTTGAAGTTCCGTCTGTACGGAATTTTTTTCTCGAAAATGCGTAGGATTTCGGGGGTATGTTTATTGACCAAAAATGATTGTAATTGACCCCTGTAGCCAATAATATTTTTTTTAGAACGATTTTAGATTTTTTAATTTTGAAAACTTTCACACTTTCTCGAATTTTTTTCTAGAAAGTGGGTAGGATTTCGGGAATATGTCTATTGACCAAAAATGATTGTAATTGACCCCTGTAGCCAATAATATTTTTTTTAGAACGATTTTAGATTTTTTAATTTTGAAAAATTTCACACCTTCTCGAATTTTTTTCTAGGAAATGGGTAGGATTTCGGGGATATGTCTATTGACCAAAAATGATTGTAATTGACCCCTGTAGCCAACAATATTTTTTTTAGAACGATTTTAGATTTTTTAATTTTGTCGAAAAATTTCACATTTTCTCGAATTTTTTTCTAGGAAATGGGTAGGATTTCGGGGATATGTCTATTCACCAAAAATGATTGTAATTGACCCCTGTAGCCAAAAATATTTTTTTTAGAACGATTTGAAATTTTTTTTTTCGTCGAAAAATTTCACATTTTCTCGAATTTTTTTCTAAGAAATGGGTAGGATTTCGGGGTTACCTGTAATGACCAAAAATGATTGTAATCGACCCCTGTAGCCCAAAATATTTTTTTTAGAACGATTTCAAATTTTTTTTTTCGTCGAAAAATTTAGGCACCTACCCCTGTCGATTTTCCTTGTTTTTGATTTTTAGTAATTTTGTTTAACGCCCTACAGCAAAGTTGTCTAATACTTTTTTGTAGGTACCCATGAACTCTATTTTAGAAAAAAGTTTCATTGAAATCTATACACTATTGTAGAAGTTATGGCTGTTTGAAAATTGGACCATTTTTATGGGGTTTTTCTCATTTTGCGAGGTCAAGCAACAACTTTTCCAATATTTTCGCGATTTCTACATATTCTTCATCTAAATACGCGTCGTTTGCCCTTTTAAACATTAAAATCGTCCAATTCGTTCAGAAGTTATGATGTTTTGAAGATTTGCATGAAAATTCGGGGAATCATTTCTAGCCTCAGATTAGATTTTCGGTAAGGAATTTTTTTCTCGAAAATGCGTAGGATTTCGGGGGTACCTGTAATGACCAAAAATGATTGTAATTAACCCCCGCAACTAAAAATAATTTTTTCGGAATGATTTGAAATTTTTTAATTTTGTCGAAAAATTTCTCCACTTTCTGAATTTTTTTCTCAAAAATGCGTAGGATTTCGAGGGCATGTGTAATGACTAAAAATGATTGTAATTGACCCCCGCAATTGAATATAATTTTTTTAGAATGATTTGAAACTTTTTAATTTTGTCGAGAAATTTCACATTTTCTCGAATTTTTTTCTCAAAAAAGCGTAGAATTTCGAGGGTACCTGTAATGACCAAAAATGATTGTAATAGACCCCTGCATTTGAAAATAATTTTTCTAGAACGATTTATGATTTTTTAATTTTGTCGAAAAATTTCACACCTACTTTAATTTTTTTCTCAAAAATGCGTAGGATTTCGGGGGTACCTGTAATGACCAAAAATAATTGCAATTGACCCCTGCAATTGAAAATAATTTTTTTAGAACGATTTGAAAAATTTTAATTTCACCGAAAAATTCCTCCACTTACTGAATTTTTTTCTCGAAAATGCGTAGGATTTCGGGGGTACCTGTAATGACCAAAAATGATTGCAATCGACCCCCGCAACTAAAAATAATTTTTCCGTAACGATTTGAAATTTTTGAATTTAATTTTTTAATTTTTTAACGAAGCGTCAATCAAAAAATTGATATTCTTGATTGTCGTCTCATTTTGGCCTCTAGAATCTCCTATTAAAATTTAAAACACCCTCTATCGGACAAAATAACAAAACAAAATCACTGTCCCATCAAGAATTTAGAAAATAAAGAAAATTATGCTGACTCATAATAACTGATCTATCTACCTATGAATATAATCAAGTTTCCATTGTAAACATGTCAACAGTCCTTTACCTCGTGACTCGTGTATCATAAATCGTAATTATACGATGTCGAACGTGCACACATCACGATCGTCGTGCAATAAATTTACGTAACCGCGTAAACCTGATACCGACTGTCGGTACGCGATGCCTCACCTTCACAACCGATAAATTCCATATATTTCTCAGTAGCGAATAATACTCCGCGCGCGTAACATCATTCACAATTTCGCGCGAAACTTTTTCGCGGGTTACGGGTGAAGTGTAATAAATGTCCATCTCCGTGGCACACGAAACTACGGAAACTCTACGAACTTTGAAAGTTTGTTAAGTGTATATATCTTCGTCCACCGATAATCTATCGGTCTCGCGTGGCAGAAATAATGGCGAAAGGACCTTTAGGCGTAGGTGAGTTCGGCCTTTCACTCGATCCACAAACATATTTCAACAAAACACAATTTATTTAACACTACGTTTACGGACACTCGTTGCGCATATTTCTATTGTAATTCGCTGTGTTAACAGTTACATTAAAATGCAATTTTTCTTTTAATTAGAGTGTATATTCATATCATTATATCGATTAAATACAACATTGCTAACAAATAATATTTATGAGTTCTGTAACGTTAGGTTTAGAATCTTAATGCGTCAAATTGACGTATTCCGTAAACATAGTGTTAAACGCGAGATTCGAGACGATAACGCGAGTTTTTTTAATGGAAATCATTAAATTAATCAAAACAGAAGAAAAGAAGCAATTAACTCGTATTTTCTGCAATATTGTAAATTAAACATGATGGTTGTTAACAGATAGCTCGCAATTAATCTTAAGATTGCATGCATTGACCGATTTTTTACTGCAATATAAATTTGTAGGTTAAATTCTGGCGAAGTTAGAAGATATTTGATGGTAAATAGAATCTAAATATCTGGTGCTAGAATAACGTATGTAAATCGTGTATAATATATAAACTTGTGATTTATAACAGTAATTTCTATAAGAGATTTTCTATAAGAGAGATATTAAAATTAATATTAATTCTATATTTTTGTTATCAAAATTTGACTTTATCAAATTACATAGCTTTGGTTCTAAAATCAATATGATTATTCAAAGTGTTAGATTGTTGGATACATATATATATATAACGATTTAATAATAATGAACAATACAGAAGTGATGCATGTTGGTGCACGCAACGCACGACGACCACACAACGATCTCGGTGGGAAGCGACGCAACACGCATGCGCGCGGTCTCACTCGCGCACACTCCTCTGCGCATACTCACTCGCGCACGCTACCCGGGACGTGTGACAAACTTCCATCACAAAGTGATTGAAAATACTCTAGATTTTTGTTATCAAAATTTGACTTTATTAAATTACATAGCTTTGGTTCTAAAATCAATATGATTATTCAAAGTGTTAGGTTGTTGGATACATATATATATATATAACGGTTTAATAATAATGAACAATACAGAAGTGATGCATGTTGGTGCACGCAACGCACGACGACCACACAACGATCTCGGTGAGAAGCGACGCAACACGCATGCGCGCGTTCTCACTCGCGCACACTCCTCTGCGCATACTCACTCGCGCACGCTACCCGGGACGTGTGACAAACTTCCATCACAATCATGATCAATTATTAAGTTATTCAGTGAAAATTAGTATATGTGGAAACTTTGTTGAGTTAGTTAATTTTGTACAATTTCATTGTTTATATATACTATCATAAAAGAAAGATAGTATTTAGATTTATCAGAAATTATTTTATGGATTTTATGAAAAATTTTTAAAAATAGTCTGTATTATACTGGAAAATGAATTAAAAAATTCTAATCGAGTATATATATAGAAAATTCAGTATATATATGTTACAGAGACAATTGTCTATTTTATATTCGTATAAACAAAGGATATCATATTGAAAATTATCAGTTGGGTTATAATTGTATTTAATTTGGACATGATTGGAAGCCATGCATTACATTGAAAAAGAGTATTATTATTATTAGAAGTATAGTGTAGTCTATGGTAGAAGGTGTGTGTTTTAGCTAAATGAGTGTAGCGATATTGAATGAAGTGATATTAGTATCGAATTTGAAAAAAAGACCCTTCATTGGTCTTCCAGCAAGACAGCCCTTCAACTACGTGTCGCGAAAAGGGACAAAAGATATAATTTGTTCCTTAGGCTGGTAAAATCCTCTCCCGCCCGCGGCTTATTCTCTTGACCTGGCCTCATTTGACTATCGTCTATTCAGGTCGCTCCCAACATCATTTGCCTAGATACGCACTTTCAAACATCGAGAGAGGCGCAACAAACCCATTCATGATTTCATTACCTCGAAACCGCCATCTATTTTTCGCCAAAGACGATTCAAAACCATCAAAAACAGTAGTAAATATTTCAATTTTAGAAGCTCTGAATTAATTTCTATATATAATACTATATTTACTACATCTAGATTGACTAGTTTGATTATTATCGAACTATTTATTATTGTAATAACAATGAAATATAATAAATATAAATTATATATATTTACATATTAGAGTCCTCTTTGGCTGCATGCGTTAGACGCTTGTCTTCGGTTCTTGAGGTCTCGAGTTCGAATCCCCGAGAATTAAAAAAAAAAATGTTATATTAACACATATTAAAATAAACATATATTTATAAATATAAATATAAATATTAACGCATTTATATGTTGTAAAAAAAGTCTAAAAATTCTAAGAAATTGTGTCAAATTGAAATTGAAAAGCAGTCAAAAAATGACTTCCTTGGGCAATCAGGCAATTCAGTGTTAATAACTGAATAAACGGAAAATATCAAACGTGTCGTGTACGGGGAACAGTCTAGTGGGGCGTATATGACCCACGTAAAGTGATGGAGGGGGGCGACAAGAAATTTGCCACGGGGCCCCTGGGCTGTGTCAAGGGCGCTCCTGACGGGAGCTACGCAAAGCAGAGAAAGAGACACGATAGGGAAATTCTCTCTCTCTTGCTCGCGTTTCGTGGTTACCAGCCGAGCGTTTAATCATTCAGTGGATGCAGACTGGGCAAGGTACTGGGAGAAGACAGCGAGAAAGACTCGTTGAAAAACTGGACAGCGAGCAGACACGTACAAACGGGGACAGCGAATGAAAGCGATCGGTCGCGGCGGTAAGGAGGGGGAGAAAGTCTCTGAATTTCGTTTAATCTCCCAACAACGGAATCCGTTAGTCGCGCGCAATTCTTTGAGACGCGGTGTTGCATGTTTTCTTTCGTAACGGTTATAAGAGACGCCATCTGGTGTTCCTCTGTCGCAACTCTTGCGAATGATCGTGCACCGTCCTATTGTCATACTTTGGGAACCTGGATATCGATTCGATCGTTGACGGTTAGAAATTGTAAGTTGGAAGAGAACGTTCGAGATTACATTGTTGCCATTCGTTGTCGATTTTTATGCAATCAACACATTTACTTGCCAGACCAAAACTGTACAATTCTTCGCGGGACCAAAACTTCGATTTCAGACAATTATAAGCTACATAACTTAAAATTTTTATAACCTCACGAAAATTCATGAATTCTGTTCAAATTTCAACTTTAACATTTTATCCTGAGAATTAATTGTTCTA
This sequence comes from Colletes collaris, assembly GCA_030068185.1. Classification (NCBI taxonomy): domain Eukaryota; kingdom Metazoa; phylum Arthropoda; class Insecta; order Hymenoptera; family Colletidae; genus Colletes; species Colletes collaris. The sequence goes on along the minus strand of JASGYR010000076.1, from coordinate 3,256,245 downwards.
GTTCAGGTGAAAGTGTAGATTAAAGAGTTCCCCGTGACCTTTCGTTTAGGCTCGTTTGTACCATACGCTATTTAGTTAGTTCACAGTCGAGGAGACCTCATAGTATCGTATAAAAAATGCTGCGATAAAGTTCTATGATCCTGGATGACAATAAGTACGTTATCATGTCAGTTCATAAGACTATAAGTCTGATTGTTGATAGAAATAGAAAAGAACAGGAATTGAAGAGTAATTTTGATGAATCTTCCAAAAGAAAGTTACTAAATATGGTAACAAAAAGTAACTAGGCTTTCTACTGCTCTACTGCAAATGGAGGATATCAATAGATTTAAAATATGATTGCTAAAATTGTTGAATAGTAACGATTTTAGTAAAAGTATTGCAAGATGATAAAACAGAGAAAATATATACTTTTATAAAAAGGTCGTTGAACTTTTAAAAACGTTGGATGACACGAGTTTCTTTGGGGGATTTAGATTGTGTACTGTCGGGCTTAGTTGATTGTTTAGTTGATCGAGTAATATAAAAGATAACTAGGTGGAATTCCCTTATCTGTATCTCAGTATGATAATTGGAGTAACGACGATATATTGTACTCTGTACCCATGTGTCAGTAGTTTTATTTGTCCACAAAATATTTAGAAGATTTCAATATTTATATCACTTTATTTCTGTTATATTAATTGTAGTTTTATGCATAAATAATTTGGTCATGCAAAGCAAAGGCTCCCGGAGAAATGGAAGCCATTTTGTACCCTCTTTTTTAGCCAAAAGTGGTCGCAAAATGGCGCACCATCTATCGATAGGATTAAAAATTGATTTCAATATATAAGATTGAAAATTTACTGGAATTTTATTAATGTAAATTGATTGAAAGTTTAATTTAATTCTATTAATGTAAATTAATTGAATTTTAAATTTCTTACAGTCATATTTCCATAAACTAATTGAAAGGAAAGAAATGCAAATGTCCTTTAAATGTTCATAGGTTATGTTCTATACTTTAATTTAATTTAATTTATTTTGCGATAAATCAATTTACTTGTTTCGTATAATATCTGATATTTATTCATAAAAATGGACATTCTAATGTTATAGTAGGTTTTGTCTGTTATGTTGGTCACTGGTGCAATGGAGGACGCTTATTAATGATAGCTACGCCATCTAGGTATCAAATATTTCTATTTTTCACATTATAATAATGTGAATAAATGTGTGAGGATATTTCTAAATATGAAAAACTGTCAAAGTGTTAGGGACGCCATCTTGAATTAATATTTAGCGATCGGAATTTCGAAAACGCGTTATTTTACTGTTCTTCGGGATTTCGATCGACTAAACTAATAACTAATTTATTATCACGCAAAATTAGACATTGAAACATTGATTTATCCATTTTTGTATAGTTTTCTATGTGTTCTTCAACTTTCAACAACTCTGTGAAATGTTCATATCAATAAAATCAATAAAACGTTTGAAGTAGCGTTATTTTTAAGAATTTCGATTAAATAAGAATTTAAAAAATATCAATCGTATATGAGAATGCAAGAAAAAGGGGAATCGATCGCTAAAAAATGCTCGGAATATCCCCTCGAGTATTTGCTTTGTCGGCCATCTTGGATTCTAAAGCGCCACCTACTTTACAAGAAAAGAATTTAAAAAATATCAATCTTACAAGAAAATACAACAAAGAGAAATCGATCGCTAAAAAATGCTCGGAATATCCCCTCAAGTATTTGCTTTGTCGGCCATCTTGGATTCTAAAGCGCCACCTACTTTACAAGAAAAGAATTTAAAAAATATCAATCTTACAAGAGAATGCAAGAAAAAGGAGAATCGATTGCTAAAAAATGCTCGGAATATCCCCTCAAGTATTTGCTTTGTCGGCCATCTTGGATTCTAAAGCGCCACCTACTTTACAAGAAAAGAATTTAAAAAATATCAATCTTACAAGAGAATGCAAGAAAAAGGAGAATCGATCGCTGAAAAATGCTCGGAATATCCCCTCAAGTATTTGCTTTGTCGGCCATCTTGGATTCTAAAGCGCCACCTACTTTACAAGAAAAGAATTTAAAAAATATCAATCTTACAAGAGAATGCAAGAAAAAGGAGAATCGATTGCTAAAAAATGCTCGGAATATCCCCTCAAGTATTTGCTTTGTCGGCCATCTTGGATTCTAAAGCGCCACCTACTTTACAAGAAAAGAATTTAAAAAATATCAATCTTACAAGAGAATGCAAGAAAGAGAAATCGATCGCTGAAAAATGCTCGGAATATCCCCTCGAGTATTTGCTTTGTCGGCCATCTTGGATTCTAAAGCGCCACCTACTTTACAAGAAAAGAATTTAAAAAATATCAATCTTACAAGAGAATGCAAGAAAAAGGAGAATCGATTGCTAAAAAATGCTCGGAATATCCCCTCAAGTATTTGCTTTGGTCGGCCATCTTGGATTCTAAAGCGCCACCTACTTTACAAGAAAAGAATTTAAAAAATATCAATCTTACAAGAGAATGCAAGAAAAAGGGGAATCGATCGCTGAAAAATGCTCGGAATATCCCCTCAAGTATTTGCTTTGTCGGCCATCTTGGATTCTAAAGCGCCACCTACTTTACAAGTAAACTGTTCTAGGACAATCTGCTGTGGGAATTCCGGACTCGAACGGCCCGTAGTCGCGAGGCAAGGTCGTATTGGAAATTACACCTGCGCTGCGGGCTGTAATTACACGTCACTCGACCGTGTTTACCGGCGTCTTTGTGCCAATACGCATTCACGATTCTTCAAGAGCTTTATTTTTCACAATGTTCGGGCAATATTCAACGCGTGCATTCTTTCCACTCGCAATAATTCAACCGATACATCTTCTCTCGTTTCTGCAATTAACGTTTTTGCCTCTGAAATAACTCTCTCAATTCTTCGAACGATGATAGTTCCTTTTTTTACCGGCGTTCTTTCGTTCCAATATGGCCGCCTAAACGCATTGCACAACGCTACATATTTGGGAAGAGATTGTTTCACAAATAATCAGCAATGATGCAACTGCAAACGACATTGTTATTGTTCCATGTTTGTTAAAGGATTTTGACAAAGTTTACGCTATCCATTGATTGGTGACGCAATGATAAGTAGTTTGATGTTGCGTTGTAACAATTAATGGAATTTCGATGAGGTTTTTCGTTATGTTTCGTTAGCAGATAATCTTTTTCTATGCAATTTTAGACAAACTATAAATATATAAAATACTTCTATTCTAAGCAAAATTAAGAAAAAATGTTAGAGAACAATTTTGTACTAATTGCTACTATAAAGTTGTTTCGATGCAGTTATTGCACTGTCTTTTACTCGATACTTACTAATTTCTTTCCAACTTCGGTTCAGTTACTAGATACACTTTGTATCAAGAAGAATTTAAAAATATATTATATATTTTTTTTCTAACAGAAGTTTCAAAGATCAAGTAGCAATTTCTAACACGAATTAACGCTTGAACCATTACGAAATAGAAAACATAAGATTGTAGGAACTTCGTGCCATTATTTTAACGTGTTTTTCTTTGCATTGCAGGTTTTTAGAGTACATCGTCTTGTACCATAGGAGGGCCCCCCAGGAGGAAGTGCCGTGGCCCCTCGAATCTATTGATACATCGGTGATGACATCGCGTTGGAAATCCTATTGATTCCCTCGTTCGCGTCCTTCTCTATCCTTTACCACGGTGGTCGACAGAGTCGATTTTCTCTGGCAAATTGCAGGAATCCTGGCGAACCAAGGCACGAGGAACGTCGTGGCGTGATAATATCATCGTCGAGCACGATGGCTTGCGTACCCTCTAAGGTGAGTTAAATACTTCTCGATCGTTCGACAATTAAAGGCAATGTATTCAATGGCCTGTGAATCGTTTCGTAATAACCGGATACGTACGATTCTCTCGAGATAACGAGAGATCAGCGTTCACGTATCGAGACGAGATCTATGCTATTATATAAAGAGAGAGACGATTTTTATGTTCGCGTAAAACTCGAGATCTATTGAACCTATCTTCCTCAAATTTTGACACGTTATTCCTGCATACTCTAGGACGGACATCGACTATGTAGCATGTCTCAGAAGCGCGTTATTAACGTGTAATTTATGTGCAAAGATTTCATGCGTACGAACGTTTGGTGGACCACGCGACTCCTGTATAGGACAGTCTAGTTGCGCGCGCATACGCGTTAACGGCCCGCGCGATACCTCGCCCGGTAGCAGTACTGCGATGTCACCGCCAGGTGGCGCAACTTCTCGAGCGCTTTCTCGCGAGAGAATTGCATCATCGCGGATATATATGTCAGGACGATCATCTGATCATTAATTGCTTTTGCACAAATAATTCTGTAATTATCGTGACGTAAAAACTCGCGAGGATCTTTGGATAATCTAATTATTTCTTTTAACACACAAGAAATTAACGAGTTAATTAAGTTTCCAAGAAAATGGAGAACTTAAACCTGCTCATAGAACAAGAATGTTTAACAAGGCCGACATAAAGAAGTTATCGAGTATACAAACAGTTTAATAAAAGGAGTTGTTACCAGTTGTGATTAGGTATTACCAGAGCACAAAACAAACTATAAATTGGGAACAAGGTTGAATAGAGCACACATGTTCATGGCGAACCTTTTTCATTGCTTTTATACTCCCTCATACGTCACTGTAGTAGAAATCGGGTGGTATGAAGTATGCTGGGTAATTTTGCAATTTTTATTGTCGAATAAAATATTTTTACGCGTTGTTCGAAGAGTCGGGACGAGCAGCCTGTGATTTTAGACGAACTCGAATGTACTTAACGACAACGAACGATATTAATAATGGTCGTTACCGTGGTACTTTAATTGTCGCCAGCAGTCGAGGCGACGCATGCAGGGCGGCTCGCTTAATTACTGCAGCACAATCTTGCAGCAACTTGCTCGTTCTCTCCCCAATTTCGCGTACATCGCCCGGAAGTTCGCGCGCCTGCCTGCTTCGTTTCCGGTAAACGTTTGGCGAGTGGAGATTTCGGGTGTTTGAAACGTGATAGTCCGAAATTTCGAAAGAAACCAAACTGTTGGGGAAAAATGGCAAATATTATTCTTTTTTTTTTTTAATGAAAATTTACCAAGTTGAGGGCAGATTATTGCAATTAAAAACTTTGATTTTTAAACGGTTTTTCCTTGTTTTGGCTCGTTTCAGCAATGGCTTCCCCCCATTTCATAATCTAATTGTGAGAAATTTTCATGCGAATCTTTGAAACGTCATAACTTCTGAACGAATTGGAGGATTTTAATGTTTAAAAAGGCAAACGACGCGTATTTTAATGGAGAGTATGTAGAAATCGCGAAAATATTCGAAAAGTTGATCCTTGACCCCGCAAAATAAGAAAAACCCCGTTAAAGATGGTCCAATTTTCAAACAGCCATAACTCTTACAATAGTGAATATATTTCAATGAAACTTTTTTCTGAAGTAGAGCTCTAGGGTACCTACAAAAAAGTATTAAACAACATTTCCGTACAGTGTCCAACAATGTTACTAAAAATCAAAAACATTGAAAAAATCCCATAAAAGTGGTGTAATTTTCAAACGACCATAACTTCCACAATAGTGATTGGATTTCAATGAAATTTATTTCTGAAGTAGAGCTCTACGGTACCTACAAAAAAGTATTAAACAAAATTTCCGTACAGCGTCAAACAAATTTATTAAAAATGAAAAACTAATTTTTAAGAAAAATCGACAAGGGGGTAGGTGCCTAATTAAAAAAAAATTTCAAATCTTTCTGGAAAAATTATTTTCGTTTAGGGGGGTCAATTACAATCACTTTTGGTCAATATGTATACCCCCAAAATCCTACGCATTTTCGAGAAAAAAATTCGAGAAAATGTGAAATTTTTCCACAAAATTAAAAAATTTCAAATCATTCTAAAAAAATTATTTTTGTTTAGGGGGGTCAATTACAATCACTTTTGGTCAATATATATACCCCCAAAATCCTACGCATTTTCGAGAAAAAAATTCGAGAAAATGTGAAATTTTTCCACAAAATTAAAAAATTTCAAATCATTCTAAAAAAATTATTTTCGTTTAGGGGGGTCAATTACAATCACTTTTGGTCAATATATATACCCCCAAAATCCTACGCATTTTCGAGAAAAAAATTCGAGAAAATGTGAAATTTTTCCACAAAATTAAAAAATTTCAAATCTTTCTGGAAAAATTATTGTCGGTTGTAGGGGTCAATTGCAATCATTTTTGGTGAATACACATACCCCCAAAATCCTACGCATTTTCGAGAAAAAAATTCGAGAAAATGTGAAATTTTTCCACAAAATTAAAAAATTTCAAATCATTCTAAAAAAATTATTTTTGTTTAGGGGGGTCAATTACAATCATTTTTGGTCAATATATATACCCCCAAAATCCTACGCATTTTCGAGAAAAAAATTCGAGAAAATGTGAAATTTTTCCACAAAATTAAAAAATTTCAAATCATTCTAAAAAAATTATTTTCGTTTAGGGGGGTCAATTACAATCACTTTTGGTCAATATATATACCCCCAAAATCCTACGCATTTTCGAGAAAAAAATTCGAGAAAATGTGAAATTTTTCCACAAAATTACAAAATTTCAAATCATTCTAAAAAAATTATTTTCGTTTAGGGGGGTCAATTGCAATCATTTTTGGTGAATACACATACCCCCGAAATCCTACGCACTTTCGAGAAAAAAATTCATGAAATGCCTAAATTTTTCGACAAAAATAAAAAATTTCCAATCGGTCTAGAAAAAATATTTTTAGTTATGGGGGTCCATTATAATCATTTTTGGTGAATAGACATATCCCCAAAATCCTACGCACTTTCGAGAAAAAAATTCAAGAAATGCCTAAATTTTTCGGCGAAAAAAAAAGTTTCCAATCGTTCTCAAAAAAATATTTTTAGTTGTGGGGGTCGATTACAATGATTTTTGGTGAACAGACATACCATCGAAATCCTGCCCAGTTTCGAGAAAAAAATTCCTTACCGAAACTATAATGCCTGACGTACTATAAGAAACAGATGCGAAAACGAGCCAGGTGGCGCGTCGATCGCAAAAAAGATAAACCCAGGAGAAAGGAAAGTCGAACGACATTTGTAGCTAATCGGCTGAAGGAAGACGAAGAAGACGATTGCATAAAATTGTGTCTCTGTGTCCTGGCGTAGCTCAAACGATGGCCGATTCACGCGGCTTCAAGCCAATAAACCAGTTCTGGCAGAGCGCGGCAGTGTCTACGGACCCGGATTCGGAGTGCCTCTACGAGGAAATCGCAGGCCTTTCGGGGTCCCAGGATACGGAGCCAGGGCCGGCTGGTGCCGCCGTCGAGGAGGACGAGGAAGAGGACGAGGAAGAGGAGGAGGAAGAGGAGGAGGTGGGGAGGCTCGATTTCGGCGCGCAGGTCGGCGGTAGCAGCTGGTGGAGACAGAGCAAAGGTAGCGACAAGTACGCGATCAGCACCGGGAGCGTCAACGGACGTAAAACCAGCAAAAGTGTCGGGACCAGCGCGCGATCGCGCAGCAGATCGGCCGATCGGCCATCAGCCGTACGCCAGGAGGTCATCAGGGTGGAGGAGGAGCAGTATGCTTCGCACAGAAGCTACGTGGAGTCCGGTACAGGCGCCGTACTACCGCCTGCTACCGGCCTCAAGCTGACCAGGGGGCGTGCAACCAGCACCGTCGCCCGCTACCTGCACTCTGCCTCCACGAACACTGGTCACTATCACCACCATCACCACGGGCTCCACGGGCAGTATCCAGTGGGCAGCACCGGCAGAACGACCGCCAGGCGTCACCAGCATCATCACCCAAGCCGCGGATCGTTCAGTAATGAGACGCAGGAAGAGGTACAGGAGGACGATGAAGCCACTCTACGGGAGTTGCTTGTAAGGTACGTTTCCACGTACCCCAACGGATCCCATACCTTGAATACCGTTTATCTCTTGTGAACACCTCCACGCGGTTGGATGACTCATTATCACGCGGGTTTTTTGACCGACACGTGCTTTATCGCCGCGAGTTCGGACTTGGAGCGACACCACCACATATATGGGGAAGAGAGTTTATCTTCCGAACACACGATACGCACCTGAAATTTGAACCAGGACCTTGTACACTCCTCGACGCTTCCTTGCTCTCGATGGGAGACACGTGTCCTTTATTTATACTGGGTCTCTAAGGTCAATTAGATAGGAAAAGTTACTAGAAACTTATGTCCAAGAATACTTTATTAAAAAGAAGCCAGTTTCAAAAAATAGCTTCTATTTAATTAATTAGCAATTGTTGAACTCTTTAAAATATTCCGTATGTGTTGAGAACAATAGTGTATGAATTTTGAATATATTCTCAATTATATACTGCGGTGCATCGGCTAGTTACGGTCCTGGGTAGTCGCAGCGCCACGCGGCGGCGAGCGAGAGAGTTAGAGTGTGGCGAGTGAGTCGAGGAACGATGCGAGCTTAACACTTTACCGACCGATAGCCTATTAATCGACTGTTTTACCGGCCAACGCTTACCGACCGATAGCCTATTAATCAACTGTTTTATCGGTCGACGTTTACCGACCGATAGCCGATTAATCAACCGCTACCGGTCGGTAAAGTGTTAATACAGAGAATTGTAGGACGAATTTTGTCTGTGAATCTTTGGACGCTTATACAAGGTGTACATGTAAAGTTTTTATGTAAAATTTTCTTCCACTATTCTCATTATTTGTTGCTCCCAAGCATCCTTGGTTTTGAAATATCAACCAAAAGGCCCATTTTTTTTTTTTAATTTTTTTCAAAATTTTTTTTTTTTTTTTTTTTTTTTTTTTGTTGTGAATGAGTTTCTTATTTTTGGGAAATTTTCTGGACCAAAGTATAAAATATTATATTTTACCTTCATAAATCCAGCACCTTAATAAAATAACATTTTGATTATTTGTTAGTTTATTTATTTCATTGACTCGATTAGAAGGTAATTAAATTGAATATCTTTACAGATTTAAGAAAATTATTTTCGTAATATATTCTCGGTCGGTAAAACAGTTAACTACATAAATCCAGCACCTTAATGAAATAACATTTTGATTATTTGTTAATTTATTTATTTCATTTACTCGATTAGAAGGTAAATTAATTGAATATATTTACAGATTTAAGAAAATTATTTTCATAATATATTCTCTGTCGGTAAAACAGTTTACTTCGTAGAGCAAAGGACGCCAACGGTTTTAATTTAAAATCGAGAGTAATGAAGCGCCGTGGACTGTACGATGGGCGTCGCCACCGTCGTCTTTGAGAATTATCTGGATTGTTGGATGTAATGGCGGACACCCAATAACCGACGATCTCTTTCAAATATCGAAATTTCGTGAAAATCACCGAGATCCGTTTCGCGTGCAAACTTCGAAACGTTTTAAAGTGAAATTTCCATAGTTTAGCGCCACCTCTTAGGCTCCTGTACCTCTAAATATTTCGTAGTTGATCTCTTTTTAGAATATTGTATTAGAAACTTATGTATCCTTTTTTTCTTCAGCGATTATAACGTAGTATTTACTAGTTTGAAGTTTGAAATTTTTCAGATTTTTTATCCCTTTTAAAATCTCGTTCGAAGTAACATAGTTTAGTGCTACGACAGTAGAACAGCGTATATAAGCTCTTAAGACTTGCATTACCAATTAAGAGAACACTTCTCGCTCTGTTATTCGCCCCCCCTCAAGTACCCGTAATCGATAGCACTTGCTTATCGATCATAAGCTCTCTTAGACCAAGAATTTCCACCCACCATTTCCACAAACATTGTTCTTTCGAATGTCCAAATAGCATTTCTACGATGTTCTCCAAAAACGCATCCAGGTAATTCCCGGCCTAAGTGGCGGTGCCGTCGTTCGAGAAAAAAAATATGAAAACGAAACAAAACAAGACAGACAAGGTTTCCCTGCTTATCATTTTCTATAGACTCTTTATGTATCAGAGAATGCAATGCAAGGCTTTGTGCCGTGCCATTTATCATTTATACATAAATCACACTCGCTCTAGTCCTATTCTTGTACATACTTACACGCCCCTCGGTCATAACAGTGATTTATCGAGGCATCGGTGATTTTTTAACATGAATTCTTTTGGCTGCGGCGCTCGCAGGCTTACCACTGATTGCTCATTCCATATTCGACCGTCATGTCACACGTTCGCGCGGAAGTCAGGCACACGAATCAACGAGCAACCACGCACGTACGACGACAGAGACTCGATACAAAGGAAAATGAAAATTATACTATTATAGAAAGAGAGATCTTCCTCAAATTTTGATACGTTATTCCTGCATATTTTAGGATAGACATAGGCTATGCAGCATGTCTCGGAAGCGCGTTATTAACACTAGAAAAACTGAAACTATATACCTATATTGCCCAAAAGCAGTCAAAATGACTGCATCGTGAAAGAATAAATAATGTGTAAAGAAATCTGTTTAAAATTAATTTTTAATATTATGAATTTAGGGCCCAGAAATAAAATGAACAACTTGTTAGAACAAGTATCACTGCATAACGATTCGAATAACAAGTACTACTTTAGCTTATTGAGAAACTGTAATTTATCAATAGGTCTGGGTTAGGTCTGGGTTAGATCTGAATTAGGTCTAGGTTAGGTCTGGATTAGATCTGGATTAGATCTGGGTTAGGTCTGGATTAGATCTGGGTTAGGTCTGGGTTAGGTCTGGATTAGATCTGGGTTAGGTCTGGGTTAGGTCTGGATTAGATCTGGGTTAGGTCTGGGTTAGGTCTGGGTTAGGTCTGGGTTAGGTCTGGGTTAGATCTGAGTTAGGTCTGGGTTAGGTCTGGATTAGATCTGGGTTAGGTCTGGGTTAGGTCTGGGTTAGGTCTGGATTAGGTCTGGATTAGATCTGGGTTAGGTCTGGGTTAGGTCTGCATTAGATCTGGGTTAGGTCTGGGTTAGGTCTGGGTTAGGTCTGGATTAGATCTGGGTTAGGTCTGGGTTAGGTCTGGATTTATAGATAACCTTATTCCCCCAGGAAATAGACATATTTTGTTTAAATAGATTTAACCCAGACCTAACCCAGACCTAACCCAGACTTATTCCAGACCTAACCCAGACCTAACCCAGACTTAATCCAGACCTAACCCAGACCTAACCCAGATCTAATCCAGACCTAACCCAGACCTAACCCAGACCTAACCCAGACCTAACCCAGATTTAATTCAGACTTATTCCAGACCTAACCCAGACCTAACCCAGACTTAATCCAGACCTAACCCAAACCTAACCCAGATCTAATCCAGACCTAACCCAGAGTTAACTCAGATCTAATCCAGACCTAACCCAGACCTAACTCAGATCTAATTCAGACCTAACCCAGAGCTAACTCAGATCTAATCCAGACCTAACCCAGATCTAATTCAGATCTAATCCAGACCTAACCCAGATCTAACTCAGATCTAATCCAGACCTAACCCAGATCTAGGGTCTGGGTTAGGTCTGGATTAGATCTGAGTTAGGTCTGGGTTAGGTCTGGATTAGATCTGAGTTAGCTCTGGGTTAGGTCTGGATTAGATCTGAATTAGATCTGGGTTAGGTCTGGTTTAGGTCTGGGTTAGGTAAGCCCAAATCGACAATTTATCATGTACTTGTATGTTATCATGTGTTGGTAATCGAAAAAAAATGAAAACTGTTATTTCAATACAGAGTCGATCTGGTCATATAAGAAATTTACTCACATTCAATAATAAGTCATTTGATTATTTAAAATTTCTCAAGCTGTCAAAATGACTGCTTTTTTTGGGCAATATAGGTATAACACATATATATATACCGAAAATGAAGGAGGGTAGAGGTAACTACAATTATTAATAAACGCATTTATATGTTGTACAAAAAGTCACAAAATTCTAAGAAATTGTGTCGTTATATACATAATTGTTTTTCTAATTGAAATTAAAAAGCAGTCAAAATGACTTCCTTGGGCAATCTAGTGTTAACGTGTAATTTATGTGTAAAGATTTCATGTGTACGACCGTTTGGCGGACCACGCGACACGACAGTCTACTTGCGCGCGCATACGCGTTAACGGCCCGCGCGGTACCTCGCCACTAGCAGTACTGCGATGTCACCGCCAGGTGGCGCAGCTTCTCGAGCGCTTTCTCGCGAGAGAATTGCACTATCGCGGATATATATGTCAGGACGATCATCTGATCATTAATTGCTTTTGCACAAAGCAGTTCGTTAGAATTTCGATACCAAAATGGAGATACATCGTTTCCTTCGATCGATACGCTCTCCGTTGTTTTGTTTGGTAGTCGTTGCTAGTTGTTCGTGTGGGTGTCTTGCGTGGTTTATATCACATCACGATGTTCATGCTGATTTTTGTGAATTATTTTGCCGACGGTGTTCGTATCCGCACAAAAAAAGTTTATGGTCCCATTCAAATTGCAAGCTCGCTTGTGGACGCGGGCGACTTAGGCTGGGGTGAGTAAGCTGGCGATGCGCGAGATAAAACGAAAAACAAAAAAAAAAAAAATAATGTCTCCGCACGTGACGAACCCATCCTTTAGAAGAATCGGACGTCACGTGACTGATTCGAGCGACTGAATTACTCAATTTTGTGACAATGATTTTGACTGAACCACGACTGTGTTTCCAAACTAGGTAAAGTTTTACAGAGTGAGTGAGATAAGAGGGCAGGGGCGGGCGTCGTCGGCGTATAAACCCCCCTCCCCCCCGCCGCACGTTACCCCTCCACCTTTGGTCGTGGGACCCACTTGACCAACAAGCTGTGCAATCGTTCAGAGTCAGTTGATTGGATTTTGGTGGATAATCCAACGTACGTACAATATGTCGTGAACAAAGCAAAGAACAAATAGATCTGTGAGAATAAGACGAAATACTGAATCAAGAGGAGTGAGTGGGGAGGCATAGAGGCTACTGTAGTTTCGGAACACAGCCATGGTCTCCCTACCTCCCAGGTACATGGCAACATCATCGCTGCTCTTTCTTTCGCTAATATATTTATATCTATTTATTTTCGTTCGAACCTCCCCCTTTCATCCCCCCCCCTCCTTTCTCTCATACTTTCTCACCTCCATCGCGGGATCATTTGTTCATTCATTTCTCACCGTCACTCGTGCCTTGCGTGGAAATTTCATTTACTTTTTTTTCCAAAAACCAAAACCACCCTTTTCTGCTTGGCTGTGCACATCGATCAAGTTTGCTAAATCTCATCATTAAGAATCATTATTTTTTCTACCCCACTTGCACCGTTCCCCGCATCGTGTAGATAACGAAACAGGGACGAAAATAATTTAGTGAAAAATTTTTATGCAACTTTACGGGGGGGGGACTGATTTTCATTTCTCACCCTTCACAAACTTCCATCTAATGTGCACAGCTCCGACAACTATGTATACATAATATATATCAATTATATAATATATATATGTTACCGTGAATGACCGAAATTGGAGAATGTCAACTTTCACCGGTGAATGTTAACAGATACCAAATACGTCGGTGAAAGATCGAATATTTCATTACATTGTTGTACATTCGGACCCTCTCCGGTGTGTGTCGACAATCACAGATATGCTCTGCTGGAGGTCCAAAACAGAAGAGTCAAAAAACAAGCGACTGGCTCTCTCCCGCCAAATCCTTTGTTCTGCTCGGAGTCAATCAGCTTTGTCAGTCTTATGCAAGCTTTGATAACGCGAGCAACGTTTTCTTCATTTTTTTTCCGATACCCTAATTTATACTAAATGGATACTGCAGTAAATCGTGATCTTTTTCTAACCCCAGACCTAACCCAGACTTAATTCAGACTTATTCCAGACCTAACCCAGACCAATTCATCGCTGATAACGGGGGTTAGGTCTGGAATAAGTCTGAATTAAGTCTGGGTTAGGTCTGGGTTAGGTCTGAATTAAGTCTGGGTTAGGTCTGGGTTAGGTCTGAATTAAGTCTGGGTTAGGTCTGGGTTAGGTCTGAATTAAGTCTGGGTTAGGTCTGGGTTAGGTCTGAATTAAGTCTGGGTTAGGTCTGGGTTAGGTCTGAATTAAGTCTGGGTTAGGTCTGGGTTAGGTCTGGATTAAGTCTGGGTTAGGTCTGGGTTAGGTCTGAATTAAGTCTGGGTTAGGTCTGGGTTAGGTCTGAATTAAGTCTGGGTTAGGTCTGGGTTAGGTCTGGGTTAGGTCTGGAAGAAAAATTAGATTTTCTAATTAGCAAACTCGTCTTTTTAAGAGTAAATTAAGACCTAACCCAGACCTAACCCAGACATAACCCAGACATAATTCAGACCTAACTATTCAGACCTAATCCAGACCTATTCAGACCTCATTCAGACTTATTCCAGACCTAACCCAGACCTAACTCAGATCTAATCCAGACCTAACCCAGACCTAACTCAAATCTAATCCAGACCTAACCCAGACCTAACTCAGATCTAATCCAGACCTAACCCAGACCTAACCCAGACCTAACTCAGATCTAATCCAGACCTAACCCAGACCTAACTCAAATCTAATCCAAACCTAACCCAGACCTAACTCAGATCTAATCCAGACCTAACCCAGACCTAACTCAAATCTAATCCAGACCTAACCCAGACCTAACTCAAATCTAATCCAGACCTAACCCAGACCTAACTCAGATCTAATCCAGACCTAACCCAGACCTAACCCAGACCTAACTCAGATCTAATCCAGACCTAACCCAGACCTAACTCAGATCTAATCCAGACCTAACCCAGACCTAACTCAGATCTAATCCAGACCTAACCCAGACCTAACTCAGATCTAATCCAGACTAGCAGACCTAACTCAGATCTAACCCAGACCTAACCCAGACCTAACTCAGATCTAATCCAGACCTAACCCAGACCTAACTCAAATCTAATCCAGACCTAACCCAGACCTAACCCAGACCTAACTCAGATCTAATCCAGACCTAACCCAAATCTAGGGTCTGGGTCAGGTCTGGGTTAGGTCTGGATTAGATTTCGGTTAGGTCTGGGTTAGGTCTGGATTAGATTTCGGTTAGGTCTGGGTTAGGTCTGGATTAGATCTGGGTTAGGTCTGGATTAGATCTGAGTTAGGTCTGGGTTAGGTCTGGATTAGATCTGAGTTAGATCTGGGTTAGGTCTGGATTAGATCTGAGTTAGATCTGAGTTAGGTCTGGGTTAGATCCTTTCAGAAAGAGATGCGAAAAAGTTACGGTCACCCTTGTGACGTTTTATAGCGACTGAATTACGGGGGAAGAAAATATAAATCACCAACATGTTCAACACTCACCATTAGTGCATGGTGAACGTCAACATTTACCGGTGTAAGTCAGAAATAAGGGTGTTTAGCAAATATTTCGGACATACACTAAGCGACTATGTGAATGTCGACAGTCACCGGTGAAAGTCGACATTCTCCAGATTTCGGTGTTTCACTGTAACATATACATACTTACACATATATATATATATATATGTCACCGTAGTATTTTTCACCCCGACACTCACCCACACACAGTTTAGACGTGCTTTTAGTGGCGTTTGTACGTTGTGCTATTTTTCAATTCAATATATATATATATATATTTCTATACTCATATACATAGACGGAATCTGATATAATACGTATATGTGTGTCTGTATATCTCTGTTTTTAACACGCTGTACTCGTATTATACCCGGCGTGTCCTTAGCTGCCGAGCTACCGCTGGCTCGCATCAGAATCAAAGATGGCGGCGCGCCAATGGTGCCCGTATTTTTTTAAAAGAAAAAAAGAAAAATGAAAAAGAAAGGATAAGAGAGTTTGATCGAATCCGCTACTTTGAAGGCTCGGCAGTTTCGCGCGGAGGTAGTTTGATACTTCTCTTTAGGGACCTAGGCGTTAATAGTTAGCCTTGATCCGTGTCTAGTGTCTGTCAATGTCGATTTGTTTTCACGGGGCGAGCCAGCGAGATTCACGCGTGGGGTGTGTATGTGTGGCCAGTCTGCAGAAACAGGTCAGCGTTATGAGTATGAACTTGAGTGCCAAGCTGGACGAGCTGCAGCGGGGTGACCGCCAGCTGGAGACCACCGTCGCCCTCTGCGAGATCCGTTCCCAGCTGCAGGAACTCACCAAGAGCGTAGAATCTTGCCAGAGCGAGGTCAGCGAGGTGAAACGGGACATGGTCGCAATCAAGGTACCGTCGGGTTCTATATGCGCTCTAATTCATATTCAAACTGTTTACGAAAGAGCAACTCGATGAACCCTAACCCTAACCCTAACCTAACCTAAGATAGCTCGCGTCGCGAAACTCTTAATTCGAGTAACCGTCTTAGCGTGCGCCACGATATGCGTTTTCCACATTTTCTAAACCGTGTTTCCCAATTCTACGCAGCACGAACTAGATACAGTACAGCAGGTGAAAGAAGAGATCGAAGAGTTACGAGAATACGTGGATCGACTGGAAGAACACTCCCATCGACGGAAACTTAGACTTTTGGAGCAGGTGACGGTTGTCTTTACGATCCAAAACTCATTCCTTAGCGCCATTTTTTATTTCTTAACACTTTACCGACAGAGAGCCTATCGATCAACTGTTTTATCGGTCGGTAAGCGTTGGTCGGTAAAGTAGTTGATTAATACGCTATCGGTCGGTAAAACAGTCGATTAATAGGCTATCGGTCGGTAATGTGTTGACGAGCAAATCGCTTTTGATGGCTTTATATTTATTATTATTGTTATGTTATGATTGTATTTGATTTCTCGTACTTGTGTTATTATTTCGTTTAATTTTTACGATTTTCGTTATGATTTTATAATCAACCGACCAGAGATATTGTAATAAACTGTTATGACGTTCTGCGGCGTTTTATTTCACCCCTCGTCGATATTATTTTTACTTCATTCGCTTGTTTTGTCATTTGTCTTCGTTTGAAAATATATTTATTTTATTTTGAGCTAATACTTTGTTCTTAGTTTTGATTTCAAATCACGTTGTTACATTTCGTTATTTAACCACACACGTTGCTATTTTCAGGGGCTAACGCTTTTCCTGTCGTATGCAATACTAGCAGCAGTCCTAGGAATGTTGCAATTTGGATACAACACTGGAGTCATTAATGCGCCAGAAGTGGTATGTTCCATTAAAAAACGAAAATCTTATTTATTAAAAAAGTGGTGAAATTTCAATTTTTCGGTCTTTTTTCTGATTTTTTTTTCCAACGATAGATTAGCTGTTTTAAACTGAAACTTTGCAGATATATTTATTCATCTCATAAGCATATACAGTATTTTTTTCATACAAAAATGTTAAAAATTGAGGGAGTTATAACTTCTTGTTTAACAAGAGGCAAGTGGTTAAATTTCAATTTTTCGGTTTATTTCTGATTTTTTTTTCCAACGATAGGTTAGCTGTTTTGCACTGAGACTTTGCAGATATATTTATTCATCTCATAAGCATATACAGTATTTTTTTCATACAAAAATGTTAAAAATTGAGGGAGTTATAACTTCTTGTTTAACAAGAGGCAAGTGGTTAAATTTCAATTTTTCGGTCTTTTTTCTGATTTTTTTTCCCAACGATAGGTTAGCTGTTTTGAACTGAGACTTTGCAGATATATTTATTCATCTCATAAGCATATACAGTATTTTTTTCATACAAAAATATTAAAAATTGAGGGAGTTATAACTTCTTGTTTAACAAGAGGCAAGTGGTTAAATTTCAATTTTTCGGTCTTTTTTCTGATTTTTTTCCCCAACGATAGGTTAGCTGTTTCATACTGAGACTTTGCAGATATATTTCTTCATCTCATAAGCATGTACAGTATTTTTTTCATACAAAAATATTAAAAATTGAGGGAGTTATAACTTCTTGTTTAACAAGAGGCAAGTGGTTAAATTTCAATTTTTCGGTCTTTTTTCTGATTTTTTTTCCCAACGATAGGTTATCTGTTTTGAACTGAAACTTTGCAGACATATTTATTCATCTCATAAGCATGTACAGTATTTTTTTCATACAAAAATATTAAAAATTGAGGGAGTTATAACTTCTTGTTTAACAAGAGGCAAGTGGTTAAATTTCAATTTTTCGGTCTTTTTTCTGATTTTTTTTTCCAACGATAGGTTAGCTGTTTTGAACTGAGACTTTGCAGATATATTTATTCATCTCATAAGCATGTACAGTATTTTTTTCATACAAAAATGTTAAAAATTGAGGGAGTTATAACTTCTTGTTTAACAAGAGGCAAGTGGTTAAATTTCAATTTTCGGTCTTTTTCTGATTTTTTTTCCCGAACGATAGGTTAGCTGTTTTGAACTGAGACTTTGCAGATATATTTATTCATCTCATAAGCATATACAGTATTTTTTTCATACAAAAATATTAAAAATTGAGGGAGTTATAACTTCTTGTTTAACAAGAGGCAAGTGGTTAAATTTCAATTTTTCGGTCTTTTTTTCTGATTTTTTTTCCAACGATTGGTAGGCTGTATCATACTGAGACTTTGCAGACATATTTATTCATCTCATAAGCATATACAGTATTTTTTTCATACAAAAATATTAAAAATTGAGGGAGTTATAACTTCTTGTTTAATGACTCTTCTGAAAAAGGTGCTGACTCGATTCCAATCAACCTGCTAATTTAAAACAAGGGGGGGGGGAGAATATTTTCATTAGGAAGGATGAAGTTATAGCAGAAACTAGGGAGAAGTTTCGAATTTCTATTTTTTAACCTTTTATCATTGAATTTTTTAACTTTATCATGGAAGTGAGGTTTGAAAAACGCATTTATAGTTATAACTTCCTCAATTTTCAATATTTTTTAACGAAAAAAATCCTGTACATGCTTGTAAGATGACTAAATATATCTGCAAAATCTCAGTACGAAATATCCTACCTATCATTGGGGGAAAAAAATCAGAAATATTGAAATTTAACCACTTGCCTCTTGTTAAACAAGAAGTTATAACTCCCTCAATTTTCAATATTTTTTAACGAAAAAAATCCTGTACATGCTTGTAAGATGACTAAATATATCTGCAAAATCTCAGTACGAAATATCCTACCTATCATTGGGGAAAAAAAATCAGAAGAATTGAAATTTAACCACTTGCCTCTTGTTAAACAAGAAGTTATAACTCCCTCAATTTTCAATATTTTTTAACGAAAAAAATCCTGTACATGCTTGTAAGATGACTAAATATATCTGCAAAATCTCATTACGAAATATCCTACCTATCATTGGGAAAAAATCAGAAGAATTGAAATTTAACCACTTGCCTCTTGTTAAACAAGAAGTTATAACTCCCTCAATTTTCAATATTTTTTAACGAAAAAAATCCTGTACATGCTTGTAAGATGACTAAATATATCTGCAAAATCTCAGTACGAAATAGCCTACCTATAGTGGGGAAAAAAATCAGAAGAATTGAAATTTAACCACTTGCCTCTTGTTAAACAAGAAGTTATAACTCCCTCAATTTTCAATATTTTTTAACGAAAAAAATCCTGTACATGCTTGTAAGATGACTAAATATATCTGCAAAATCTCAGTACGAAATATCCTACCTATCGTGGGGAAAAAAAATCAGAAGAATTGAAATTTAACCACTTGCCTCTTGTTAAACAAGAAGTTATAACTCCCTCAATTTTCAATATTTTTTAACGAAAAAAATCCTGTACATGCTTGTAAGATGACTAAATATATCTGCAAAATCTCAGTACGAAATATCCTACCTATCGTGGGGAAAAAAATCAGAAGAATTGAAATTTAACCACTTGCCTCTTGTTAAACAAGAAGTTATAACTCCCTCAATTTTCAATATTTTTTAACGAAAAAAATCCTGTACATGCTTGTGAGATGACTAAATATATCTGCAAAATCTCAGTACGAAATATCCTACCTATCGCTGGAAAAAAAAATCACAAACAAGGCCAAATATTACTAGATAGTAAATCCCCTTTAAATGTCTATTTTTTCTACCGAAAAGTAACCGTTGAAATTTCTCTGTTTCAGAACATTGAAAATTTTATGAAAGACGTGTACAAGGATAGGTATGGAGAAGACATTTCCGACGATTCCGTGAAGAAATTGTATTCCGTGGCCGTGAGCATATTTGCGATTGGTGGTATGCTAGGTGGTTTTAGCGGAGGAATAATTGCCAACAGATTTGGCAGGTTTGTACGATATCGTTGCATCGCGTTAACGCCGTAGATTGGTAGGCCTGTGTTTGCCAGATGTCGCCAGTAGCGCGTTACGTTCGAGTATTAACACGTTCACTGCCAGATCAAAACCGTAAAATTTTGATTTCACACTTTGTAACCTCGTTAACATTCACAAATTCCATTCAAATTTATTTCCTTCGACGTGAGAATTAATTTTTCTAGTATCGTAGTAGTTAAATCCCGTCACGTTGGCAGTAAAAGTGTTGAATAACGAAACGTACCGGTTGGTAAACCTGTTACATTGCTCCGTGTTTTCTCGTTCACCGACAGAAAGGGGGGCTTACTGCTAAACAACGTGCTGGGCATCGTGGGGGCGTGCCTGATGGGTTGTACAAAGATTGCTCACTCATACGAAATGTTGTTCTTTGGACGGTTCATCATCGGTGTGAATTGTGGCTTAAACACCTCGTTGGTTCCCATGTACATATCGGAGATAGCACCACTGAACCTGAGAGGCGGCCTAGGCACGGTGAACCAGCTCGCTGTTACGGTGGGTCTCCTGGTCTCCCAGGTGCTGGGCATCGAGCAAATCCTTGGAACGAATGAGGGTTGGCCAGTTCTCTTAGGGCTAGCTATCTGCCCTGCGATTCTACAGTTACTGCTGCTTCCGGTTTGCCCTGAATCACCAAGGTAGAGACTCCCAACGTAACCTCAGTAAACGCTACCCCAACTCTATCACCGTAACTAGTAAAGAACCCTTAGCATTTTGGCTCGTTACCATTCAATTCTCTGCCCCAGATATTTGCTCATTACCAAACAGTGGGAGGAAGAAGCTCGCAAAGCTTTGAGAAGGTTGAGAGCCAGTAACCAAGTGGAAGAAGACATCGAAGAGATGAGAGCTGAGGAACGAGCTCAGCAAGCTGAATCTAGAATATCGATGACAGAGCTCATATGTAGCCCAACGCTGAGAGCTCCTCTTGTTATCGGTGTGGTCATGCAACTTTCGCAACAGCTTTCAGGCATTAATGCTGTAAGTAGCGCTCTGGCTAGAAACTCGATGCAAATTACCAGGCCATGGAATTTGAATTTTGTACGCAATGTCTATCGTTCAAAGTTTTGGTGGATCCTAATGACCCGTAAACTTGTGTTCCGTTCCAGGTGTTTTACTATTCGACAAATTTGTTCACTAGTTCTGGTTTGACAGAGGAGAGTGCCAAGTTTGCAACCATTGGCATAGGTGCCATAATGGTTTGTATGACGTTAGTATCCATCCCGCTTATGGATAGAACAGGAAGACGTACACTGCACTTATACGGTCTTGGTGGCATGTTTATCTTTTCAATATTCATCACAATTTCTTTTCTGATAAAGGTAAGTCGAACTTCCATGAATCCCCAGTTACGAGTGTACGCACTGTCTTTAACACCGAACTAAATTCTAACTGTTCGTAACGTCGCGTAATAACAGTCAATAGAATCTAACGTTAAAAGTTGAAAGTCGATGGGGGAATCAAGGGTTGCCTAGGGCGTGTTGATTACACCACCAGAGAACGTGGATTTGTATATAGCTATATCTTTGTGCTTTGTCACTTCCATGCACCTTGGCGAAAGGTGTATCTAACACTTTGTTCACAGCTGGAGTGCAGCACTGCACCGACAGTGAGAATTTTATCACCATTTATACAAACTTCCATTCAGAAAACTCATTTTAATTTCTCCCCAAAGACATTCATGTAACTTTTAAGGTCTACTCCCAATCCTGTTATTCCTTATTTGCATTTTAGAATTTACAAATATAACTTGCAATTTTTCGTATAAAAAATATTAACGCGTGTCAAATGATGCATGCACTCTCGTTTGCTTAGGCGATTGCTTGATAATTGTGCTTCTTAATTACCCCGTTCCCCTCCCCCCCTCTTCATTAACGGCCTCTTTCGTGACTGCCTGGAGGAGACATTTACTTCCTTTGTTATTAGTATATATATTCTATCTGGCTCAAACCTGTCACCCTTTGTGTAACGTTACATTTGTTCGAGAAACGAAATTTAAACTCATTACGCAGCAAACAAATCTTTGCATCTCTTACGTCGAACGCGTGATCTACTTTACCGACCGATAGCCGATTAATCCAACCGCTATCGGTCGGTAAAACAGTCGATGGATACTCTATCGGTCGGTAACTGTTGGTCGGTAAAACAGTCGGTCGGTAATGTGTTAGAAAGGAAAAAAACACGAACTGCTCAGAGGAGCCACGAGAGCCAATGACCGTGTTCCTCGTGTCGTTCAGCAAAACCAGCACAATTACGTGTACCCTTTTCAATGTAAAGGCGGTAAAGTGTCGTGCGTTTTTACCATTGTCGTTTGTGTTCACTTATGAGGTCCAAGGAACGTGTCCTGGGTTACTCCTTGCGTTGAAAAAATAGAAAAGTCATGCTTCGTTGCTTAAATGAAAGATATTGATTGTACATAAACAGAGCACGTTCGCATCGTTGCAATCGCATCATCGCCTTGACACAGGGTTGAGCTGCACAACTGCATGCTGTATTTATCAGTTTCTCTTTAAGTTACCGTAGAATATTGTATTTTTTTTTTAATCCTGAGAGTAACTCCTCCGGCTGCTCAGGAAAGGAGAACACTATTCTACTGCCTGATAGGAGTTTTTCGGTTATGTGCAGGAAATGATCGACTGGATGTCGTATCTGTCGGTCGTCTCCACCCTAAGTTTCGTGGTATTCTTTGCTGTCGGGCCTGGTTCTATACCTTGGATGATCACAGCCGAGCTGTTCTCACAGGGCCCTAGACCTGCCGCCATGTCTATCGCGGTACTCGTCAATTGGATGGCTAACTTTTTGGTTGGCATTGGTTTCCCAAGTATGAAGGTAAGACGCGTTAAACTTCCATATTTACACTTACTTCTTCCGCGATCGAGGACGAAAGTACCCATAAACCCCATAAAATAAATGACGTATCGCGTAAATCGCGTTAGAAATTTTAATTTTAATTGTTGACTAAGTGGATCGTAATAAACTTCGTTGCTCTCGTAAAGTATGAAGGCATTTATTAGATATAGAAACACTATTTTGAGGTTAAACTTGTGAGGGTTGATGAGAGATGGAAGAAGAAAGGAGAGGGGAGCATTTTATCCTGTTTTAGACACTGAGATAGTAGGTAGTCGATTGAGTCGAGCACTTGCGAGAGAAACGGTCCCCCTAGCGGCAAGTACAGGAAGCAACCCCACAAACTACTATATTTTAGCAGTTCTATAAGTCCTGTTTTCATAAATTGAAAGAAACAAGAGTAATTCAACATATACTTAGACACTGAGATAGTAGGTAGTCGATTGAGTCGAGCACTTGCGAGAGAAACGGTCCCCCTAGCGGCAAGTACAGGAAGCAACCCCACAAACTACTATATTTTAGCAGTTCTATAAGTCCTGTTTTCATAAATTGAAAGAAACAAGAGTAATTCAACATATACGTTAAAAATATGTAATAGACAAAGAAAAGAAATATATTTATACTTTTACAAATAACCTGAACATTTCATAATAGTCGAATTGTTTCAAAGAAATAGAAAACGCATTAAATGATTCCTTTTTCCGGAAACGTAATTTAATTGAAAGTATACAGTATCAAGGTAGATACTCTAACGCGTTAACGATTAGAAATATTAACACTAGAAAGACTGAAACTTAGTATATACCTATATTGCCCAAAAGCAGTCAAAATGACTGCATCGTGAAAGACTAACTAATGTGTAAAGAAATTTGTTTAAAATTAATTTTTAATATTATGGTATAATATTATGAATTTAGGGCGCAGAAATAAAATAAAGAACATGTTAGAACAAGTATCACTGCATAAAGATTCGAATAACAAGTACTACTTTAGCTTATTGAGAAACTGCAATTTATCAATAGGTCTGGGTTAGGTCTGGATTAGATCTGAGTTAGGTCTGGGTTAGGTCTGGATTAGATCTGAGTTAGGTCTGGGTTAGGTCTGGATTAGATCTGAGTTAGGTCTGGGTTAGGTCTGGATTAGATCTGAGTTAGGTCTGGGTTAGGTCTGGATTAGATCTGGATTAGATCTGGGTTAGGTCTGGATTAGATCTGAGTTAGGTCTGGGTTAGGTCTGGATTAGATCTGGGTTAGGTCTGGGTTAGGTCTGGATTAGATCTGAGTTAGGTCTGGGTTAGGTCTGGATTAGATCTGGGTTAGGTCTGGGTTAGGTCTGGATTAGATCTGAGTTAGGTCTGGGTTAGGTCTGGATTAGATCTGGGTTAGGTCTGGGTTAGGTCTGGGTTAGGTCTGGGTTAGGTCTGGATTAGATCTGGGTTAGGTCTGGGTTAGGTCTGGATTAGGTTTGTTTTAGGTCTGGGTTAGGTCTGGATTAGGTCTGGATTAGGTCTGGGTTAGGTCTGGGTTAGGTCTGGGTT
The DNA here is from genome assembly GCA_030068185.1 of Colletes collaris. Classification (NCBI taxonomy): domain Eukaryota; kingdom Metazoa; phylum Arthropoda; class Insecta; order Hymenoptera; family Colletidae; genus Colletes; species Colletes collaris. The sequence continues at coordinate 3,231,636 of JASGYR010000076.1, read as the reverse complement.
AGGTCTGGGTTAAATCTATTTAAAACAAAATAAATCTATTCCCTGGGGGAATAAGGTTATCTATAAATCCAGACCTAACCCAGATCAAACCCAGACCTAACCCAGACCTAACCGAGACCTAATACAGACCTAACCCAGACCTAATACAGACCTAATACAGACCTAACCCAGACCTAAAACAAACCTAACCCAGACCTAACCCAGACCTAACCCAGATCTAATCCAGACCTAACCCAGACCTAATCCAGACCTAACCCAGATCTAATTCAGACCTAACCCAGACCTAACCCAGACCTAACTCAGATCTAATCCAGACCTAACCCAGATCTAATTCAGATCTAATCCAGACCTAACCCAGAGCTAACTCAGATCTAATCCAGACCTAACCCAGACCTAACTCAGATCTAATCCAGACCTAACCCAGAGCTAACTCAGATCTAATCCAGACCTAACTCAGATCTAATCCAGACCTAACCCAGACCTAACCCAGACCTAACCCAGATCTAATTCAGATCTAATCCAGACCTAACCCAGACCTAACTCAGATCTAATCCAGACCTAACCCAGACCTAACTCAGATCTAATCCAGACCTAACCCAGACCTAACCCAGATCTAGGGTCTGGGTTAGGTCTGGGTTAGGTCTGGGTTATGTCTCGGTTAGGTCTGGGTTAGGTCTGGATTAGATCTGAGTTAGGTCTGGGTTAGGTCTGGATTAGAACCGAATTAGATCTGGGTTAGGTCTGGATTAGATCTGAATTAGATCTGGGTTAGGTCTGGGTTAGGTACGCCCAAATCGACAATATATCATGTACTTGTATGTTATCATGTGTTGGTAATCGAAAAAAAATGAAAACTGTTATTTCAATACAGAGTCGAACTGGTCATATAAGAAATTTACTCAATTTAATAATAAGAGTGATTTGATTATTTAAAATTTCCCAAGCAGTCAAAATGACTGCTTTTGACCAATATAGGTATAACACATATACCAAAAATGAAGTTGGGAGGAGGTAACTACAATTATTAATAAACGCATTTATATGTTGTGCAAAAAGTCACAAAATTCTAAGAAATTCTGTCATTATATACATAATTGTTATTCTAATTGAAATTAAAAAGCAGTCAAAATTACTTCCTTGGGCAATCTAGTGTTAAGATCGTTAAATTTCACGCAAGATACCACATATTTAATTGTTGAGGAATTCATATTCCGCGCGGCAATGAGCACGCGACCAAGTGGCGCCACCTTTTTAGCACATGGCGTTCCGTAGCCGCCATGATCGGCACGAGCTGCGTTGTATTTATTCATATAAAGAGATTAATATCAAAGAATGTGATATCAGTTCGTGTAATTACTGTGTGAACACTTCTATGTTCCTAGTGCGTATTCTTTATATTTTCTACACTAATTTTTGATAATATACTTTAATACTAATCTTCTACGTTCGTCTGTTGCAGTCTTGCCTTGATAACTACACGTTCCTACCATTCAGTGCATTCCTAGCCATCTTCTGGATCTTCACGTACAAGAAGGTTCCTGAGACCAAGAATAAAACATTCGAAGAAATTCTAGCTTTATTCAGGCATGGTAACGACAGGTATGCAATCAACAAGCCACTTAATACCATCCCTAATACGTATAGCAAATCACTAGGTAGATAATCTTCAGTTTGGAATCCCTTTTCTTTTCTGCTGATTTCTATTATGCGTATTACACGACCCTGCTGGTATCTTCGTTTTCGAATTTTCGTTTGATTTTCCTTCGTTAGCTTAGTTCCTAAGCAAAAGACTTTGTATCTATCGTTTAGTCCAATGCTGATAACGCGTGATAAGAACATTGCATTTCACCAATTCGATGCATGGATTACTATTGTCATATCCGTCCGGCCGTCTACACTTTATCGATGAAGCAAACATGCGTGATATTTGAAACGTTTATGATTTTGTTCGAAGAGATAGAAGGTTAGGAAATAAATGCACGTTTATACTCATTATGAATCTCTAGAGATGTTTATCGTGCGCAAAATACATAAATAATTGTGTACAATTAAAGTAGTTACTCGTTAAAAAGGTTGGAAAAACACGGTAGAGTAATTATCTTGGACAACAAGATATAATATTGTACGCTATCGAACACTTTGAAAGGAAATCTGTAACGGGCTTTCTATCGAGCAACAATGCTGTCAATTTTATATTATATTGACCATATCGCACCATGATCTTTGATGCTACTTTTTACGTATTAAGTAGACGAAAGTAAATTGCGTTATTCTTTCTAACAAAAAGAAGGTCACTGCTATCGGTTTAATGGGGCACTCATCTGTGATAAATTGCATTCGATTTCTTCTATATAGTAGACACTTAAGAACAGTACTAATCGATTTCGCTACTTCAATTGCAAAGTGGGAGTACTAAGAGGATAAGACGATAATTTAATATGAAAAAGGAAACATTTCGTTCAAATATTATTACTAGAGCTACGAAAACTGTTTAACGCCAAAAGATTGATCAATGTTAAAAAATTATAGAAGAAAATAGAACGGTGATAAATATTTCTGTCGACTCTTCTTGATGTTGAACATAAAGTCGTTCTCTACAAATTTTGTGGCCTTTTTTTAACAAAAAACAGCTTCGTAGACATTAATTACATCTATTTTATTTTTGGTTAACAATTTCTATGATAACGCTTCCCTTATGTTCTCAAAAATTTAATGCATCTTTAATCTTTGATATTAGTATAAGACTTCCTTCAAAAGTGCTGTTTATGTATTCGGTTTGAACGTATCTAACAATTCTTCTGCGACGCTCTTCAAGTTTCATTATTTTTGTGTTTATCGTTTCAAATAGGCAGATACGGTGACTAATGCAAAGGCTTCATGAAATTTAACGATAAACTATATCAGTTTTTTGTAAAGTCTTTTAAAAGATCAAAAATCACCTAAGAAACATCATCGAGCATAAATTTCATGAAAAGACTCGGAACAGAAGATTATATAACAAAATTTCTCTTATTTCACAACGTAGAATGCTTTTAGTCTTTCGAGACCTCGCAGATTCTAATTTAAAAACCCATTTTTGAAGAAACTGTGCTTCGAAGCTTCTAGCTCTTCTAAATTCATCAATATTCAACCATCGTTCCAGCTACGAACAGGTTTTTCCAATCGCAATGAATCTGCTAACGCAATTCTCCTTTTCTAAGGTTGTTAGCAATGGCACCGTGATACCTAATCGCAGAAAAATCCCTTCGATCTTAGCATCGAATCCATTTTGGTACTTCCACTCTACAATTTCATAAAAGTAAAATGGCGTATCTGGAATTTCGCTTCGCGTGTTAGAGTTTGATTAAAAAGAGTGTCGTTGCTTCGCAGACTTTTGAGAATACACAATATTAGATTTAACGATTGAATCTACCAGTCTTAACTCTGTAGCGTAACGTAGATACATATCAGCTGCAACGTTTGAGATTATGTATACCATGGTGATCGGTGCATGGTTGTATAGCAACAGTTTATCGTTTATACCGTCGTAGTATTGCCGATTGTTCTTCTCGGCGTTTATGTTACACGAAACAGAGTTTTTTGTAACATAAAGAAGGTACAACATTGTTTTCGTAGATTCGCAAATTCTAAAACAAACGATTCAACGTTGACAGAAATTTGGAACGAAAGGAAACGAATTCTCTTGTTTTACCTTCGTCTTTGTGATTTATTTTACATTTCCATAAGTATTACATATATATATACATATTCATTTGTAAAACGTGAGCTTGAAGCTTTATAGTTTGTTACTGATTTCTGAGAAGCCAAAATGGATATTATATTTATTTGTTTAGCCTATTGTACATGTATTGTTCAAATAAATCGTTACTTAATGGTTCTGGTAATAATTTTTAAGTTAACTTCCATACTATTACGATGAGAATTCATGAACATATCGTAATTGTGCTTTCTATGTTATTTCGGAGCAGGAGCAGCTTACGGGACAGCAGACTCTACGGGTGAGTCTTGACAATACGTTTTCCCTGTTACTGTGGTGGCTTTGTTACGATACTTATATCGAATTTGTCAGACTTGTTCTTTTTACTGCATGGGAGATCGGTTATCAAAGACACCACTAGTCGTCTTTAAACGAAAGGATTATTTTTTAGCTAAATTACAGCTGCTTTTGATTTAGAGCAAAACCGAGGATTCGATCTTTTGCTTTGCGTAAAAGATAATCCTGTACCCCTGCCTATTCGAGCGACTACCATATAACTTCTACGGTCTAACAAGCCTGGGCATGTTGAAACATCTTTACTCCGCCATTCTCATGCGCTATTATCAGGCTAAATCACAAAGAAGGATAAGATCCATAGTTGCATGAATGACTCCGTTAAGATAAACTGTAATTTTGTACGTTTTTCTTTTCTGCGGAGGATACATTTCACAGTTTCTAAATAGTTCATCAGGGCTATTATGTGATCGAATACCAATGCTTTTAGCGTAACTGTTCCTGCGACCAGTTTGGTAAGGTCATTGTTTCTCCTACATAACAGCCCCGACTACTCGATTGACCCTCCCTTCGGAGCCTTGTATTTTACAGCATGCTCCTCTCTTTAGTCTACCAATTATAACCCGATATATGTTCAACGACAGATTTTCAGTCTTGGAATAATTTTTCATGTCGATATAGTTGGCACGAGTTTTATGGCGCTGTACTATGCGACTGCATGTTAGTGCTTACGTTAACTGTTTTTGGCGTACGAACCATTTCTAAGTAATAGATATATAACTTTGTTCGAATAGGCGAACGCAGAAAGAGCTTTGCATTAATATTCTTACCCATGCGTAAAACAAAGAGACAGAAACTCCGAAGTGTGTGAAATATATTTTTACGAAAGCTTTGGAAGCAGTTCTCCGTTACAAACTCGCGAGCCATTTTCGATATTTGTTTCTATTGTTTCTTATCGATTCTGCTGGAAACAAGGTTTTGCCGAAACATTCGATGGAATCATCAGCTTCCGATTTAGCCACGGAATTTTCATCAATTTGTTCGTTAATAACAGCCTTACGCTAATTGATAAATGATATAGAGAATTAGTATAAGAGCCATTTTTGTATTTATGATCGAATGAGTGCTGTTTATAAATTTTGTGACTGTGTATGTTTGACTTTTACGTGTCAGTGCATCTATGTGACTATCATCGATATATCTATACATATACATATATTTAATATTCGTAAATCGCTTAGGCAAACATGAGAACCGAGTTCTATTTTCTATGATAAAATGAATACAAAATACATCGAAATATCTTAACACTTTACCGACCGGTAGCGGTTGATTAATCGGCTATCGGTCGGTAAAGAAGTTGATCAATACGCTATCGGTCGGTAAGCGTTGGTCGGTAAAGAAGTTGATCAATACGCTATCGGTCGGTAATGTGTTAAGTAAATAAAACCAATATTCGTATCGTCCATGGAAATATCAAAGAAATTAATCGAACGCTCGAGTACTCGAACAGCTCTAGTTGGGTAGACGGCGGCCATTTTAGAACAAGCCGCGTCCCGAACGAGCGTTCTTCGAAACCCGTTGGGGGAATTACGAAAACGACCACATTTGTTCTCAACGTAGGATGCATATGTACGTTTTTGTTTTTTCTTAGAGTAAAAAAGCTTTACTTTATACGTACGACGCAAAAACTAGGATTTCTCTCTCTCTCAAAAAAAAAAATCGACGCACAATCGATACACGAGGCTCGATGGCCATGTAACATTGTTATATTGCAGGGAAGAGGAGCTCGCCACTAACTCTAGCAAGGAGACCGTCCTATCTGACGCCACCACTGCCAACCATACCCACGCTACTGACAAACCATAAAACTAATTAACTGAGAACGATTTTTAAATCCGTATATCGTATTGCCATTCACTGAATAATGATAACTATATTAAATAGAGTTCTCGTATTCGGTCGATCTAATCGAATAATTGTTATCGGCAACGATATAGCATTTACTCGTAGCACAAAACTGCTCTAAGGATTATTGTAATCGATGATTACGGGCCGTTTATGACTCAATTTTTAGAACACTCGTTAACTAGTATATTATATTTAAAAAAAAAAAAAAAAACGAATATTTCGGCATCACCGATAAGATCATACACATACGTATATATAAATATATACATATATATTATATGTTGTAAAATAAATCTGTTTGTTTATTTAATTCCCGGTTTTAGTTCACTTCCATTCGTACGCGCAACTTTAACGCGCAGTTTTTCATTTGTTTATTTTTTTATAAAAATCTGTTAAGATACATATATATATATGTTACCGTGAATGACCGAAATTGGAGAATGTCAACTTTCACCGGTGAATGTCAACAGATACCAAATACGTCGGTGAAAGATCGAATATTTCATTACATTGTTGTACATTCGGACCCTCTCCGGTGTGTGTCGACAATCACAGATATGCTCTGCTGGAGGTCCAAAACAGAAGAGTCAAAAAACAAGCGACTGGCTCTCTCCCGCCAAATCCTTCGTTCTGCTCGGAGTCAATCAGCTTTGTCAGTCTTATGCAAGCTTTGATAACGCGAGCAACGTTTTCTTAATTTTTTTCCCGATACCCTAATTTATACTAAATGGATACTGCAGTAAATCGTGATCTTTTTCTAACCCAGACTTAATTCAAACTTATTCCAGACCTAACCCCCGTTATCAGCGATGAATTGGTCTGGGTTAGGTCTGGGTTAGGTCTGAATTAAGTCTGGGTTAGGTCTGGAATAAGTCTGAATTAAGTCTGGGTTAGGTCTGGGTTAGGTCTGGGTTAGGTCTGAATTAAGTCTGGGTTAGGTCTGGGTTAGGTCTGAATTAAATCTGGGTTAGGTCTGGGTTAGGTCTGAATTAAGTCTGGGTTAGGTCTGGGTTAGGTCTGAATTAAGTCTGGGTTAGGTCTGGGTTAGGTCTGAATTAAGTCTGGGTTAGGTCTAAGTCTGGGTTAGGTCGGGGTTAGGTCTGGGTTAGGTCTGAATTAAGTCTGGGTTAGGTCTGGGTTAGGTCTGAATTAAGTCTGGGTTAGGGTCTGAGTCTGGGTTAGTCTCTGAAGTCTGGGTTAGGTCTGGGTTAGGTCTGAATTAAGTCTGGGTTAGGTCTGAATTAAGTCTGGGTTAGGTCTGGGTTAGGTCTGGAAGAAAAATTAGATTTTCTAATTAGCAAACTCGTCTTTTTAAGAGTAAATTAAGACCTAACCCAGACATAATTCAGACTTATTCCAGACCTAACCCAGACCTAACTCCAGATCTAATCAGACCTAACTTGAATCTAATTCAGATCTAATCCAGACCTAACCCAGAGCTAACTCAGATCTAATCCAGACCTAACCCAGATCTAATTCAGATCTAATCCAGACCTAACCCAGAGCTAACTCAGATCTAATCCAGACCTAACCCAGACCTAACCCAGATCTAATTCAGATCTAATCCAGACCTAACCCAGAGCTAACTCAGATCTAATCCAGACCTAACCCAGACCTAACCCAGATCTAATTCAGATCTAATCCAGACCTAACCCAGAGCTAACTCAGATCTAATCCAGACCTAACCCAGATCTAATCCAGACCTAACCCAGATCTAACTCAGATCTAATCCAGACCTAACCCAGACCTAACCCAGATCTAATTCAGATCTAATCCAGACCTAACCCAGAGCTAACTCAGATCTAATCCAGACCTAACCCAGACCTAACCCAGACCTAACCCAGATCTAATCCAGACCTAACCCAGAGCTAACTCAGATCTAATCCAGACCTAACCCAGACCTAACCCAGATCTAATCCAGACCTAACCCAGACCTAACCCAGATCTAATCCAGACCTAACCCAGACCTAACCCAGATCTAATCCAGTCCTAACCCAGACCTAACCCTGATCTAATTCAGATCTAATCCAGACCTAACCCAGACCTAACTCAGATCTAATCCAGACCTAACCCAGATCTAGGGTCTGGGTTAGGTCTGGGTTAGATCCTTTCAGAAAGAGAGGCGACAAAGTTACGGTCACCCTTGTGACGTTTTATAGCGACTGAATTACGGGGGAAGAAAATATAAATCACCAACATGTTCAACACTCACCATTAGTGCATGGTGAATGTCAACATTTACCGGTGTAAGTCAGAAATGATGGTGTTTAGCAAATATTTCAGACATACACTGAGCGACTATGCGAATGTTGACATTCACCGGTGAAAGTCGACATTCTCCAGATTTCGGTGTTTCACTGTAACATATATACTCTTGCGTTTGAATAAGTATATGTCTCAAGTCTACTACACAGGCCAGTGAACCACAAGATTAGAAACTGTGAAATGAATTATCATTTCTTTGAGAAAAAAGATTCACGGAAGTAGGTGGAACAATGGAAAACAAAAAAAAATGGGCGGGAAATTAAAGTTCGACTAATGGTAACTTTACAAAAGGCGTTATAACGTATCGTAATGCAAAGAGAAAGTATCGTAATCGGGGTGTATCGCAAACCTTGAAATTTTCAAATTCAAATCCAGGTCGATAAAGTAAGAAAAAATAGTTAAAAACAAATGGATGTGTAACTTACGTTGACGAGTTGTTGATAAGCCGCGGTTCTACAACGTGCATGTTGAATCGATGCCCTCGACGAAGATCTGGAATGTAATAAGAGAAGGAAAGATTCGATAGACATGTATGAAGAAGCAGGAAACTTGGACAAGTCGCGTGATGTTTTGCAGGAGCATGCTAAACTGTGTGAATGCATTAGAGGGACACATACCGCCAGCAGAGAGTGCAGCCCTGATGGTGGCCGAGGAGAAGCCACATCCTGATTCATGTAAGGCTTAAAAACCTCACCAAAGATCGTCCACGTCAGCCATTTCCGTCTTTACACGATAAACAATTCTTTGAATCTGCCTAAAGAGCTAACAAAAAGTATCAAAAAGAGTCTTTTTAATAAGTTATAAACTCTGAAAGAATTGTTTGTTACTTTGTCGCTTATTCCATCTATCATCGTGCATGCCATAACGCCATCTATGTATGTTCGTAAAGTTTTGTTAATTTGTAGTTTCCATTGTGATACATTTTAAATTTATTTGCGACTATTATTTTTCTGCTTTCAGTATGATTCAAATGTGCAGAGGAATCAAAAGCGCTGATTATATGAAAAGTCAAAAATTACATTGCTGCTTCGCTACTACAAGACATACAAGTGGTCCTAGCAGAGAACAATATCACACTATATTTTTCTGTTGACAATAGCAGATTAGGAGAGCGCAATCCGAAACATAATCACATTGTAAATGACAAAGAAGCCACTATAACCATATTACAGACGTAACTAAAAGATGTTAGATATTTAATCTTTACATCGGTATCCTTGTGAATTTCCTAAAAAATTTTACGTTTCTAGTTTCCATTAGTCTATGGGTAAGGAATCCGGTAGAAGTTTACAATTATTTTTTAATCTACAAGCGGTGTGTCTCTCGTATTGATTTAAATGCAATTTATCATTGCGTAATGTTCTTTTTCCAGGGAGACGTTGGATCAGTATTATCCGTTAACTATCCTCAAATTCGCTGTCACATTTTTTTAACTCTGTTCGCATCTCATGCATCGATCATAATAGCTGTACCGTGGCTTTCCACCATTCACACTGCTTCAGCGAAATACACCAACACACTAAAAACTTGAATATAGTCGAAGTACTTTTGTTTTAGAGCTTATATTTCCGACAATGACACCAAATATGTGAATAATATAAATAAATAGCGATTGTAAATACAAGGAATTATTGTTCGTGGTTGAAAATAACTCAGTCGGCATTGTAAGCTCTACGATACGTATACATATACGTATCTGTTCTATCATCTGTGCGCAGTATGATAATCTGTCCTATTGTATATCTGACTCTAATCAATCACAAGTATTCTTATAAATCAAATCGGTAGATATATTGGCTTTGTTTCCACTTTAAGAACACACATATATATATATTATGCGCTATTAACACTGGCCTTTGTAGTAGTTTAAACGCAGGTAGGCCATTATGGGTTTCGCATTGACACAAATACGGTCCCCATGGATCTGTAAATGTAAACGCATAAAAGAATAAGAAGTTATACGAATATCAAACTTTGAAAGATTTTTAAAACAAATGATATCACATTATTATTATTTTTTTTATATGAAACTGTAAAACCGATTTCAAAATACTACCGCAGTTGGAGCATGAATGGTATAATGAGCATGTGCGCATGAATGTATCTTAATTTATTTAGATTAAAAAAAAGAAAAGATTCTAAATAGCAACTATTGAATCTCTTGCATTTTTATTTCGAAATTTTCTTGCCCTCGAGCTTATTTATACGATTAAATACAGGAACGTAAAATAGAAGGCACAATTTCCCCCCATTGATCATCGTTCAACTGATACGAGTAGTACACATGCTTAAAATTTTGAGATCTTTCGAAACAATCATTTTAATGGACATATTTTATAGATACATTCTATATCCCTGTTATGTACACATTAATAGTTGTAAGTGATCTCATGTATTCATAATGGTGGCCAAAAATGTGTTACGATGTTTGTTTTTACAGTTCTTGCAATTAGTTGACACGATATGGCGAAAGTGTTGCTACTTTTGGAAAGCGGAGGCAAAATACATGAGACGCCTTAATTTTTATTATAAATTTGACAAATAATCTTGTTCCGGTTCTTTTTGGAAGTAGTCGTACTGCTTAAAGTGATCCGATGCACTGCATTTGGTGCGTTTAACTTGTATTCTTCTCTTCGGTGTGTCTTTACAGAGTTTTTTATGGTTCTCGGAGTAAATACTTTCGCTTCCTTAAAATTTGACAAGAAATCTTGTTCCGGTTCTTTTTGGAAGTAGTCGTACTGCTTAAAGTGATCCGATGCACTGCATTTGGTGCGTTTAACTTGTATTCTTCTCTTCGGTGTGTCTTTACAGAGTTCTTTATGGTTCACGGAGTAAATACTTTCGCTTCATCATTGCTTTTGGCTTCTAATAGCAGTACGATGTACCTAAACACAGTTTTATCAAGAATAATTGCTGCGTCGTATTAAAATTCAATGAACGTTGAAGGAATAATCAATAACGAAACATGTATTGAACTTTGATAGTTCATTGCGACAAGAAATGTGTTTACGATACTAATGTTACGATGTGTCTTGTATTTTTGCCTCTTTTTTACCAACTAGAGCAACAGTTTTGCCACGCAACTATCCGTTAGAACTGTTGAAACAAAGTTCATGTTGCGGAGAAGGCAATCCTGTATTCTTGACCACTATAGCACAATACGATCATAAGGAAATTATCATTTTCGTGTTTTCCAGATAGCTTTTATCCCTTTTCGGGATTTAAGGCTCACTGTGAGAGAGACAGTAGCCAGTGAAAGTGGGAAAGTGATATTATTTATTGTTGATTTTTTTAATAATGAATTATATTTGTATTATGTTTTCAGGGACACTGGCAACAAAAAAAGAATTAAATTCATTTGCATTAACTTATAAGAATAACAACGCATAATTTGAGACTACTGTGTACGTAAAATTACGTGTATAATAAGAGAGGAATTTTGAATTTTCAAACGAATTTAAATCGATTAATGAAATTAAAATTCAAAACGATTTATCATAGTAAAGTTTAGGTACAGTTTATCCTGTTTCTGATATGTAAATGTTCATTCTGTATAAATATGGAACTTTTTGCATAGTTACCAAAGTATACTAAATATGTATATTTACTATCATAATTAAATCTCTTAAGATCTTAAGAATAATTTCAGATTTAATTACATTATCTTAAATACGTTACAGAGAAGTGTTCAAAATCACGAAAAAATTAAATAATAGTGATTTAGATCTTATACAGGGTGTCCCTTTGGAAACGATATAGATTATTTTTTGGGAAAATATTACGAATAGGAAAACTTGTTTGTTAATGTTATTGTGGAACATTTTACATGTGGCATCAAAATTAAAAAATGAAGAGTTTTATGAAAGTCTCTTCAATTTTTTTGATGAAACATATAAAACATAAAACATTGAATACATTTCATGAGATTTATATTTTATAAAAGTTGAACAAAATTCTCAACACTTTACCGACCCGGTAGCGGTTGATCAATCGGCTATCGGTCGGTAAGCGTTGGTCGGTAAAACAGTCGATTAATACGCTATCGGTCGGTAAGCGTTGGTCGGTAAAACAGTCGATTAATACGCTATCGGTCGGTAATGTGTTAGCAAAAAATTTCAAATATCGAATAAAAGATAAACAATTCTGTATTTGTTAGTAGTTTCACAAAAATTAGGATTTACATTAAAGAATGAAATTATGTTTTACGAAAAATAAACACTTTCAAATGATTTTTGGATCGAATAAACATCGCGAATAGCTACATTTTTATTCGTCATTTATTATTCGAATAAAATTGTTTCACATACAGAGAGAACACCCTGTATAATTTCAATTTTAATAGTGATTTTATCTTAATTTCAATACCATTTACAATTACTAATAATAGTCAATGCCTGAACGTATCAGTAATTCGAAGGGACATTCATGCCATAAACAACATACAAACAACATAGAAATTCTTTGTAACAATTTCTTTCTACAAGAATCGTAGAAGCTTGCTGTTTGTCGTCTCTTAAATTGACACAGTTTTATAGATGAATGCCAAAATTAGTGTTAACGAGCAGAGTTGGGTACATTTTTATCGGTCGGTAAAACAGTTGGTCGGTAAGCGTTGGTCGGTAAAACAGTCGATCAATATTCTATCGGTCGGTAATGTGTTAACCAAAAACAATTTTTTTTTAAATCTAGACAAAGGAATTCGTGTTCGGTGGAGGGGGGGGAAACTCTACGAGAATCGCAGACCAGAAGGGTTTTAATTTGTTAAAAATTGATAAAAATTGTTTGAAAGTTTGTTGGTGCCCAGCTCTGTTGGGGATTGCGTCGAGTGGAACGAAAACTTGCATCCGTTTAATCTGGGTCGAACAGTTGTGTTTGCAGCTGGATCCGAGCGATCTTCCGGCGCTCCCGCTCAGCCGGAGAGACCACCGCCCCCGCTTCCCCCGCCACGCTTTCCGAACAGCGGTGTCTGACAATGGGAAACAGCTCCTCTTAATATCGGTAATCTAGTGATCATGAACGCGTCGATACCACTGCCGCTACTGCTCACCGCCAACAGCCTCACATTCGAGAATCAGCTGTACGAGATCATCACGGAGAGGAGCAAGGCCTGCGCGGCATTCTTAAGGAACAGCATACGTCGTGCGATTAACGCGACGAACGTCGGATGGAGCGTCGCTGAGAGCTACCGCAGTGACGTATCGTGCAATCGTGCCTGGGACGAGTAACGCCTCGCACGACCACGTTATTTTCGCCAATGAGTATTTAGGAAACAATAGGCGACCAGTAAAGCGTGTAAGAAAGATGGCGGACGAACGGACACGGCACGAAACGAATAGATAGACCGCGATTAAAAAAAAAAAAAAGAGAAATATCTAACGAAAAATGATGCGAAAGTGATTGTGCCTAAACATTTACGTTCGAACGAATATACACGCGTCCCGGAAGTTGGACCGTGATCGCGACGAGGATTTGAACTTGGCGCGACATCGAAGAACATAGAACGTATAAATTGCTAGATGCGACAAGTTTAACGAAACCCCCCACCCCAGAGAAAAGGTGTATATGTACTTGAATTTTCTATATTTAATTTCGTTAGGGTTTATTCGGATTATACGTCGTTTTTTGTATCACTGTCGTCTTTATAACTGATTGCACTCTAATATGATTGGCCCCGTTACCGTCGATCGAACTCGAGATTGAATTTTCCATGGATGAGATTTATCGAATTTTAACCATGGACGCGAAAACTATCTTTTCATGGTGCTTATACGGTGCCTGTAAAAAGCATTTGAAAATCAGATCATTTTATCTTCTTAAAGGTACAGGGGGCGCTGTGGTGCAAACGAGCGGGTGTTAGCTGTTATTACGAGCAATTTAGAATTGCGAGATTAGGCGAATTCGTTAACTCTCTATACCCCTGAGTTATTTTTTACTTAAAAGGACATAGCAGGTCTTGGAAATCATTGATAATGAGATAGAAAGCCATGCAATTACTTTAAAATCACAATGGTACTTAAGGGGGCGCCCTCTATGTAGAAATCTAGAAATTTAAACCGATTTTCAATAATTATTTCGAAGGATAGAGAATCGATAAATATTTTTAAGGTTTTGAGGGCTATTTAGAGTATATTTCAATTTAATTTTGCAATTTTTTTCGGTAGAATGAAATACAAAATGGCGGAGATACAAAAATTGGTAAAATGGCGGACCTCGGAGCTAAAAATGGGGAAATTTCACTTATTTTATTAGGTAGCTATACAAAATGTTTGTTTTAAATTTCACTATTTATAGCTCTGGGTTAGGTCTGGATTAGATCTGAATTAGATCTGGGTTAGGTCTGGTTTAGGTCTGGGTTAGGTCTGGGTTAGGTCTGGATTAGATCTGGGTTAGGTCTGGGTTAGATCTGAATTAGATCTGGGTTAGGTCTGGATTAGATCTGAATTAGATCTGGGTTAGGTCTGGGTTAGGTCTGGGTTAGGTCTGGGTTAGGTCTGGATTAGATCTGAATTAGATCTGGGTTAGGTCTGGTTTAGGTCTGAATTAGATCTGGGTTAGGTCTGGGTTAGGTCTGAATTAGATCTGGGTTAGGTCTGGGTTAGGTCTGAATTAGATCTGGGTTAGGTCTGGGTTAGGTCTGGTTTAGATCTGAGTTAGGTCTGGGTTAGGTCTGGGTTAGGTCTGGATTAGATCTGGGTTAGGTCTGGTTTAGGCCTGGGTTAGATCTGGGTTAGGTCTGGATTAGTTAATAATCCAAATTATCTTAACCCTTTGCACTCCTATGTCGAGTGTGATTCGACATCAATTTTGATCTCAGGAGCACCTTCGTCAAGTCTCACATTGGAAATTACAAAATACAACAACAGTGTAAATGAGACCTAACCCAGACCTAACCCAGATCTAATCCAGACCTAACCCAGATCTAATCCAGATCTAATCCAGACCTAACCCAGATCTAATCCAGATCTAATCCAGACCTAACCCAGATCTAACTCAGATCTAATCCAGACCTAACCCAGATCTAATCCAGACCTAACCCAGATCTAATCCAGATCTAATCCAGACCTAACCCAGATCTAACTCAGATCTAATCCAGACCTAACCCAGACCTAACTCAGATCTAATCCAGACCTAACCCAGACCTAACTCAGATCTAATCCAGACCTAACCCAGATCTAACTCAGATCTAATCCAGACCTAACCCAGATCTAATCCAGATCTAATCCAGACCTAACCCAGATCTAACTCAGATCTAATCCAGACCTAACCCAGATCTAACTCAGATCTAATCCAGACCTAACCCAGACCTAACTCAGATCTAATCCAGACCTAACCCAGACCTAACCCAGATCTAATCCAGACCTAACCCAGACCTAACCCAGATCTAATCCAGACCTAACCCAGACCTAACCCAGATCTAATCCAGATCTAATCCAGACCTAACCCAGATCTAATCCAGACCTAATCCAGACCTAACGTCGTGTTCATGGAAACAATTAAAGTTTGTTGTTTAAATTTGATATGAATATATAATTTCATGAATTTATCAATTTTTCTGTATATTTACCAATATAATTATTTATTTGTTCATGTTCACAAATTCTGTATAAATTTCAAATACATCTTAAAATGATTAATTTCATTATTTACCAAAATTTAAAGAGCTTTCATGATGCATAGAACACAGAAATTGAATTTGAAGATGTAATTTACTTTCTATTCAAATGTGATATACAAATATTTTCTTTTCCCCCCATCAGACGCATAATATGAAATACTATTATACACCGATGAGTCGTTCCATACTAACCGCAGGAGTGTTTAAGATTAAATACAAAATGTCAGATCGATCTATATCTATCGAATACTAGTATTCAGTATTTAACATGTATTTCAGTTACAAAAACATACAGGGTTATAGAGAGTTACATCAAAGAACGTAACTTGAAACTGAAATGAAATTACAATCCATATCGAGGCAAAAAACAAGACAAATTGAAAGTTAACTTTTGTTCTACGATTCTTAAGTGAGATTTTGATCGATATGGAAAGTTTCCACCCCATCGATTGGACCATGATGTTAAAACAGCACCCTGCACGTGTTCCAAGGCATGCCTTTTCTTACTGCATTCGTATCGTTAACGTTTCACACCAAAAGTGCACGTCGTTCGATGTTATGCAAGTTCTTCGGGCAAACTTCTTCAATATGTATATATATATATGTATATACTGTATACTTCTATCGTATTTACCACGTCGTTGCATAAGTAAGTGTATAATAATCCTATACTATTATAGTATATCCAATTCCCTGTTAAAATAGAGTTACAAGAAAATGAATTGTATCGTTCAAACGATATACCTGTTTCCATTGTCTCATCGCTTCACTCGATTGATGCTATTAACACGGTTAACAGAGTTTAACCGCACACTTTTATGTTCCAGAACGAACAACCTTTGAACCTACGTCAAACAATTTATTGAAAACAGATTCTATAGAGTGGAACGAAACACTATGATTTTGAATCAGTCGACACGGAGACCATTACTTGAGATTACATTAACTTCTCGTTACTTATTTCTGCTGATATATGCATTGTCGACTGCGCAGATCTTTAGACAGTTTTGTACACATTTCTCAACCGATCGCTTCACTCGATTGATGCTATTAACACGGTTAACAGAGTTTAACCGCACACTTTTATGTTCCAGAACGAACAACCTTTGAACCTACGTCAAACAATTTATTGAAAACAGATTCTATAGAGTGGAACGAAACACTATGATTTTGAATCAGTCGACACGGAGAGCATTACTTGAGATTACATTAACTTCTCGTTACTTATTTCTGCTGATGTATGCATTGTCGACTGCGCAGATCTTTAGACAGTTTTGTACACATTTCTCATTCCGTAATGAATTTACCAATAATGATTCTTAAAATGATCCCCCGTGTGAGGGTCAAGTCGTCTTAAGAATCATTGCTGTACGGAGTCGAAAGGTTAAATCCCATTTCGCATGATCTACGTAGAATAGAAGCGAGGGATTAATAAACATGAATTACTAAACGTGCAGTCAAAGGGAAGAAGTAAAATAAAGGGAAACTTTTTAATCGTAAGCTGTCCAAATCATACAGAATCAGTGAGAAAGGCAATAAAAAGCTGTCGAACTGAAAATATGCTAACGTAGACTTCCTCGCACTCTAGGTACTGTCAGGATTCCCAGATATCACTGATACTTAGACTAGGGACTATAAATACATTACATAGCTACTAGTTTATAGTAGCACGATATGTAACAGAAGGCAATTGATAATAAAATCGCTAAACTTCGCTGATATACACGTACGGGTGAACGGATGAACTTTGTGCACGTGTCTCGCTCGTAATGGCTGCATATCGATCTTTTAAAATCATTACAGAGCTTGGAAAACCCGTGATTGCAAATATCGGCTCTAGCTGGATTTCGAACGAGACATGTACCGCGCCCTAGAAAACTATTTTTAAGATATATCGATTTTACTTTTCACGCAATTGAAATTTGTTCAGCTATAAATAATTAGCGAAAATACGTCTCGCGTCACCGAGAGAGAACTTAACATTATTGTTTTCTCTATCGTCCTGTTGAGAAAAGGCATGCTGTGATATATGTTCACCGAGAATCTTCGAGCGAAATGAGATCAAGAAACGATCTACGAACGATCATTTCTACCTTCGTCGGGATTCAAATTAACGATTAGCGTTGTCTCGATAAATATTCTAATCGAACGAAGGGTATAACGCCACGGACGTTTCTCTTGTTTTCGAAGGTCTAACGTAACATGTAAGTGTTCAAAAAAAAAAAGGGAAAAAAAAAAGATACACTTGGTTTCGCTATAATTCATCCAAACGGTATAATTAGCTCGTTTTTAAAACTGTAATGTTACACAAATATATACATATAACGATTAACTTTTACGCGAGGCCCTATTTCGCACACTCACCACGACTTTCGTAAAAAAAAAAACGAGTAATGATTGCGTATACATAGTTTCGAAGTCGAATGACACGATGTTAACACTTTACCGACCGGTAGCGTTGGTCGGTAAAACAGTTGATTGATACGCTGTCGGTCGGTAAGCGTTTGGCCGGTAAAACAGTCGATCGATATCGGTCGGTAATGTGTTTAAAATTCACTTGAATATCGCAACGTTTCCAGAAGCCTTGAGAGAAATGAATATTCGGAACAGTCCAGCAAAGTGATCACAATAACGATATGTAAAATAAGTTCACTGCCACTAAAAACGACTCGCGCTTGTCGGGGAGGCGCCGTATTCCAAAATGTGAATGTGTACAGTTATGTGAAAAGTAACGTAATTATATTTACACGTAATATTAATTAGAGTTACGTAAAACTAAATAGCGTGTAATAATGTTAAGAATGGTATACAGATCGTAGGGTACAGGTTAAAGAAACAAAAAAAATCATTGATCGCAGAGCTATTATATTCCAAACGAGACAAGTTTATGCCTGCTCATTTGTATATTATACGTAAATCTTAGCACGAAAATAAGTGTTTTTCTGGTTAAAAAAAAAAAAATGCCAAGATTCTACCATTATTGGCCTATTCGATTTCCTTTTGGACGACGTTCGTTTTAGGGGATTCCCATTCGTTCTTAACACTTTACCGACCGGTAGCGGTTGATTAATCGGTCGGTAAAACAGTTGATTAATAGGCTATCGGTCGGTAATGTGTTAAATTTTGTTCACAATTTAATTACCAAATGTTAAAATGTTTTCTACAATTTGTAAATAATTTATTCGATCCAGAAATGAATCTTCGATAAATATAGAATTGTCTTTTGTTTTCTAAATCGCCGTCGTGTTCTCTGGGGAAACATTTTAATTATTTCTAATTTACGCAACGTTCTATTTAGATTCGGTGCAAAGAAATATGAGCCTGTAACAATTGTAACATGTTTTTATTTCCAATTGTATATATATACGTAGCAATTGTTTACAATATTTTAATTACTTATGATTGATGTATTTAAGCTGAACAGATAAATTTTAAGTGGAAAGATCATACGTGACATCTTTTAAAATCTATAAATAAAAATATTTACTAAGTAAAGTCAACGTGTTGTTAATTAGTTAGGTATTTATTTAGATCGATATATCAAATATGATGAAATTAGTTAAAACACAGATTTGTGGTGGCGGTTCTCGTAGTCGCCACCAGAGGGCCACGTTCAAATTGTACCTAAAGAAAACGCCACATGTAAAATTCCTAATTAACACTAGATTGCCCAAGGAAGTCATTTTGACTGCTTTTTAATTTCAATTAGAAAAACAATTACGTATATAATGACACAATTTCTTAGAATTTTGTGACTTTTTGTACAACATATAAATGCGTTTATTAATAATTGTAGTTACCTCCTCCCTCCTTCATTTCCGGTATATGTGTTATACCTATATTGGTCAAAAGCAGTCATTTTGACTGCTTGGGAAATTTTAAATAATCAAATCACTCTTATTATTGAATTGAGTAAATTTCTTATATGACCAGATCGACTCTGTATTGAAATAACAGTTTTCATTTTTTTTTCGATTACCAACACATGATAACATACAAGTACATGATAAATTGTCGATTTGGGCTTATCTAACCCAGACCTAACCCAGACCTAACCCAGACCTAACCCAGATCTAATTCGGTTCTAATCCAGACCTAACCCAGAGCTAACTCAGATCTAATCCAGACCTAACCCAGACCTAACTCAGATCTAATCCAGACCTAACCCAGACCTAACCGAGACATAACCCAGACCTAACCCAGACCCTAGATCTGGGTTAGGTCTGGATTAGATGTGAGTTAGGTCTGGGTTAAATCTGAATTCAGGTCTGGAGTCTGGAGTTAGTCTGGAATTAGATCTGAGTTAGGTCTGGGTTAGGTCTGGATTAGATCTGGGTTAGGTCTGGGTTAGGTCTGGATTAGATCTGGGTTAGGTCTGGGTTAGGTCTGGATTAGATCTAAGTTAGCTCTGGGTTAGGTCTGGGTTAGGTCTGGATTAGATCTGAGTTAGGTCTGGGTTAGGTCTGGATTAGATCTGGGTTAGGTCTGGTTTAGGTCTAGGTTAGGTCTGGGTTAGGTCTGGATTAGATCTGAGTTAGATCTGAGTTAGGTCTGGGTTAGGTCTGGATTAGATCTGAGTTAGCTCTGGGTTAGGTCTGGATTAGATCTGAATTAGATCTGGGTTAGGTCTGGTTTAGGTCTGGGTTAGATCTGGGTTAGGTCTGGATTAGTTAATAATCCAAATTATCTTAACCCTTTGCACTCCTATATCGAGTGTGATTCGACATCAATTTTGATCTCAGGAGCACCTTCGTCAAGTCTCACTCGACATTCTTTCAAATCCAAACCAAACAGATATCATACACTTAGAAATTACAAAATACAACAACAGTGTAAATAAAACACTTAAAAGCATTGTTCGTCAGTATCCCATTCGACATTTTTTCGAGTCCAAACCAAATCATACACTTAGAAATTACAAAATACAACAACAGTGTAAATGAGACCTAACCCAGACCTAACCCAGACCTAACCCAGATCTAATCCAGACCTAACCCAGATCTAATCCAGACCTAACCCAGACCTAACTCAGATCTAATCCAGACCTAACCCAGATCTAATCCAGATCTAATCCAGACCTAACCCAGATCTAACCCAGACCTAATCCAGACCTAACCCAGACCTAACCCAGACCTAACCCAGACCTAACTCAGATCTAATCCAGACCTAACCCAGACCTAACCCAGATCTAATCCAGACCTAACCCAGACCTAACCCAGACCTAACTCAGATCTAATCCAGACCTAACCCAGACCTAACTCAGATCTAACTCAGATCTAATCCAGACCTAACCCAGATCTAGGGTCTGGGTTAGGTCTGGGTTAGGTCTGGGTTATGTCAATAAATTTATATTTTGAATATTTAGTAATTTATTTATTTAGTTTTAGAATAATAAAAATACTTCGTTTTTTCGTTATTCTGAACAGCAGTATCTATGACAACATCAATAAATTTATATTTTGAACATTTAGTAATTTATTTATTACATTAATGTGTTATTTTGCGAAGTAATGATTATATTTTGTTAAAGGTGTCAATATAGTCACAAGTTAAATTCAAATTTCCCTCCAATTCCTTTAGTTTCTGTAGCGTGTCACCTGTGGCGCTGTACAGGGTATTTCTTAACCTCCAACAAGCATCAATCTACAACAGTTTTCATTTAGCCACAGTTTTCATTAGAGTTTCCAACCCTCCTCCCCCTACCGGTAAGTAAAGCGTATATATCTATGTTTGATTACTATAAAATATCTCGTGTTGCTCGCTGTAACACGACGCAAGGTGTTATTTCGTGAAAAAATTGTTATTTTTCTCAACGTGGGCATAGTTTATCTCCTAAACCGATATCCCCACGAAATAATAACCCGAACCAACCGGTATCGCGTGTTTTAGAAATAAACAGAACGATTACTTGTTTTGTAGCACTTTTTATAATTATTAACTGTTTTCGAAATAAAGCGCATTTTTTTCTACAAAATTATTTTATAAAAGCTACCTTCTATCGTGATACAGTAAGTACTATTGTTTCCGCTTCGAATTGTTTTCACTATCAAATGAGTTTGCATTTTTTTTTTTTTTTTTGCCGTCGATTACATATTCGTCAATTCATCAAATAAAACGCGAAATCTTAACCTCATAAACATTTCTTCATAATTGCACGGAACAACGTTGCCATTTTTAATAATCATGACGCATTGCTTATCGCAAACCAAAAAGTGATCAGATATTACCAATTTGAATTTTCTTTTTATTAATTTTAAAACACTTTCTTTTATATAATCTTGATACATTTTGTTTTTACTTTACCAAAAGTCAGTCAGTTTATTGAAATCTTGAAGATGGAAGATGAACCGGTCCGACCAGGAGTCACGCAAGCCGACTTCATTAAAAAGGAGTTAAATTTCGATGCGAACGTAGAAGATCCGATGACCCAAGCGACTTTGAACAATCATCCGACCGAAGACGGGATAGACATCTTAGGACACGGACAATTGAAAAAGAAAGTCGTCAAACCGGGAAAGCCTGGAACGCGACCGAACAGATCGGACATTTGTACTCTAAAAATCATTGGCAAATTGAAGGACGGCACTGTAGTCGAGGAATACGAGGACCACAAGATTCAATTGGGCGACGTCGAAGTGATTCAGGTGTTGTTTCAGTTTTGAACGCATATTAATTGTTCTTCGAAGCATTAAGGGAGTAGTCGAGTCCCAAAATGTTAAATATCGAAGCTTTATAAATACGCAGAAAATGTGTAACTCTCGGCTCTTATTCCATTTCTGAATTATAGGGATTAGATTTAGCGATTGCGCTTATGGACGTAGATGAAATCGCTGAAATAGAAGTGGATCCAAGATTTGCTTACGGTCATTCAGGAAAACCGCCGAGCATACCACCCGATGCTGTTCTTACGTACACGGTTGAGTTGAAATCTGTCGAATTGGAAGAAGAAATAGATAGTCTTAGCATTAATCAACGAAAAGAAATTGGGTAAATAGTTGGAATAAAACCATTCGTTTCAAGTGACAGTTCGTTGTATATTTCTGTTATTTTGTAGCAATAGTAAACGAGAGCGTGGGAATTGGTGGTTCACTCGTAATGAACCAACGCTTGCGATTCAGTGTTACCGTAGAGCATTGGAGTTTCTGGTACCGATGGAGAGTCGTACGTCTTATCAAAACGAAGTGGAAGACAGCACCACTGACGCAGAGTTGCAAGCGTTGTTGGAGGATCGTATGAAACTGTACAATAACCTAGCAGCTGCACAAATCAAAACGCAGGCTTACGACGCTGCTTTGAAAAGTGTGGAATGTGTTTTGAGTTGTCAGCCGCAGAATGTGAAAGCGCTTTTTAGAAAAGGTAGTATTTTGGATCGTACATTTAATACTGGCAATAATTGTGTACGCTGAAGATGTATATTCGTAGGGAAACTGTTGCACTACAAAGGAGAGCACGCGTTGGCGTATCAAGTGTTGCTTCAGGCGGCGAAGTTGAAGCCAGAAACGAAAGCTATTCAAACAGAGTTGGCGATCTTAAGAGAAAAGAACGCCAAGGACGCCGAGCATGAGAAAAATCTCTATCGCAAGATGCTTGGTACGTGTAAGACTAAAAAAAAGGAGAACAAAGGCGCGATTAAAAGTTACGTGGAGCTGAATTCGAAGCTTACGTGGAGCTTGATAGGTGGCGCGACAGCAGCGGTCGTCGGTGTACTTTTATACAGAGTTATTTCTTGAAAACGAGATCGCGAAGATGAATGGAATTGATAAAATAACATCCAGGATAAATATTCGAAAATGTACCGATACGTGAATCGTTTAACGAATCATTTATTTATTACGAAATATAGGTATATAAAAAACAAACAAACTGTAAAACCATGGTACTTTAAACAATGCATTGATAAATAAAAGAAGAGGATTAAATATTGATCGAAATTTGTTCGAATTTTGTATTGTACATTGTCTGCTGAAATTCTTTACGGTTTATTTATTTATATAGTACATTCGCATTAATTATCGACTTTTGCAAATCAATATTTACAGTTTATATGTTAAAAAAAAAAAAATATATATATAAAATTAAGAATGTACATATTGTGAATAATATATACCTCGTGTAAAGCGTGTTGCTGTAAAATTTTGTCAATATAATGTGTTTTCCAGCATAACAATTTTCAGGGCGTTTAAAAGTATACTTCACGACCAATGGATGTTTGTAATTGAACGTACTTGTGTTATTGTATTAACTGTTTATTCATGAGTGTGATTAATTGCAAAATAACATTGCTTTGTCTTGCTAATGTTTTATTGATCGGTAAGCGTTGGCCGGTAAAACAGTTGATTAATACGCTATCGGTCGGTAAAACAGTCGATTAATACGCTGTCGGTCGGTAAAGAAGTTGATTAATAGGCTATCAGTCGGTAAGCGTTGGTCGGTAAAACAGTCGATTAATAATAATTAAACACCAGGTGTATTGACTAAAAAATATATTTTTAAAACTAAAAGATAGATAACATCTTTAACGCTATTTATACATTACGTTTCTATCAAATTTAACATAAACAATTAGAAATAAAGAGAATTTGTTATATTTCGGTTCACTGAACGCGTAATAAATTTCAACAAAAATTAAGTATTACAAAACGTATCACATTTCCGTGTCGATCGTCGATAAAAAATTTTTAATTTTATTTCAAGTAACTTGGGCGGTTTCAAATATTTTTTTTATACAATTTTCAGTTCGATTAAAGGTTCAAAAATAATGGAAACGGTTGATTTAAATAATTCTCCATTGGCAAATTGTCTACTTTGTTAATGTTCGAATCTACGAAAAATGACGTTCCTTCGACGGTCCCTAACGACAATTCGGAATAATTCGAATGATCGTAGAAATGTTGATCAGTGTTCAAAATCCCGTGTTGAAACTCCAAATCGTGATAATTACTAAGGTTCAATATTTCAGTGCAGTTCGTTTCAAACTGATCTATTAGATCGTTCATCGTCAACGTCTTTGGACTAGTAACCTCTACGGTAACAATTTGTTCCGTATTAATATCCACTAATGAAAGAACTTGAGAGGTAGAATCAGTAGCTAATAAATTAGGTTCCAACGACAGCGTTGGATTTTCACAGAGTTCCTCAGAATTAGACAGCGACTGTAACTCCAAATTAGAATTAAATTCTTCGTCAATGATATCCGTGCTTTCAGAAAATATAGCTTTCTCATTTGACGTTATGACTACATTGGATCCTCCTTTGATCTTCAGTTTTTTAGGTTTAAGCTTTTTCGGTTTCTCTGGTATTGGAACGAGATGACCGTCTTCAGTTTTCATAAGTTTTACAACCTGTTGAATCACATCGTAAATGTACATTTCCTTTAACCATACGTATTCATTGCTAAAGAAATATAGAAATTCACCTTTTTCTTCCTTTCGAGTGTAATTCTATGACACGTTTCCATGTGACGAGTGAGATGATGCGATCTCTTAAAAGCAGTGCTGCATTGCATACAAGCGAACGGTCTATACTGTTGATGCGACAGCTTATGCCTTTTTAATAAACTGTTTCGCTTAAATGCTTTGCCACATTCCTCGCATATAAATTGCCTCTCTTTATTGTGTACGTAGAGAACATGATCGTTGAGAATGCTAACGCTGGTAAAAGTTTTACCACACTGTTCGCATATAACGTTTCTTTGCTCAACGTGCAACTGTTTGTGCCTGTCCAGATCTGATTTTCTTGCGCATTGAAACATGCAACCGTACATATTGCATGCGAATCTCTTTTCCCCTTTGTGTATACGTCTGACGTGTTGATCGAGCGCTCTTTGTGAAATTAATTTCTTGGAGCAAACCGAGCAAGTAAAAATGTCCCTCGGAGGTGCTTCTTTTATTTTACTGAGATGAGAAGTAGACTCTAAATGACGAGAATAATCATCCTTCTTAACGAAACTATGCCTACAGTCTGCGCAAAAATAAACACCTACAAAAGAATGATTTCTCATAAATTTGACACCTTTCTCTATTTCGTTTTTTAACTCACCGCTGTTTGATATTTTGCCATGATTCAACTTCGATGAATGCACCATTTTGTAATGCTCGTGCACTTTCTTCTTGGACGCAAAAGTAACCTCACATTTTGGACATTTGTGGTTATCGTGGTTCTGGATGTGAATCAAATACGTCTGTTCGATGCTAAATGTTTGCGAGCATCTCTTGCATTTGAACTGCATTTTCGTGCAATGATTTTCTTTGTGCACCTTGTCATCCTCCTCCGCTTTCAACATTTCCCCACAGTCTGAACAAACTTTGCCGTTCTCATAGTTATGCTTCGCTCGATGGCGATTTAGCAAAGTGCGTTTAGGAAAACTACGAGAACATACATCGCAGGAGTGCGGATACTTTGTTGCTCT
Organism: Colletes collaris; assembly: GCA_030068185.1. Taxonomy (NCBI): domain Eukaryota; kingdom Metazoa; phylum Arthropoda; class Insecta; order Hymenoptera; family Colletidae; genus Colletes; species Colletes collaris. Next base: position 3,205,446 of record JASGYR010000076.1, on the reverse strand, counting down.
TTCTCCATGAGAACGGAACAAATGTATCTCGAGGTGTTTTCGCCTGGCAAATTTTGCATTGCAATGAGAACAATTGTTCTTTTGATGACCTTCCAAGTGTCGATCCAAATGTCTTTTGTATCTGAACGTCATCGAACATTGGCTACACGCTTTGACCTGTTTATGTAATATATCTAACCCGTTGATTTTAATTTTGTTTTGATTAGCCGCTGTCACAAATTTAGTTTCGAGATCATTGCTTTCGTCATTAATTTCTAAAGTGTGAGATTTGTCCTTGATTCGTGTAAAAATATTTGTTTCGAATATAAAAGGTTTCTTTATTTTAATAGACACGTCGTTACCTTTCACGTCCATCGAATTAATTGTGTTATTGTTCGTAGTTTGTATTACTTTTGTATCATCGTATATATTTCCTCCGGCGAACGGGACGATGGATTTCGCAGTTGCGTTTTCCATTTTTATATATTTGTTCTCCGATTCATTTTGTAAAGAAATATATCCAATTTTGTAGAAATTGAAATCTGCGTTATTCGCGTTGGCGCTTTTGTATTTGTTGTTAACGTCTAATCGTGACCCTGTATTCGAGCTATTCGTAGGAATCGGTAAATTTATTCCCGAATCTTTGCTTCCGAAATTGTTTACGCATTCTTGTAAGTAGTCGAATGCTTCGTTAGTTTCCGAAGATATGTTTTGCACTGCTTGCAGTATCGAAACATCCTAATAAAGTAAACGTTAAGCTCGTTAAACGTATTTTCATGAAACAGTTATTTCAATGTTAAATTATAGTTATATAATACTATGATTTTATTACTATTTCTTGAGTAATCTTACCTGAGTGTCGAATGACTGAAGCGATAGTATTTTAGATTCTTGATTCTTATCATTTGACATTGTTTAAACAATTTCAGGAGACAACAATGTCATGAACAATTCATTTGACAATAAGACGGTAGAAATATAGGATATTTCTCGTGTCAGATATAAAATTAGTTAAATATTCTATGAGTTTTATAAAACAATTGCACTTGAATGTAACCTAAAAAGATGGTTACGAATATACAACATTGGCATAGTTCGAATACATCTGCTCTTTCACATATGTATATCAGTTTAATTAAGTAACTAAAGAACTGTATAAAAGTGCATTTTTTTGATTGTAATATTTTAACTTTTATACTGTGTTACATATTTTAAATTGACAAACATGGTCTTCTACCGAACGTTACTACATGTTCCATTGTACATTGTGGCGCCAGATCGAGCACCGAGTGCACTACTCACACTATGCCTGATCACGCATGCGTGAGCTCGTGGAGTTACGGAGAGTCGACAAAGGCAAACTGACGCATGCCCTCTCTCTCGATTCTCCGAAGCTGCCCGAAGTAACATCGGGCCGTCTCGTGGGAGTCGAGAGAGGAAGGCACATTTGCCTTCTCGCTCTTGAACAAGTGAGATTCGACCTCGCGTCAATGGCATACGATTCCAAGTCTCGACTGCCCAGGTATTTCTTACTTTCCGACCTATGTATGTAGACGAACATAAGCAAGGTGCTATAACGAACAAAAATTTTGTGAAATACCCGTTTTAAGACCCCCCGATCATATTTGAATTATTGAACAAAAATAAATTCTTTTTCATTATTCCTATGTCTGAGCGTACATATGTATATCATTTCAGATATCACTTCTGATACATCTGGCAACGTATAACCATTACTGCCGGCTACTGCCAGCCTCTCGCAGCCTCTGCTGGCTTCTGCTGGCCACTGCTGACCACACCTGATACTTCCGACAACGTATAACGATTACTACTGGTTACCGCCAGCCTCTCCTGACCTCCGCTTATATTTCTGACATCGTATAACAATTACGACTGACTTCTGCCAACCTCGGTTGGCCTCTGCTGATCATTGCTGATCTCTACATGCCTTTACTGGTGGCTAACTTGAGTTAACAGGTAATGTCATAAAATTGTTTTACCTAGTTATACCCCTTTTTACCCGAAGTATAAGGCACGACTAAATGTACTTTTCAATTTTCCTACAGTCCTCCGCTGGCCACTGCTGACCGCTGCTGACGACTTCTGATACTTCTGACAACGTGTAACGACTACCACGGGCTACTGCTTGCCCCTGCTGGTCTCTGCATGCCTCTGCATCCCTCTGCTGGCCACTGCTGGCCTCTGCTGACCGCTGCTGACCACTCCTGATACTTCTGACGAGGTATAACGATTACTATGTGTTACTGCTTGCTCCTGCTGGTCTCTACATGCCTCTACATGCATCTAGATGCCTCTACATCCCTCTGCTGGCCTCTGCTGACCGCTGCTGACCACTCCTGATACTTCCGACAACGTATAACGATTACTACGTGTCCCTGCTTGCTCCTGCTGGTCTCTACAAGCCTCTACATGCCTCTACATCCCTCTACATGCCTCCACATGCATCTACTGGCCCCTGCTGACCCCGGCTGACCACTGCTGACCACTGCTGACCTTTGTTGACAACTTCTGATACGATGTGTATGTATTAAACCTTGTATAATGTAAATCTATTTGAATAAATGATATAATTACAAAGAATTCTATGTGTTCTCATCATTTTTTACCTTTCTTTCCCTCTCCAAGTCATTACCTTGGTTATAAGACTCCCTGAACCCACTAGGAACTCCTGAAACACCTCGGAAGCCCAGAAACTCGGAACTTTGCTAAAAATTCAAGGTTTCCGAGAATTTTCGGCGTTTCCAAGAAATTCCAGGACTTTCCGGCTGTTTCAGGACTTTCCAGCTGTTTCAGGACTTTCCAGCTGATTCGGGATTTCTAAAATTCGAAGTCGTTTCAGGACTTTCCAGCTGTTTCAGGACTTTCCAACTGATTCGGGATTTCTAAAATTCCAAGTTGTTTCAGGACTTTCCAGCTGTTTCAGGACTTTCCAACTGTTTCAGGACTTTTAATTTTTGATTTCGGCAGCAAGTACGAGAGCTGGACACTTTGGGAATCCGATTTTAACCGGAGAAACGGTCTCTTAAAGCTAAGGGAATGATTTGGAGAGGAAAAGAAAGGTAAAAATGATGAGAACACATAGAATTCTGTTAAATTATATCATTTATTGCCATAGATTTACATTATACAAGGCTTGAATACTTATACATGTCAGAAGTATCAGGTGGTCAGCAGTGGTCGGCAGGGGTCAGCAAGGGATAGCAGGGGTCAGCAGGGGGCAGCAGAGGCAAGCAGAGACCAGCAGGAGCAAGCAGGAACACGTAGTAATCGTTACACCTTGTCGGAAGTATCAGGAGTGGTCAGCAGCGGTCAGCAGAGGCCAGCAGATGCCAGCAGAGGCCATCAGAGGGATGTAGAGGCATCTAGATGCATGTAGAGGCATGTAGAGACCAGCAGGAGCAAGCAGGAACACATAGTAATTGTTATACGTTGTCGGAAGTATCAGCAGCGGTCAGCAGGGGATAGCAGAGGCCAGCAGAGGCCATCAGAGGGATGTAGAGGCATCTAGATGCATGTAGAGGCATGTAGAGACCAGCAGGAGCAAGCAGTAACACTTAGTAATCGTTATACCTTGTCAGAAGTATCAGGAGTGGTCAGCAGCGGTCAGCAGAGGCAGGCAGAGGCCAGCAGAGGCCAGCAGAGGCCAGCATATGCCAGCAGAGTCATGTAGAGGCATGTAGAGACCAGTAGGAGCAAGCAGTAACACTTAGTAATCGTTATACCTCGTCAGAAGTATCAGGAGTGGTCAGCAGCGGTCAGCAGGGGCGAGCAGAGGCCAGCAGAGGCCATCAGAGGGATGTAGAGGCATCTAGATGCATGTAGAGGCATGTAGAGACCAGTAGGAGCAAGCAGTAACACTTAGTAATCGTTATACCTTGTCAGAAGTATCAGGAGTGGTCAGCAGCGGTCAGCAGAGGCGAGCGGAGGCATCTGGATGCATTTAGAGGCATGTAGAGACCAGCAGGTATAGTAGGTTGTCAGTATCAGAAGTGGTCAGCAGCTATATGCCAGCAGAGGGATGTAGAGGCATCTAGATGCATGTAGAGGCATGTAGAGACCAGCAGGAGCAAGCAGTAACACATAGTAATCGTTATACCTTGTCAGAAGTATCAGGAGTGGTCAGCAGCGGTCAGCAGAGGCCAGCAGAGGGATGTAGAGGCATCTAGATGCATTTAGAGGCATGTAGAGACCAGCAGGAGCAAGCAGTAACACATAGTAATCGTTATACCTTGTCAGAAGTATCAGGAGTGGTCAGCAGCGGTCAGCAGAGGCCAGCAGTGGCCAGCAGAGGGATGCAGAGGCATGCAGAGACCAGCAGGGGCAAGCAGTAGCCCGTAGTAGTCGTTACACGTTGTCAGAAGTATCAGAAGTCGTCAGCAGCGGTCAGCAGTGGCCAGCGGAGGACTGTAGGAAAATTGAAAAGTACATTTAGTCGTGCCTTATACTTCGGGTAAAAAGGGGTATAACTAGGTAAAACAATTTTATGACATTACCTGTTAACTCGAGTTAGCCACCAGTAAAGGCATGTAGAGATCAGCAATGATCAGCAGAGGCCAACCGAGGTTGGCAGAAGTCAGTCGTAATTGTTATACGATGTCAGAAATATAAGCGGAGGTCAGGAGAGGCTGGCGGTAACCAGTAGTAATCGTTATACGTTGTCGGAAGTATCAGGTGTGGTCAGCAGTGGCCAGCAGAAGCCAGCAGAGGCTGCGAGAGGCTGGCAGTAGCCGGCAGTAATGGTTATACGTTGCCAGATGTATCAGAAGCGATATCTGAAATGATATACATATGTACGCTCAGACATAGGAATAATGAAAAAGAATTTATTTTTGTTCAATAATTCAAATATGATCGGGGGGTCTTAAAACGTGTATTTCACTAAATTTTTGTTCGTTATAGTACCTTGCTTATGCTCGTCTACATACATAGGTCGGAAAGTAAAAAATACCTGGGCAGTCGAGACTTGGAATCGTATGCCATTGACGCGAGATCGAATCTCACTTGTTCAAGAGCGAGAAGGCAAATGTGCCTTCCTCTCTCGACTCCCGCGAGACGGCCCGAAGTTACTTCGGGCAGCTTCGGAGAATCGAGAGAGAGGGCATGCGTCAGTTTGCCTTTGTCGACTCTCCGTAACTCCACGAGCTCACGCATGCGTGATCTGGCATAGTGTGAGTAGTGCACTCGGTGCTCGATCTAGCATCACTGCTACGTAGTTACTTTATAGGGATGCCTAGGGATATACGGTATTACCACTAAAGACACGTGTTCCTTCTACCAGAGCTTCGTTTGATCTAATTTTAATTGGAAAAATTCGATCAATACAGAAATGGAAATAAAACAATTTTAATCTTTCATTATTACATCGATACAATGTAACAGCAATTTAAATTTAAATTGTGAAAATGATCGATTCGATCATGAGGGACAGAAAGTTCCATTGACTATCTGGTCTATGTTGTACCTCGTTCGTGGTTTCGGTAAGTTTTCCGATTTATTTGAAAATACCTATATGCACTGTTATTTTAATATTATTTTTAATTAATAACCACTTTACTATAATTTGCGCACACCTGATTCGAACAGTTTTTGATTACAGAGTGCGAAGATCCTTTATAATTTTTTTTATATAAATTTAACCTCTGCAAGTGTTAAATGTGGATTTTTGAGAAGTTTATCGTCAAGCTACGACGAGGTTAAGTATCGTGGGAACATTATAAGATTTTATTACGCGACATATTATTGTACAACAAACAAATATGAGCGAGACGTCTGAAACGCAGAACAAAGATATCGGTTCGGCGGTTATAACGGAACAAGAACGAGAGTTGGCGCAAAATGCGCATTCTGAATTTCAGAAGGGAGCATACGTTAGCTGTTTGTCACATTTAAACAAACTAGAAACTCTCAGGCCCAAAGACTTGAAAGTAATGCATAATAAAGTTGTAGCGGAGTGCTATAAAAACGACTTGAAGAAAACAGAATTGTTAAGGAAGAGTCTGAACGCGATATGTGGTCAAATGTCTACGACTGATATGACTGAAACTATAGACGACATAGAGAAATGCGTTATGAGGTATAATCAAGCGGTTATATTATACCATACGAGACAATATAGCGCTGCGCTTCAAATTATGAACAGATTATTCGCTTTTATAGAACCTATGGGTACGTAAAGAGTAACGAATAACGAATATACCGATGAATTGATCGGTATTGTTATGTAATTTTCTTTTTTAGAAGAATCGCTTGCGCATAAAGTTTGTCTCCTTCTGATAGAATTGCATATAGCGACGGATCAACCGGAAGCAGCGTTGTCCTTAATTAATTATATAGAAAATCAGCTCATATCTACGGATAATTCTAAAATTACTCCCGTCGATAAAGAGGGCATAATGAAATCAATGAAGGAGCAAAAGGAACAGAAAAAAGAGGTGGACGTAGTCACCGATGCGTTCAAGATAAAATTATTGAAATGCAAAGCTAGAATATATCTCATGATGCATCAATTGAAACTGTGCAAAAGGGAATGGAAAACGCTAGTTTCCTTGGGTACACCCGTAGTAAGAATTATTAAATCATTTCCGTCAAGTCTGTTTCTCTATTTCACTTAAAATCTTCCTTTTTTTTTCCAGAATATATCAACTGTATTTTTAAAAGCTAACCTCGAATATTTAAGAGGAAATTACAAAAAAGCTATCAAGCTGCTGAACTCTGTAACGTCAGAGAATTTAGATTTCAAGTACGTTCATAATTGTTTTACGAGTTGTTTAATGTCGATGAATCGAAATCGAAGGAAAATGAGAAATGTTTCGAGTTACAGAACCTCTGTCTTGTTAAGGTTTCGAGGCGTAGAAAAGTTTTGATATTCGGAGGTATCTGAGAGAATGTAGTTACGATGATTGAAAATAGAATATAAAATAGAGCGCAATGACAGCTGCGTTGTAGAGTTTAAATCTGCGTCGAACAGTTAACTTTTGTTTACTTTCTGAATTATCAAGGTTTCGCGAAAGGAAATGAATAAAATTTCAACACGGAGGCTTTCAGCTTAAAGAGATCTATCGAGGTCCAATTGTGCTTAGAATTATCAGTACGTTGCGTTGATAATATTTTTATTAATTTTAGAACGTGTGGTGAGTCTCCCGCTGTTTTGTATTACAATAATATGGCGTGTTTGCATCTTTCGATGGGTAAACCGAATTTAGCTTGCTTTTATTTACGAAAAGCTTTACACGAAAACAAATGTACATTAGAAAGCGTACAGGCCAAAGACAGCGGTGAGCATAACAGTTAATTTCAGATACAAAAAATGTCTATTAATGAGAAACGATTTTAGATCCTTTGTCATCGCAACCATTATATACACTCAGTGGGAATAGGCATTACGAGTTAATGTATAGTTTGGGTGTGTCGTTATTGCACGCAGGCCAAGCAACGGCTGCCTTCGATTGTTTCATGGAAGCTGCTCAAAAGCTTCATAATAATCCCAAACTTTGGCTGAGGATCGCAGAGTGTTGTATTTACTGTCACAAACCGGTAAGTTCGTCCATTACGTGTTATAATATTTTGGGAAACAAGAGTATCATTTTCAGACGAACGAAGTCGATTTCAATATTCCAAAACGAAGGAAGGATTTGGTGCAGAAAGTTATCGGCTCTGGAATTTATAGAAAAATTATTCTGGCGTCTTCCCTTTCCAAGGATACTAAGTATCATTCGGAAGGTTTTCCTTCCGCTATACCACAAGTAACTTTAGAGTTCGCATCGCTCTGTTTAAAGAATGCACTATTTTTATTACCAAACGAACCGAATGTTCCAATCACAACGATTGCTAGTCCGCAAACAGTACCTTTGTCGCTGACAGCTGGGCATAATCTAGGTATGCAATTTATACTCTTAAATGATGCAAAGATACTCTTTGAATATGATTATTATTGTTAATAATTAAAAGGATAATTCTTTAGGTGCTCAATACTCAACTTTGATATCGCAAGTAACAGCTGTCGAAGCATTAAACTTGAAAATCAGTGTTCTAGCCGCAACAGCTTACGTGTGTTTATGTCTGGGCGATTATGTTATAGCGCTTGAGCATGCCAAGTCGCTATTAAACATCAATAAGTTACCCGGGGCATACAGAATGTTGGGAAACCTTTACGCTGCTGAAAGTTTGATATTCATGGATAAAATCAGCGAAGCAATCGACTATCTTAAACTAGAAAACATTCAAGACTTGAATACTTTCGTACCTATTCCTGAAACGCAGGATAAAGACAAGGAAAAAGTCGATGAGGTTATCTCGAAACCCATAAAAAGTGTGAATCTAATTTAAAACCTTTGATTCTCTCGTAAAGGTGTTATTTGTATTTGAAGTGATTATTATGTTTTACAGCGTGGTACCCAACAACCGTTCCTACAGGCATCGCAGTACTTCACTATAATTTAGCTGTGGCTTATGCAATTCGCGGTGAACTTGATAAATCTGGAGAAATCTTGAAACAGGTAATCGGTAAACTTATAATCGAAGTAGTAGATCAAATGTGTTGTATTATTTGAACGTTTGGATAATATTGGATCTTTTAGGTTTGGATGTCGAAGGGTCCAGATTGCGATGTTCCCATCCACGTAATAATGTTAGCGTTATACATAGAATTGCAACTAGGTAATATCAATAACATTTCCATGACATTTTTTACGCGATTTTATTTATTTTTCGTGTCCACAGGTCATGCAGATATCTCGAGGTCGATAATAAAGCAACATTGCCCGCAGTACCGTTGACGATTAATTTACGAAGAGGTTATGATCGAAATGAACGAATTTATGTAAATTTTTTTCGTAATGTAAATAAATATGAAATGTATAAAATTTACGATTCTTTTCCTACGTTTTTTTTTAACCTACAATTCGTATGCATTTTCAAATTTACGAACGCAATTCTTTTACTTCTAGACAATGAAAGGTGTTTGGAATTTTAAGTTTTTATAATTAGAAAATAACTTTCTGCATTTTCGAAAATATTTTTAATGACATGATTTATATTGTTCTATGTGTTCTGGAAAATAGGATGAAGTTTCGTTGAATATTTAAATTCGCGACGATGAATGAATCTCGCAGAAATTTATTTGAGAAACTCGAGTCGTGTTGTAAACACGCGAAATGATTTCCCCGATTGTTAGTGGAAGTGAGCTTACTTACATGTATTGGGGGGGGCCTCTGGCCCGTAATATGGTCATGGCCGTCTAGGCGAATCACCCCAGGGCCTTATACTGGACCTTACGCTGACTAACACAAATCCAGCGGTTCTCCATTGTTGGTTATTACACGTGGTATCGTATATTTCTCCTATTTGATATGTACGATCGGTAACAAGACGTAATCGTTTCCTGAAACCGTGTACGAGTACTTGATACGTAATGAACCGTACAATTATTCACCGTGGACAACACGTTCGTACAATGTTAGTTAGGTTATCGCGATTTTGTAATTAACTATAGCCCCCGTACGGCAGGAAACATTATAGCAATACTTTTGCACAAGATTTGAAATATTTAACACTAGAAAGACTGAAACTTAGTATATACCTATATTGCCCAAAAGCAGTCAAAATTACTGCATCGTGAAAGAATAACTAATGTGTAAAGAAATTTGTTTAAAATTAATTTTTAATATTATGTTATAATATTATGAATTTAGGGCGCAGAAATAAAATAAACAACTTGTTAGAACAAGTATCACTGCATAAAGATTCGAATAACAAGTATTACTTTAGCTTATTGAGAAACTGTAATTTATCAATAGGTCTGGGTTAGGTCTGGATTAGATCTGAGTTAGGTCTGGGTTAGGTCTGGGTTAGGTCTGGATTAGATCTGGGTTAGGTCTGGATTAGATCTGGATTAGATCTGGGTTAGGTCTGGATTAGATCTGGGTTAGGTCTGGGTTAGGTCTGGGTTAGGTCTGGGTTAGGTCTGGGTTAGGTCTGGGTTAGGTCTGGGTTATGTCTGGGTTAGGTCTGGGTTAGGTCTGGGTTAGGTCTGGGTTCGTTCTGGGTTAGGTCTGGGTTATGTCTGGGTTAGGACTGGGTTAGGTCTGGGTTATGTCTGGGTTAGGTCTGGGTTAGGTCTGGGTTAGGTCTGGGTTAGGTCTGGGTTAGGTCTGGGTTAGGTCTGGGTTAGGTCTGGGTTATGTCTGGGTTAGGTCTGGGTTAGGTCTGGGTTAGGTCTGGGTTAGATCTGGGTTAGGTCTGGATTTATAGATAACCTTATTACCCCAGGGAATAGATTTATTTTGTTTTAAATAGATTTAACCCAGACCTAACCCAGACCTAATCCAGACCTAACCCAGACCTAACCCAGACCTAAACCAGACCTAACCCAGATCTAATTCAGATCTAATCCAGACCTAACCCAGAGCTAACTCAGATCTAATCCAGACCTAACCCAGACCTAACCCAGACCTAAACCAGACCTAACCCAGATCTAATTCAGATCTAATCCAGACCTAACCCAGACCTAACTCAGATCTAATCCAGACCTAACCCAGACCTAACTCAGATCTAACTCAGATCTAATCCAGACCTAACCCAGACCTAACCCAGATCTAATCCAGACCTAACCCAGACCTAACTCAGATCTAATCCAGACCTAACCCAGACCTAACTCAGATCTAACTCAGATCTAATCCAGACCTAACCCAGACCTAACCCAGATCTAATTCAGATCTAATCCAGACCTAACCCAGAGCTAACTCAGATCTAACTCGAATCTTATCCAGACCTAACCCAGATCTAACTCAGATCTAATCCAGACCTAACCCAGACCTAACCCAGATCTAATTCAGATCTAATCCAGACCTAACCCAGAGCTAACTCAGATCTAACTCGAATCTTATCCAGACCTAACCCAGACCTAACCCAGATCTAATCCAGACCTAACCCAGATCTAATCCAGACCTAACCCAGACCTAACTCAGATCTAACTCAGATCTAATCCAGACCTAACCCAGATCTTTTTCTTTTCGTTGAAAATTTAGGCATTCCTACCTTACCGATTTTCCACAAAAATTCAATTCTTCCTTTTTAATAAATTTGGTTGGCGCTGTATAGAAAAGTTTCTTAATACTTTTTTGCAGGTATCCATGAACTCTAGTCCCCCCCAAAATTTCAATAAAATATATTCACTATTGTAGGAGTTATGGCTGTTTGAAAATTGGTCGAGTTTTTTTAATTTTGCGGAGTGAAGGAATAACTTTTCGAATATTTTTGGAATTTCCACATATTCTTCGCCCAAATACGCGTTGTTTGCATTTTGAAACATTAGAATCGTCCAATCCGTTCGGGAGTTATGACATTTTAAAGATTCGCATGAAATTTCAGGGAAGCCTCACATTAGATTTTCGGGGAGGAATTTTTTTCTCGAAACTGGGTAGGATTTCGGGGGTATGTGTATTCACCAAAAATGTTTGCAATCAACCCCAGCAGCTAAAAATAATTTTTTCGGAACGATTTGAAATGATTTTTCTTAAAAATACGTCTCTGATTTTTAATAAATTCGTTTGAATTTTTCCCAGGTGAAAAATTGTTACAGATGTATATTTTATTGAAATATTAACAAAATGAGATTTGTATTTAATCGAAGATAAGTACTCGCGAGTAATCATAGCTGGTTGAACAATGGGAGAAAAATAAACGATTGGATTGGAATGGAAGATTAATCTGGAGACTTCAATGCTTCCTCTGTCGAAGAGGAAGGTTCCTCGTCGCGAGTGCGACAGCCATATTGTTCACCTTCTTTCTGTAAATTCCTTATCGAAGTTAATTGCCATTTACGATGCACTTATTGTTATTTTCATTAGAACAACAATTAGAATTATTTTCTTTTTTTGCTGATATTTTGCTGATATTCTAAGCTAGAATTAAATTTTAATATTGCTAAAATATGATTAAAATATGATGATTATAATTACCTCGAAATATTTCAAGAAACATTTCCAACGAGAAGTATATAATACTAATACATTCGAAATAGAAATACTATAAAAATAGAAAAATGTATATCAAAGTGATTGATCAGCACATTTATTCTATTCTGCATGTAAAAAGAATATTTTGAATATTTTTAAATATTGCAGTAATGTATCTGGAATATTTTCAAGAGGATATTTTTTTTTCTGCAATATTTTGAATGCTCATAATATTTATAAAATATACAATATATTTGTACAGAATGTTTGTAAGATTATTGTGCATTTTTTATTTAAAAAATAGCGATCCCTGAAGATCGTTGCATGGATAATTGTCGAGCAGTTATTTCCGTTAAAAATTCCGCGATTTACGATCGATCCAAGGCGCGGCTGTACAATGCGTATTCTCGTGAAAGAAAAAAATGAATGTTTTAACAATTACACAGTCTGGAAATTTGCGGCGATCACGCGTGTCCGTGGAGCCGAAGCGGACTTGATAAATTTAAAATAAAATTGATCCGACCATTTGGCGCGCTGCCCTGACCCAGTTCCGAGTACTGTTCCCGTCTCCGGCGAACAAGATGACGACGCTACACGAGTGCCGAGGATCGCCTCGGGGGAATCACCGCCCTCCGCGTCGGAATCCTCGCGAACACTGGTGGAATCGAGTCGTTACGAAAAAGTGGTGTATGCCAAATTGAAGAAAAAAAAACGAATAAAGTTTCTATCAACAATATTTAAAAAAAAAAACATTATTTCTGTTTATAAAAAGTGGTTTCAACCACCACAAGGTAAAGGTAAATGTAAATTGTCTTACGATCGTGTGGACTGAAATTCAGTCTCTGAATAAATTGTAAATATTAAGAATATTGTTAAACAATACTAGGAAAAATACAAGGGCACGATGGGACTTATTATGACGATAATTTTAAAAACTTTATATTTATAAGATATGTAATTTGAGTGATACGTTTTTAGAATTTTTTTCAAATATGGTAATTTTGTGATAATTGGACAATTTTTAATTGGTCTCGATTTAAATGTATATTTATAAGATATCTATTTTGAGTGAATTTTAGAATTTTTGTTTATTCCAGTGTTCTTTTCTATGTATGCAGGGTGTTCAAAATAAGACGAAAATCATGAATATCAATTTGTTGACTTAGGTTTCGCTAAAAAGTTATTAAAAAATTAAATTAAAAAAATTCAAATAATTCTGAAAAAATTATTTCTAGTTGCGGGGGTCAATTACAATCATTTTTGGTGAATAGACATACTCGTGAAATCCTACGCATTTTCGAGAAAAAAATTCGAGAAGGTGTTGAAATTTTTCGACAAAAAGGAATTTTTCAAATCGTTCTAAAAAAATTATTTTCGGTTGCAGGGATCGATTACAATCATCTTTGGTCATTACACACACTCCCGAAATCCTACGCATTTTCGAGAAAAAAATTCGAGTAGGTGCAGAAATTTTCGGTGGAGAAAAAAAATTTCAAATCGTTTTGGAAAAATTATTTTCAGTTGCGGGGGTCAATTACAATCATTTTTGGTCATCACACATACTCGTGAAATCCTACGCATTTTCGAGAAAAAAATTCGAGAAGGTGTTGAAATTTTTCGACAAAAAGGAATTTTTCAAATCGTTCTAAAAAAATTATTTTCGGATGCAGGGATCGATTACAATCATTTTTGGTCATCACACATACTCCCGAAATCCTACGCATTTTCGAGAAAAAAATTCGAGAAGGTGCAGAAATTTTTTGCGAAAAAAAAAATTTCAAATCGTTTTGGAAAAATTATTTTCAGTTGCGGGGATCAATTACAATCATTTTTGGTGAATAGACATAACCCCGAAATCCTACCCACTTCCGAGAAAAAAATTCGGGAAGGTGTTGAAACTTTTAATATATAATAAACGGTTAATATATGAATTTTCAATATTAATTTGCATACAAATCAGTATAGAATAGGAAGTATAAAATGAAATATCTCAAGTAGTACGTTTTTTTACCAATTATCCCTATCTGTACAAATTAAATTCTACGCATTTTCGAGAAAAATTCGAGTGTTTAAATTTCAGTTTAAGAAGTTAAGTTATCTGTCTTGTAAAGTAATATATTGTATTTAGTGGTGTTATGCAAATTAGATTCTAATGACGTTTAGAAGAAAGTATCTAGTTCTCTAAATTTCAGTTTAAGTTAAGTTATTTTTGTTTTATAAGCTTGTAAAAAGTAATATATTGTATTTAGTGGTGTTATGCAAATTAGATTCTAATGACGTTTAGAAGAAAGTATCTAGTTCTCTAAATTTCAGTTTATGTTAAGTTATTTTTGTTTTATAAGCTTGTAAAAAGTAATATATTGTATTTAGTGGTGTTATGCAAATTAGATTCTAATGACGTTTAGAAGAAAGTATCTAGTTCTCTAAATTTCAGTTTAAGTTAAGTTATTTTTGTTTTATAAGCTTGTAAAAAGTAATATATTGTATTTAGTGGTGTTATGCAAATTAGATTCTAATGACGTTTAGAAGAAAGTATCTAGTTCTCTAGAATTTCAGTTTAAGTTAAGTTATTTTTTGTTTTATAAGCTTTGTAAAAAGTAATATATTGTATTTAGTGGTGTTATGCAAATTAAATTCTAATGGCGTTTAGAAGAAAGTATCTAGTTCTCTAAATTTCAGTTTAAGTTAAGTTATTTTTGTTTTATAAGCTTGTAAAAAGTAATATATTGTATTTAGTGGTGTTATGCAAATTAGATTCTAATTACGTTTAGAAGAAAGTATCTAGTTCTCTAAATTTCAGTTTAAGTTAAGTTATTTTTGTTTTATAAGCTTGTAAAAAGTAATATATTGTATTTAGTGGTGTTATGCAAATTAGATTCTAATTACGTTTAGAAGAAAGTATCTAGTTCTCTAAATTTCAGTTTAAGTTAAGTTATTTTTGTTTTATAAGCTTGTAAAGTAATATATTGTATTTAGTGGTGTTATGCAAATTAGATTCTAATTACGTTTAGAAGAAAGTATCTAGTTCTCTAAATTTCAGTTTAAGTTAAGTTATTTTTGTTTTATAAGCTTGTAAAAAGTAATATATTGTATTTAGTGGTGTTATGCAAATTAGATTCTAATGACGTTTAGAAGAAAGTATCTAGTTCTCTAAATTTCAGTTTAAGTTATTTTTGTTTTATAAGCTTGTAAAAAGTAATATATTGTATTTAGTGGTGTTATGCAAATTAGATTCTAATGACGTTTAGAAGAAAGTATCGTGTTTAGTGGTATTTATTTGTGTGCTCGAGGGCCCTGAGTATACAAATTGAATTTAACGAGAGATTAGCAAATTTGATTACCAGATGGAATTATCTGAAGACCCTTGCCGCCTGTAGATCACAAATCTTGTGCTGTCTACAGGCATGAATAGGATCACGTCGCGTCAATAAACATCATTAAAGGCTGAACAGTGAATGACACGCGTTGGTTCAAGAATTCTGATTGAAAATCGCTCGGATAGAGTGGACCTTGTTTAATTGTTCTTCAAGAATACCGAGACGAACAAAGATACAAGATAGAAACGTTTGCATTCAATTATAAGATCCTTCCTAGAGACCTCGATAACGTCGTGATTATAAATGTCTGCTTATTGATTTCTTTTTAAAGTAAGCGATTGCAGGTGATTAATAAACGTCTTAATAAATGATATGTCGGTTTGCAGACCTTTCCCAGAGTTTTTCTTCTCCAGGCAAACAACCGATCAATCTTTCGCTTGAACGATACATTTTATAATTTCACACCTCCTCCAGCGTGATATGTAATAAATTGCGTGTACAAGTATGTTTTAGAATCTGGAACATTTAAATTCTAGTTATTATATTAGTTACTTTTTCGATGATTGAGGAACGTTTGTAGAAAACAATTTTAATTGTCGAAGTTGGAAAAATTTGATTTTTTCCGTAAAATATTCTACGTGTCAATGGGAATTGTATATATCTCTTTGTATTTTTCCAGAACGATTTGAAATTTTTTTTTTTCGCCGAAAAATTTGGGCACCCTTTGTCGATTTTTCTTGGAAATTCGTTTTTCATTTTTAGCAATCTTGTTTGACGCCTCGCAGAAAAGTTGTCTAATACTTTTTTGTAGGTACCAATAACCTCTATTTCAGAAAAAAGTTTCATTGAAATATATTCACTATTGTAGGAGTTATGGTCGTTTGAAGTTTAGACCATTTTTATGAAGTTTTTTTTCAGTTTACGGTATTAAGGAACAACTTTTCGAATATTTTTGCAATTTCTATATATTCTTCATCAAAATACGCGTTGTTTGCCGTTTGAAACATTAAAATCGTCCAATCCGTTCAGGAGTTATGATTTTTTAAAGATTCACATGAAATTTTGGGGGACCATTTCAAGCCTCAGATTAGATTTTTGGTAAGGAATTTTTTTCTCGAAAGTGGATAGGATTTCGAGGTTATGTCTATTCACCAAAAATGATTATAATTGACCCCTGCAACAAAAAATAATTTTTTTAGAACAATTTGAAATTTTTTAATTTTGTCAACAAACATACCTTCTCCAATTTTTTTCTAGAAAATGCGCAGGATTTCGAAGATATGTTTGTAGACCAAAAATGCTTATAATTGACCCTTACAACCAAATATAATTTTTTTATAACAATTTGAAATTTTTTAATTTTGTCAACAAACACACCATTCTCAATTTTTTTTTTAGAAAATGCGCAGGATTTCGCGAGTATGTCTATTGACAAAAAATGCTTATAATTGTCCCCTGCAACCAAAAATAATTTTTTTATAACAATTTGAAATTTTTTAATTTTGTCAACAAACATACCTTCTCGAATTTTTTTCTAGAAAATGCGCAGGATTTCGAAGATATGTTTGTAGACCAAAAATGCTTATAATTGACCCCTGCATCCAAAAATAATTTTTTTAGAACAATTTGAAATTTTTTAATTTTGTCAAAAAATTTCACATTTTCTCGAATTTTTTTCTAGAAAATGCGCAGGATTTCGTGGATATGTCTGTCGACCAAAAATGCTTATAATTGACCCCTGCAACCAAAAATAATTTTTTTATAACAATTTGAAATTTTTTAATTCTGCCAAAAAATTTCACATTTTCTCGAATTTTTTTCTCGAAAATGGGTAGGATTTCGTGGATATGTCTGTCGACCAAAAATGCTTATAATTGACCCTTACAACCAAATATAATTTTTTTATAACAATTTGAAATTTTTGAATTTTGTCAAAAAATTTCACATTTTCTCGAATTTTTTTCTCGAAAATGGGTAGGATTTCGGGGATATGTTTGTTAACCAAAAATGATTACAATTAACCCCTGCAACCAAAAATAATTTTTTTAGAACGATTTGAAATTTTTTAATTCTGTCAAAAAATTTCACTTTTTCTCGAATTTTTTTCTAGAAAATGCGCATGATTTCGGATGTATGTATGTTGACCAAAAATGCTTATAATTGACCCTTCCAAACAAAAATAATTTTTTTAGAACGATTTGAAATTCTGTAATTTTGTCAAAAAATTTCACAATTTTTATTTTTTTCTAGAAAATGCGCAGGATTTCGGGGATATGTCTGTCGACCAAAAATGCTTATAATCGACCCCTACAGCCATAAATAATTTTTTCAGACACCTACCCCCCTGTCGATTTTTCTTAAAAATACGTTTTTGATTTTTGATTTTGGTTGACGCTGTACGGAAAAGTTGAATAATACTTTTTTGTAGGTATCCACGAGCTCTACATTCAGACTAAATTTCAATGAGATCCATTCACTATTATAGAAGTTATGGCCGTTTAAAAACTGGACCATGTTTATAGGGTTTTTCTAATTTTACATATTTTTTGTATTATTAGACGTTTTAGCCAATTTTCGAAAGGCAAATCAATAAATATTAATTTTCTTATTACATTAACTAAAAACTGATCATTCTTCCTCTTCAATACGTCGTACACACATCGTGGAAAGTTCCAGGACGAATCAAGTGTACAGATAAGTCAAGGACTTAGGCCATTGTTCCACCAAACCGACACAACGACGCCACGACCAAAAAAAAAAAAAAAAATGAATATGGTGGGCGAGGTGTATGAATAAAATATAAAGTTACGCTCGTACAGTCTAAAACCAGCCAAGAATATTCATAACAATTTAAAGAAATGCTACGAAACGATTAAAAAAATAATAGAAAGCAACAAATCAATATTTAAAATTGTTAAAACTATCTTACTTTCATTGTGCACAAAATATTACTATTTAATAAACGCTTAGAAGAGAAAGTCTATTTTTGTAACTTTAGTAACAATTGTGTCTAAAAATACTTGTCGTATATGATTAAATTATAAATAGACATTGTATTATACTTAATTTATTTAATCTAACCTGATGATTAATATATTGATATATTTAATCTAATGTGATAATTAATATGTTAGTATATTTAATCTAATTTGATAGTTAATATATTGTAGGGGTCTTGGCGGAACTCGTAACGTTCGTGCTTCCCACCAAACTGTCCAGGGTTCGAATCCCCATGGATAGGACTCCCCGAGGAAAATTTCAATTTTCCATTTTTCTTCGAATATATTGATATAATTTAATCTAATGTGATAGTTAATATATTGATATATTTAATCCAATGTGATAATTAATATATTAATATATTTAATCTAATGTGATAATTAATATGTTAGTATATTTAATCTAATTTGATAGTTAATATATTGTAGGGGTCTTGGCGGAACTAGTAACGTTCGTGCTTCCCACCAAACTGTCCAGGGTTCGAATCCCCATGGATAGGACTCCTAAGGAAAATTTCAATTTTCCATTTTTCTTCGAATATATTGATATAATTTAATCTAATGTGATAATTAATATATTGATATATTTAATCTAATGTGATAATTAATATATTTAATCCAATGTGATAATTGATATATTGATATATTTGATCCAATGCAATAATTATTGATGATATTAACAAAATCTATAATTGAAGGTTATAGATGAATCATGAAGGGGTTATACGAATCTATGCTAAGGATAAATGTGTGCATTTTATGATAAACACATTGTACTATTTCCATTGTAATATGCATATCTCCTCGTTACAGATATTATTCCCGGCGGGTCTTTGCCATTCTGCTTATGTCACGAGCCTCTCAAAAGGTTGTCTTTTGAAATATCGCCTCGAGGTAGAATACTCGAACCACGCATCGAGTACTATAACACAAGCTATATTCACAGAGTGTTTTAACACGAACCTAAATACAGAATTTAATTTTTTGTCTAATCGATAAATTACGTACGTTATTTCAGTCTTCTACAATTTATTTTAAGCTCAAACAATCATGTTTTGTATACTCATACAAAAATCAAATTATATTATCAAACGTTTGTTTGTTTCGAATATTTTTTTTTTTTTAAATTCTCATTCCAAGTTTGAAGTAAAGGTCCAAACTTATAAAGAAATGATTTCTTTTTTTTATAAATGACGATCTATACTCTGAAAGGTCCGGAACGACACTTACGCAATACACGAAGCCATAAACGTAAAGAGGGTTACGCGCTGATCCGTAAAATACTTTTACGTAAATGTTAATCCAATATTTTTGTTCGTAGTCGACTTTTTTGGCCTTTGTTCCTCGTTCTAAAACACAAATCTAAAATCGATTGCACTTGAAAAGAAAAATGGCGATTCAGGTCTACTTGTAGATACATATATACATTATATGTGTAATTATTGAGCATTAAATACAGAGATTCAATTGAGTTTTCATAGCAATCAGAAATATATAATTTTGCTAATTTTACAAAATTGAATGCAAATAAAAATTTTCAATTTGGTTTAAATAACCAAACTTTTATTTCATTAAAGAATATAAATTTTCTTGTAATTCATGAAATCAACAACATGATGAGCTTTTATAATGCATAGTTAACACAAGAAATAATATAAATGTACTGATATTATTTAAATATTTATTTGAATGCTTTTTAAGCAAGAATGTTTATAATATTATTTAAAATAAATTGTATTTTAACCTTTGACCAATAATTCTGAATAAAATGGACGTTCATTTGAGATAACGATAAAATAAATTAACAATTAATCTCGTTTTCAATGTTTCAGTTACAGAGCAATATTATTCTTCTTACGAAATGATTAATCCCAGCTTTTCAATATTTCTCATTCTCATTAGTATACAGGGTGTTCGGCCACCTCTAGCAAAAATTTTAATGAGCGATAGTAGAGGCCAAAATAAGACGAAAATCAAGAATACCAATTTGTTGATGGAAGCTTCGTTAAAAAGTTATTAACAATTAAATTCAACAATTTCAAATCGTTCTGGAAAAATTATTTTCGGTCGCGGGGGTCGACTACAATCATTTTTGGTGAGTACACATACCTCCGAAATCCTATCTAATTTCGAGAAAAAAATTCGAGCAGATACTGAAATTTTTAGACGAAATTAAGAAATTTCAAATCGTACTAAAAAAATTGTATTTAGTTACAGGGGTCAATTACAAGTATTTTTGGTGAAGAGACATACCCCTGAAATCCTACCCACTTTCGAGAAAAAAATTCGAGTAGATACTGAAATTTTTAGACGAAATTAAGAAATTCCAAATCGTACTAAAAAAATTGTATTTAGTTACAGGGGTCAATTACAAGCATTTTTGGTAATTAGACACACCCCCGGAATCTTATGCAGTTTCGAGAAAAAAATTCGAGAAAGTACTGAATGTTTTGGGTGAAATTAAAAAATTTCAAATCGTCCTGGAAAAAATATTTTCAATTGCAGGGGTCGGTTACAAGCATTTTTGGTCGAAAGACATACCCCCGAAATCCTACTCAGTTCTGAGAAAAAAATTCCTTACCGAAAATATAATTTCTAGCCGGAAAAGTCTGCCCGAATTTTCATGCGAATCTTTAAAATTTCATAACTTCTGAACGGATTGGCCGATTTTAATGTTTCAAAAACCAAACAACGCGTATTTTAGCGGAGAATATGTAGAAATTCTAACAATATTGAGAAAGTTGTTTCTTGACACCGTAAAATGAAAAAAAAACCCCCCTAAAAATTGTCCAATTTTCAAACGGCCATAACTCCTACAATAGTAAAGGTATCTCGTTGAAATTTTGAGAGGACGTAGAGCCCACGGGTAGCTACAAAAAAGTATTGGACAACTTTTCTGTAGAGCGTCAAACAAAATTACTAAAAATCAAAAACGAATTTCTAAGAATAATCGACAAGGAGGTGGATGCCTAACTAAAAAAAAAAATTCAAATCTTGCTGGAAAAAATATTTTCAATTGCAGGGGTCAATTATAATCATTTTTGGTCGAAAGACATACCCCCGAAATCCTACTCAGTTCTGAGAAAAAAATTCCTTACCGAAAATATAATTTCTAGCCGGAAAAGTCTGCCCGAATTTTCATGCGAATCTTTAAAATTTCATAACTTCTGAACGGATCGGCCGATTTCAATGTTTCAAACGGCAAACAACGCGTATTTTGGCGAAGAATATGTAGAAATTCTAACAATATTCGAAAAGTTGTTTCTTGACACCGTAAAATGAAAAAAAAGCCCCTAAAAATGGTCCAATTTTCAAACGGCCATAACTCCTACAATAGTAAAGGTATCTCGTTGAAATTTTGAGAGGACGTAGAGCCCACGGGTAGCTCCAAAAAAGTATTGGGCAACTTTTCTGTAGAGCGTCAAACAAAATTACTAAAAATCAAAAACGAATTTCTAAGAATAATCGACAAGGAGGTGGATGCCTAACTAAAAAAAGATTTCAAATCTTTCTGGAAAAAATATTTTCAATTGCAGGGGTCAATTATAATCATTTTTGGTCGAAAGACATACCCCCGAAATCCTACTCAGTTCTGAGAAAAAAATTCCTTACCGAAAATATAATTTCTAGCCGGAAAAGTCTGCCCGAATTTTCATGCGAATCTTTAAAATTTCATAACTTCTGAACGGATTGGCCGATTTTAATGTTTAAAAAACCAAACAACGCGTATTTTGATGGAGAATATGTAGAAATTCTAACAATATTGAAAAAGTTGTTTCTTGACACCGTAAAATGAAAAAAAAAACCCCTAAAAATTGTCCAATTTTCAAACGGCCATAACTCCTACAATAGTAAAGGTATCTCGTTGAAATTTTGAGAGGACGTAGAGCCCACGGGTAGCTACAAAAAAGTATTGGACAACTTTTCTGTAGAGCGTCAAACAAAATTACTATAAATCAAAAACGAATTTCTAAGAATAATCGACAAGGAGGTGGATGCCTAACTAAAAAAAAAAATTCAAATCTTGCTGGAAAAAATATTTTCAATTGCAGGGGTCGGTTACAAGCATTTTTGGTTATTAGACACACCCTCGATTTCCTGCCCACTTTCGTGAAAAAAAATAGAGAAGGTGTGAAATTATTCGAGAAAATTAAAAAATTGCAAATCGTTGTGGAAAAATTATTTTCGGTTGTAGGGTTCGATTACAGTCATTTTTGGTGAATAGACATACCCCGAAATCTTGCGCATTTTCGAGAAAAAAATTCAGTAAGGGCGGCACTTTAAACGTTAATAACTTTTTAACGAAGCTTCCATCAACAAATTGGTATTCTTGATTTTCGTCTTATTTTGGCCTCTACTATCGCTCATTAAAATTTTTGCTAGAGGTGGCCGAACACCCTGTATATTTTTTTTTAAACAATTACTAAGGTTAATTTAGAATATTATACCATAACAGAAATTGTTCCGATATACCAAATTCCGATTGCTTCGAATCAGCTTGTCAATATTAATATTTTAATTGATTTGAAACAAAATACAAAAATACTATTTCAAATTGTTTTATCAAATAAAAAAAATTAAAAATAGAAATTAATCCTGCTATGAAAACTCATTGCACAGTGACCGAATGCTTCCAATTGCGATTACAGTGATGAACACACTGTCAAATACTAAAAATATGTAAAATATTAAAATTGTTTTTATTTAAATAGAATTTGAATCTCGTTTTTCTAAAAATAACTAAACCGATCGTGGAACGATATTGGTAAACATAAATAGAAAATGGTGATTCCTATACACGGAAGAATGAATTCTAGAGGAGATTACGCTTCTAGCGACAGGTGGTATTCGAAATAGAGGAGACGTGAGGACGAGGATGAAGAACGAACCCTTTCGATCCGACAACGAATAACCCTGCGCGTATCTTCGTCCTTCCCCCACCACAGGTATGGCCATACATGGCACCAGCCGCACTTGACCTATATCTTATTATGCTGTCGGCGTCCGGATGCGATGCGAAACGTGAATAAGCCTGGCGGGTCTCTTCGAGGTTGCTGGAGGTTCACCACCACCCATAAAGAAATCCTTCCTTCCTGTAACAGCCCGCGTCTCCGACGTCTCAGCTTCCGCGAGGGACCGCGCACTAGGCCCAAGTAGCCAAACAGCTCGCGTCGATTTTTAGTTTCTTAATTATATTTAATTATTGTTACATCGATCCTTAACGAAAATCATTTCTGTTCGTCAGAGTCGACCACTCTCGCTTCTACCACGTCCCCATGGAACACACAGCGTATTTTTTATGGTGAGTTTGTTACTTAAGCGTCACTTCATCCTCTTCTCTGATGTATTCAATTTTTTTCTGGTTTTGCACTCAAGGGTACACCAAGCAAATGTTATTAATTGCATTCATATTCTTGTTTCTTAATTCAGGTAAAAATGTAACATTTTAATTTGTGTCTTTTCTTTTTTTTTATGAAATTCTTGTATTTCTTAATTTAGTTAAAAATGTAACAATAACGTTTTAACTTGTGTCTTTTCTTTTTTTTATGAAATTCTTGTAAAGAGGAAGAATTGTTACACCCATTTCTTAATTTAGTTAAAAATGTAACAATAACGTCTTAACTTGTGTCTTTTCTTTTTTTATGAACTTCTTGTAAGGGGGAACAATTGTTACACATATTTCTTAATTTAGTTAATAACGATAACGTTTTAGCTCGTGTCTATTTCTTTTTTTATGAACTTCTTCGATTGTTGCACGTGTTCCGAGTAAACGTGAATGTTAAACGCGATCATAACATTTTATACTTGCTATGGAGTGGCTAGCATCCTTGAACAAAAGACAGTAATTCTTTTTACGCAGTCGATTTCTATTTCGTGACTTATTTTTGCTTTTCTTCATGTCTACACTGTTCTGCTCAACATAGAAATGTTTAAAACCATACGATATAGTTATCTATTAAAGAGAATACAAAAATTCAAAGTATAAGATGCTTTTTCACGCGAAAAACGTCGAAAAAATCGGTTTTTGATTTTTCCTACTACGGCGCACCCTACCAAAAAATCTGAAAAAATTCAGGGAGATAGCCAATGACAATACGCATTTACGGTAATTATAGAAATCTAGTGTCTCGAAAGCTTCGATACGAAATCGGTATTTTTCTGCGTTTTTAATTTTTCACGCCCAGGATTTGGAATCGAAAAATCGGAAAAATTCAGGAGATAGCCAATGACAATACGCATTTACGGTAATTATAGAAATCTAGTGTCTCGAAAGCTTCGATACGAAATCGGTATTTCTCTGCGTTTTTAATTTTTCACGCCCAGGATTTGGAATCGAAAAATCGGAAAAAATTCAGGGAGATAGCCAATGACAATACGCATTTACGGTAATTATAGAAATCTAGTGTCTCGAAAGCTTCGATACGAAATCGGTATTTTTCTGCGTTTTAATTTTTCACGCCAGGATTTGGAATCGAAAAATCGGAAAAAATTCAGGGAGATAGCCAATGACAATACGCATTTACGGTAATTATAGAAATCTAGTGTCTCGAAAGCTTCGATACGAAATCGGTATTTTTCTGCGTTTTTAATTTTTCACGCCCAGGATTTGGAATCGAAAAATCGGAAAAAATTCAGGGAGATAGCCAATGACAATACGCATTTACGGTAATTATAGAAATCTAGTGTCTCGAAGGCTTCGATACGAAATCGGTATTTTTCTGCGTTTTTAATTTTTCACGCCCAGGATTTGGAATCGAAAAATCGGAAAAAATTCAGGGAGATAGCCAATGACAATACGCATTTACGGTAATTATAGAAATCTAGTGTCTCGAAAGCTTCGATACGAAATCGGTATTTTTCTGCGTTTTTAATTTTTCACGCCCAGGATTTGGAATCGAAAAATCGGAAAAAATTCAGGGAGATAGCCAATGACAATACGCATTTACGGTAATTATAAAAATCTAGTGTCTCGAAAGCTTCAATACGAAATCGGTATTTTTCTGCATTTTTTTGCGTTTTCAATTTTTCACACCTAGGATTTGGAATCGAAAAATCGGAAAAAATTCAGGGACATAACCAATGACAATACGCATTTACAGTAATTATAGAAATCTAGTGTCTCGAAAGCTTCGATACGAAATCCGTATTTTTCTGTGTTTTTTTGCGTTTTCAATTTTTCACACCTAGGATTTGGAATCGAAAAATCGGAAAAAATTCAGGGACATAACCAATGACAATACGCATTTACAGTAATTATAAAAATCTAGTGTCTCGAAAGCTTCAATACGAAATCCGTATTTTTCTGTGTTTTTTTGCGTTTTCAATTTTTCACACCTAGGATTTCGAATCGAAAAATCGAAAAAAATTCTCAAACACGTATCTCGATAACCACAATGCGCCAGATTTTTTTCATAATTTTTCTACTCGATTAAATAGGGGAAATAGGCAGAAATTCGTTAATCCGAATTTTCTCAATAACTACCCTTCCAAACAAGATAGAGGGTTAAAATTTCGCACAGAACGTTTTTTCTTGATGCTCTATCGATGGATCCATCGTATGTCACATTTCGTTCAAGGACATCTTAACTTGAGAATTCATTTTTCTATTATAATAATGGTAAAGTCCTGTCACCCATATATGACGTGGCAGTCAAAGTATTAAAAACGCGTTCAGTTCAATGAATCGGTGACACTCGATCCGTATACTCGCCCCATCAACCCTTCTCG
Organism: Colletes collaris; assembly: GCA_030068185.1. NCBI lineage: Eukaryota > Metazoa > Arthropoda > Insecta > Hymenoptera > Colletidae > Colletes > Colletes collaris. Next base: position 3,179,448 of record JASGYR010000076.1, on the reverse strand, counting down.
TAATACTTACGTTTACTTTCTCAAGGTTCCGTTCAAGTGCCTTTCGAGCGATTTCTATCTTCCCGGTGTCTCACTCTTGACCGGTATTTAGGAAGGTCACGACCTCAGGGGTTTGTCGCGAGATACGCGACCGCGCATGCGCGACCCGCGGGCGAAAGTATTTAAAGAGGTGGTACGCGTCGTCGGGAAGGCCACTCTTCCCCGAACTGTCACGAATCGCGCAACTACCCCCCACTCTCCTCCCCCCCCTTCCGAGGCAAACGAGCACGCGTTCCCGGACGGAGAGGCGGAAAGATCGGCTCTTTTGGTCCCTTCTTGCCATTCCCCCCCTTTTCTGCGATTGCCTTTACCTCGTAGTCCCCTTCTTTAGGATCACTCGTCCTCCGCGTCTCCCCCCTCCCCCCCCGAAGATCGTCGGTGTGACATTGGTTCACTTAATAAACCCACCGAACTGTCTTCGCGGATTCGATTTGGCGACGTCGAACGCGTCGGACCGGTTACAACACAGAAGAAATCATCGTCGTCGAACGACTGGATCAAGACTGGACTCGTCTGACACTTCGGTTTGATAAACTATCTTCTGACGCAAAAAATAGGATGTCTGTTTGATCGAGGGAGGAACTGAAAGTGTTTCTTAGAGGAGGCATTGCGGTTCGGTGTTTCGAATGGATTGATTCGTGTTTTCGTAGGTCGTCCATCCGTTAACTTTTGTGTGAGATTCAAAACATTGTAAATATGGAGGAGACGGACGTTCAGCAGGAGTCTAGAGACAAAGTAGGCAGTTTGATCTTTTCACCGCCACCGATGAAGAAGTCTGACACGAGGGATAGTATTTCTTCCGTGGACAGCGACGTGAGCCTCTCCTTTGACCGGAGAGGCTCCAAAGGCGAGGAGGCTGACCTCTCGGACAGTGGTAGCTCTGACAATGAGAGGAAGTTGGTGAATGCAGCGAAAGCACCAGGTTCTGATCCAGATTCCGGGGCAGACTCGATGGACGGCGTTCAGAACCCGTCGAAAGATGAGAAGCAAGAACCACCAGTCGATCGGTCGAACTTCGTTCCACCTAGCGACGATTTGGCGGAGAAGATATGTGCCCAAGTCGAGTTCTACTTCTCCGATGAAAACATCGTGAAGGATGCGTTCTTGCTCAAACACGTGAAGAGGAACAAGGAGGGATACGTGTCCCTGAAGCTCATCTCGAGCTTCAAGAGGGTGAAACACCTAAGCAGAGACTGGAGGGTGGTTGGTGTTGCGTTGAGCAAGTCGAAGAAGTTACAAGTGAATCCACTGGGTACCAAACTACGCAGGCTCGATCCTCTGCCGCCTTTCGATCAGACCACTCCCTCGAGAACAATTCTGGCTGCGAGACTTCCGGTGGACAAACTGTCGGTGGAGTCTGTCGCGGAAATCTTTCGACCATGCGGGGAGATCGCTCTTATCAGAGTTCTTCGACCTGGCCATCCTGCACCAGCTGAGGTAATTATTATCGTTTTACGAGAGTATAGTAGTCCGAGTTGAAAATAGGAGAATCGAAGCCCTCAAATTACCAATGTTTTAAGACTTTAAATTGAACGCTATGTTCTAAGTATACTAACGCTTCAAAGTTGTTTTCCTTTCAAATGATACTTTTCGTTATGTTGTTAATTACTCGACCAATCTTTCGAATACGTAACAGAAAAAATACTCACATTACGAGTGAGCCACCGGAGCCATAAAATGTTGAATATTTCCATGTTTGAACTCGAAGGACAGGAACGAGGCTGAAAAATTAAATATTTCTAATTAAAATGATGCCATTTTCTTAGTGGTTTTATTCTTGTCAAGTTTTGAATGAAAAGATAGCAAAAACTTGTTTTGGAAAGATAATATACATGTTATTAAACTACGTTAGCCAACGTATACGTTTACTAACTTTCGGTTTCATTTCGTTATCGATATCCCATTATTATTCTTCGTAATGAAATGACACGAGACTTTTTTATGAAAAGTGTATGTCAATTAAATTATTACTTAACCTATCGATGATATACTTTAAAAATTACATAGAGAAAACGTTCAAAAATCATATTCCAATGAACAAATAACCTCCAAACAGACGTATCAAAAAGGAAGCCCTCGTTTCTCTTAATTCGCGTAAAGATTCCAAACATTTGATCAATAATATATGTCTCTTACTATAATTAAGCATACACTTACCACGAAGAGTGTTTCGATAGTTGCAATCACACAAATTGTGTAACCTTTTGATCACCAGGTGCGACAAGCAATTGCTAAAAGGCCAGAGCTGGCTGCCAGCGACGAATGCGCAATGGTAGAGTTCACAGATTCTGCGTCAGCTCGTGTCGCTTTACAAATGACCATGGGCGACGCGAAGATATTCGAGCTGCAACAGACCGGCGAGAAGAAGAAGAAACAACAACCGGCGAAGAAGAGTACGGTAACGAGACTGGCCAAAGAGGAGATTTACAATTCCTCGAGCTGCGCCAGCGGATCCGAGGCTGAAGACGGAAGAGCCAGACACAAGAAACCTGTTCATGGTTATTCGATGTATCACGCTTACCCGGGTCACCCCTTTCAAGGTATAATTAAACACTATTTTAAAAATCTATTTGAAATATGCTATTTGAGACAAGTTTTTGGGAAATACCTCCGCTTTTTGTTATACTGTGAAGTCTAGAGGCCAAAATAGTACGAAAATGAAGAATATCAATTTCTTGATGGAAGCTTAGTTATTAACGTTTAAAGTTTTGACCCTAGTGGATTTTTTTTTCGAAAATGCGCGGGATTTCGAGGTTATGTCTGTTCACCAAAAATGATCGTGACCCCCGTGATCAAAAATATTTTTTTCGTGAATGATTTGAAATTTTTTAATTTTCTCGAAAAACTTCGCATCTCGAATTTTTTTCTCGAAAATGCGCGGGATTTCGAGGTTATGTCTGTTCACCAAAAATGATCGTGACCCCCGTGATCAAAAATATTTTTTTCGTGAATGATTTGAAATTTTTTAATTTTCTCGAAAAACTTCGCATCTCGAATTTTTTTCTCGAAAATGCGCGGGATTTCGAGGTTATGTCTGTTCACCAAAAATGATCGTGACCCCCGTGATCAAAAATATTTTTTTCGTGAATGATTTGAAATTTTTTAATTTTGTCGAAAAACTTCGCATCTCGAATTTTTTTCTCGAAAATGCGCGGGATTTCGAGGTTATGTCTGTTCACCAAAAATGATTGTGACCCCCGTGATAAAAAATATTTTTTTCGCGAATGATTTGAAATTTTTTAATTTTCTCGAAAAACTTCGCATCTCGAATTTTTTTCTCGAAAATGCGCGGGATTTCGAGGTTATGTCTGTTCACCAAAAATAATTGCAATTGACCCCCGTGATAAAAAATATTTTTTCCGTGAATGATTTGAAATTTTTTAACGAAGTCAAGAAATTGATATTTTTGATTTTACAATGTTTGCAGGACCTCCTTCGCCAGATGCATGGCTGCCTCGACGATTGTCCTCCTGTTCCGTGTCGGGCTCGGAGAATGGCTTCATTCTTCGTCGTCTGTCCTCCTGTTCCGGTTCCGGTTCGGAGACAGGAAACTACGGCAGACGTTATTCCGCCTGTTCGTCTGGCTCCGAGACCGGTTACTGCCATCCAGTGTATCCGCCAAGTTACTATTACCAGGAGAATCGTCGTTTCTCTTGCTGTTCGAACTCGAGCTCGGAGTGCAACGGCGCCTGTTACCACTCCGGTCGACGCGGATCCGCGGACTACGGGCCCTTCTTGAGAAGATTGTCCGCCTGCAGTCGTGATTCCGGATTCGACGGTGGCGCCAGGAGACTCTCGTTCTGTTCCCCTGGCGGCGAACAGGGGAACTTCTGTCGACCGAGGAGCAACAGTGGCGTCGCTTTAACGCATCTGCCTGAGAACGTGACGAGAATGCCCTCCGGGCCGGACGGCACGCGTGGATTCGGTCGAAAAATGAACACCATCCCGCCAACCATGGAACCCACATGCTAAACTATCGCTAAGACTTTTTAACGACAGACGGACATAGTGACGTTTCGTGTAGGGTAATATACCTAGTGTTGAAATAAATTTTGTCAGGGTTAAAACAACGCCATCTCCACCAGTTTCTGGAACTATTCGGAGATAAGCTACCCAAGCAGAAACGTAAAAGTGTGTGCGCGTGGGGGCGCTGTTGACGTGAGATGGAACAGGGTCAACTGGTCGACTCGTCGGTAAGGTAGATTGGCAGATCCCTACCAGTCCCTCTGGCGGTAAAAACGGGAAGCTATGGACTAATCCCGATCGAATCTCATTACAACAGATACACTTGCGAAAAACAATAATTATTTGATGCAAATAGGAAAGTTGGGACGAATATGCCTAAAACTCCAATTTGCTCGAGTTGCACCACAAAATGAACAAAATGGCGTTGATTTCGTCTCAACGTTTGAAAGTTTAAATTCATATTGTTAAATATAAAAAAAAAAATCATAGAAATGATGGGCATTCAAAAGAAAACATGCCTTTTATATTTATTAGTACGAGGTTTACACATAAAACGATGCAAATAATTTAATAAGTTTTGCGACCAAACTTTACGAAAATTATTACTCCCCGTTTATATTAAGTATAAGTGTCGTATACAAGAATTTTCGATCATGAAGTTCTGTGATAATAATGTACAGATTTCGTAATACTATAAGTAGAACATAACCGTATCGAGCAAACGTTAGTTCGTAAGCTGTTTCGCGATATTCGACCAACGATGATCGCGAAACATTGTAAAGAAATAAATTGGTACGTTGCGTTAAGATTTCGCCTTGGTTCATCGCTATCCCCCTCCATTTTACAGAAACATCAACTCTTTCAGTTTCATTTATATCTGTTGTTAACACTTTACCGACCGGGTAGCCTATTGATCGACTGTTTTACCGACCAACGCTTACCGACCGATAGCGTATTAATCGACTGTTTTACCGACCGATAGCGTATTGATCAACTTCTTTACCGACCAACGACATATTTTCGACTAAAAGTAACCGTGCGAAATATAGCGCGTGTATGCACATTTACTACAGTTACAACCACCGATGTAACTGAACTTAAGTTGCTTTATATATTCGTTAAACTTTTAAATATTATTTAATGTTGATTTTTTTATAGAAATGTATGTTAAAAATTGTACATACCAATGGGACAGAATGAGATACAAATTGGATAAGTAGCACGAATATTACGACCCCCCTTCACCCCCCCTCGCCCTCCACCCTCTTGCATTGTGCTACGTGGACCTCGGGAATCGTTGCACGAGTAACCTAGTATATACTTATATGATCGACGTAAAATGGTGAGGTTAGGATGTGTTTACTTGTCAGATTTAGCGAAACACGGAACGAAACAGGAAAAGAACGTAAACATAACAGGGATGTGAACAGGTAAATGTGAACGATCTTAAAAAAGACATAATGTTTTTCCCGATCGGATGGCCACGGGTTCTGAACACGACTGAACCGGAGAGGATCACTGCGGTTGTTTGCAACAGGGACAAAATACTATTCGCTGTATTGACGACCGACGCTCTCACCATCTGGTATTGCAAGGCATGTGTTACACAAACGTAACATTACAACTTTACGATCAATATATTTGATGGATAAAACTCTCCGCTCATTATCAACCGTTGAAAATATTTACTCATTCATGAACTTTAAATACAGCGAACAAAAATTACCGTTCAGTTGTCAATTTTACCTTGTTTGTATCGTTACTTTGTAACGTAACTACTTTCTCAAGATCCTCGGTACTAAAATCCTCTACGCACGTACTTTTCCATATAAGCATTTATCGTTTGTAATTGTCAATCGTTTTTTAAATAATACCACAAATAAAACTCGCACCGTCGTACGCCGTTGTAAGATTCTTTGAGACTCGAGACACGCTCGTACTGTTCAAGCTTGCGTCGCTGTTAATTTAACAGCGACGTAACAAAATTGTCATTTTAAATACTCACGCTGTTGTACGCTGTAATTGAAAAGACTAAGATTCTTGGAGACTCGAGACACTTTCGTGCTGTTCAAGTTTGCGTCGCTGTTAATTTATAAACATCGCTAAAAGCGAGAGTTTACACTTTCCTTAAATATTTCTTTGACGGAGCTCTTAGAACCCTTGTACAGTACAAATATCAACACACGAGTGACTGTAACGGAACACATTTACTTTCCAGCCATGCGTGCCCATTATACTGATCAAAAGAACTCCAGATTCTTTAAGGAAACATGGCGACAACAGTCTGGTACAATGGAGACCAGACTCCAGCATGTTGGTCATAGCGGTATGAAATTACAATAAATTAAATTGAAATACACAGCAAATTGCTATAACCTAAAACTTTTCAGACGTCGGATAGCTATCTCTTATTTTATCGATTATCTGACACTAGTCCGGAGGGAAGAGGTCTCTACGAACAGAGAGACTCTCCGGTTACCAGTTTAAGACGAGACAGCGCTGAACTTTTTATCAAAGAAGTTATTCCTTCCTTAGTTCTGACATTCGTAAGTATAGTAATAGGTTATATTTACGAAATTGTGAATTTTGTGTATCTTTTCAGGAGAAATCAGCCTGGATAGACGGTGGTATCAGTTCGTTGGTTTGTATACGTGATGAGCTCATGGTAGCTACAAAGACCAGTCACATAATACGCCACAAATGGGACGGAACTGTCAATCGAGATTACTCTCTCGATTTAAGGAGAATACCATTCAGCGTGGATCAACAAATATCTACCGTGGCTATACCTCTTACGGAGAACAATGTATACGTCACTGACATCGAGTACTCACCATTGGTCGGTGGATTCGCAATTGTTCTCAACACTGGCAAAGCAGCGTTCCTGACTGCGCAGTCACTGAAATTCGATCCTAATGTACGTTTATTAAATCAAATAAATTGATTAGAAATAGTGATGTATTATCTTTTCCAGCAAGTACAAGGAATTTGGGCCAGAGATGTTGACGATGCTACTTGTGCGGCTGTGAATCACAAATATCGTCTCATAGCCATCGGAAGGCAAAAGTATATGTTTTCTGACTGTTCTATGGAAATACTTATATAAATTTATAATATGCTTTTGTTTACTAGTTCTGAAGGTGTAGTGTGTTATGTGGATGAAACAACAGGCGGGCTGGAAATGTCCCATACGTTGAGCTTGTCCTCGAAAGACTATCCAGGAAGACCGGGGCGCGTAAGGTGTTTGAGGTGGACCCCTGACAGTTGTGCCATTGCGTTAGCTTGGGAAGGTGGTGGCCTAGCAGTGTGGAGCACATTTGGTGCTCTGTTACTCTGCAGTCTAAAATGGGATTACGGTTTAAGGGTAGACTTGACCCACGACAATCCTTTGCACATTCATACAATGGTAAATACATCGATCTTACCTAATAGTATCAATTTTCGTTTCTAATCTTATATGTTACAGGAATGGTCCGCAGAAGGTTATCAACTTTGGATGTTAAGAGAATCTCCAGGGCCATCTCTGACCGAAGAGAATGGAAACGATTCCAACTCGAAGCGTTCTTTGATACAGTTAGATTTTGTAAAAAGCCCTCTGACGATCAATCCTTGCATGGTAATATCGAAGACGTTTAAAAATCTAAACATTTATCTAACGATACTTTGATACGCAGGGCCATCATGGACATTTGTATTTACAAGGTGAAGATAGATTGTATTTAAATCTTGGCGGTGGAGTTTCAACGAACACCTCAACCTTTCATATCAGCAGCGAAATTCCTAACGATTCCATAACGCAAACACTTGTGGGCTGCAAGCAATGGCTAGTCGTTCCTATTCCTACTGCGTACAGTGGTTCCAACTGGCCGATAAGAGTATGTAAATGTATTCAGATCCGACGGAGAAGAAAACTATATTTTTAAACGATGGTTTGTTTCAGTACACCGCTATAGATAACGAAGGTATGAGCATAGCTGTAGCCGGAAGGACAGGATTGGCTCATTACTCTTTGCCTTCGCGCAAATGGAAACTTTTTGGCAACGAGACCCAAGAGCGTGATTTCATTGTGACCGGAGGGCTATTGTGGCATCAAGGTTTTTTAATAGCTAGCAGTTATTCGATATTAGACGATAAGGATGAGGTTAGAATATATCCGCGCGACACACGTTTGGACAACAGTTACGTTAGAACTGTTAGAATGCCATCGCAGGTGTTGTTACTCAACACGTTGAAAGACAGACTTCTAACATTCTGTGCGAACGCACAGATTAGCATTTACGATATGGTATTAGAGAGCAATAATGGTACGTGCTTGAATTTAATCATATTCTGGATTGGTGAGCTCTGTTTTAAAAAGACAGCGGTGTTTCAGATGCTGGAAGTATAGAATTAGTAAGATTGCAGACCGTAGATGTTAGTGGACTTTGTGTTCATCCTGCCTGCGTTGTGAGTGCCACTTTGACTACTATACGCGCGGAGACGGCTGGTAGTCATCCGCATCCTGAGAGTCTTTTGTTGAATGTGTCTGGACGCCTTCTTATGGTTCAAAGAGAACACTGTACTGATAATCCAGAAGTTGTACGTTGACGATATATTCCCGACGAGTCGTTAATTTCTTTGTGATATTTATATCCGTTTTGCAGCTGTTTACGTGTAGCGCTCCGACAGTATTAGCTTCTTACGTAGAAAACGTGTGGGTACCATGGAGATCGAAGAGAGACAAGCCACACTTGACGGAAGCACTGTGGTTGTTTTGTGGGGCCCATGGGATGCGTGTCTGGCTGCCATTGTTCCCACGGAATCATCAAGAAAAGGCGCACACGTTCATGAGCAAAAGGATAATGTTGCCTTTTCACTTGCGCATTTATCCTTTGGCTATACTCTTCGAAGACGCTATTTTATTGGGAGCAGAAAATGATACGGTCCTTTTTACTTCGGACACGAACTCTCCATTTTCGTTGCCTTTTAGTTTGTTAGAACTTACAGTACGTATCATTAATACACCTTTCGTTAATAAATTCAAAATTGGTAAATGTTATCTTGATTTCAGAGTCAAGTTTATCTTCACCAAATATTACGACAACTCATACACCGTAATTTGGGGTACCATGCTTGGGAGATTGCTCGTTCGTGTTCTTCGCTGCCATACTTTCCACATTCGTTGGAGCTTTTGCTTCATGAGGTACTCGAAGAAGAAGCAACCAGCAAAGAACCAATCCCGGATGCTCAGTTGCCTTCCGTGGTGGAGTTCATCAGAGAGTTTCCTGGAGTGTGGGCTAGAGCAGTTGTGCAGTGCGCTAGAAAAACAGAAATAGCACTCTGGCCTTATTTATTTTCCGTTGCTGGGTCACCGAAGAAGCTGCTGCAAGATTGTCTGCAGCGCCAGCAACTGGACACTGCTGCTAGCTATCTGATAATCTTACAGAACCTGGAACCATCGACTGTCAGTCGACAACATGCTACTTTGTTGTTAGACGCTGCACTGGAACAGGGCAGATGGGAACTTTCAAAAGACCTCGTTCGATTTCTCAGAGCAATTGGTAATGATACAGAATTAAATCTATATGTTACCGTGAATGACCGAAATTGGAGAATGTCAACTTTCACCGGTGAATGTCAACAGATACCAAATACGTCGGTGAAAGATCGAATATTTCATTACATTGTTGTACATTCGGACCCTCTCCGGTGTGTGTCGACAATCACAGATATGCTCTGCTGGAGGTCCAAAACAGAAGAGTCAAAAAACAAGCGACTGGCTCTCTCCTGCCAAATCCTTTGTTCTGCTAGGAGTCGATCAGCTTTGTCAGTCTTATGCAAGCTTTGATAACGCGAGCAACGTTTTCTTAATTTTTTTTCCGATACCCCAATTTATACTAAATGGATACTGCAGTAAATCGTGATCTTTTTCTAACCCAGACCTAACCCAGACCTAACCCACGTTATCAGCGATGAATTGGTCTGGGTTAGGTCTGGGTTAGGTCTGGAATAAGTCTGGGTTAGGTCTGGGTTAGGTCTGAATTAAGTCTGGGTTAGGTCTGGGTTAGGTCTGAATTAAGTCTGGGTTAGGTCTGGGTTAGGTCTGGGTTAGGTCTGGGTTAGGTCTGAATTAAGTCTGGGTTAGGTCTGGGTTAGGTCTGAATTAAGTCTGGGTTAGGTCTGGGTTAGGTCTGAATTAAGTCTGGGTTAGGTCTGGGTTAGGTCTGAATTAAGTCTGGGTTAGGTCTGAATTAAGTCTGGGTTAGGTCTGGGTTAGGTCTGGAATAAGTCTGGGTTAGGTCTGGGTTAGGTCTGAATTAAGTCTGGGTTAGGTCTGGGTTAGGTCTGGGTTAGGTCTGGAATAAGTCTGGGTTAGGTCTGGAATAAGTCTGGGTTAGGTCTGGGTTAGGTCTGAATTAAGTCTGGGTTAGGTCTGGGTTAGGTCTGAATTAAGTCTGGGTTAGGTCTGGGTTAGGTCTGAATTAAGTCTGGGTTAGGTCTGGGTTAGGTCTGAATTAAGTCTGGGTTAGGTCTGGGTTAGGTCTGGGTTAGGTCTGGAAGAAAAATTAGATTTTCTAATTAGCAAACTCGTCTTTTTAAGAGTAAATTAAGACCTAACCCAGACCTAACCCAGACTTATTCCAGACCTAACCCAGACCTAACCCAGACTTAATTCAGACCTAACCCAGACCTAACCCAGACTTAATCCAGACCTAACCCAGACCTAACCCAGACTTAATTCAGACCTAACCCAGACCTAACCCAGACTTCATTCAGACCTAACCCAGACCTAACCTAGACTTAATTCAGACCTAACCCAGACCTAACCCAGACTTAATTCAGACCTAACCCAGACCTAACCCAGACCTAACCCAGACTTCATTCAGACCTAACCCAGACCTAACCCAGACCTAACCCAGACTTAATTCAGACCTAACCCAGACCTAACCCAGACCTAACCCAGACCTAACCCAGACCTAACCCAGACCTAACCCAGACCTAACCCAGACTTAATTCAGACCTAACCCAGACCTAACCCAGACTTAATTCAGACTTATTCCAGACCTAACCCAGACCAATTCATCGCTGATAACGGGGGTTAGGTCTGGGTTAGGTCTGGAATAAGTCTGAATTAAGTCTGGGTTAGGTCCTTTCAGAAAGAGAGGCGAAAAAGTTACGGTCACCCTTGTGACGTTTTATAGCGACTGAATTACGGAGAAGAAAATATAAATCTCCAACATGTTCAACACTCACCATTAGTGCATGGTGAATGTCAACATTTACCGGTGTAAGTCAGAAATAAGGGTGTTTAGCAAATATTTCGGACATACACTAAGCGACTATGTGAATTGTTGACATTCACCGGTGAAAGTCGACATTCTCCAGATTTCGGTGTTTCACTGTAACATATATATTTAATTTTCAATATTTTTATGCGAACGTTGTCTTTTCCATAAGATCCAAATGACGTAGAATCTCCACGAACATCCTGGGGAGGAACATCAAAATTAGGAGTACCCCCTCAAACACCACCACTGTCACCCCATGAAGATGATTTGTCTCTGGTGCTGGGAACCATGCAAGTGTCAAGAAGTCGAAGTTACAGTACAACGGTGACCCCGAAAGTACAATCTGACTCGACCAAAGACATAACACCGTCCTCCATGTTGGAAAAAACTAGAAACGTAGTTATGAGACGGAAGAAGTCTGTACCTACAAGCGCTTCTAAAATTGAGAAAGCTGACAATAAGTAAGTTTTTATTAATCTCTATAATTAAACGTAAAAGTGACTAAAAGGGTTAGGTTTAAAACTTCATTGCTTTCCAAATTTTAAACATGAATTTTGTCAAGTGGTTCGCTACCCTTGGTTGTGTAATAAATTGTTTATAACTGTTGAAATAATAATAAAACTCGAACTTGTCTTTCAGAGAGGGCTCAGCCGAAGAGTTTTTCATCGATGTAATATTACAACGTCATGCTCGTCGATTGCTTTCCGCAAAACGACTTGCAGATTTAGGCAGATTTGCTGCTCGATTAGACTTCCATTTGGTCACATGGTTTGGCAGAGAACGTGACAGAGCAGCGAAACTTGACGACTATGTTACAGCGTTGAAAGCAATGCACGAGGACTTTTCATTCGCTTACCCCGTGCTGTCCCTCCCAACGTTGCAAAAGTTTAGGAGGTCCAGTCTTACGTCTCTGCGTTCCATAAGATCGGTCAGCCTGGAAAGTCCAGAGGATGAGCCGTTGAACTCAAGCTTCGCCGTCGACTTGCCTGATAGCGGTTACACCAGCTTACCAAGTGGACGACCACCTTACACCACATTAGTTTCCCCCGTTGCAAGCTTGGAAACCCAGTTCCCCGCTGCTGAAACTAAATTGACAGCAAATATGTTACACGGTATTTATATATTCTTATATTATAGTAACACGTTCGTTAGCTGCCTCTGTAGAGTTTTGAGGCTATTCTAGTTTCCAAAACTCATGTTTCTTTGTATTTCTTAATCGTACCAGTGTGTGCTTCGCTTCGTACTCTACAATTTCTGTTTGGAACTTTTTTCTACGCAATGAACAGTTTTCAAGTAATTTAGGTGGCAAGTGTCTGTTAAAAGTTTATCAAGAAATTGCTGTTTGTGAGTTTTATGAATGTTTTCTATCGACACATGAAGATTGATAGTACCATTCCCTTTATTAACACTAGATTGCCCAAGGAAGTCATTTTGACTGCTTTTTAATTTCAATTAGAAAAACAATTATGTATATAATGACACAATTTCTTAGAATTTTGTGACTTTTTGCACAACATATAAATGCGTTTATTAATAATAAAGACCCTAGATCTGGGTTAGATCTGAGTTAGGTCTGGGTTAGGTCTGGATTAGATCTGAGTTAGCTCTGGGTTAGGACTGGATTAGATCTGAATTAGATCTGGGTTAGGTCTGGTTTAGGTCTGGGTTAGGTCTGGGTTAGGTCTGGGTTAGGTCTGGATTAGATCTGAGTTAGGTCTGGGTTAGGTCTGGATTAGATCTGAATTAGATCTGGGTTAGGTCTGGTTTAGGTCTGGGTTAGGTCTGGGTTAGGTCTGGATTAGATCTGAGTTAGGTCTGGGTTAGGTCTGGATTAGATCTGAGTTAGGTCTGGGTTAGGTCTGGGTTAGGTCTGAATTAAGTCTGGGTTAGGTCTAGGTTAGGTCTGGGTTAGGACTGAATTAAGTCTGGGTTAGGTCTGGGTTAGGTCTGGATTAGATCTGGGTTAGGTCTGGGTTAGGTCTGGATTAGATCTGAATTAGATCTGGGTTAGGTCTGGATTAGATCCGAGTTAGGTCTGGGTTAGGTCTGGATTAGATCTGAATTAGATCTGGGTTAGGTCTGGATTAGATCTGAGTTAGGTCTGGGTTAGGTCTGGATTAGATCTGAGTTAGCTCTGGGTTAGGTCTGGATTAGATCTGAATTAGATCTGGGTTAGGTCTGGATTAGATCTGAGTTAGGTCTGGGTTAGGTCTGGATTAGTTAATAATCCAAATTATCTTAACCCTTTGCACTCCTATGTCGAGTGTGATCCGACATCAATTTTGATCTCAGGAGCACCTTCGTCAAGTCTCACTCGACATTCTTTCAAGTCCAAACCAAACAGATATCATACACTTGGAAATTACAAAATACAACAACAGTGTAAATGAGACCTAACCCAGACCTAACCCAGACCTAACCCAGATCTAATCCAGACCTAAACCAGACCTAACTCAGATCTAATCCAGACCTAACCCAGACCTAACTCAGATCTAATCCAGAACTAACCCAGAGCTAACCCAAATCTAATGCAGTCCTAACTCCAGACCTAACTCAGATCTAATCCAGACTAACCCAGATCTAACCCAGACCCTAACCCAGACTCCAGATCTAATCCAGACCTAACCCAGACCTAACTCAGATCTAATCCAGACCTAACCCAGACCTAACCCAGATCTAATCCAGACCTAACCCAGACCTAACCCAGATCTAATCCAGACCTAACCCAGATCTAATCCAGATCTAATCCAGACCTAACCCAGACCTAACCCAGATCTAATCCAGACCTAACCCAGACCTAACCCAGACCTAACTCAGATCTAATCCAGACCTAACCCAGACCTAACTCAGATCTAATCCAGACCTAACCCAGACCTAACTCAGATCTAACTCAGATCTAATCCAGACCTAACCCAGACCTAACTCAGATCTAATCCAGACCTAACCCAGACCTATTGATAAATTGCAGTTTCTCAATAAGCTATAGTAGTACTTGTTATTCGAATCTTTATGCAGTGATACTTGTTCTAACAAGTCGTTTATTTTATTTCTGCGCCCTAAATTCATAATATTATAACATAATATTAAATATTAATTTTAAACAAATTTCTTTACACATTAGTTAATCTTTCACGATGCAGTCATTTCGACTGCTTTTGGGCAATATAGGTATATACTAAGTTTCAGTCTTTCTAGTGTTAAAAAACAACATACACATATACTTCCGATAGCAAATATATGCAATGGCCAACGAACGTGTTTAAAGAATGTAATTATCAACATACCAGAAAATACATTTTATACAACCATTCCGTAGATGCAAATAGTGTTCTCAGCGACAGCAGTACAATCTGGAGAGACGACACCGAATCAATCGTTGGGACTGGAGTTGGAACAGTATGTTGGGTTTCGCCAGACCCAGTCGAGCAAATAGAAGTCCACAATGCTTCGTCCTGTGCGCCGATAAGTCGAGCAGAAGTGCAGCTTAGATATCTTTTGCAACTATTCCTGGAGAGCGGCTGCCTAGGATGGGCTGCAGTGCTGGCAACCATTTTACGCGATGCACCTGCTATGGCCAGAACTATCAGAGCGGCTCACGCACCTATGCAAACTTTCGATTCTGTAATCAATTTGAGAGATGGCCTTCTCATGCTAACTAAATGGTCCCACTCTGAATGGTACGTATTATAGAAACTGTAACATTATAAAAAACACTTATTTCTGTCTGCGTTTCAGTTTGGGTTACAGACCGTTCATGTCGGGCATCCAAGTACAAATTTCATTGTTGAACAGACTAGTTGTGATCAAACAACAACAGGAACAGGAGCAGATACCGGAAAGCCCTTCTCCCAGTCCAGCGCCATCTGCTGGCAGCAATCAACGTGGAAATCTATCGCGATCGCGGCATTCGTCTATCAGTCATGCATCGACCGCCCCATTAGAGGAGGATCGATCCCACGAATTGTCTCTGAACGTCGAGGAGGCGACTTTTCGAAACAGTTATAGCAATCTCAATAGCGCGGAACCCATTTCTTCGCAATCCACGTGTGCAATCTCTTAAAGCAATTACGTCTTCTCAAAACACAGGTATTGTATTATAGACTCTAGTATGGGTAAGTAGGCACGAAATTTTTCAAAATTTTTCAGCATTGTACAAAACACTTGCTGTTCGGTACTAAAATTTCCGAGATGGATTTAGTCAACATTACGAACCTCCGATTTAAACAGTGAGTTGTACATGTAATATAAAATGGAATAATGATTTTTTTATATCAAACGTATTGGTTAAACATTGTATAATAATTATGTACACGATAATCTTCGAGAAATTTTAACGACTAAGGTTGAAATATATCCAAATTTTTTAAGCATTTCTATACGTGTAAATATGCTATTGAAATTGTAGGAAAGTTACTGTTGACATATTTTTAGAGTAATTCTCGAAACATTTGAAAAATCTACGAAACACGACTGACGCTATTTCTTCCTTCTTTTCTAGACAATATACAAAAATAATGAATATATTGTGATTGGTATTAGTAGGTTATAGATTTGATTAAAAGAGGAAGAATAATAGTGGATTGGGGGCACAACTTCAGAGATGGATTCTATACAAGAAAACGATAAAAAAAAAGTTTATGTAAACATGTGCCTTATTTGATCTTATTTTCAAGTTATTTGGCTGCCATACTTTGTCAAAGTATTATTTATAATAATAAGCCCACGCTCAAGATTCATGTCTGCCATTTGTTGACGAGACTTCCCATTTTCACACACAACGTATTTCAATAATCTAGTGTTTTAACACTTTACCGACCGGCAGCGTTGGTCGGTAAAGAAGTTGATTAATACGCCATCGGTCGGTAAGTGTCGGTCGGTAAAAAAGTCGATTAATTATCGGTCGGTAATGTGTTAATGCTCGCAGGAAGTATTTAAAGAATTAAAATATAAGATTCGACATTAGATACTGAATTCTGTTTGTAAATAATTAACTAGCGTTGGTTCGATTATTCTCATCTTACAAAAGAATTATTCCAACACGGAACTCGCTATTTTTGTTATTGTTTTCTTGCGCAGAATTCATCTTTGAAACGGGGTCTTACATGCTACGGGACACCCTGTATATTGCAATATCACATCGACTGAATTGCGAAGAAATAGTTTGCACTGATTGTTAACCGTTTCAATACAAATTATTTATTTTAACACTTTACCGACCGGTCGATTAATCGGCTATCGGTCGGTAAGCGTTGGTCGGTAAAACAGTTGATTAATACGCCATCGGTCGGTAAGCGTCGGTCGGTAAAAAAGTCGATTAATTATCGGTCGGTAATGTGTTAATGCTCGCAGGAAGTATTTAAAGAATTAAAATATAAGATTCGACATTAGATACTGAATTCTGTTTGTAAATAATTAACTAGCGTTGGTTCGATTATTCTCATCTTACAAAAGAATTATTCCAACACGGAACTCGCTATTTTTGTTATTGTTTTCTTGCGCAGAATTCATCTTTGAAACGGGGTCTTACATGCTACGGGACACCCTGTATATTGCAATATCACATCGACTGAATTGCGAAGAAATAGTTTGCACTGATTGTTAACCGTTTCAATACAAATTATTTATCTTAACACTTTACCGACCGGTCGATTAATCGGCTATCGGTCGGTAAGCGTTGGTCGGTAAAACAGTTGATTAATACGCCATCGGTCGGTAAAAAAGTCGATTAATTATCGGTCGGTAATGTGTTAATGCTCGCAGGAAGTATTTAAAGAATTAAAATATAAGATTCGACATTAGATACTGAATTCTGTTTGTAAATAATTAACTAGCGTTGGTTCGATTATTCTCATCTTACAAAAGAATTACTCCAACACGGAACTCGCTATTTTTGTTATTGTTTTCTTGCGCAGAATTCATCTTTGAAACGGGGTCTTACATGCTACGGGACACCCTGTATATTGCAATATCACATCGACTGAATTGCGAAGAAATAGTTTGCACTGATTGTTAACCGTTTCAATACAAATTATTTATTTTTAACACTTTACCGACCGGTCGATTAATCAGCTATCGGTCGGTAAGCGTTGGTCGGTAAAACAGTTGATTAATACGCCATCGGTCGGTAAGCGTCGGTCGGTAAAAAATACGATTAATTATCGGTCGGTAATGTGTTAATGCTCGCAGGAAGTATTTAAAGAATTAAAATATAAGATTCGACATTAGATACTGAATTCTGTTTGTAAATAATTAACTAGCGTTGGTTCGATTATTCTCATCTTACAAAAGAATTATTCCAACACGGAACTCGCTATTTTTGTTATTGTTTTCTTGCGCAGAATTCATCTTTGAAACGGGGTCTTACATGCTACGGGACACCCTGTATATTGCAATATCACATCGACTGAATTGCGAAGAAATAGTTTGCACTGACTGTTAACCGTTTCAATACAAATTATTTATCTTAACACTTTACCGACCGGTCGATTAATCGGCTATCGGTCGGTAAGCGTTGGTCGGTAAAACAGTTGATTAATACGCCATCGGTCGGTAAGTGTCGGTCGGTAAAAAAGTCGATTAATTATCGGTCGGTAATGTGTTAATGTTCGCAGGAAGTATTTAAAGAATTAAAATATAAGATTCGACATTAGATACTGAATTCTGTTTGTAAATAATTAACTAGCGTTGGTTCGATTATTCTCATCTTACAAAAGAATTACTCCAACACGGAACTCGCTATTTTTGTTATTGTTTTCTTGCGCAGGAATTCATCTTTGAAACGGGGTCTTACATGCTACGGGACACCCTGTATATTGCAATATCACATCGACTGAATTGCGAAGAAATAGTTTGCACTGACTGTTAACCGTTTCAATACAAATTATTTATTTTTAACACTTTACCGACCGGTTGATTAATCGGCTATCGGTCGGTAAAACAGTCGATGAATTCGCTATCGGTCGGTAAGTGTCGGTAATGTGTTAAAAGATTTACAGTATGAAAATTAACACTGATAAAGCGTAGTTCTGTTTATGCAGTAGCGTATCGAATAAAATGACCGTCCTAACTCCAGATTTTCTTTCGAAAAAAAGTGAAATAAATATTATACAATCAAATTAAGAAGAAATTACCGTGTGAATTTGATGTCAATAACTTTATGATTGATATTACCATAGATATTGGTTTTTTAGAACGTAGACGTTATTGGTAAATAGTAGTTTGTATAATGTAAATTTTTAAACTAAAAATTACTAGTATTTATAACATTATTGGTTGCCCGTATCGTATAAACATAATAAACTGAGACATTTATACTCGTGAAACGAATTTTCTAGTAAGAAAAGTGATACGTTTATGTAGCGTGCAAAATTTGAGAAAGAAAAGCTTTAACCGTTTGCAGCTTCGAGCAAAAATATTCTTAGAACCTTTAACTGCGTATCTTGGGGCTTTAAATGGTTAATGTTTGATTTGCAAATTGTAATTCCATTGGATTAATGTATAGAAATAGAAGGAACGAAGCGAAACACCATTTATTTGAATACGTTGGTAGACAAGACGAGTTAAATAGTAAAAAATTCATTGATTTTCTGCTTTAAAGTTTCTCAATAAAAATTTCATGCAAGTCCTTGATTTAATTTCATGTTTGTACAGAAATGTTCATATAACTGGGGTACTGCTTACCAATAGTTCAGATAAATGTAGTCTTCCTTTACTATTACGAATATAAATTGAATCTTTTAAAATAACAGATTTTGTTAAACATTAAAAATAAGTTACTACGCAAGAGAAATTAATGAATATTTTGTTTACAAGCAGCGACAGAAATTCATCAATTTCTCAACTTTAGTTCGTGCGTGTTGCGTTTTATTTTAATTTAATTTAAGCGTCATAATTTTTAAACACCGATATCAAAAAGAAAAGTTAGTTACGGACAGTCAAGAATAATAATCAAAATTACTCGTAAGTATTTATGTCAAATTAATAGAAATCTAAGAATGTCGAGGAAATAGATCATCGAAGAAGAAAACGTAAGCTAAGCAACGACAATTATTCATTGTTTCATAGTTTCTATGTTTCTAAGGAACTGTTTAGTATCGCCCCTTTTATATGTAGCATATGTTCGATTAATTGTTAAAATGAATATTTTAACCGATTACTCGATCGTTGGACTCGATTTAAAGGAAATCTAGCAACGGACGTTCACTGTGGTCTTGTATAACGATAATACTAATTAATTCATAGAAAACAACTGTGGAACACTAATAATAAACTGTTTATACATATATTGTAACATAGATATTCAGAAATATATATTTTCCCATGAGTTAACAGCTGTTTTTTTCTTTCTTTTTGAACGGGCTCGCATATAAAGTAAAAATTTACGCGTTACACTTAAGCGACGTCTTTTATGAGTGGTTCGAGTTGGATTTTTGGTCTTTGATGATTGTGGTCTTCGACGTAACCTTTTCTTTTAAATCGTTTACTTTATACATGCACAAAATCCAAGCAATTTTCATAATAAATGAAAATGACTTTTTGATGCGAAACAAACAATCAAAAACACTGCATATAACATAACACTTTTATTTCCTCGCGTATTACATATAAGCACCTTTTACGTGCTTAATAATTAACCATAATAATGCAACAATGTGACATATACGATTTAATATTTATGTATTAATAGTAATACGGTTGGCAATAAAAAAAAACTTACATTTAAGGTTAATGACAAAGTTTGAAGATAAATACTAGAGATACTTATGGATAACGTATAAAAAAGATATCAGGTACTTTTTGGATGACACGTGTACAATACTTTCATGTTTTTTACTGATGTTAATTTAACATTGGGTTTTAATAAATCAACCACTGCAGACAAATCTTTTTTATTTCAATATGTCATAAGTATAAATCAAAATGTTGATTTTGTACAATTGATAACCTTACTTTGATACTTCGATAAAAATTTAACGAATCAGCAGAATTTTCCCATTTTTGTGCAGTCGTTCGAATCCGTAAAATTCGCGTAGAAATTATATTCAGGAAAACTGTGTTTCCAAATATAAATGTCGTCCTTCCGTGTTTACGTCCCCGTTCTTACTGCAGTCCGCTGATTGGCTGTCGCCGTCTTCGTCACCGTTCTCGACCAATCCTGTGAGTCAGCGAACAGCACCAAGAGTGGGGATGTAAACACGCTATGACTTCTCGAGGAAGAATGATACATACATGAGTTTTCTAAGAGAAATTATTCTACTATTCTGTGCGTTTCTCGATTGAAATTCGGATGAAACAATGGCCTGAACAAATGTTTGGTCATCGTATATGATATGTTAACTTTCTCGGTGCCAGAGACATTTTTAGATGGCGTTCGAAATTTGAACCGTTCAACGTTTAATTTTCCATCTTACGAACGACTAAAAAAGAAACGTACCCACAGCGTGGACCTAATAGAAGTACTCTCGATTTCATGAACACTTAGTTTCATTTGGCAGAATGTGTTCAGCGCTGGACCACGTCACGAACAGTAAAGCATTCTAGGCGCGCGTGATACGTTCGATAAAAGTATTCAGCATCGAAATAGTTAACACTAGAAAGACTGAAACTTAGTATATACCTATATTGCCCAAAAGCAGTCAAAATGACTGCATCGTGAAAGAATAAATAATGTGTAAAGAAATTTGTTTAAAATTAATTTTTAATATTATGAATTTAGGGCGCAGAAATAAAATAAACAACTTGTTAGAACAAGTATCACTGCATAACGATTCGAATAACAAGTACTACTTTAGCTTATTGAGAAACTGTAATTTATCAATAGGTCTGGGTTAGGTCTGGATTAGATCTGAATTAGATCTGAGTTAGGTCTGGGTTAGGTCTGGATTAGATCTGAGTTAGGTTTGGGTTAGGTCTGGATTAGATCTGGATTAGATCTGGGTTAGGTCTGGATTAGATCTGGATTAGATCTGGGTTAGGTCTGGATTAGATCTGGGTTAGGTCTGGGTTAGGTCTGGGTTAGGTCTGGGTTATGTCTGGGTTAGGTCTGGGTTAGGTCTGGATTAGGTCAGGGTTAGGTCTGGGTTAGGTCTGGGTTAGGTCTGGATAGAATCTGAGTTAGATCTGGGTTAGGTCTGGATTAGATCTGAGTTAGGTCTGGGTTAGGTCTGGATTAGATCTGGATTAGATCTGGGTTAGGTCTGGATTAGATCTGGATTAGATCTGGGTTAGGTCTGGATTAGATCTGGATTAGATCTGGGTTAGGTCTGGGTTATGTCTGGATTAGATCTGGGTTAGGTCTGGGTTAGGTCTGGGTTAGGTCTGGGTTAGGTCTGGGTTAGGTCTGGGTTAGATCTGGGTTAGGTCTGGATTAGATCTGAGTTAGGTCTGGGTTAGGTCTGGATTAGATCTGGATTAGATCTGGGTTAGGTCTGGATTAGATCTGGATTAGATCTGGGTTAGGTCTGGGTTATGTCTGGATTAGATCTGGGTTAGGTCTGGGTTAGGTCTGGGTTATGTCTGGGTTAGGTCTGGGTTAGGGTTATCCAGAAGATTTCTACCGAGAAAGCATCTATTTTATTCTTTTACATACATATATAAAAGAACAAAATAACCCAGACCTAACCCAGACCTAACCCAGACTTAATTCAGTCCTAACCCAGACCTAACCTAGACCTAACCCAGACTTAATTCAGACCTAACCCAGACCTAACCCAGACTTAATCCAGACCTAACCCAGACCTAACCCAGACTTAATTCAGACCTAACCCAGACCTAACCCAGACCTAACCCAGACTTAATCCAGACCTAACCCAGACCTAACCCAGACTTAATCCAGACCTAACCCAGACCTAACCCAGACTTAATCCAGACCTAACCCAGACTTAATCCAGACCTAACCCAGACCTAACCCAGACTTAATCCAGACCTAACCCAGACCTAACCCAGACCTAACCCAGACTTAATCCAGACCTAACCCAGACCTAACCCAGACCTAACCCAGATCTAGGGTCTGGGTTAGGTCTGGGTAAGCCCAAATCGACAATTTAACCTGTACTTGTATGTTATCATGTGTTGGTAATCGAAAAAAAATGAAAACTGTTATTTCAATACAGAGTCGAACTGGTCATATAAGAAATTTACTCAATTCAATAATAAGAGTGATTTGATTATTTAAAATTTCCCAAGCAGTCAAAATGACTGCTTTTGACCAATATAGGTATAACACATATACCGGAAATGAAGGAGGGAGGAGGTAACTACAATTATTAATAAACGCATTTATATGTTGTACAAAAAGTCACAAAATTCTAAGAAATTGTGTCATTATATACATAATTGTTTTTCTAATTGAAATTAAAAAGCAGTCAAAATGACTTCCTTGGGCAATCTAGTGTTAAATACGCATGCGCGAGTCTATCGCGGTTTTACTTCGTTCTAACGGAAGACGTTTTTGTTCGCAACGGGCGATCTCGCAAATGAAAAAATCAAATGGCAGACACCGTTCGAGGAAAAATACAATCACAATGGAACTTTCTTAACAATGGCGTAGTTTAATGTTACCGTCAACGTGATTAAACATAGTTTGGATTATACGGTGCTTGTTTTGCATAAACCTCGCTCGAGTGTGGCAGTGGTCCCAACATTCCTGGAAGGTAAATTTCATTACAATTACTTCCGTCTAATACATAATTATTTATTAACAATACGCATACTAGGCACGTGCAGCGGATTGAAAATTAATCGTTCATTTATTCGTGTACATTCCGCTCTGTATTTGTAATAATATACAGGGTGTTCCAGTTTTTAGGTGTCAAACTTTGCCAGTGTACAGGGTGGTCCGGCCACCTCTGGGAAAAATTTTAATGGGAGATTCTGGAGGCCAAAATAAGACGAAAATCAAGAATATCAATTTGTCGATCGAGGCTTCGTTAAAAAGTTATTAACGTTTAAAGTTGCGCCTGTTGATAGGCAACCTGCGCACAGCCGCGTGCGCAGTGGCAGCGCGTGGCCGAATACTCTACAGCAATATTTGTATTTTGAAAAAAATATTATTTTCACAATAATCACCGCCTGTTCGTTCAATTTTCGATTGCTTGTGTTTGTTTTTAATGAGTTGTGCAATCTTCTTGTTCCATGCTGCACTTATCCTAATTCTGTATTCGTATGGACGTTATAATCACCTGTTGGATTCGTAGGATTCAAATTGTGCTGACCCGGGTGTAGAATATTCGCGGGTGATTGAATTACTTGTACGACACTAGGTACTTCTACGTCTGGAACAAATATTCTCATAAAGCGGACTTAACATTCAAGGTTGATGATTTTCATCTTTCGAATCGCGAAACAAATGATGGAAAAATGATGAAAAATTATCAGAAATCTGATGATACAAGATACACGCCAATTTATTCTTAACACTTTACCGACCGATAGCCTATTAATCGACTGTTTTACCGACCAACGCTTACCGACCGATAGCCTATTAATCAACTGTTTTACCGACCAACGCTTACCGACCGATAGCCGATTAATCAACCGCTACTGGTCGGTAAAGTGTTAACAGAATCTGTACATGTTTTGAAAGATTGCAAAGATTTGGAAAATATCTAATAATCAGGGTCAAAATATGCTTAAAAAAGAAACATCGTTTCCGATATTGTAGGTTATGATATTTTCATCTTTGGAATCAGCAAACAAATGATGGAAATATTGCACCAGATTTGAAAATATATTTACACGCTTTCTAAAGGAAGGTTCATACAAAAGGGGGGTGTTCTTTATTATAGGGCGATGCGTCGTTTTATTTTTACATGACCGACACACGATGCGCGGTAATAATAACGTAAACTGTAAAATACAATATCATTCATATCGCATTAATGGGAAAGAAAAATTGTTTCCTCGTGCTAAATCCAAATGTTATTTATTACGCAAAACGTTACAATAGTTATTAACGTTAATAATCATATCTTAAGTTTACATTTTTATATAAATGTTCGTAGTTTCGCGTTTATATTGTTAGTAAATTCGTAAACGAAAAATAATCGTTCGTAAATATTATCGATACAATACTTTAAATATACGTGGATCGATGCATACATAAACATGCGTTTTAACACTTTTACCGACCGATAGCCTATTAACCGACTGTTTTACCGACCGATAGCCGATTAATCAAACCGCTACCGGTCGGTAAAGTGAAAATCTGTTGTTCTGCCGTTATAAAAAAAATAAACTTTTCGAATGTCTCGTACGCGTACTTTTAAACAACCGTTTGACGCATGATCGACACACATTCGAATTTATAATTTGAAAATTTGCCAAATCTTAGCCAGCTAATGAAAACTAAATTCTTGCTTTTCAATTAAACAAATAAACCTCAATTCGCATATCCAGCATACTCGTTTTGGTTTTCCAAACCGTTACAAATTATTAATACATTCGTAATAAAATTAAGAAAAAAAAAAAAAAAAAATATAATTAAATAAAATTTTTAGCACAAAATATAACACTTTTTAGTATAGAAGGAACTTATCATGGAATGTTTGTCGTTTCTTCGTTATTCACAGAATTCTTAATTTTCAATAACAAACTGCCTTAAAAATTTATGTTTGTGGTAAAGGCAAACGCGTGAAAATAGTCATGTTTGGTACTGTATCACATTAAAGCATAGTCATTCTACTCGAATTAATATCACCGATCGTATTATAAACCCAACCTCTGAAAATATATTTTTTTTTAACCAAATTTGATAACCAAGCATTTAAATTTTTCTGTCATAGTAGTTTCATCAATAGTTTGTTGAGATTAATTAATTAATTAGTTTTCTCCAAAATGTACATCGATTTTGTGCGTCGAAAATTATTAAGTTTGATTTCTGTTTTCCTGTTTCTAATTCTGTAAAAATATTCAACATTTCCGAACAGTGACCTACGTTATCGACTGCTGTTTTACAGATCGATATCCCAAAAACTATCAGCTTCACGATAGACGAGGATGAACCCTATTTTATTCTCGAAATTCTGGCCATATTTGAACAAACTGACTTTCAAATATCGCGACTATCCATTGGCAAACAATTACCAACATATATTGCTTTAAAAGCGACATAAGTTTCGTAAAAAATAGCGAAGACATGTGCGGTGGACAGAATCGTTGGACCATCCTATAGTGTACTTATGTGTAAAGTATATATACCTATATATGTATTAGTAGTAATAAAAATTGGAAGCCACAAATTCTCATGCAAGAATATATAGAAAACGAGGTATAAATTAATGTTTGAAAAAGTACATGTACCATAGAGAGACGAGTCGGTGGCTAGGCGCGCTGATTGGCTGTAGCGCAACAGCGACATCTGTCCTCGCAGAGGGTCACTATTTGTCGAGTAAATCGTAACTACAGTTCATGTTGACGCAGCCATAAGCTCAAGAGTATTAACACATTACCGACCGGGTAGCCTATTAATCGACTGTTTTACCGGCCAACGCTTACCGACAGAGAGCCTATCGATCAACTGTTTTACCGACCAACGCTTACCGACCGATAGCCGATTAATCAACTGTTTTACCGGCCGACGCTTACCGACCGATAGCCTATTAATCAACTGTTTTACCGGCCGACGCTTACCGACAGAGAGCCTATTGATCGACTGTTTTATCGGTCGGTAAGCGTTGGTCGGTAAAACAGTCGATTAATATCGGTCGGTAATGTGTTAAGTATTAACCATGAGATGTGAAGACCTACTCTCTTTGCTTTCTTATCCAGTTTGTAGGTGCCTAACCAACAAATTATCTCTCTATGGTACTCTAAGATACAATTACAGAAAACACTGTGTGTGTAAAACAATGTCAGAAGACTTGGAAGGTGTGCTGAAATGCAATCAGGCCGTTGTCGATTCTATAAAGAATTACATTGTCAAATTGGCTACATCTTCGTATAATCATAATATTAATTAATTAAATTTCTTTTTATCGAAGCAAAGGGGATTGTGCATTCGGACTCATTTTCGATCCTAATTCGACCTTTCTGAAAGTTTTATGGGATTACAGAGATTGATATTTTTATTTGTGTAATTAATATCATCGTTATAACGGGTGAACCTAAAATAGAAACTTGACCAATTTCGACCAGCGTTAGTATAGGCGGTGCTTCCTAATGGCACACTTCTTCGATCGACATGAAATTTGCAGGGGACGGGGGGGGGGGAGGGGGGGGGGGGATTCTAAATATAAAGTTTCAGGCTCGGGAATTTTATAGCTTCCGAGGTATTTGCTCGAGTTTGGCAAAATGAAGCAAATATCACTGCCATTATTTTAGTAATTTTAGTAAATATTAAACAAACTTCATTCCTTTAATATGTATATTTACTTTTGACTATTAGAGTATACTCGAATTCCTATTTTTTAAATTTTGTATAGTACATAAAATCGCGTATTTTTTTTTTTTGTATTTTTAGCGCGAAATTTGAATGTTTCTCTTTTGCTATTGTTAAAAAATTGATATCCACAACGAAATCATTTTCATCCTGTAAAACCTGAGAAACGTCGACTTTGGGCCGAAAATTATCACGAATGCGTTATAGCCTCCAATCTTTTTCTTGCAATTTTTTTGTTAATGCAAAATTCAAATTGATACTGAGTATTTTGTTCCAATATCGTTGTTACCGACTAGTATTAAATAAAAACTGAACGGGGAAGTAGAATTTAAAAAAAAAATACAACGCAGGATAGGCAACTAAGAAATATTAAAATATTAAAATATTATAAACTGAAAAGTTAGTGGTGAGATAGAATAATCTAAATATGTTTATCTCGATGAATGAAGCTGTCTTTGTGAAATTTGAATGAAGCAACAATTGGTTCATTGATATAATAGAGGTTATGTGTACTTTTAAGTAAAATTTTAGGTTATTTTGTGAACTGATTTCTATGGCGCGAAAGAAAGCCACGTTTGTCGAAACATTTATTCGATATCGCCGAATAAAACTGTTGGGAATTTAAACGTCGTAGAAAATAGATACTTACGCCCGTAAATCGTTCCTTGATGGCGTCTGCGATGGCGGCGACAACACGCTATGCAACATACTACCAGTGTAAACATCATTACAACAACGACAATCACTGTGACAGCGACCCTGTAATGCAACGATACGAATTTGATTTATACACCCGCGATAACCAAATCTCAACTGTAACCAAAAAAAATCTTCCGAGAAATTTCTGTACAAAAATAATGTAAATCTTTTTCGATTAAATAATATCTTTGGACGCAAGAAGGCGTATAATCGAGGAAGAAAAACAATATACTTTGGAAGTAATTGAAGATTCTAAGAAACTTTAACCTAATGTACACAGAAATATACATTAACACTTTACCGACCGATAGCCTATTAATCGACTGTTTTACCGACCAACGCTTACCGACCGATAGCCTATCAATCAACTGTTTTACCGACCAACGCTTACCGACCGATAGCGTATTAATCAACTGTTTTACCGACCAACGCTTACCGACCGATAGCTGATTAATCGACCGGTCGGTAAAGTGTTAAAAATAAATAATTTGTATTGAAACGGTTAACAATCAGTGCAAACTATTTCTTCGCAATTCAGTCGATGTGATATTGCAATATACAGGGTGTCCCGTAGCATGTAAGACCCCGTTTCAAAGATGAATTCTGCGCAAAGAAAACAATAACAAAAATAGCGAGTTCCGTGTTGGAGTAATTCTTTTGTAAGATGAGAATAATCGAACCAACGCTAGTTAATTATTTACAAACAGAATTCAGTATCTAATGTCGAATCTTATATTTTAATTCTTTAAATACTTCCTGCGAACATTAACACATTACCGACCGATAATTAATCGACTTTTTTACCGACCGACGCTTACCGACCGATGGCGTATTAATCAACTGTTTTACCGACCAACGCTTACCGACCGATAGCTGATTAATCGACCGGTCGGTAAAGTGTTAAAAATAAGTAATTTGTATTGAAACGGTTAACAATCAGTGCAAACTATTTCTTCGCAATTCAGTCGATGTGATATTGCAATATACAGGGTGTCCTGTAGCATGTAAGACCCCGTTTCAAAGATGAATTCTGCGCAAGAAAACAATAACAAAAATAGCGAGTTCCGTGTTGGAGTAATTCTTTTGTAAGATGAGAATAATCGAACCAACGCTAGTTAATTATTTACAAACAGAATTCAGTATCTAATGTCGAATCTTATATTTTAATTCTTTAAATACTTCCTGCGAACATTAACACATTACCGACCGATAATTAATCGAATTTGTTAGCGACCAACGCTTACCGACCGATGGCGTATTAATCAACTGTTTTACCGACCAACGCTTACCGACCGATAGCTGATTAATCGACCGGTCGGTAAAGTGTTAAAAATAAGTAATTTGTATTGAAACGGTTAACAATCAGTGCAAACTATTTCTTCGCAATTCAGTCGATGTGATATTGCAATATACAGGGTGTCCCGTAGCATGTAAGACCCCGTTTCAAAGATGAATTCTGCGCAAGAAAACAATAACAAAAATAGCGAGTTCCGTGTTGGAGTAATTCTTTTGTAAGATGAGAATAATCGAACCAACACTAGTTAATTATTTACAAACAGAATTCAGTATCTAATGTCGAATCTTATATTTTAATTCTTTAAATACTTCCTGCGAACATTAACACATTACCGACCGATAGCCTATTAATCGACTGTTTTACCGACCAACGCTTACCGACCGATAGCCTATTAATCGACTGTTTTACCGACCAACGCTTACCGACCGATAGCGCTGATTAATCGACCGGTCGGTAAAAATTATTAAATAAGTAATTTGTATTGAAACGGTTAACAATCAGTGCAAACCTATTTCTTCGCAATTCAGTCGATGTGATATTGCAATATACAGAGGTGTCCCCGTAGCATAAGACCTCGTTTCAAAGATGAATTCTGCGCAAGAAAACAATAACAAAAATAGCGAGTTCCGTGATTGGAGTAATTCTTTTTATTAAGATGAGAATAATCGAACCAACGCTAGTTAATTATTTACAAACAGAATTCCAGTATCTAATGTCGAATCTTATATTTTAATTCTTTAAATACTTCCTGCGAACATTAACACATTACCGACCGATAGAACAATCGACTTTTTTACCGACCGACGCTTACCGACCGATGGCGTATTAATCAACTGTTTACCGACTGAACGCCATCGACCGATAGCTGATTAATCGACCGGTCGGTAAAGTGATTAAAAATAAATAATTTGTATTGAAACGGTTAACAATCAGTTGCAAACTATTTCTTCGCAATTCAGTCGATGTGATATTGCAATATACAGGAGTGTCCCGTAGCATGTAAGACCCCGTTTCAAAAGATGAATTCTGCGCAAGAAAAACAATAACAAAATAGCGAGTTCCGTGTTGGAGTAATTCTTTGTAAGATGAGAATAATCAGAACCAACGCTAGATTAATTATTTACAAGCAGAATTCAGCGAGTATCTAATGTCCAGAATCTATATTTTAATTCTTTAAATACTTCCTGCGAACATTAACACATTACCGACCGATAGCCTATTAATCGACTGTTTTACCGACCAACGCTTACCGACCGATAGCCTATTAATCGACTGTTTTACCGACCAACGCTTACCGACCGATAGCCTATTAATCAACTGTTTTATCGGTCGGTAAAGTGTTAACAAAGAACATATATTACAAAATATATAAAATTTAACCTATAAATATAACACGTAACTTAAATTTCAATATTTCGTTTATAACTGTGTAAACAAAATTGTATTTAAAAGTGCTGATACAATTATTACTATAAAAGGAAATAACTCTTTGTGTATTGAAATCATTATAATTTTACTTGGACTATCATGTGCAATGATTCAGATGTTGCACAATATATTAGGTGTGAACTGTATAAAGTTACATATAAATAATATTATAACAGATGTGAGAAACTTTTTATAAAAAAAAAAAAAAATATTGTAAAATTATGTCTGAGATTTACGTAAAATTCCGAAATTTCAAACGGAATGAAATTTTTCGGGGAACATTATTTACACATAGATATTCTAGAAACAAAAAAATTTCATTTTTTGACTTATTTCATTAGTCGATGATCGAAAATCGCCTTCTTATACAAGTCTTTTTTGAAATATTAAGCTTTTTGTTCCGAGGTCTGCCATTTTTCAAATTTTTAATTTTCTTTCACTATTTTCGGTTCGTCCATTTACTATTGTTATATACTAATCTCGTTGATAATAAAAACTGATACCAGAGTGTACACCGTTTTAGAAAACGTCTTGAGAAGCTTCTAACAAATCATGCTGTATCTCCGCCATTTTGCATTTTATTTGACCAAAAAAAAATTGCAAAATGAATGTGAAGTATATTCTAAATAGTCCTCAAAATCTTGCAAATATTTATTGATTCTCTATCCTTCGAAATAATTCTTGAAAATCGGCTTAATTTCGGATGTTTACATAGAGGTCGCCCCTTAACACTTTACCGACCGGTAGCGGTTGATTAATCGGCTATCGGTCGGTAAGCGTTGGTCGGTAAAACAGTCGATTAATCGGCTATCGGTCGGTAAGCGTTGGTCGGTAAAACAGTCGATTAATACGCTATCGGTCGGTAAGCGTTGGTCGGTAAAACAGTCAATTAATACGCTATCAGTCGGTAAGGTGTTAAGAGGTCGCTCGCCTCGAAGAGTCTGGGGTTAAGTGCCGTGAGGTTGGTCACAGATCCTTCCAGAAACTCCCTATCGGCGACCAATAAACAAAACATCCGCGACTCTTGGAATTCGTCGCGCCTCTAGTATCAATTACGTCAACCATAGTCTGATGACAGACTTATGGTTCCCGTATCGACACCTACGATACTCTTTAGAGTCAGGTCAAAGCCCCAAAATGTGCATCGACCCTGACACGTGTCACCCCTATAAATAAATCCGATTTTCAGTCCCCCTTTTTAGCTACTGACTATAAATCAAATTCGAAAAATGATTCTCCTGTTTCGTAAGAGTTTTCACTGGTATTTTCATTGCAACACCTTACTATACCATTGATATTACTCTCGCGAAGATACAACGAGAAATATGGAAGATTTTAGTTATCTAGATGGAAAAACAAAATGGCACGACTAATTGTAAGCTTTACCGACCGGTACCGATTGACCTTGATTATATATCTACTTTTTTTTGTACTTATAGGAATGTTAAATGAAACTTTGCGACAGTTACTATATTGTTCTCTTTCTGTAATTACAGGGTAATTAAATCTAGTGATATTTTTTATTTTCATGAGAACCGATCAATAAGCTGCCCGGTCGGTAAAGTGTTGAGCGGTAGAAAACTGTTTTACCGGCTATCGGTCGGTAAAATGTCGATTAATAGGCTACCCGGTCGGTAAAGTGTTGAGCGGTAGAAAACTGTTTTACCGGCCATCGGTCGGTAAAATGTCGATTAATAGGCTACCTGTCGGTAAAGTGTTGAGCGGTAGAAAACTGTTTTACCGGCTATCGGTCGGTAAAATGTCGATTAATAGGCTACCGGTCGGTAAAGTGTTGAGCGGTAGAAAACTGTTTTACCGGCTATCGGTCGGTAAAATGTCGATTAATAGGCTACCTGTCGGTAAAGTGTTGAGCGGTAGAAAACTGATTTACCGGCTATCGGTCGGTAAAATGTCGATTAATAGGCTACCGGTCGGTAATGTGTTAATATAATACATACCACGGTTACATTAATATATTAATCGATAAAAAATATTACCATGATGACTTAACAACAAATTCCGCAGCGTCGCAACAATAGGTCCTGCTATTCTCAACGTCTAAACAACAGTAAGATTTATCGCTCGAGTCCAAGAGTCCGGGGCACGAATCTATCATTTTTTCCAAGAAGTTCTGGTTCCCGAATGAGCATTTCATTCCTGAAAATATATAATTTATTTCGATTTAGACCACTATCGCTTTCGAAAATAGTAAAAATGTTTTCTCTTCAACATTTCTTCGTTTGTTTCACGTTTCTCATTGAATTATTTATAATAAATTCGATGTATATGGAACATGAAATTTGCTATTTTTAGGTTATTTTTATTATAATTAATGTTGCAAAATTGTATTTCATCGTCAAAACAATTTATTATTTATAATAAATTCGATGTATATGGAACATGAAATTTGCTATTTTTAGGTTATTTTTATTATAATTAATGTTGTAAAATTGTATTTCATCGTCAAAACAATTTATTATTTATAATAAATTCGATGTATATGGAACATGAAATTTGCTATTTTTAGGTTATTTTTATTATAATTAATGTTGTAAAATTGTATTTCATCGTCAAAACAATTTATTATTTATAATAAATTCGATGTATATGGAACATAAAATTTGCTATTTTTAGGTTATTTTTATTATAATTAATGTTGTAAAATTGTATTTCATCGTCAAAACAATTTATTATTTATAATAAATTCGATGTATATGAAACATAAAATTTGCTATTTTTAGGTTATATTTTTATTATAATTAATTTTGTAAAATTGTATTTCATCGTCAAAACAATTTATTATTTATAATAAATTCGATGTATATGGAACATGAAATTTGCGATTTTTATGTTTTATTCTTATTATAATTAATGTTGTAAAATTGTATTTCATCGTCAAAACAATTTATTATTTATAAAAAATTCGATGTATATGGAACATGAAATTTGCTATTTTTAGGTTATTTTTATTGTAATTAATGTTGTAAAATTGTATTTCATCGTCAAAACAATTTATTATTTATAATAAATTCGATGTTTATGAAACATAAAATTTGCTATTTTTAGGTTATATTCTTATTATAATTAATGTTGTAAAATTGTATTTCATCGTCAAAACAATTTATTATTTATAAAAAATTCGATGTATATGGAACATGAAATTTGCTATTTTTAGGTTATTCTTATTATAATTAATGTTGTAAAATTGTATTTCATCGTCAAAACAATTTATTATTTATAATAAATTCGATGTATTTGGAACATGAAATTTGCTATTTTAGGTTATTTTTATTATAATTAATGTTGTAAAATTGTATTTCATCGTCAAAACAATTTATTATTTATAATAAATTCGATGTATATATGAAACATAAAATTTGCTATTTTTAGGTTATATTATTATAATTAATGTTGTAAAATTGTATTGCATCGTCAAAACAATTTATTATTTATAATTCGATGTATATGGAACATAAAATTTGCTATTTTTAGGTTATTTTTGTTGTAATTAATGTTGTAAATTATCGTAATAAAACAATTTATTATTTATAATAAATTCGATGTATATGGAACATGAAATTTGCTATTTTTAGGTTATTTTTATTATAATTAATGTTGTAAAATTGTATTTCATCGTCAAAACAATTTATTATTTATAATAAATTCGATGTATATGAAACATAAAATTTGCTATTTTTAGGTTATTTTTATTATAATTAATGTTGTAAAATTGTATTTCATCGTCAAAACAATTTATTATTTATAATAAATTCGATGTTTATGGAACATGAAATTTGCTATTTTTAGGTTATTTTTATTATAATTAATGTTGTAAAATTGTATTTCATCGTCAAAACAATTTATTATTTATAATAAATTCGATGTATATGAAACATAAAATTTGCTATTTTTAGGTTATATTTTTATTATAATTAATGTTGTAAAATTGTATTTCATCGTCAAAACAATTTATTATTTATAATAAATTCGATGTATATGGAAATTATTTATAATAAATTCGATGTATATGAAACATAAAATTTGCTATTTTTAGGTTATTTTTATTATAATTAATGTTGTGAACATGAAATTTTGCTATTTTTAGGTTATTCTTATTATAATTAATGTTGTAAAATTGTATTTCATCGTCAAAACAATTTATTATTTATAATAAATTCGATGTATATGGAACATAAAATTTGCTATTTTTAGGTTATATTTTTATTATAATTAATAATAATAATTGTTTAATGAAAGAACATCGAACGTAAACGTAAAAAACCATAAATGGAATCGAAATGAAACCTCCTCGATTCCTATCTGTTGATATTACACAGAAATGACGTAATCGATAAGGACTCTTTTTCCTACGCACGTTCGAGGAGCAGAACGCATATCAACCTAACCTAACCTAAACACTTCGGTCATCAGTACCAACGGATACCAGCCTAAACACTTCTATCGACGCCAACGATAGCGATTCCCCGTTACACACGCATATACGCTTCTTAAAATACATGTATACGTGTATATTTATACTGTTGTTCCTCGAAGTATGAGGTTTCGATTGTACGCAACTTTATCTCAACCTTTATCATAGTCGTCGCGTTCTCCGAAGTCACGATCATTCTACTGCTACAAACATCAAAAATCCCTCAACGATACATGCATTGAAATTAATTTCGCGATAACTTTGACCATTTTCAATATTTCCTACAATTAATCACTCTTCTATCGTAGTTTTTACATTTTCACTCCTTTTCTCTGTTTTAATTTCGATTTACGACTTTACGATGCAATTCTATTGCTTGCCAATAATTTCCCTTTGTTTTTAGGGGTTCCCCGTGAAAATTAACGGGGATTTTAACCGCGAGACGTTTTCCAGCCTGAATCCTAGTAACTTTCTTTTAAAATTAAATGGACCCCATACAAAAATGCATGAAAAGGCAAAAAAGGGTGTAAACCAAAGTTATCATATATTTTCACGAAATATAATAAACATGTTTGAATGTATATCATGCGTGAATACTGCACGTTTTATTTTCCTTGTAACTACGATTTCAATTATGTTCGCCGTATGCTGATACGCGGATTGCGATTAATTGCAGTAAAAACAACAGTAATATTCCGCGTACAATTACTCGTACAGAATTTTCCTTATTATGCTCTAAAAGACATCGTTTCATGCTTTTCACTGTTACTAACACTAGGTTTACGGAATACGTAAATTTCACGCATTGAGATTCTAAACCTAACGTTACAGAACTCATAAATATTATTTGTTAGCAATTCATGGTGGATTTAATTGTTGTAATGATATAAACATACACTCCGATTAAAAGAAAAATTGCGTTTTAATGTAACTGTTATCCCCAGCGAATTACAATAAAAATATGTGTAACGAGTGTCCGTAAACCTAGTGTTAACCCTTTAGCTTACAATGACGTCTCAGAGACGTGATAAGTCTACCGGGCCAAACATGAATAAGACGTCTCAGAGACGTAATAAGTCTACCGGGCCAAACCTTGGTGTCGCTTTTGGCACACACAGTTGGAAATTAAAT
Source organism: Colletes collaris (assembly GCA_030068185.1). Taxonomy (NCBI): domain Eukaryota; kingdom Metazoa; phylum Arthropoda; class Insecta; order Hymenoptera; family Colletidae; genus Colletes; species Colletes collaris. The sequence continues at coordinate 3,143,812 of JASGYR010000076.1, read as the reverse complement.
CGTAAGGCAAGGGGTTAAACAGGATATGTTCACTTCTATGACGTAATTAATATCAACGTACATAATAATAATTTAGTTTATACTTCGTGTTTGAATTCGAAGGGTCAGACGAGTGTTGTACGAATATCTCATCTTTCGTTAAAGAATATTTCAGTAATTATTGACATTTAATAATTGTTTATCGAAGGTTCCATACTCTTTTAATTGCACGATAAGATCCCATTTAGAAAACTGAAGATCGATCTTCATATTTCGGGGGAAACAAGTAAAATAAGAACCTAATTATTCTTATTGTTTATTCTATTTAATACCGTACGACTTTTGTTTCATATGATTGAATTAAACTTGCTTTGCGCAATGGCGTGAGTCTCTTGCGAATAGAAATTCATTCGAACACAATTTAATCTACCGAATTGGTCGTAATGTATTATTTAATGAGTTTTCGTTTTATTTACAATTATTTTTACTTAAAACCCCTCGGGCGGACCGAAAGAATGATTCCAAAAGTCCATCGATAGTGTTCGCTAATGAACCAACGAATTACGAATAAAGTTTAAACAGAAGCGCACGAGTGACTTTAAAATCTGTGTTCATTTGTCACGAATAAAAGGACAATTCAATTTGTAATCTTTTCTTGTTTGAACGTTATAATAACACACAAAAGTAAAATGGATGTAAGAAATTGTACTACGATGGGGAAAGTTTTCAAAAAAATCTGTCACGAGTGCTTGATACGCTTCCATTTCCTTTAACTATCTATCTGCGAACTGTTTCGAATTAAATATGAAGTTTTCCAGAACCGTACTGTTATTTGTCGAGAAACGTAAGAATTCGGTATTACTTTCTGTCTATACGACACATAGTAGCTACTTCAGTGAATTTACATAGAAATAGTTGCATGAAATGCATAAAAAATAGTAGCAACGTAATCAAAATTGAGATGTGAAACATTCGGTTTTTGATAGTTACAATCTATAGCGATTAAGGTCCCAGATCAGACTGCTTGGGGGAAAAGAATTAATTCGAGATTGAATCACAGGAAATCTTACTCACCATGGGATAACCCCGCGTTGAGGGTAACAACAAGTAGCAAAGTGGTTGCGCGCAACATTTTGATTAATATCGATATCGAATCGCGAAGTGCGAGTTTTAAAACAAAATTCAAACGAGAAATACTTTTACCGAAACTGCAGCACTCGACAACTACGCAAATAATAAACAAATGCGGCGCTTAATACGCTTTAACCTTACGCTAGATACACCACTGCGAGTTGCAGGCTACAGACTGCCAGTTGTAAACGTTGAATATGAGCTCAGATGCCAGGCTCGTCGCTTCCGACTGTGGCGACATCTCTGTTGGACGAACTCCGCAACTACGGAGCTTCGATCGATCATCGATTCTCGCTACTAATTTTTATATAAACGAATAAATGAATGTTATTAGATATTAGATCTAAATCGAATCTAATTCCCTTAAATTATCTTTACAATTTAATCGATGTTACATCAGATTATTATACGTCACTCGATCAATGTTGAGAACGAATAAACACGCTTGTTCATTTTAGCGGTTTTTTTCAAATTTTAAAAGTTACTTTACCGCGTTTTGTTTCATTGAAAATGATTGTATTCACATTCATTTATATAAAAGAAAAACATGTATTTTATTGAACATCCTTATTTATCGAAATAGATAAATAAACACAAACATTTATATATTTATATATTTTTAACTATTCGAACAAATAAATACGTGTTAATATAGCAACATTATAATTTATTAAAAATACGACTAAACCTCCAGAATTTTCGCTCCGAAAGTACAATTAATTAATTTTTATATAAACGAGTGTTATTATTAAATGAATTATTAAATGAATTATTATTAAATGAATGTTATTAGATCTAAACCGAATCTAATTCCCTTAAATTATCTTTACAATTTAATCGATGTTACATCAGATTATTATACTTCGCTCGATCAATGTTGAGAACGAATAAACACGCTTGTTCATTTTAGCGGTTTTTTTTCAAATTTTAAAAGTTACTTTACCGCGTTCTATTTCATTGAAAATGATATTAAAAAATAATCCCCATTATGGGGCTCCAATTTCGCTAAAAAAAAAGACCCAATAACTAATTAGTAACCTAGTAGTAAGTTTTACCCTTAAAACGTCGTTTCGTTTAGTGGACTGCAGTGGTATCGTTGCATTGTGATTGGTTACGAAATGTCGTCCATGTTGCAATCTGTACGGAGCAGAGGACTCTGTACGATCGTAAAAGTCCGTCTCAGATCCTCGATAGGCAGCAGGTGCTTGGCGTGCCGCCATTTTGGTAGCTTCACTGGTAGCAACACGTTTCCCACGGTACGCTGCGACCAGCGGTAGACGCGGCGATAGCTCCAGGAGAAACGAACGAGAGGGAGAAAGATGGAGGACAGGGCAGGAGCGAGACAGAGCGAGACAGAGTGAGCAGAACAGAGACAGAGCGAGACAGAGTGAGCAGAAGAGAGACAGAGCGAGACAGAGTGAGCAGAGCAGAACAGAGACAGAGCGAGACAGAGTGAGCAGAGCAGAACAGAGACAGAGCGAGACAGAGTGAGCAGAACAGAGACAGAGACAGAGCGAGACAGAGCGAGCAGAACAGAGACAGAGACAGAGACAGAGCGAGACAGAGTGAGCAGAGCAGAACAGAGACAGAGCGAGACAGAGCGAGCAGAGCAGAACAGAGACAGAGCGAGACAGAGCGAGCAGAACAGAGACAGAGACAGAGAGAGACAGAGTGAGCAGAACAGAGACAGAGCGAGACAGAGTGAGCAGAGCAGAGACAGAGCGAGACAGAAGTCGCGTTGAGTTGTACCGCTGATTCCGGCTGGTGGAAAGATGGCGGAGGGTAATTCGAACACGCGTTATATAGACTCTCGTTGGTCGCGCATGCGCGTTGTTGTATTCGGTGCGATGGTGTCGGTAGGCGGAGCGGCATCTAGGACCGACTTGTACCGGGTGGCACCGGCATCACTGTCATGCAAAAACCGCACGAAACGGCACCACTTGCCTCTCTGGCGTACCGACGCGGGAGAGGACGGCGAGGGGGCGAGGGGGCGGGGGGGCGGGGGGGGGGGGCTAGAGAGAGTTTACGCGGGGCAGGATGGAAGTTCGAGCAGATGTGGCGCCACAGGGACGAGATTATGGGCAAGGAAGTGCCATAATGACGATGACTACGATCCCGCGATCTCGGGCCATTTAACCTATTCGCGGAGCAATAAAATTGCGAGGTACGGGTTTCAAAAAATGGCTACTTTTTTTCCGTGTGTGTTTTCGATTACATCCATACACTTTGCTTTGTATTTTGTTCAATCGGCGTGAAAAATGCAGACTTTTTCTGTTTCATTTTTTTTTTTGATATTCGAAGACAACGAAAATGTATTGAAAACTGTTTGCTTTAATTTGTTTGCTGTTGCATTTTTTTTGATATTTCTGTTAGTAACTAGGGTTATTGTTCCGTACTTTTTTTTGAAGGACAATTCACTCCATACATGGGGACACTTATTTTATTCGTACAGTTAGGTTAGTTCTTAATAAGTAGCACTAATAGATACCACTTTTAGAGCTGTAAATCCATGCAATTATTATCCACTGTCAGAGAAAATAGTATTACCGTTATATAGGTATATAAAAGAGACGAATTTGTGAACACTTGACGCCAAACTGATTTTAAAAGCAACCTAACCTTTCGCTTTAGATGTTAGGCAATCTATAAAATTAGAGAAAAGAGATAATAAGCAGAATAGCATATTTTAAAATTTACCTAATCGTTGTTAGATCAATTTCTTTTTCATTCTTTTTTTTCCTGGTTAACGTGAACTTATTATGGAACAAGTAGTTGAAAGGTTATGTTTGCAAAGAAATAGAAAAAAGATAATTCTGTAACACCGATCTTTTCATCGTCTTTTAAATGAATTAAAATTACATTCGAAGAGCATTAGTATTAAAAAAATACACTAAAAGCGTATTAATTACCATAAATTTAAATCGAACATTGAAAACTTTCGAAGTATGTAGCTATCATCGAGTTTTTGAGAAAACAAAGTATTTTACATGTTTATAATAAATTTAACTATCTTTTTCGTAGTAAATTACATAGATTATTTTTAATATTTATAAAAATGTAAAAGAATGCTTTTGGAACGAATTTGGGTTTTATTTATTCGAATTTTAAATTTCCTCTGAAAAATGGCGATAAAAAGTTTAGTTTTTTTTTTAGTAAAAAAATTAAAAATTTTTCAGAACTATAAATATTTACAATTTGAACTGATTAACAAAGCTCCAAAAACTTAATGAACTAGTTTTTTCAAAGTTATACAGGTTTTTAATTTTAGCCAAATATCGTTTACATATTTATTATCAGATATTTTAAAAATAGCATTTGAAGTAGGTAATCCGCCATTTTTAATCACTATAGAGACTAAAAATAAACCTCAAGAAATCATTGGAAATAAAATAGTAAATGTTCACGAATTCCTGAAAATACCGCGAATTTTAAAAAATTTTTTAAAACATATAAGCTGAACATCTTATCTCGTAGACCTCATTCGTCCAATCAATCAAACATTATCAATGTGACACGCATTCTTTGTAAACAACTGAATAAAAAATAAATTTATCGAGAGACTTACTAAAATTCAAATATTTGTATTTTTAAATTCACTATGTTTCTCGAGATTTATACAAAAGTACTAAAATCTGGTAAATAATATTCCAAAAACAAACGTTGTTCAATGCAAATCAATAAAAATGTAAAATATAGATCGTTCAAACTACCATTCCACCAGAAAACGTAAGCGTCAACATTTTATCTCGAAAAGAATTTATCTTTGTTTATTCGATCGACACAAACGCTGATAAGTGTGGATTGTACAATTGTACAATCTCGATCCTATCGACTGAGATCGCAATTGTTTAATTCAAGCGTGATTTTACTAAAACAGTTATCCTGAGAAAGCGCGGGAAAATATTCAAGTTTCTATTCTCCGGTGGAGTCCCGAAAAAAAGGGGCGCGACCAACGAGGGCGTGGCTAGAGCCGGAGGGCGTGGCCGCGGGCGTGGCCTCGGGGAGCGTCCACTACCGCTCTGGGCGTTGCCTCGGCCGGCCGAGCGCCGGTGGTGGGGATGACGGCATCGAACCCCCGCCAGCCGCAGTCGCAATTCAACCGTTCGATGGTGCGTATGTTACAATGTGTCGCGTTACGGGTGGATCCCTTTTTACCGGAAACGAAGGAGATTACTTGCTCGTCGATTGAATCTTAACATACACGCCATATTTTCGTACGTGTCCGTTGTTTTTTGCACGCGTGGAAAAGTCGTCCTTCGGGAACTTTTCGCAAGTGATCCGACGAAGTGCACCGAACGACGGAAACGGATTAAACGTAAAGCAATCGTACGATTTTACGCGTTCGGTGAACGATCAGCGAAGTGTTCGCGAGAATTTTCGAGCCAACCATTTGGATGTAAGGAGAAAACGTTACGATCGGTTTGGTCGAAGCTTTAAGCCGGCCGGCGCCCGCGTTAAAGGGAATATATTCGAAGCGTCCGTCGATACAACCCTGTGCCCGTGATCTCTCAAATCGATCTCAATTCTACGCGTCGAATCACCGTAAATCGATATCTCGTTCCGGTGAAGTTCGAGAACAGTTCCGAAATGTGTTCCCATTCGTCGCGATCCGGGGAGAAAATCATCGAAGGACTGTAGATATTATCTTTTTTTCCCCGGGCGAGTTATTTCGACAGATCGGTTGAAAATGTAGCTTCTCGCGACTCCTGACTCCAACGCGAAAGAAAACCGTCGCAACAAACGTGTGTGACCTCGGTTCGTAAATTGTTTACATCCAACGGAGCGAGAATCGATTCGAGAAGCCCGAACCGTCTTGCTCGTCGATTCGAACGGACCCGTGAACGCTTGTTCTTTGTTTCGAAGGCGAGTGTGCAAAAAAGTTACACGCGGAACTCTGTTCCACCGATATCAAAGTTCCGGGCCTTCGTTTCGGCGTTTTCACGCGAGACTCGTCGTCGCACGGTGAATGAGTGAACAAACGAGTGATTATCGTAGTGCGCCGTGGTCGTAAGAAATATCGTAACAAGGAGCGACCACTTCCGACGGCATCATTGTCCCGTTGTATTTTTCTCGACGGACGGAGGATGATTTTCTGAACGGATATTTTTCTTTCTTGGGGGGGCATTTCTCGCCAGGATGACCGAGACCTGTCGCCACGTTGCGTCCGCATAGCCGTCACAGTGGAGTTCTGCTTAATCGCAGGTAAGTGTCTTTGTCACGCGTCGCGGAGCTATACTACGCGAGTCCGAACTTCTCTATGCTTTATTCGCGAGCGTGGAACGTATTTACGACCATTTCTGACGACGGGAACGTTCAAGAATGCTCGTTCCGAAATTACACGAAACAATGAAGAATTTCTATCTTGAACACAGGAAGAAGCATACTATCTCCGATTTATCGTACTTATCTACTTTAATTTTTCGTGTTATATTATTTTGTCACTTTTTTCTTACGAAATTCCATCGATTGCTCTTTTTACATGCTTTCGTTTAACACGTTGATCGTTTACCAGTAACCGTCGCTTTAAACCTACGACGTAACCTCAAAAAACCTTCGCAATAAATGAACTTAATGCTTCTAAATCTTTAACTAATGCAATTAACATTAGGAATGCTGTAAAATAACAAATACTCGATCGAATTGTTCGATATTTCTTTTCGTTAGGTTATAATTCGAAAAAAGTGTCGAGAATAACACCAACGTGTTGGTTTCACTTGTTCGTGGAATACAAAACACTTTTAATTCGCTCGGAGCTATGAAATTTTTTTGAGGTTAGCATTTTGGACGATACCGAAGCGTTATAGAGAGATTAGGTGTACATTTAACAAATTATTACGCGTTACAATATTTTTACACTTTAGTGTGTCTATAGATTGTATTCTTCGATAGCAGTCAATTTTTTTTTCTAAAATATACTCAAAATAACAAATACTCGATCGAATTGTTCGATATTTCTTTTCGTTAGGTTATAATTCGAAAAAAGTGTCGAGAATAACACCAACGTGTTGGTTTCACTTGTTCGTGGAATACAAAACACTTTTAATTCGCTCGGGCCAAGGAAATATGTGGGAGGAAAGCATTATGGACGATACCGAAGCGTTATAGAGAGATTAGGTGTACATTTAACAAATTATTACGCGTTACAATATTTTTACACTTTAGTGTGTCTATAGATTGTATTCTTCGATAGCAGTCAATTTTTTTTTCTAAAATATACTCAAAATAACAAATACTCGATCGAATTGTTCGATATTTCTTTTCGTTAGGTTATAATTCGAAAAAGTGTCGAGAATAACACCAACGTGTTGGTTTCACTTGTTCGTGGAATACAAAACACTTTTAATTCGCTCGGAGCTATGAAATTTTTTTGAGGTTAGCATTTTGGACGATACCGAAGCGTTATAGAGAGATTAGGTGTACATTTAACAAATTATTACGCGTTACAATATTTTTACACTTTAGTGTGTCTATAGATTGTATTCTTCGATAGCAGTCAATTTTTTTTTCTAAAATATACTCGAAATAACAAATACTCGATCGAATTGTTCGATATTTCTTTTCGTTAGGTTATAATTCGAAAAAGTGTCGAGAATAACACCAACGTGTTGATTTCACTTGTTCGTGGAATACAAAACACTTTTAATTCGCTCGGAGCTATGAAATTTTTTTGAGGTTAGCATTTTGGACGATACCGAAGCGTTATAGAGAGATTAGGTGTACATTTAACAAATTATTACGCGTTACAATATTTTTACACTTTGGTGTGTCTATAGATTGTATTCTTCGATAGCAGTCAATTTTTTTTTCTAAAATATACTCAAAATAACAAATGCTCGATCGAATTGTTCGATATTTCGTTTCGTTAGGTTATAATTCGAAAAAGTGTCGAGAATAACACCAACGTGTTGATTTCACTTGTTCGTGGAATACAAAACACTTTTAATTCGCTCGGAGCTATGAAATTTTTTTGAGGTTAGCATTTTGGACGATACCGAAGCGTTATAGAGAGATTAGGTGTACATTTAACAAATTATTACGCGATACAATATTTTTACACTTTGGTGTGTCTATAGATTGTATTCTTCGATAGCAGTCAATTTTTTTTTCTGAAATATACTCGAAATAACAAATACTCGATCGAATTGTTCGATATTTCTTTTCGTTAGGTTATAATTCGAAAAAAGTGTCGAGAATAACACCAACGTGTTGATTTCACTTGTTCGTGGAATACAAAACACTTTTAATTCGCTCGGAGCTATGAAATTTTTTTGAGGTTAGCATTTTGGACGATACCGAAGCGTTATAGAGAGATTAGGTGTACATTTAACAAATTATTACGCGATACAATATTTTTACACTTTGGTGTGTCTATAGATTGTATTCTTCGATAGCAGTCAATTTTTTTTTCTAAAATATACTCAAAATAACAATTACTCGATCGAATTGTTCGATATTTCTTTTCGTTAGGTTATAATTCGAAAAAAGTGTCGAGAATAACACCAACGTGTTGATTTCACTTGTTCGTGGAATACAAAACACTTTTAATTCGCTCGGAGCTATGAAATTTTTTTGAGGTTAGCATTTTGGACGATACCGAAGCGTTATAGAGAGATTAGGTGTACATTTAACAAATTATTACGCGTTACAATATTTTTACACTTTGGTGTGTCTATAGATTGTATTCTTCGATAGCAGTCAATTTGTTTTTCTGAAATATACTCAAAATTTCACTCTTTCCGATGAAAGTAAAAAGATCATTGTATCGTTACTGCGTTAGTTTAGAAATAGAACATGTATCGTAGCACTTGGAACATTTGTTTACAAAATTTTAGCGATTGCATGTTACTATATCGAAGATAATCCCAAAAAACTAAACCCAAAAGCAGTTGTTGTTGTAATAAAGCTGTTCGTTCGATATTACCTGAAAAAGTAGCTTCAAAGCAACAACGAAGAACATAATAACATAAATTTTGGAGAATTTAGCAAAAATATATAAGAAAAGACAATTTAAGTTCTGCAGAATTATTTACAAGATGAAGAACTGCAATAATTGTGTGTACAAAATGTTAGGAGCTTAAACGAAGATTAAATAATACATGAAAGCTCATCGTTAGAAAAACGTAGCACATAAAATACTTTGTTAGGTTTAAAATTGACGTTTTATATTGAAAATAAACTTCAAAGAGAGTGTTGTTTAAGAGTTTCCTGATTCTTATTATAAAAACCTTGCAATAATGTATGTTACAAAGTTTATTTGGGCGTATATCATAGAAATAAAGTAAATAAATCTAAACTGAACATAGAAAGGGCAAAATATGATACTTAAGAGGATATTAAGTGCTAGTATACCTTTTTTTTGTACTTCAATGCTTCTCTGTTGATGTTCCAAAGATTATAATATTACCATGGGTCGAAAATGTTTAATAAGTGGTTTATTATGACCACAAACGTCAAACTTGCAACAAATTTTGTTCGGTTCAGTCCTTAGTGTACCAAGATGGAATAGTGGACATTCTTCGCACAAAGATATCAAGAAATTGTAACTTTTAACTGCAAAAGACGTTCGTATCTTACAATTATTACTATCGTTCTTCTTTCGTCGTGTACATGATCTAGGAAGGGAAAATAAGCTACAATAACTAACGGTGTTTGCAATAAATACGATAAAGATATGCGATAGAGAATGATACAAGTGCTTATCGTGTACTGAAAGAAAGAAACGAGTAGATAAGCAGAAACACTATGTGCAAAGATCGTGCAAAGACCATTTTTTATTGTACCGTAAGAAAAATTATAAGCAACGTGGTGTGCTGAGGGTTAAAGAAGAATAACATCAAAGTTAATCCTTTGACTTGATGTAAACGGAAACAATTAAATAGTAGTAATGTGCATACAAATGAACTACGTATAAGAATACTAATTTAGGCGCGTTATATTAACGTTAACGTTATTTTAACCTATTCGCAAATACAGTTGCGTCTTTACGAATTACAAGTTTCGCTAAATCAACCTTAAAATGATCTTCGATCGATAAAAAGGATCGTTTCGGTAAATATCATACAAAGTTTGAGAGAATTCGTGATTTTAATTATTAATTATTGCAGTAAAGCTTCAATTAACCGGGTTAATCGGAAACGAGATAGAAGATATAAAATTAATGTTTATTTACAAGATTATCATTGTATACATATATATAAGTATATTTTCATAAATATGAATGTAAGTTTGTTTATCGTGTTAACTTCGCACTTAAAAGTGCTTTGAAAATGATTTTGAATACTGTAAATAGAGGAGTGTTGTACAACGTGACAATCTAATTGTTGCAACAATTTTATATGGATTATTAACAATCAGTTAGCAGTAATAACAAAAGAAAGAGAAATAATCTTTTATGTAGATATTTGTTTAGAAGGTTCGGAAATTCATATTAATAGGAATTAATGAACAATTCTGTTCTGATAAACAATTTCCAAATATACTTTCGATACATTTTACTTTCGAAAATAAGGTTTCGGCTCGAGAGAATGCGATGTGAGAAAAGTTAAAGGTAAAGTTAGGTTAGAATGTTTCGATACATCGAATAATCGATGGCTCGAAGAAAGGAACAAGTATTTTTTACAAGTATCAATTACAAGTATTTTTGGTGAAGAGACATACCCCTGAAATCCTACCCACTTTCGAGAAAAAAATTCGAGCAGATACTGAAATTTTTAGACGAAATTAAGAAATTCCAAATCGTACTAAAAAAATTGTATTTAGTTACAGGGGTCAATTACAAGCATTTTTGGTAATTAGACACACCCCCGGAATCTTATGCAGTTTCGAGAAAAAAATTCGAGAAAGTACTGAATGTTTTGGGTGAAATTAAAAAATTTCAAATCGTCCTGGAAAAAATATTTTCAATTGCAGGGGTCGGTTATAATCATTTTTGGTCGAAAGACATACCCCCGAAATCCTACTCAGTTCTGAGAAAAAAATTCCTTACCGAAAATATAATTTCTAGCCGGAAAAGTCTGCCCGAATTTTCATGCGAATCTTTAAAATTTCATAACTTCTGAACGGATTGGCCGATTTTAATGTTTCAAAAACCAAACAACGCGTATTTTAGCGGAGAATATGTAGAAATTCTAACAATATTGAAAAAGTTGTTTCTTGACACCGTGAAATGAACAAAAAAACCCCTAAAAATTGTCCAATTTTCAAACGGCCATAACTCCTACAATAGTAAAGGTATCTCGTTGAAATTTTGAGAGGAAGTAGAGCCCACGGGTAGCTACAAAAAAGTATTGGACAACTTTTCTGTAGAGCGTCAAACAAAATTACTAAAAATCAAAAACGAATTTCTAAGAATAATCGACAAGGAGGTGGATGCCTAACTAAAAAAAGATTTCAAATCTTTCTGGAAAAAATATTTTCAATTGCAGGGGTCAATTATAATCATTTTTGGTCGAAAGACATACCCCCGAAATCCTACTCAGTTATGAGAAAAATTCCTTACCGAAAATATAATTTCTAGCCGGAAAAGTCTGCCCGAATTTTCATGCGAATCTTTAAAATTTCATAACTTCTGAACGGATTGGCCGATTTTAATGTTTCAAAAACCAAACAACGCGTATTTTAGCGGAGAATATGTAGAAATTCTAACAATATTGAAAAAGTTGTTTCTTGACACCGTGAAATGAACAAAAAAACCCCTAAACAGTGTCCAATTTTCAAACGGCCATAACTCCTACAATAGTAAAGGTATCTCGTTGAAATTTTGAGAGGAAGTAGAGCCCACGGGTAGCTACAAAAAGGTATTCGACAACTTTTCTGTAGAGCGTCAAACAAAATTACTATAAATCAAAAACGAATTTCTAAGAATAATCGACAAGGAGGTGGATGCCTAACTAAAAAAAGATTTCAAATCTTGCTGGAAAAAATATTTTCAATTGCAGGGGTCAATTATAATCATTTTTGGTCGAAAGACATACCCCCGAAATCCTACTCAGTTTCGAGAAAAAAATTCCTTACCGAAAATATAATTTCTAGCCGGAAAAGTCTGCCCGAATTTTCATGCGAATCTTTAAAATTTCATAACTTCTGAACGGATTGGCCGATTTTAATGTTTCAAAAACCAAACAACGCGTATTTTAGCGGAGAATATGTAGAAATTCTAACAATATTGAAAAAGTTGTTTCTTGACACCGTGAAATGAAAAAAAAAACCCCCTAAAAATTGTCTAATTTTCAAACGGCCATAACTCCTACAATAGTAAAGGTATCTCGTTGAAATTTTGAGAGGACGTAGAGCCCACGGGTAGCTACAAAAAAGTATTGGACAACTTTTCTGTAGAGCGTCAAACAAAATTACTAAAAATCAAAAACGAATTTCTAAGAATAATCGACAAGGGGGTGGGTGCCTAACTAAAAAAAGATTTCAAATCTTGCTGGAAAAAATATTTTCAATTGCAGGGGTCAATTATAATCATTTATGGTCGAAAGACATACCCCCGAAATCCTACTCAGTTCTGAGAAAAAAATTCCTTACCGAAAATATAATTTCTAGCCGGAAAAGTCTGCCCGAATTTTCATGCGAATCTTTAAAATTTCATAACTTCTGAACGGATTGGCCGATTTTAATGTTTCAAAAACCAAACAACGCGTATTTTAGCGGAGAATATGTAGAAATTCTAACAATATTGAAAAAGTTGTTTCTTGACACCGTAAAATGAAAAAAACCCCCTATAAAATGTTCCAATTTTCAAACGGCCATAACTCCCACAATAGTAAAGGTATCTCGTTGAAATTTTGAGAGGACGTAGAGCCCACGGGTAGCTACAAAAAAGTATTGGACAACTTTTCTGTAGAGCGTCAAACAAAATTACTATAAATCAAAAACGAATTTTTAAGAATAATCGACAAGGAGGTGGATGCCTAACTAAAAAAAAAAATTCAAATCTTGCTGGAAAAAATATTTTCAATTGCAGGGGTCAATTATAATCATTTTTGGTCGAAAGACATACCCCCGAAATCCTACTCAGTTTCGAGAAAAAAATTCCTTACCGAAAATATAATTTCTAGCCGGAAAAGTCTGCCCGAATTTTCATGCGAATCTTTAAAATTTCATAACTTCTGAACGGATTGGCCGATTTTAATGTTTCAAAAACCAAACAACGCGTATTTTAGCGGAGAATATGTAGAAATTCTAACAATATTGAAAAAGTTGTTTCTTGACACCGTAAAATGAAAAAAAGTACCCCTAAAAATTGTCCAATTTTCAAACGGCCATAACTCCTGCAATAGTAAAGGTATCTCGTTGAAATTTTGAGAGGACGTAGAGCCCACGGGTAGCTACAAAAAAGTATTCGACAACTTTTCTGTAGAGAGTCAAACAAAATTACTATAAATCAAAAACGAATTTCTAAGAATAATCGACAATGGGGTGGGTGCCTAACTAAAAAAAGATTTCAAATCTTGCTGGAAAAAATATTTTCAATTGCATGTGTCAATTATAATCATTTTTGTTCGAAAGACATACCCCCGAAATCCTACTCAGTTCTGAGAAAAATTCCATACCGAAAATATAATTTCTAGCCGGAAAAGTCTGCCCGAATTTTCATGCGAATCTTTAAAATTTCATAACTTCTGAACGGATTGGCCGATTTTAATGTTTCAAAAACCAAACAACGCGTATTTTAGCGGAGAATATGTAGAAATTCTAACAATATTGAAAAAGTTGTTTCTTGACACCGTAAAATGAAAAAAAAACCCCCTAAAAATTGTCCAATTTTCAAACGGCCATAACTCCTACAATAGTAAAGGTATCTCGTTGAAATTTTGAGAGGACGTAGAGCCCACGGGTAGCTACAAAAAAGTATTGGACAACTTTTCTGTAGAGCGTCAAACAAAATTACTAAAAATCAAAAACGAATTTCTACGAATAATCGACAAGGAGGTGGATGCTAACTAAAAAAAATTCAAATCTTGCTGGAAAAAATATTTTCAATTGCAGGGTCAATTATAATCATTTTTGGTCGAAAGACATACCCCGAAATCCTACTCAGTTCTGGAGAAAAAATTCCTTAGCGAAAATATAATTTCTAGCCGGAAAAGTCTGCCCGAATTTTGATGCGAATCTTTAAAATTTCATAACTTCTGAACGGATTGGCCGATTTTAATGTTTCCAAAACCAAACAACGCGTATTTTAGCTGAGAATATGTAGAAATTCTAACAATATTGAAAAGTTGTTTCTTGACACCGTAAAATGAAAAACCCTAAAAATTGTCCAATTTTCAAACGGCCATAACTCCTACAATAGTAAAGGTATCTCGTTGAAATTTTGAGAGGACGTAGAGCCCACGGGTAGCTACAAAAAAGTATTGGACAACTTTTCTGTAGAGCGTCAAACAAAATTACTATAAATCAAAAACTATTTATCATATAAAACGTTTTTGCCAGTATCAGTCCATAGAAAATTGTAGTTTGCCTGGAAATCTAACAAAAACACTCGTTTCTTGTTCGATAAAATTAAATGTTGCCTTTTCCCAACAAAAAACGCGAGTGTCTCGTTGAACAGCGTTGCGTGTATCGATCATCGATTTCTTTCGCACTTTTTCCCGCGATACTTTCTGGTCTCTTCTACGCTCCTGTCGGTACGATTTAAACGATCGACAATGATAAATTTGCATCGAAGAAGGACGCTTTTTGCATTGTTTGAACGCACCCTTTATCGATAGATGTAATTAGCTCTCTAGTTTTATTTGTTTCGACGCTATTCGGTACGATAACTATTTTGAGTTCAGTTTTATCGATGTATCACTGGAAATGGACTCGAAATCCATTCTATCGATCGAAAGTTCGAAATAAGAATGCATTCGTGATAGTATCGAGTGTTCGAATATCGATTTCGACTTACAATTTGTAAAATCGAATATCTCTGAGACGATTAATATTTGTTATCGTGTCAGAATAATAATATGGCGAAAATAAGACGAAAATCAAGATTACTATAGTCCCGTAGCGTTATATACGTAAGATAAACATTCATCGAAGAAGATAAAGCGTTGCAGAGACGAGAGATGCAGACACTGTTTCTGGCCCTAATCTCAAAATTAATATTTGTTCGAATTATACATTTACCTAGTATGCATGGCATATATTAATAATAAAATACGATCTATATACGTTGATTTTTACTAAGTATTGTGTCGTAAAACTGAATTAATCAAGTATACGATAAAATGTGAGAAATTTCAAGAAATACTTTTTCTCCTGTAAATGTATACAGGGTGTTCGGCCACCCCTGGTAAAAATTTTAATGGCGGATTCTAGAGGCCAAAATAAGACAAAAATCAAGAATACCAATTTGTTGATGGAAGCTTCGTTAAAAAGTTATTAACGTTTAAAGTTCCGCCCCTACTCGAATTTTTTCTCAAAAATGGGCAGAAATTCGGTGTGTCTAATAACCAAAAATGATTGTAATTTACTCACGCAATCGAAAATAATTTTTCCAGAAAGATTTGAAACTTTTTTTTAGTTAGGCACCTACCCCCTTGTCGATTATTCTTAAAAATTCGTTTTTGATTTATAGTAATTTTGTTTGACGCTCTACAGAAAAGTTGTCGAATACTTTTTTGTAGGTGCCCGTAGGCTCTACTTCCTCTCAAAATTTCAACGAGATACCTTTACTATTGTAGGAGTTATGGCCGTTTGAAAATTGGAACATTTTTAGGGGGTTTTTTTCATTTTACGGTGTCAAGAAATAACTTTCAATATTGTTAGAATTTCTACATATTCTCCGCTAAAATACGCGTTGTTTGGTTTTTGAAACATTAAAATCGGCCAATCCGTTCAGAAGTTATGGAATTTTAAAGATTCGCATGAAAATTCGGGCAGACTTTTCCGGCTAGAAATTATATTTTCGCTAAGGAATTTTTTCTCGAAACTAAAATTTCGGGGGTATGTCTTTCGACCAAAAATGATTATAATTGACCCCTGCAATTGAAAATATTTTTTCCAGCAAGATTTGAATTTTTTTTTTAGTTAGGCATTCACCCCCTTGTCGATTATTCTTAGAAATTCGTTTTTGATTTATAGTAATTTTCTTTGACGCTCTACAGAAAAGTTGTCCAATACTCTTTTGTAGCTACCCGTGGGCTCTACTTCTCTCAAAATTTCAACGAGATACCTTTTACTATTGTAGGAATTATGGCCGTTTGAAAATTGGACAATTTTTAGGGTTTTCATTTCATTTACGGTGTCAAGAAACAACTTTTTCAATATTGTTAAATTTCTACATATTCTCCGCTAAAATACGCGTTGTTTGGTTTTTGAAACATTAAAATCGGCCAATCCATTCAGAAGTTATGAAATTTTAAAGATTCGCATGAAAATTCGGGCAGACTTTTCCGGCTAAATTATATTTTCGCTAGGAATTTTTTCTCGAAACTGAGTAAATTTCGGGGTATGTCTTTCGACCAAAATGATTATAATTGACCCTGCAGTTGAAAATATTTTTTCCAGCAAGATTTGAATTTTTTTAGTTAGGCATTCACCACCTTGTCGATTATTCTTAGAAATTCGTTTTTGATTTATAGTAATTTTGTTTGACGCTCTACAGAAAAAGTTGTCCAATACTTTTTTTGTAGCTACCCGTGGGCTCTACGTCCTCTCAAAATTTCAACGAGATACCTTTACTATTGTAGGAGTTATGGCCGTTTGAAAATTGGACAATTTTTAGGGGGTTTTTTTTTTCATTTTACGGTGTCAAGAAACAACTTTTTCAATATTGTTAGAATTTCTACATATTCTCCGCTAAAATACGCGTTGTTTGGTTTTTGAAACATTAAAATCGGCCAATCCGTTCAGAAGTTATGAATTTTAAAGATTCGCATGAAAATTCGGGCAGACTTTTCCGGCTAGAAATTATATTTTCGGTAAGGAATTTTTTTCTCAGAACTGAGTCGAATTTTGGGGATATGTCTTTCGACCAAAAATGATTATAATTGACCCCTGCAATTGAAAATATTTTTTCCAGCAAGATTTGAATTTTTTTTTTTAGTTAGGCATCCACCTCCTTGTCGATTATTCTTAGAAATTCGTTTTTGATTTTAGTAATTTTGTTTGCCGCTCCACAGAAAAGTTGTCCAATACTTTTTTGTAGCTACCCGTGGGCTCTACGTCCTCTCAAAATTTCAACGAGATACCTTTACTATTGTAGGAGTTATGGCCGTTTGAAAATTGGACAATTTTTAGGGGTTTTTTTTTTTCATTTTACGGTGTCAAGAAACAACTTTTTCAATATTGTTAGAATTTCTACATATTCTCCGCTAAAATACGCGTTGTTTGGTTTTTGAAACATTAAAATCGGCCAATCCGTTCAGAAGTTATGGAATTTTAAAGATTAGCATGAAAATTCGTGAGCAGACTTTTCCGGCTAGAAATTATATTTTCGGTAAGGAATTTTTTTCTCAGAACTGAGTAGGATTTCGGGGGTATGTCTTTCGACCAAAAATGATTATAATTGACCCCTGCAATTGAAAATATTTTTTCCAGGACGATTTGAAATTTTTTAATTTCACCCAAAACATTCAGTACTTTCTCGAATTTTTTTCTCGAAACTGCATAAGATTCCGGGGGTGTGCCTAATGACCAAAAATGCTTGTAATTGACCCCTGTAACTAAATACAATTTTTTTAGTACGATTTGAAGTTTCTTAATTTCGTCTAAAAATGTCAGTATCTACTCGAATTTTTTTCTCGAAAATAGATAGGATTTCGAAGGTATGTGTAATCACCAAAAATGATTGTAGTCGACCCCCGCAACCGAAAATAATTTTTCCAGAACGATTTGAAATCTTTGAATTTAATTGTTAATAACTTTTTAACGAAGCTTCCATCAACAAATTGGTATTCTTGATTCTCGTCTTATTTTCGCCTCTGCTATCGGTCATTAAAATTTTTGCCAGAGGTGGCCGGAACACCCTGTATAGAAATCAAGAGACAATTTGATTCGTGTAATGTTCGAAAAAACACAGAGAATTTCGGCAACGCGACACAATGGGAGGAATTTATGGCGTCCCTTTCTATCCGTTCGAGCATAATAAACAATAAATAGCCCGAGTATTCGTTTCTTTTATACGACGGGGAACTGGCCCCGTCGCTCAGAGGCGGCGTTGCCAAACAACGCTCGAGATATTTCACGTTACGGGCACAGACCGTGCGTCCCGTCCATCTTACAAATAACGAATTCCGGTGCTTATTCCGATCGATTTAGGCGGCCTTTCGAGCGTGAAACGATCGCAGTTTCCTTAAATAATTGTCAGTGCTACGGTTACGAGATGCTTTCACGACGAAACGGACAACCCGTACCGATTTAGTCTCGTTTCGCCATTGTGCGACGCGTTCGTTCGAAAATAAACCATTCGTTTCGAGTCTACGTTTGATAAATTTTTACTGGAACAGTTCATTTTTCATCTACGAGTCGCTTGGCAACGAAATTTTCGTTAATTTTTTCTTAGTTTTCGAAAATTTACGAGAGCTTTGTACGGCCCTGTTTCTTAATAAATATTTCTTTCTTGAAATGTTACAATTTGTTTGTTTAAAAATTCTGATTTATTAGATTGTTCCACGAGACGAGTATAATAGATATTCTGGAAGACTTTTTTAATTAAATTCCAATTTTAGCAAATTTTTAGTTTCAATATTAACGAGTTGCTTGGTTAGATTTGCATTTTAGATAGAATTTCTATTATAGAGGAAAGGGATGTGGATCTATGTTCAATTTTAGTACCATTCAGACAATAATTATTACACAACTTTTCTATAGGGCGTCAAAGTTACTAAAAATGGGTCCAAATTTTCAAACAGCCATAACTCTTGCAATAGTGAATATATTTCAATGAAACTTTTTTCCGACGTAGAGCTCATGGGTACCTACAAAAAAGTATTAAACAACTTTTCTGTAGGATGACAAATAAAATTACTAAAAATCAAAAACGAATTTTTAAGAAATATCGACAGGATGAAATTCAAAAATTTCAAATCGTTCTGGAAAAATTATTTTCAATTGCAGGGGTCGATTACAGTCATTTTTGGTCAATAGACATACACCCGAAATCTTGCGCAGTTTCGAGAAAAAAATTCCTTAATGAAAATCTAATTTGAAGACAAAATGGTTCCCCGAAATTTCGATGCGAATCTTTAAAATGTCATAACTTCTGAACGGATTGGAGGATTTTAATGTTTCGAGCGGCAAACTACGTGTATTATGGTATAGAATATGTAGAAATTCTAACAATAATGAAAAAGTTGTTCCTTGACCCCATAAAATGAAAAAAAGACTACATCAAAATGGTCCAATTTTCAAACAGCCATAACTCTTGCAATAGTGAACATATTTCAATGAAACTTTTTTCTAAAGTAGAGCTCATGGGTACCTACAAAAAAGTATTAGACAATTTTTCTATAGGGCGTCAAACAAAATTAATAAAAATCAAAAACAAGGAAAATCGACAGGGATAGGTGCCCAAATTTTTCGACGATATTAAAAAACTTCAAATCATTCTGAAAAAATTATTGTCGCTTACAGGGGTTAATTACAATCAGTTTTGGTGGATAGACATACCCCAAAAATCCTACAAACTTTCGAGAAAAAAATTCTTTACCAAAAATATAATCTGAAGCCTGAAATGGTCGCGCGAATTTTCATGGAAATCTTTGAAACGTCATAACTCCTGAATGAATTGGACGATTTTAATGTTTGAAACGGCAAACAACGCGTATTTTGGCGAAGAATATGTAGAAATCGCAAAAATATTCGAAAAGTTGATCCTTGACCACGCAAAATGACGAAAACCCCCATAAAAATGGGTCCAATTTTCAAACAGCCATAACTCTTGCCATAGTGAACATATTTCAATGAAACTTTTTTCTAAAGTAGAGCTCATGGGTACCTACGAAAAAGTATTAGACAACTTCTCTATAGGGCGTCAAACAAAATTAATAAAAATCAAAAACAAGGAAAATCGATAGGGATAGGTGCCCAAATTTTTCGACGATATTAAAAAATTTCAAATCATTCTGAAAAAATTATTGTCGCTTACAGGGGTTAATTACAATCAGTTTTGGTGGATAGACATATCCTACGAACTTTCAGAAAAAATTCTTTACTCAGAAGCCTGAAATGGTCGCAATTTTCATGGAAATCTTTAAACATCATAACTCCGGAATAATTGGACGATTTTAATGTTTGAAACGGCAAACAACTTGTATTTTGGCGAAGAATATGTGAAATCGTAAAAATATTCGAAAAAATATTGATCCTTGACCACCTGCAAAATGACGAAAACCCCATAAAAATGGGTCAATTTTCAAACAGCCATAACTCTTGCCATAGTGAACATATTTCAATTACTTTTTGGTGAATAGAGCTCATACCCCGTATTAGACAATTTTTCTATAGGGCGTCAAACAAAATTAATAAAAATCAGAAAACAAGGAAAATCGATAGGATAGGTGCCCAAATTCGACGATATTAAAAAACTTCAAATCGTTCTGAGAAAAATATTGTCGCTTACAGGGTTAATTACAATCAGTTTTGGTGGAACAGAACATACCCCAAAAATCCTACGAACTTTCGAGAAAAAAATTCTTACAAAAATATAATCTGACAAAATTAGAAAATTTTCGCGCGAAATCGTTCAGAAAAACATATTTTTAATTGCAGGAATGAATTGGACGATTTTAATGTTTGAAACAGGCAAACAACGCGTATTTTCGAAGAATATGTAGAAATCGTAAAAATATTCGACAAAATTAGAAAATTTCAAATCGTTTGACCAGCAAAAAAAAGCCCCATAAAAATGGGTCCAATTTTCAAACAGCCATAACTCTTGCCATAGTGAACATATTTCAATGAAACTTTTTTCTAAAGTAGAGCTCATAGGTACCTACAAAAAAGTATTAGAAAACTTTTCTATAGAACGTCAAACAAAATTAATAAAAATCAAAAACAATGAAAATCAACAGAGGTGCCAAATTTTTCGACAACGACATTAGAAAATTTCCAAATCATTCTGAAAAATTATTTTCTGGTGGTTCCAGGGTCGATTACAATCATTTTGGTGGATAGACCTATACCCGGAATTCCTACTCATTTTCCAGAAAAAAATTCGAGAAAATGAGAAATTTTTCGACAAAATTAGAAAATTTCAAATCGTTCCAGAAAAAATATTTTTAATTTCAAGGGTCAATTACAATCATTTTTGGTGGATAGACCTATACCCGAATTCCTACTCATTTTCCAGAAAAAAATTCGTGAAAATGAGAAACTTTTCGACAAAATTAGAAAATTTCAAATCGTTCCAGAAAAAATATTTTTAATTGCAGGGGTCGATTTCAATCATTTTTGGTGGATAGACCTATCCCCGAATTCCTACTCATTTTCCAGAAAAAAATTCGAGAAAATGAGAAATTTTCGACAAAATTAGAAAATTTCAAATCGTTCCAGAAAAAATATTTTTAATTGCAGAAGTCGATTTCAATCATTTTTGGTGGATAGACATACCCCAAAAATCCTACGCATTTTCGAGAAAAAAATTCGAGAAAATGAGAAACTTTTCGACAAAATTAGAAAATTTCAAATCGTTCTAGAAAAAATATTTTTAATTTCAAGGGTCAATTACAATCATTTTTGGTGGATAGACCTATCCCCGAAATCCTACTCACTTTCGAGAAAAAAATTCGAGAAAATGAGAAATTTTTCGACAAAATTAGAAAATTTCAAATCGTTCCAGAAAAAATATTTTTAATTGCAGGGGTCGATTTCAATCATTTTTGGTGGATAGACATACCCCCAAAATCCTACGCATTTTCGAGAAAAAAATTCGAGAAAATGAGAAATTTTTCGACAAAATTAGAAAATTTCAAATCGTTCCAGAAAAAATATTTTTAATTGCAGGGGTCGATTTCAATCATTTTTGGTGGATAGACCTATACCCGAATTCCTACTCATTTTCCAGAAAAAAATTCGAGAAAATGAGAAATTTTTCGACAAAATTAGAAAATTTCAAATCGTTCCAGAAAAAATATTTTTAATTGCAGGGGTCGATTTCAATCATTTTTGGTGGATAGACATACCCCCAAAATCCTACTCACTTTCGAGAAAAAAATTCCTGTAGGTGGACAAATTTGATTAATAATTTTATTATTAGCTCTAAAACGAAGCCTCAATCAACAAATTGCTATTCTTAATTTTCGTCTTATTTTTCCCCTAGAATCTCCCATTAAAATTTTTCCCAGGCTTTATTGAACCCCCCCTCTCGTAAATCAAATTTTTAATTAGTCAAATTGAATAAGTTCGTAAATCCAATGTTAAATAAAGCCAGCAAAATTACTTAGCGTGGTGTCTTTTTGTCTCGGAGTGTATGGTCGATCGTATGGGAGATTTCGAAAGAAAGAGAGGGGGCTCGCCCTAGTAGACGAGGGATAAACGATCGATTCGGGGTTTAGAAACAGAACGTTAACGTAACACGTGGAATATTCAACGAATTTCGTTAGCGCGGCTGGGAGAATTCGAGGCGAGGCTGGATCGCGAGTATTCCAAAGGTTATAAAAACCGGTCCTTGGTTTTGCCCGACGAAACATCGAGGCGAGCAGAGGCGAGAGAGCGACGTTTCGGCTGCTACGGCCAAGGATCCGCTACGAAGTGACGGAGGCTTCGCAGAGTCGTTTTCTAGGCCAGTTTCCCAGTCATTTTTAGACTTTCAATCTAATTAAAAATAGAAATTTCATTACACAAGTAAACTTAATGAAAATAAACATATTTTATTTTATGGAAACGATTCTAGTTCTCCAAAGAAAAAACACTCGTCTAACTCGTCCAAAATAAAAATATAATATTGCTTTGTGAATATTGAACATCTTTGAAACGACGACGCTTCGAACTAAAAAACAATCAAATTTTATAGAAAATGGGAATCTGTTTTTCAAGTAGAAATCTGCAATTCTGCAAATTTTCCTTCGAACTCGCGCCCTCTATCGGGATCAACGAGTCAGTCGTGAAATTGTCGAGAAAACTGGTCGAGAGATCCACAAATTTCAAAACTTTGTTTAAGTTGACTCCGCGAAAACAGAACTTTGTTTCCAGACAATTGGAAACCAGCATAACCATAGTTTGTCATAAAACTTGTTCTCAAAGTCTCGTTAGAATTCAAGAGTCGTGTTCAGATTTATTTTCTTTAACGATTCAATCTTGAAAATGAATCTTTTTGTGTGAAAAACAGTGGCACCCATATGTGGGTCACGTAACAGTCAAAAGATTTATTTGAAAGAGTCGATTTTTATATTCACGCAAAACTCAAGACCTATTGAACCTATCTTCCTCAAATTTTGACACGTTATTCCTGCATACTCTAGGACGGACATCGACTATGTAGCATGACTCAGAAGCGCGTTATTAACGTGTAATTTATGTGCAAAGATTTCATGTGTAACGACTATTTGGCGGACCACGCGACACGACAGTCTAGTTGCGCGCGCATACGCGTTAACGGCCCGCGCGATACCTCGCCCGGTAGCAGTACCGCGATGTCACCGCCAGGTGGCGGAGCTTCTCGAGCGCTTTCTCGCGAGAGAATTGCATTATCGCGGATATATATGTCAGAACGATTGTCTGGTCATAAATTGATTTTGCAATGAGCTGCATGGAAAACGTGTTCGAGGGTCGCGTGTGGCCACATATTTACGATTTCAAGGAAGAATCGGTCTTCAGAACGAAGAACTGAGAATCCAGTTTACTCAGTTTACTAAGTCCAATTACTTCCGGTGAATAGACATACCCCCGAAATCCTACTCACTTTGCAGAAAAAAATTCGAGAAGGTATGAAATTTTTCGAGAAAATTAAAAAATTTCAAATCATTCTAAAAAAATTATTTTCAATTACGAGGGTTGATTACAATTACTTTTGGTGAATAGACATGCCTCCGAAATCCTACTCACTTTGCAGAAAAAAATTCGAGAAGGTATGAAATTTTTCGAGAAAATTAAAAAACTTCAAATCATTCTAAAAAATTTATTTTTAGTTACAAGGGTCAATTACAAGAATTTTTGGTGCTTAGATATACCCCCGAAATCCTACGCACTTTTGGGAAAAAAATTCTTTACCGAAAATCTAATGCGAGGCTTCCCTGAAATTTCATGCGAATATTCAAAATGTCATAACTCCTGAACGGATTGGACGATTTTAATTTTTCAAAATGCAAACGACGCGTATTTTGGTGGAGAGAATGTAGAAATTCCATAAATATTCGAAAAGTTATTCCTTGACACCGTAAAATGAGAAAACCCCCATAAAAATGGTCCAATTTTCAAACAGCCATAACTCCTACGATAGTGAATACATTTCAATGAAACTTTTTTCTGCTATAGAGCTCACGGATGCCTACAAAAAAGTATTAGACAATGTTTCCGTAGGGCATCAATCAAAATTACTAAAAATCAAAAACTAATATAAGAAAAATCGACGGGGAGTTGGTAGGTACCTAAATTTTTCAACGAAAAAAAAATGTCAAATCATACTAAAAAAATTATATTCAGTTGCAGAGGTCAATTACAAGCATTTTTAGTCATTACACATATCCCCGAAATCCTACGCATTTTCGAGAAAAAAATTCGAGTAGGAACTGAAATTTTTAAACAAAATTAAAAAATTTCAAATCATTCTAAAAAAATTATTTTTAGTTACAAGGGTCAATTACAAGAATTTTTGGTGCATAGATATACCCCCGAAATCCTACGCACTTTTGGGAAAAAAATTCTTTACCGAAAATCTAATGCGAGGCTTCCTGAAATTTCATGCGAATATTCAAAATGTCATAACTCCCGAACGGATTGGACTATTTTAATTTTTCAAAATGCAAACGACGCGTATTTTGGTGGAGAGAATGTAGAAATTCCATAAATATTCGAAAAGTTATTCCTTGACACCGTAAAATGAGAAAACCCCCATAAAAATGGTCCAATTTTCAAACAGCCATAACTCCTACAATAGTGAATACATTTCAATGAAACTTTTTTCTGCTATAGAGCTCACGGATGCCTACAAAAAAGTATTAGACAATGTTTCCGTAGGGCATCAATCAAAATTACTAAAAATCAAAACATAATATAAGAAAAATCGACGGGGAGTTGGTAGGTACCTAAATTTTTCAACGAAAAAAAAATGTCAAATCATACTAAAAAAATTATATTCAGTTGCAGAGGTCAATTACAAGCATTTTTAGTCATTACACATATCCCCGAAATCCTACGCATTTTCGAGAAAAAAATTCGAGTAGGAACTGAAATTTTTAAACAAAATTAAAAAATTTCACATCATTCTAAAAAAATTATTTTTAGTTACAAGGGTCAATTACAAGAATTTTTGGTGCTTAGATATACCCCCGAAATCCTACGCACTTTTGGGAAAAAAATTCTTTACCGAAAATCTAATGCGAGGCTTCCCTGAAATTTCATGCGAATATTCAAAATGTCATAACTCCTGAACGGATTGGACGATTTTAATTTTTCAAAATGCAAACGACGCGTATTTTGGTGGAGAGAATGTAGAAATTCCATAAATATTCGAAAAGTTATTCCTTGACACCGTAAAATGAGAAAACCCCCATAAAAATGGTCCAATTTTCAAACAGCCATAACTCCTACAATAGTGAATACATTTCAATGAAACTTTTTTCTGCTATAGAGCTCACGGATGCCTACAAAAAAGTATTAGACAACTTTTCTCCAGAGCGTCAAACAAAATTACTAAAAATGAAAAACATATAGGATAGGTGTCGAAATTTTTCAGCGAAACAAAAATTTTCGAATCGTTTTGAAAAAATTCTTTTTAGCTGTGGGGGGAGATTACAATCATTTTTTGCGAATAGATACTCCGCCGAAATCCTACGCACTTTCGAGAAAAAAATTCTTCACCGAAAATATATTCTGTGTCCGGAAATATTTCCATAACTTTTTAACGAAGCCTCAATCAAGAAATTGATATTCTTCATTTTCGTCTTGTTTTGGCCTCTAGAATCTCCCGTTAAAATTTTTTTATCCTCCCTGTATAAGAAATGGGAAATTTTAATTTTCAAGAAACTACATAATACGCTCAATATGCAACTATATCTATACTATTATATAAAGATCGAGCCGATTTTTATATTCGCGCAAAACTCGAGACCTATTGAACCTATCTTCCTCAAATTTTGACACGTTATTCCTGCATACTCTAGGACGGACATCGACTATGTAGCATGTCTCAGAAGCGCGTTATTAACGTGTAATTTATGTGCAAAGATTTCATGTGCACGACTGTTTGGCGGACCACGCGACCCCTGTACACGACAGTCTAGTTGCGCGCGCATACGCGTTAACGGCCCGCGCGATACCTCGCCCGGTAGCAGTACCGCGATGTCACCGCCAGGTGGCGGAGGTTCTCGAGCGCTTTCTCGCAAGAGAATTGCATTATCGCGGATATATACGTAAAAGAGGACATCACAAGAGAAATTGAAAGATATCATAAAGAAATGATTTCCTCAAATACTTATTCTCCTTTTACCCATGTTTTATGCAAAAAAAGAGTATGATAAGAATATTGAAAAATGTATATATCATAATTGTAGTCAGCTTTAAGGATCGCAAAGGATATATTTACTCTTTTTTTCGTTCTCAAATCAAAGTATAGATCCTTTAAACTTGCTTCTAATCCTCGTGAGACGTTCTTAATATGTTTCAAATGAATTTAAGCAAATTAACGAATTTCGAAGCAAACAGAAAATTGCACAAAGTGGCCGAAGGTACTGTTCAAGCAACTGTTCGATAATTAAAATTGGAAACCCAACGCTCCGCGTCCATATCGCGTTGCAGCAATGGGAAAGTGTATTATAAAACAAGCAGCGTGCGTGCATTGTATCCTATCGTCGATCTAAAAGTGTTTTACAGCGGCTGGAAGCTTACTTGCAGTTTTAAATACAGTTTCGATATTCGATATTTCAAAACACTGCGTGGATTCGAATTAAATTGTATTAAAAAATTTTTATCAAGCTTGGAATTAACGTCGATCGTCTTGAATCTGTATAGATCATTTAAAAATAGTTGTTGATAAATTTCAGAATTGTAATCCAAAGTCCAGGAGCTAAAGATCGACCAAAAAACAGTTTCAAACAATTTTTATAAAGCTAGATGCAAAAAGAAGCTTGATAATTAAATTTCCATCTGGAAAGTGTTGGTCAAACGGAACGAAATCGAACAGGAACTAATTCTAGAACAAAAATGGCACACATTTGAGCATGAAAATAGTGGATTTCTTTTTCCCCCCAACGTAACGTTAGATCCAGGAGAAAAAAGGGACTTGGAGCGTCGTTAGTTTAGCTCCGACGTAAATAAATAATTAAATCACGCGCGGAGAGAGGTCGAAGAGGAAGAACCGCGATGTTGATTGGAGAAAATTTCGCAATAGGGCGCTAAGATTGGCCCGACCGGTTCTTCTCTCGCACAAAGACCCAAGTCCCTTCTTTCTGGCTTCGTTCGGTCTGTTGTTCCTCTTTGTCGCTCCATCGGGCCAGCTTTCTGCCTCTCTACGAGCCTTCCTTCTGGCTTTTACCCAGTCACGTCCTCCCAACAGCTACTCCCGGGTACCGTAAAATGTGCTAGCGACATTAGTCCTACATGATTCGTCCGCTCGAGCTCCTTACACGTGTATTTCGACTCGTGGCTTGGAATTGTTCCTCGAAATTTCATTGATATCTTTAAAATATCATAACTTTTGAACGGATTGGAGAATTTTAATGTTTCAAACGGCAAACAACGCGTATTTTGATCAAGAATATTTAGAAATTCTAAGAATATTCGAAAAGTTGTTCCTGAGCCTCGTAAAGTTCGAAAAACCCCATAAAAATGGGTGCAATTTTCAAACAGCCATAACTCTTGCAATAGTGATTATATTTCAATGAAACTTTTTTCCGAAGTAGAGCTCATGAGTGCCTACAAAAAAGTATTAGAAAACTTTTCTATAGGGCGTCGGACAAAATTAATAAAAATCAAAAACACGTAACATCGACAGGGGTAGGTGCCTAAATTTTTGGAGGATATTAAAAGATTTCAAATCTTTCTGAAAAAATTATTGTCGCTTGCAGGGGTTGATTACAATCATTTTTGGTGAACGGACATAACCCCGAAATATTACGCATTTTCGAGGAAAAAAATTCTAAACCGAAAATATAATTTCAGGCCAGAAATGGTTCCTCGAAATTGCATTCATATCTTTAAAATATCATAACTTTTGAACGGATTGGAGAATTTTAATGTTTCAAACGGCAAACTACGCGTATTTTGATCAAGAATATTTAGAAATTCTAAGAATATTCGAAAAGTTGTTCCTGAGCCTCGTAAAGTTCGAAAAACCCCCATAAAAATGGGTGCAATTTTCAAACAGCCATAACTCTTGCAATAGTGAATATATTTCAATGAAACTTTTTTCCGAAGTAGAGCTCATGAGTGCCTACAAAAAAGTATTAGACAACTTTTCTATAGGGCGTCGGACAAAATTAATAAAAATCAAAAACTAGGAACATCGACAGGGGTAGGTGCCTAAATTTTTCGACGATATTAAAAAACTTCAAATCATTCTGAAAAAATTATTGTCGCTTGCAGGGGTCGATTACAATCATTTTTGGTGAATAGACATAACCCCGAAATATTACGCATTTTCGAGGAAAAAAATTCTAAACCGAAAATATAATTTCAGGCCAGAAATGGTTCCTCGAAATTGCATTCATATCTTTAAAATATCATAACTTTTGAACGGATTGGAGAATTTTAATGTTTCAAACGGCAAATAACGCGTATTTTAATCAAGAATATTTAGAAATTCTAAGAATATTCGAAAAGTTGTTCCTGAAGCTCGTAAAGTTCGAAAAACCCCATAAAAATGGGTGCAATTTTCAAACAGCCATAACTCTTGCAATAGTGAATATATTTCAATGAAACTTTTTTCCGAAGTAGAGCTCATGAGTGCCTACAAAAAAGTATTAGACATCTTTTCTATTGGACGTCAAACAAAATTAATAAAAATCAAAAACTAGGAACATCGACAGGGGTAGGTGCCCAAATTTTTCGACGATATTAAAAAATTTCAAATCATTCTGAAAAAATTATTGTCGCTTGCAGGGGTTAATTACAATCATTTTTGGTGAATAGACATAACCCCGAAATATTACGCATTTTCGAGGAAAAAAATTCTAAACCGAAAATATAATTTCAGGCCTGAAATGGTCCCTCGAAATTGCATTCATATCTTTAAAATATCATAACTTTTGAACGGATTGGAGAATTTTAATGTTTCAAACGGCAAACTACGCGTATTTTGGTCAAGAATATTTAGAAATTCTAAGAATATTCGAAAAGTTGTTCCTGAAGCTCGTAAAGTTCGAGAAACCCCATAAAAATGGGTGCAATTTTCAAACAGCCATAACTCTTGCAATAGTGAATATATTTCAATGAAACTTTTTTCCAAAATAGAGCTTATGAGTGCCTACAAAAAAGTATTAGACATCTTTTCTATAGGGCGTCGGACAAAATTAATAAAAATCAAAAACTAGGAACATCGACAGGGGTGGGTGCCTAAATTTTTCGAGGATATTAAAAAATTTCAAATCTTTCTGAAAAAATTATTGTCAATTCCAGGGGTCAATTGCAATCATTTTTGGTGAACAGACATACCCCCGAAATCTTACGCATTTTCGAGGAAAAAAATTCTGAACCGAAAATATAATTTCAGGCTTGAAATGGTTCCTCGAAATTGCATTCATATCTTTAAAATGTCATAACTTTTGAACGGATTGGAGAATTTCAATGTTTCAAACGGCAAACTACGCGTATTTTGGTCAAGAATATTTAGAAATTCTAAGAATATTCGAAAAGTTGTTCCTGAGCCTCGTAAAGTTCGAAAAACCCCATAAAAATGGGTGCAATTTTCAAACAGCCATAACTCTTGCAATAGTGAATATATTTCAATGAAACTTTTTTCCGAAGTAGAGCTCATGAGTGCCTACAAAAAAGTATTAGACATCTTTTCTATTGGGCGTCAAACAAAATTAATAAAAATCAAAAACTAGGAACATCGACAGGGGTAGGTGCCCAAATTTTTCGACGATATTAAAAAATTTCAAATCATTCTGAAAAAATTATTGTCGGTTCCAGGGGTCGATTACAATCATTTTTGGTGAATAGACATAACCCCGAAATATTACGCATTTTCGAGGAAAAAAATTCTGAACCGAAAATATAATTTCAGGCCAGAAATGGTTCCTCGAAATTGCATTCATATCTTTAAAATATCATAACTTTTGAACGGATTGGAGAATTTTAATGTTTCAAACGGCAAACTACGCGTATTTTGGTCAAGAATATTTAGAAATTCTAAGAATATTCGAAAAGTTGTTCCTGAAGCTCGTAAAGTTCGAAAAACCCCCATAAAAATGGGTGCAATTTTCAAACAGCCATAACTCTTGCAATAGTGATTATATTTCGATGAAACTTTTTCCAAAATAGAGAGCTCATGAGTGCCTACAAAAAGTATTAGAAACTTTTTCTATAGGGCTTCAGACAAAATTAATAAAAATCAAAAACTAGGAACATCGACAGGGGTAGGTGCCCAAATTTTTCGACGATATTAAAAAATTTCAAATCATTCTGAAAAAATTATTGTCGCTTGCAGGGGTCGATTACAATCATTTTTGGTGAACAGACATAACCCCGAAATATTACGCATTTTCGAGGAAAAAAATTCTAAACCGAAAATATAATTTCAAGCCAGAAATGGTTCCTCGAAATTGCATTCATATCTTTAAAATATCATAACTTTTGAACGGATTGGAGAATTTTAATGTTTCAAACGGCAAACTACGCGTATTTTGGTCAAGAATATTTAGAAATTCTCAGAATATTCGAAAAGTTGTTCCTGAGCCTCGTAAAGTTCGAAAAACCCCCATAAAAATGGGTGCAATTTTCAAACAGCCATAACTCTTGCAATAGTGAATATATTTCAATGAAACTTTTTTCCGAAGTAGAGCTCATGAGTGCCTACAAAAAAGTATTAGACATCTTTTCTATTGGGCTTCAGACAAAATTAATAAAAATCAAAAACTAGGAACATCGACAGGGGTAGGTGCCCAAATTTTTCGACGATATTAAAAAATTTCAAATCTTTCTGAAAAAATTATTGTCAATTCCAGGGGTCAATTGCAATCATTTTTGGTGAACAGACATAACCCCGAAATATTACGCATTTTCGAGAAAAAAAATTCTGAACCGAAAGAAAACATGAAACTTTCCAAAATATAATTGTAAGTTACAGATTTAGTATTGAAGTGACATTTACAGTAATTTCTATTGAAAAAAAACACTACAAATTATCCCATTTACTACGAGATATCTTGTAGTTGGCAGTCAATGAATCAAAAGCCTATATCTCCTCAATAAAGCACTTTTGGATCCAAGTTTACAGGAACTTTTTTCCCACATTTGATCCAAGTAACATGTAGTATACGTTTGGTCCCAACTTTTTCGATCATTCTTGACGATATCCACTCTAACTAGCAAACTATAGGACCTGCATCACCAGAAATCGGATTACCTCGTCGATCCCAGTAGTTTAACGCATGTTAATTCGTTAAATTGCCCACTACGGGGCGCGACTCCATAAATTAATACCAGCTCGGCCATGCACAATGGTTATTCCAGCCAAACAAAAGAAATTGTTTAACTCCGTTTAACCGTTCTGCTGGAAACCACTCCCGGCCTCCCATAAACAGCGTTTCTGCTCGCACAAAGCCCTCGAAGCTTAGAAACTCGTACCGGAGGTGACGAGATGTTTCCTGTTTATTAAACGCCCGGATTGACCCTTTGATCGGACCACCGTGACACACGCGTTCTCTTTTTCCATCGACATCGTCTCGGATATCGTTTACAACAAACCGCTCGGATGAGCCGGTTTGTTGTAAATATATCCGAGACGATGTCGATGGAAAAAGAGAACGCGGGTCGACGGTCGTTCCGGGGGTCGGGTCAATCCGGGCAAACAGGAAACGGGACTTACGTCACGGTCTCCGGTACGACTCTGGTCTGCTTTGGGCACGTCCACCAACCTTCCGCGCATTTTTCGCGGTTTTCTTTGATCAACGTTCGAACGATTCGTTTATCAATATTTTCAATATAAATTGAATTATTCTTGAGGATGTTTATGCATTTATGGGGAATTTTAATTCTCAAGAAACTACATACACTTCGAGTGCGACATTGAATTTTTCAGATTCGAACCAAAGATGTATCATAGACTTGGAAAATTAGAAAATACAAAATAAGGGGAAATTAAACAGATGTTTGATTGAATTTGTTTCAACCTCTTTCGAACCCTTCGTTCAGGGCCTCTACCAGTTACCATTTTCGTGTCACTCGCTACATTACCGACAGGGTGCAAGTATTAGAATATTTAGAATTTTTTTTCTCGAAAGTGCGTAATATTTCGTGGTTATGTCCGTTCACCAAAAATGATTGTAATCGACCCCTGGAACCGACAATAATTTTTTCAGAATGATTTGAAATTTTTTAATATCGTCGAAAAATTTAGGTACCTACCCCTGTCGATGTTCCTTGTTTTTGATTTTTATTAATTTTGTCCGGCGCCCTATAGAAAAGTTTCCTAATACTTTTTTGTAGGCACTCATAAGCTCTATTTTGGAAAAAAGTTTCATTGAAATATATTCACTATTGCAAGAGTTATGGCTGTTTGAAAATTGGACCATTTTGATGTAGTCTTTTTTTCATTTTACGAGCTTCAAGGAACAACTTTTCGAATATTCTTAGAATTTCTACATATTCTATACCAAAATACGCGTAGTTTGCCGTTTGAAACATTAAAATTCCTCCAATCCGTTCAAAAGTTATGATATTTTAAAGATATGCATGAAATTTCGGGGAACCATTTCAAGCCTGAAATTATATTTTCATTAAGGAATTTTTCTCGAAAATGCAAGATTTCGGGGTTATGTCTATTGACCAAAAATGATTGTAATCGACCCTGCAATTGACAATAATTTTTCCAGAATGATTTGAAATTTTGAATATCGTCGAAAATTTAGGCACCTACCCTGTCGATGTTCCTAGTTTTTGATTTTTAGTAATTTTGTTTGACGTCCTACAGAAAAGTTGTCTAATACTTTTTTGTAGGCACTCATAACCTCTATTTTGGAAAAAAGTTTCATTGAAATATATTCACTATTGCAAGAGTTATGGCTGTTTGAAAATTGCACCCATTTTTATGGGGGTTTTTCGAACTTTACGAGCTTCAGGAACAACTTTTCGAATATTCTTAGAATTTCTAAATATTCTCGACCAAAATACGCGTAATTTGCCGCTTGAAACATTAAAATTCTCCGATCCGTTCAAAAGTTATGATATTTTAAAGATATGAATGCAATTTCGAGGAACCATTTCTGTCCTGAAATTATATTTTCGGTTCAGAATTTTTTTCCTCGAAAATGCGTAATAATTCGGGGGTATGTCTGTTCACCAAAAATGATTGTAATTAACCCCTGCAAGCGACAATAATTTTTTCAGAATGATTCGATGTTTTTTAATATCGTCAAAAAATTTAGGCACCTACCCCTGTCGATGTTCCTAGTTTTTGATTTTTATTAATTTTGTCCGACGCCCTATAGAAAAGTTGTCTAATACTTTTTTGTAGGTACCCATGAGCTCTACTTCGGAAAAAAGTTTCATTGAAATATATTCACTATTGCAAGAGTTATGGCTGTTTGAAAATTGCACCCATTTTTATGGGGTTTTTCGAACTTTACGAGGCTCAGGAACAACTTTTCGAATATTCTTAGAATTTCTAAATATTCTCGACCAAAATACGCGTAGTTTGCCGTTTGAAACATTAAAATTCTCCGATCCGTTCAAAAGTTATGATATTTTAAAGATATGAATGCAATTTCGAGGAACCATTTCTGGCCTGAAATTATATTTTCGGTTCAGAATTTTTTTTCTCGAAAATGCGTAATATTTCGGGGGTATGTCTGTTCACCAAAAATGATTGTAATCGACCCCTGGAACCGACAATAATTTTTTCAGAATGATTTGAAATTTTTTAATATCGTCGAAAAATTTAGGCACCTACCCCTGTCGATGTTCCTAGTTTTTGATTTTTATTAATTTTGTCCGACGCCCAATAGAAAAGATGTCAAATACTTTTTTGTAGGCACTCATGAGCTCTACTTCGCAAAAAAGTTTCATTGAAATATAATGACTATTGCAAGAGTTATGGCTGTTTGAATATTGCACCCATTTTTATGGGGGTTTTCGAACTCTGCGGAGTCAGGAACAACTTTTCGAATATTTTGCGAATTTCTAAACATATTCTCGACCAAAATACGCGTTGTTTGCCGTTTGAAACATTAAAATTCGTCCAATCCGTTCAAAAGTTATGATATTTTAAAGATATGAATGAAATTTCGAGGAACCATTTCTGGCCTGTAATTATATTTTCGGTTCAGAATTTTTTTCTCGAAAGTTTGTAGGATTTTTGGGGTATGTCTATCCACCAAAACTGATTGTAATTGACCCCTGCAAGCGACAATAATTTTTTCAGAATGATTTGAAGTTTTTTAATATCGTCGAAAAATTTAGGCACCTACCCCTGTCGATGTTCCTAGTTTTTGATTTTTATTAATTTTGTCTGACGCCCAATAGAAAAGATGTCTAATACTTTTTTGTAGGCACTCATGAGCTCTACTTCGGAAAAAAGTTTCATTGAAATATATTCACTATTGCAAGAGTTATGGCTGTTTGAAAATTGCACCCATTTTTATGGGGGTTTTCGAACTTTACGAGGCTCAGGAACAACTTTTCGAATATTCTTAGAATTTCTAAATATTCTCGACCAAAATACGCGTAGTTTGCCGTTTGAAACATTAAAATTCTCCGATCCGTTCAAAAGTTATGACATTTTAAAGATATGAATGCAATTTCGAGGAACCATTTCTGGCCTGAAATTATATTTTCGGTTTAGAATTTTTTTCCTCGAAAATGCGTAATATTTCGTGGTTATGTCTGTTCACCAAAAATGATTGTAATCGACCCCTGCAAGCGACAATAATTTTTCAGAATGATTTGAAGTTTTTTAATATCGTCGAAAAATTTGGGCACCTACCCCTGTCGATGTTCCTAGTTTTTGATTTTTATTAATTTTGTTTGACGCCCAATAGAAAAGTTGTCTAATACTTTTTTGTAGGCACTCATGAGCTCTACTTCGGAAAAAAGTTTCATTGAAATATATTCACTATTGCAAGAGTTATGGCTGTTTGAAAATTGGACGCATTTTTGTATGATTTTTGTTTCGAGCAAATGTTGGATGTTGGTCGTGGAGAAACTATGCATCGTTTCTTATTTGTCGTCCGCGATCATCACAGTCGTGTCTCGATACGCTAGGACGACGCTTAGCGTGTTGCCAAGAATCTAAATGCGTATTCTAAGTCTTCGCGTGTCGTCGGCCTTGACCCTCGCGTACGGAAGACACGCGACGCAATACCGGAAAGTTCTCAAGTGAATGTGGCTGTCTTAATCAGCGATCTGCGCCCGAAAAACAGTCACCGCGAATTCCCTTTTCTCCTGCGTTTCGCCAACACCAACGGCAGCATCGAGTTTCTTTTATTTCGATCACGTTCATCGTGGTGTGTTTATATATATACATTTTCGTTTATTGTTGCAACGTTTCACGCCTGATGACACTATAATATTACACAGTGTCGCTTAAAATCGTATCCTTGCGATGTTTGTTACATTTCTGGTTGAAAAATATTGTCATTATTCACTCACGTGGTGAATAAAAGTGTTTTATAGTTTTATCCGGATCGAAGTTGTGGTTATGTTTACTTTTTTCTTCGCAACTTTTACGTTGTGTTTTTTTTGGACTTGAAATGTTGTATGGACGTTCTGAGTATGAGTGATGGTACAGATAAGATAAAAATCAAGAATATCAATTTTTCTTTTGAGGCTTTGTTGAAAAGTTATTAACAATTAAATTAGAAAATTTCGAATCGTTCTGGAAAAATTATTTTCGATAATGGAGGTCAATTGCAATCATTTTTGGTGAATAGACATAACCTCGAAATCCTACGTGTTTTCGAGAAAAAAATTCATGTAGGTGGACCAATTTTTCGGCGAAATTAAAATATTTCAAATCGTCCTGGAAAAAATATTTTCAATTGCAGGGGTCGATTACAGTCATTTTTGGTCAATAGACATACCCCCGAAATCTTGCGCAGTTTCGAGAAAAAAATTCCTTAACGAAAATCTAATTTGAAGACAAAATGGTTCCCCGAAATTTCGATGCGAATCTTTAAAATGTCATAACTTCTGAACGGATTGGAGGATTTTAATGTTTCAAACGGCAAACTACGTGTATTATGGTATAGAATATGTAGAAATTCTAACAATAATGAAAAAGTTGTTCCTCGACCCCATAAAATGAAAAAAAGACTACATCAAAATGGTCCAATTTTCAAACAGCCAATACTCCTACAATAGTGAATATATTTCAACGAAACTTTTTCTCGAAGTAGAGCTCATGGGTAACTACAAAAAAGTATTAAACAACTTTTCTGTAGGACGTCAAATAAAATTACTAAAAATCAAAAACGAATTTTTAAGAAATATCGACAAGAGGATGCAAATTTCAAATTAAAAAATTTCAAATCGTTCTGGAAAAATTATTTTCAATTGCAGGGGTCGATAACAGTCATTTTTGGTCAATAGACATACCCCCGAAATCTTGCGCAGTTTCGAGAAAAAAATTCCTTAACGAAAATCTAATTTGAAGACAAAATGGTTCCCCGAAATTTCGATGCGAATCTTTAAAATGTCATAACTTCTGAACGGATTGGACGATTTTAATGTTTAAAAAAGCAAATAACGCGTATTTTGATGGAGAATATGTAGAAATTCTAACAATATTCGAAAAGTTGTTCTTTAACCCCGTAAAAAGAGAAAAACCCCATACAAAAGTGGTCCAATTTTCAAATGTCCATAACTCCTATAATAGTAAACGTATCTCGTTGAAATTTAGTAGGAAAGTAGAGTTCGTGGATACCTACAAAAAGTACTAAACAACTTTTTTCAGTAGAGCG
The DNA here is from genome assembly GCA_030068185.1 of Colletes collaris. Lineage (NCBI taxonomy): Eukaryota > Metazoa > Arthropoda > Insecta > Hymenoptera > Colletidae > Colletes > Colletes collaris. The sequence continues at coordinate 3,106,493 of JASGYR010000076.1, read as the reverse complement.
TCAAACAAAATTCATTAAAAATGAAAAACGAATTCATAAGAAAAATCGACAAGGGGTGGACTAATATTTCGTCGAAATTAAAAATTTCAAATCTTGCTGGAAAAAATATTTTCAATTGCAGGGGTCAATTATAATCATTTTTGGTCGAAAGACATACCCCCGAAATCCTACTCAGTTTCGAGAAAAAAATTCCTTAATGAAAATCTAATTTGAAGACAAAATGGTTCCCCGAAATTTCGATGCGAATCTTTAAAATGTCATAACTTCTGAACGGATTGGCCGATTTTAATGTTTCAAAAACCAAACAACGCGTATTTTAGCGGAGAATATGTAGAAATTCTAACAATATTGAAAAAGTTGTTTCTTGACACCGTGAAATGAAAAAAAAACCCCCTAAAAATTGTCCAATTTTCAAACGGCCATAACTCCTACAATAGTAAAGGTATCTCGTTGAAATTTTGAGAGGACGTAGAGCCCACGGGTAGCTACAAAAAGTATTGGACAACTTTTCTGTAGAGCGTCAAACAAAATTACTAAAAATCAAAACGAATTTCTAAGAATAATCGACAAGGAGGTGGATGCCTAACTAAAAAAAAATTCAAATCTTGCTGGAAAAAAATATTTTCAATTGCAGGGGTCAATTATAATCATTTTTGGTCGAAAGACATACCCCGAAATCCTACTCAGTTCTGAGAAAAATTCCTTACCGAAAATATAATTTCTAGCCGGAAAAGTCTGCCCGAATTTTCATGCGAATCTTTAAAATTTCATAACTTCTGAACGGATTGGCCGATTTTAATGTTTCAAAACCAAACAACGCGTATTTAGCTGAGAATATTTATAAATTATAACAATATTGAAAAATTTGTTTCATGACACCTTAAAATTAAAAAAAAAACCCCCTAAAAATTGTCCAATTTTCAAACGGCCATAACTCCTACAATAGTAAAGGTATCTCGTTGAAATTTTGAGAGGACGTAGAGCCCACGGGTAGCTACAAAAAAGTATTGGACAACTTTTCTGTAGAGCGTCAAACAAAATTACTATAAATCAAAAACGAATTTCTAAGAATAATCGACAAGGAGGTGGATGCCTAACTAAAAAAAAAATGTCAAATCTTGCTGGAAAAATTATTTTCGGTTAGGGGGATCAATTACAATCAGTTTTGGTCATTAGACACACCCTCGAAATCCTACCCACTTTCGAGAAAAAAATTCGAGTATTGGCGGAACTTTAAATGTTAATAACTTTTTAACGAAGCTTCCATCAACAAATTGATATTCTTGATTTTCGTCTTATTTTGGCCTCCAGAATCTTCCATTAAAATTTTTTAGCAACTTGTAACATGAAATATTAAAACAACCAAGATCGATCAAAATATTTTAGACACATAAACTATCGAAAACAAAAAACAAAACAAAATTTTAGGCTGCATTGTACATTGGTGTGTTTTAAAAAAATACCACAGAACGACTGATTTCAAATTATAAACAACGGTGAAAGATATTTTTTGTTAATTATTGTTCCATTTATATGAAGTGCAGTAATGCTTGGATAGCTGCGAGTCATTTTCGATTAGATAAATGAACAGTAGTCCTCCCTACTACCGAGAGGGGACTCCCCTTGACACACGACGAAGCTCAACGTCAAGCGAACCGCGTAATGTAACCTAATCTGGGCTCGAATATCGGTGAAACAACGCAAAGATGAAACTTTTTTATTTCTATTGTTTTTTTAAACAAAATATTTACCAATATACTTGTGAGAGTTTCCCGATTAAAATGAGACCAAACACGACATAGTTTGTTTTTAACCTACTCTTAATACAGTATAAGATCGTGTTAAATACGATTAAATATTCATTAAATTTTGATACTTAAATATGATCCAAGTTATATCGTGTTTGGTCTTATTTTAATCAGGAAAAGCTCAGAAATATATTAGTAAAGTTCCCATTAATTCGTACAATATTAGTACTTTTTAGGTTATTTCGATATTCCATAGATTTGTCCTCTTATTAGATAGGATCGAAGGTAAAGAGGTATTTGGTAAGAAATGAATAGAACCTGGAATCGGGAAAGGAACAAAGTAAATTAACGGGACGCTAGATTTACTTAGGATTTAGGACGAAACAGTTTCTTACGAGCCCCGAGACCCTCGGACACAAAGGACACAATATAAACTGGATATTTCGATTTATATCTCCTCCGTGTTATATTTATTGCCTTTGGAATCTTCTTCGGAAACCCACGTATACCTGCTGTCCTCGCGGAACAATAATACAACCCTCACCTTCCCCGAGACGTCGTGAATCTATATACTTATTATATAAAGAGAGAGTCGATTTTTATGTTCGCGCAAAACTCAAGACCTGTTGAACCTATCTTCCTCAAATTTTGACACGTTGTTCCTGCATACTCTAGGACGGACATCGACTATGTAGCGTGTCTCAGAAGCGCGTTATTAACGTGTAATTTATGTGCAAAGATTTCATGTGCACGACTGTTTGGCGGACCACGCGACACGACAGTCTAGTTGCGCGCGCATACGCGTTAACGGCCCGCGCGATACCTCGCCCGTTGGCAGTACTGCGATGTCACCGCTAGGTGGCGGAGCTCCTCGAGCGCTTTCTCGCAAGAGAATTGCATCGTCGCGGATATATATGTCAGGACGATCGTATGGTCATTAATTGCTTTTGCAATGCAAATACACATGCTAGTGTATTTGTAAACTATAAAACTAGTAAAATAGTGCTATCAAAGTCGTACAAAATTAAAACTATTTCAAGAATAATATTGTTCAAAAATGAGTAAAAAAAAATTTAAACCAGAGTTGAGAAAATTTTATTTGCAAACAGCGAGTAACAATTTTCGATTTAAATGACAATCTTCTATTTTTTGTTGATAAATTGGAATCCGTTAACACATTGCGTTACTTGCGCGCGCATACGCGTTAACGGCCCGCGCGATAACCCAGACTTAATTCAGACGTTTCAGAGACTAGACTTACTCCAGACGCAATAACAGACTTAATTCAGACTTATTCCAGACCTAACCCAGACCAATTCATCGCTGATAACGGGGTTAGGTCTGGTTCAGGTCTGGGTTAGGTCTGGAATAAGTCTTGAATTAAGTCTGAATTAAGTCTGGGTTAGGTCTGGGTTAGGTCTGAATTAAGTCTGATAGGTCTGGGTTAGGTTAGGTCTGGGTTAGGTCTGAATTAAGTCTAAGTAGGTCTGGGTTAGGTCTGGGTTAGGTCTGCTAGGTCATTAAGTCTGGGTTAGGTCTGGGTTAGGTCTAAATTAAGTCTGGGTTAGGTCTGGGTCTGAATTAAGTCTGGAAGAAAAATTAGGTTCAAGTTAGGTCTGAATTAAGTCTGGGTTAGGTCTGGACTAAGTCTGGAGGTCTGGGTTAGGTCGGTTGGGTCTGGATATTAAGTCTGGGTTAGGTAAATTAAGTCTGGAGGTTGGGATAAGGTCTGGGTCTCTGGGTTAAGTCTGGAGTTAGAGTCTGGGTTAGGTCTGGAAGAAAAATTAGATTTTCTAATTAGCAAACTCTGTCTTTTAAGAGTAACCAAGACCCAACAATTTATCCAGACCTAACCCAGACATAATTCCAGACCTAACCCAGACCTAACCCAGACATAACTTGAACTTTAGACTAACCCAGACCTAACCCAGACTTAATTCAGACCTAACCTAGACCTAACCCAGACCTAACCCAGACCTCCAACCCCTAGACTTGGGCCAACCCAGACCTAACCCAGACCTAACCCAGACCTAACCCAGACTTAATCCAGACCTAATCCAGACCTAACCCAGACTTAATCCAGACCTAACCCAGACCTAACCCAGACTTAATTCAGACCTAATCCAGACCTAACCCAGACTTAATTCAAACCTAACCCAGACCTAACCCTAAGCGCGTTATTAACATGTAATTTATGTGCAAAGATTTCATGCGTACGACCGTTTGGCGGACCACGCGACCCCTGTATACGACTGTCTACTTGCACGCGCATGCGCGTATTCGTCTCTCGCGATACCTCGCCCGGTAGCAGTACCGCGATGTCACCGCTAGGTGGCGGAGCTCCTCGAGCGCTTTCTCGCAAGAGAATTGCATCGTCGCGGATATATATGTCAGGACGATCGTATGGTCATTAATTGCTTTTGCAATGCAAATACACATGCTAGTGTATTTGTAAACTATAAAACTAGTAAAATAGTGCTATCAAACTAGTAAAAAATTAAAACTATTTCAAGAATAATATTGTTCAAAAATGAGCAAAAAAAAATTTTAACCAAAGTTGAGAAAATTTTATTTGCAAACAGCGAGTAAAAATTTTCGATTTAAATGTAAACAATCTTCTATTTTTTGTTGATAAATTCATTGAAAAATCCGTTAACGAATTTTTTAAAGCACCGTTTAGACGAGCAAATCTAACATTTTTTTTTGTTCGAAAATAAAATTTTTCTCGACCGTGAAAAGTTAACCGTCAAGATTTCTGAGAGTGTAAAAAGGAAAAAGTTGGATCGAAGGGGGTATATGGCAAGGCACGCGATAATTAATTTAACAATGGTCTCGAAGTAACAAAGCAAAGTTCGTAGGAAAAACGGGAAAGAAAGGATCTTATTGCTGTTCTTCCAAACGCGTGTATAACTAGCTGTCACGCGGGTATATGGCATTCCGAGAAAGTCAAAGGGAGGAACGGTATTATGGGGTGCGATCGATGGAGCGAGGAAGAAGGGCCACGGAAAGGGAGAAGCGTGTCTCTTAAATGATTGACGGCCTGCCAGGCCACAAGCGCTTAGAGGATCCGCCAGTGGTTGTCAACTGCCTTCAACCAAATTTAAATGAAAATTTTATCAAATCCAATTTCCATTTATCTGCTGAATTAATAATAATTTACAATTCCAAAAATTCCAACATTTCGCGAGTTTAAAAATCATTGTAATTCCGTGTTACACAGGATGTTCGGGAAAAAATGAATGAGAAATTCTAGAGGCCAAAATAAGACGAAAATCAAGAATATCAATTTGTTGCTTGAGGCTTCGTTAAAAAGTTATTAACGTTTAAAAATCCACCCCTACTCGAATTTTTTTCTCGAAAATGGGCAGGATTTCGAGGGTGTGTCTAATGACCAAAAATGCTTGTAACCGACCCCTGCAATTGAAAATATTTTTTCCAGAAAGATTCGAAATTTTTTTTTTAGTTAGGCACTCACCCCCTTGTCGATTATTCTTAAAAATTCGTTTTTGATTTTTAGTAATTTTGTTTGACGCTCTGCAGAAAAGTTGTCCAATACTTTTTTGTAGCTACCCGTGGGCTCTACTTCCTCTAAAAATTTCAACGAGATACCTTTACTATTGTAGGAGTTATGGCTGTTTGAAAAAACTGTTTAATAATAATTTGTTATTTCATTAAGCAGCGTGAAGGTTTCGTAAATATTCGTCCATTACAAAACCCGACCAAAACGACTCCCGCGGGTGATCTGAAACGAGCAGAGTGGCATCGCGTTACTCTCGGTTTTGCGGTAGCACGGTAAGTACAGGTAGGACAACTTCGACAAAGTGTTGCTTGGCTGGCGTTCACCGTCACATTGTATCCGTACGTATCGGATTTCCCACACAAGCACGCGTGGAAATCAAGTACGCTGCGGCGCATAACAAGCGGTGGGTGGAGGGGGGGGGGGGGCTAGGGATCGACGATTGCGAGGATTATCGCGAGCACCACGTGGACCCATGCCTCGCAAACGGTTTGCAACTTGCAACAGTATCTGCCAGGGTCTGTTTGGAAAGCAACCAACCAGTTAAATCCGCGATTCAACGCGAAAATATCGCGAATATCTTTCGTCTTGGCGGTTGTAAAATTCAATTTTCCTTGCTTCTCGATCGTAGTTAACTGTTCTCGACCTCTTTGGCAAACGTGTAATTGTCGTTCTTTTTCTATCACAAATTTTGACATATTTTTCTGTCGATAACTCGAAAACGAGCACGACAATCTATACTTTTAACAACAGTACCGTGTTCCCCTGATTTTATCCCACAGGATAGCCTGTCGAATTTTTGTCCTGCGACGATTTTTACCGCCGAAGCGATCATTCGCGACAGTTTTTCGTCGATAACTCGAAAACGATCACCACAACCTATATTTTTAACGATGGCACCGTGTTCCCCTGATTTTGTACTACAGGATAGCCTGTCGAATTTTTGTCCTGCGACGATTTTTACCGCCGAAGCGATCATTCGCGACAGTTTTTCGTCGATAACTCGAAAACGAGCACCACAACCTATATTTTTAACGATGGCACCGTGTTCCCCTGATTTTGTACTACAGGATAGCCTGTCGAATTTTTGTCCTGCGACGATTTTTACCGCCGAAGCGATCATTCGCGACAGTTTTTCGTTAATAACTCGAAAACGAGCACCACAACCTATATTTTTAACGATGGCACCGTGTTCCCCTGATTTTGTACTACAGGATAGCCTGTCGAAATTTTGTCCTGCGACGATTTTTGCCGCCGAAGCGATCATTCGCGACAGTTTTTCGTCGATAACTCGAATCAGTGTCACCACAACCTATATTGGTTTAACAGCGATGGCACCGTGTTCCCTGATTTTGTACTACAGGATAGCCTGTCGACTCCCCCTCCTGCGTACCCTTTTTGCCGCTTTGAAGCCATCATTCGCGCCTGTTTTTCACCCCTGCGCATCGTCACTCCAACCTATCTTTTTAACGATGGTCCGTGTTCCCCTGATTTTGTACTACGGAGACCCCGAAGATCCCTGCGACCATTTTTGCCGCTACGAAGCGATCATTCGCGACAGTCTTTCCCCCATCAGCTCCTTCACCATCCACTCGTCTATTTTCAACGATGGCACCGTGTTCAGATTAATTGCTTCGACGTTAGCCTGTCGAACTTTTTTGTCGCAGCGACGATTTTTACCGCCGAAGCGATCATTCGGACAGTTTTTCGTTAATAACTTTCAGAAAACGAGCCATCTTAACGATGGAGATCGGCGAAGATCGATAGCCTGTCGAACCGTCCGACGATTTTCCTCCGGGCCTCATGCAAGGCGATCTCTGTTATATACGATCCATTTTTCCTTTTTTAGATCCTTCAGTAGATACTGACATTTTTAGACGAAATTAAGAAATTTCAAATCATACTAAAAAAATTGTATTCAGTTACAGGGGTCAATTACAAGTATTTTTGGTGAAGAGACATACCCCTGAAATCCTACCCATTTTCGAAAAAAAAATTCGAGAAACTAAAATTTTTAGATGAAAATAAAAAATTTCAAATCATTCTGAAAAAATTGTATTTAGTTACAAGGGTCAATTACAAGTATTTTTGGTGAAGAGACATACCCCTGAAATCCTACCCATTTTCGAGAAAAAAATTCGAGAACCTAAAATTTTTTGACAAAATTAAAAATTCTCAAATCATATTAAAAAAATTGTATTTAGTTACAAGGGTCAATTACAAGTATTTTCGGTCATTAGACATACTCCCGAAATCCTACTCATTTTTTAGAAAAAAATTCAGTAGATACTAAAATTTTCGACGAAATTAAAAATTCTCAAATCGTTCTAGAAAAATTCTTTTCGGTTACAGGGGTCATTTACAATTATTTTCGGTCATTAGACATACTCCTGAAATCTACTCATTTTCTAGAAAAAATTCGAGAAACTAAAATTTTTCGACAAAATAAAAATTCTCAAATCGTTCTAGAAAAATTCTTTTCGGTTTCGGGGGTCATTTACAATTATTTTCGGTCATTAGACATACTCCCGAAATCCTACCCATTTTCGAGAAAAAAATTCGAGAAACTAAAATTTTTCGATGAAAATAAAAAATTTCAAATCATTCTAGAAAAATTCTTTTCGGTTTCGGGGGTCATTTACAATTATTTTCGGTCATTAGACATACTCCCGAAATCCTACTCATTTTCGAGAAAAAAATTCGAGAAACTAAAATTTTTCGACAAAATTAAAAATTCTCAAATCATTCTGAAAAAATTGTATTTAGTTACAAGGGTCAATTACAAGTATTTTCGGTCATTAGACATACTCCCGAAATCCTACTCATTTTCGAGAAAAAAATTCGAGAAACTAAAATTTTTCGACAAAATTAAAAATTCTCAAATCGTTCTAGAAAAATTCTTTTCGGTTTCGGGGGTCATTTACAATTATTTTCGGTCATTAGACATACTCCCGAAATCCTACCCATTTTCGAGAAAAAAATTCGAGAAACTAAAATTTTTCGACAAAATTAAAAATTCTCAAATCGTTCTAGAAAAATTCTTTTCGGTTTCGGGGGTCATTTACGATAATTTTTGGTGATTAAACACACCCTCGAAATCCTGCGCATTTTCGAGAAAAAATTCGAGAAACTTTTTGGTGATTAAACACACCCTCGAAATCCTGCGCATTTTCGAGAAAAAAAATTCAGTTTGGACGGAACTTTAAACATTAATAACTTCTTAACGAAGCTTCCATCAACAAATTGGTATTCTCTACTTTCGTCTTATTTTTGCCTCCAGAATTTCCCATTAAAATTTTTCCCAGAACACCGTGTATATACTTCCAAAAAAATGATTTTTTTGAGGTCCCACATGAGAGTACCGCCTTAAGGCCCAAAGGAATGAAGTCGTTACTGACTTCAGGCATGATAGATTTACCCGTCATCTGTACAGATCGTTAGTAGGCACAGGACTCCCCGCGAACTGCGTTTCAAGTGGTCGGAATTCGCTGCGCGCGAATCTCGAAAATCGATCGAGATTTGCATTAGCAGTTACCGCCTCGATCGCGGTTCCATCCGCGATTGCCTGGCGTTTCCAGATGCTGAACGCCACGCACGGCAGAAGCGCCCTGCCCAGTTAGCCAGCGCGCTCTAACCATTCGCATCGCGTGGTCCTGGATATGTATAGTCTGCCGGCGATAGAATAAAAACACGACACATGTGTCCCACTGACAGCCGGCCTCCGTCGCTCGGTGAAGGTTACTCATGCCCGTTAGAGAACCCAAGGGAGACGATTGAAGCGAGACGAGCTTATAGACGGACGGAGACACAGAACCGTAGGGAGAAACGAATACGGGGGGGTAGACTGCGAGAGAGCAAACGAGTCGACCCCGGAGTTCGGGGAAGAATGCGTGCGAGAGAGAGAGAGAGAGCACAGCGGTGACTAGGCGCAGAGAGGGCGCGGCGATCGCGAGTCGACGGAGAAAGAATAAGTAACCGAGCAAAGAAAGGAAGAATGCTAGGTAGGTGGAAGTGCTTGCATCGGGGGTACGGGAGATACGGAACAGAGCGAAACGAGAGTTGATAGAGAGTCGGGGGGGAAGAAAGACGAGGGAAACGATACGTGACCGAGTAAGATAAAACGTCCAGCAGGGTGCGCGAGACGCGACGCGAACATCAGAGAGAGAACGTCGCGACGGTGTATGCACGACACGTGGGTGCGTGAGTGCACACACGCCTACGGTGAATTCTTCGTTCACCGTTTTCCTTGGTGTAGGAGGGCTTGGATTCGAGCGCCTCCCACACCGTACGACACGCTGCTCGTGTACAAAATGAGCCGGGCACGTTAAATGCGTGCGTGAACGCACCGTTTCTCCCCTTCTCCTTCTCATCTCTCTCTCTGCCGTAACTTTTTCGCTCCCTTCCTCGTTTTTTAAACAGCAACGTGCCACATCTCTTCCTACTCCATCGACTCTTTTTCTCCCGCCTTTTTCCCCCTTCTATATTGCCGCACCCACTGTTCCAATACACAACGAAGAACGCGTGTGTACACGAAGACACGATATCGCGTTTATCTAAGTACTTTTGTTGCATGCCTCCGCTATCTCCGTCCCGTTCCCACCCCCTTCGTTCTCCAGCGTCCTTCTTCTCGCCGCTTTTTGTTCCTCCTCCCCCGCGGTGTTTTATACCTCCCTGGGCTTCTCGCGCTCTCTCTCTGTTCGTTTCCTTTTCGACCGCGGTGCGCATCGAGGCGGCACTCTCGTCGTGCCGCGTCCTTAAGCCTCGGATCTCCGGTGGAACGTTTCTGGCGGAAGCAGTGTGTGGATGTTCGATGAAAACGAAACGGTTTTCGTGGCTCGAGAAGAGAATATTTTCGGCTGGTTTCGTACTCGTTTAGCGTTCTCGGTTCTAGTGCACCGTCTCGAATGTTCCTTTGTCGTTCACTTACGGATGGGGGCAAAAAAAAAAAAAAGTTTCTGGACACATTGCGTTACTTGCGCGCGCATACGCGTTAACGGCCCGCGCGATAACCCAGACTTAATTCAGACCTAACCCAGACCTAACCCAGACTAACCAGACTTAATTCCCAGACCTAACTTGAACTTAATTCAGACCTAATCCAGACCTAACCCAGACTTAATGCAGACCTAACCCAGACCTAACCCAGACTTAATTCAACCTAGCAGACCTAACCCAGACTTAATTCAGACTAGACCTAACCCAGACCTAACCCACACTTAATTCAGACTTAGTCCAGACCTAACCCAGACCCATTCATCGCTGATAACGAGGGTTAGGTCTGGATTCGTCTGAATTAAGTCTGGGTTAAATCTAGAGTAAGTCTGGATTAGGTCTGAATTAAGTCTGGGTTGGTCTGGAATAAGTCTGAATTAAGTCTGGGTTAGGTCTGGTGAGTCTGGAATAAGTCTGAATTAAGTCTGGGTTAAGTCTGGGTTAGGTCTGGGTGGAGAATTAAGTCTGGGTTAGGTCTGGGTTGGAGTCTGATTAAGTCTGGGTTGGGTCTGGGTTAGGTCTGAAATTAAAGTCTGGGTAGGTCTGAATTAGAAAGTCTGGGTTAGGTCTGGGTTAGGTCTGGGTTAGGTCTGAATTAAGTCTGGGTTAGGTCTGGGTTGGGGTCTGAATTAAGTCTGGGTTAGGTCTGGGTTGGAGTCTGGAGTTAGGTCTGAATTAAGTCTGGGTTAGGTCTGGAGTCTGAGTCTGAATTAGGTCTGGGTTAGGTCTGGGTTTAGGTCTGGAAGAAAAATTAGATTTTCTAATTAGCAAACTCGTCTTTTTAAGAGTAAATTAAGACCTAACCCAGACCTAACCCAGACATAACCCAGACCTAACCCAGACCTAACCCAGACTTAATTCAGACCTAACCCAGACCTAACCCAGACATAAAACAGACCTAACCCAGACTTAATTCAGACCTAACTAGACCTAACCCAGACCCTAACAGACCTAACCCAGACCTAACCCAGACCTAACCCAGACCTAACCCAGACCTAACCCAGACCTAACCCAGACTTAATCCAGACCTAATCCAGACCTAACCCAGACTTAATCCAGACCTAATCCAGACCTAACCCAGACTTAATTCAGACCTAACCCAGACCTAACCCTAAGCGCGTTATTAACATGTAATTTATGTGCAAAGATTTCATGCGTACGACCGTTTGGCGGACCACGCGACCCCTGTATACGACTGTCTACTTGCGCGCGCATGCGCGTATTCGTCTCTCGCGATACCTCGCCCGGTAGCAGTACCGCGATGTCACCGCCAGGTGGCGCAACTCCTCGAGCGCTTTCTCGCGAGAGAATTGTATCATCGCGGACATATATGTCAGGACGATCGTATGGTCGTTAATTGCTTTTGCAATGCAAATACACATGCTGGTGTATTTGTAAACTATAAAACTAGTAAAATAGTGATTCACATTGCGTGTGAATACGTTAACGCTTCGCCACCGTTAGCCCATATATTGGTGACATGATTTACCCATTATGACACTTGAAAAGTTAAGACGAAAGAAATAGATTTGAATAGAGTTTGTGAATTTTAACGAGTATGTTTCGAAATAAGAGGTTTCGTCCACGCATGTACAACAGCTATTTTCGAGACGTGTATTTCGTGTTAGAAATTTCAAAGTAAGTTTTAAGAGAATCTTTAGCGAGTCTGAGGACTGCTTCCTGAGTGTTATTGTTGGATAACGCGCGTTCCAAGAAGTCGTAACAGACGAAGCGTCGTTTCGTACGTTATTACGCTCTAGTTGTAAGCGACAGTATAGCACGACTATTGGCAACGGAAAGTGTCTAGGTACTTACGTGTCCCTTGGCGATTATATTGCGTATTGTCGAGTTGCTAGAAACTAATATTCGCGTCTGTTACTTTTTCGTCCAAGAATAATAACAAAAATTCAGCAAGTAAACTGAACACGATATATGCATACTTGTATCAAGAAATACATCAAATAATAAAAGGAGTATAAAATATACACAGTTACAATCATTTTTCGTCAACAAATATATTTCTGAAATTCTACACACTTTCAGAAAAAAAAACATTCGTGTTAGTGTCTAAATTTTATTGATGATTTTTAGCAATAATTTTGTTAGGAACTTTTTAACGAAGCCTCAATGATTGTAATTGACCCCTGCAATTGAAAATAATCTCTCCAGAATGATTTGAAATTTTTTAATTTCGACGAAATATTGGTCCACCTAGATTTTTCTTATGAATTCGTTTTTCATTTTTAATGAATTTTGTAGGCGCTGTACAGAAAAGTTGTTTAGTACTTTTTTGTAGGTATCCACGAACTCTACTTTCATACTAAATTTCATTGAGATACGTTCACTATTATAGAAGTTATGGACATTTGAAAATTGGACCACTTTTGTATGGGGTTTTTCTCATTTTACGGGGTTAAGGAACAACTTTTTCTATATTGTTAGAGCTTTTACATATTCTCCATCAAAATACGCGTTATTTGCTTTTTTAAACATTAAAATCCTCCAATCCGTTCAGAAGTTATGACATTTTAAAGATTCGCATCGAAATTTCGGGGAACCATTTTGTCTTCAAATTAGATTTTCATTAAGGAATTTTTTTCTCGAAACTGCGCAAGATTTCGGGGGTATGTCTATTGACCAAAAATGACTGTTATCGACCCCTGCAATTGAAAATAATTTTTCCAGAACGATTTGAAATTTTTTAATTTCGACGAAATATTGGTCCACCTAGATTTTTCTTATGAATTCGTTTTTCATTTTTAATGAATTTTGTAGGCGCTGTACAGAAAAGTTGTTTAGTACTTTTTTGTAGGTATCCACGAACTCTACTTTCATACTAAATTTCATTGAGATACGTTCACTATTATAGAAGTTATGGACATTTGAAAATTGGACCACTTTTGTATGGGGTTTTTCTCATTTTACGGGGTTAAGGAACAACTTTTTCTATATTGTTAGAGCTTTTACATATTCTCCATCAAAATACGCGTTATTTGCTTTTTTAAACATTAAAATCCTCCAATCCGTTCAGAAGTTATGACATTTTAAAGATTCGCATCGAAATTTCGGGGAACCATTTTGTCTTCAAATTAGATTTTCATTAAGGAATTTTTTTCTCGAAACTGCGTAAGATTTCGGGGGTATGTCTATTGACCAAAAATGACTGTTATCGACCCCTGCAATTGAAAAGAATTTTTCCAGAACGATTTGAAATTTTTTAATTTCGACGAAATATTGGTCCACCTAGATTTTTCTTATGAATTCGTTTATCATTTTTAATAATTTTTGTAGGCGCTGTACAGAAAAGTTGTTTAGTACTTTTTTGTAGGTATCCCATGAACTCTACTTTCATACTAAATTTCATTGAGATACGTTCACTATTGTAGAAGTTATGGACATTTGAAAATTGGACCACTTTTGATGTAGTTTTTTCATTTGGGGTTAAGGAACAACTTTTCCATATTATTAGAATTTCTTTACATATTCTCCATCAAAATACGCGTTATTTGCCGTTTTGAAACATTAAAATCCTCCAATCCGTTCAGAAGTTATGACATTTTAAAGATTCGCATCGAAATTTCGGGGAACCATTTTGTCTTCAAATTAGATTTTCATTAAGGAATTTTTTTCTCGAAACTGCGCAAGATTTCGGGGGTATGTCTATTGACCAAAAATGACTGTAATCGACCCCTGCAATTGAAAATAATTTTTCCAGAACGATTTGAAATTTTTGAATTTCACCCTGTCGATATTTCTTAAAATTTCGTTTTTGATTTTTAGTAATTTTATTTGTCATCCTACAGAAAAGTTGTTTAATACTTTTTTGTAGGTACCCATGAGCTCTACTTCGGGAAAAAGTTTCGTTGAAATATATTCACTATTGTAGGAGAATTGGCTGTTTGAAAATTGGACCATTTTGATGTAGTCTTTTTTTCATTTTATGGGGTCAAGGAACAACTTTTTCATTATTGTTAGAATTTCTACATATTCTATACCACAATACACGTAGTTTGCCGTTTGAAACATTAAAATCCTCCAATCCGTTCAGAAGTTATGACATTTTAAAGATTCGTTCCAAAATCATCTTGTTCGAAACTCAAAGAAATTGAAAATTTCAAATAATTTTTCAACTTTTACGAACTTGTAAGGTAGAGAACTGCTTGAATTTCGTAAGTGGTTCGTATTAAAAAAACAGAGGTTCATTAATTAACGATGCTAACTAGTCGCCTATAAGGCGTCCATCGATCCCCCTTCGCAGACAAATTTTTCCTCTGTCCCGATAAATACTAAGCGTTCGGGACAACCAAAGGGCCGAGTCCTTTCGAAGCGACACTAACGAACGTTTGTAGACTACTAACGAAGGTAGAAAGGAGCCTAATCGACGAGATCTTTACTGCTCTCCGTGTCGCATCAGTTGGCTGCTTCTCGACTCGTTACTGGTTCGTTTGAGAGGGCGCCGAAAGATCGATCGCGTCCACATTTGTCCGCGTCGTTGGTCCCCAATAATCCCAATAATACCACAAATTTTGCCAAAAAGTTATTATTCGTAAGCAGAGACTCTCAGAAATTTACAGAAGCGTGTTATTAACGTGTAATTTATGTGCAAAGATTTCATGTGTACGACTGGTTTGGCGGACCACGCAATCCCTGTGTACGACAGTCTACATGCGCGCGCATACGCGTTAACGGCCCGCGCGATACCTCGCCCGGTAGCAGTACTGCGACGTCACCGCCAGGCGGCGGAGCGTCTCGAGCGCTCTCTCGCAAGAGAATTGCATCATCGCGGACATATATGTCAGGACGATCGTCTGGTCATAAATTGCGTTTCCACAACTATGAAAGACATTTTTAGAAACTGTGAGATTTAAAAAAAGCTAGAATCTATCATTAGCGATTCTTATTTCTCATTTTAGATAAAGTTAACTAGACAATAAATAATGTTATACAATCTCACAGTGATGTATACTTTGAAGTACAAAAAAAGTTTTATTAGAATATTCCGTGGTTCGTGATAGCAACTGTTATTTTTGCGTGTTCTTCTTATCGAAGAAATTATGAAACGTAACTGCTACAAGTAACTTATAATTTGCTTTATAAATATTGCATGCTATATCTCTTCTTCTGTAGCTCGTGTTTAGAGTTGCGAGTAGCAGTGCCTTGTACCGTAAAAAATGATAATAAATCCGGTTAATGCGTACTAGCGTACTTGAATGTGCCTGATGGGGATCGTTGATAAATGATGTATAGAAGCAATTAAAAAAGGATTTTCAAATGATATATATGAATTTAATACGTTGTTATTAATACACTCGAACTGCTCGAGGAAACATCTCTTAATGATGAGTGTACTTATGGTCTGCGTAATTTGAAATCATTGAACAACACTGCTATTTCTATCGGTGATAATATTGTTTATATTTCGTATAAAATTTTATGATTGAAACGTTTGTTTAGATTTAATCATGTCTATAGATCATTCATCAGAATTAGGGGTGTTCGAGTACTTGAAAATACAAGTGGAGTCAAGGATTAGCTTGGATTGTTTTTAATTAAATTAAGATCAAATTTAATTCGATTGTTTAAACAATCTTGATTTTCCAAGTAAATTTTACTATTCAAACAAACTTGATTCAAAATTTTAATGGGAGATTCTAGAGGTCAAAATAGGACGAAAATAAAGAATACCAATTTGTTGATGGAGGCTTCGTTAAAAAGTTATTAACAATTAAATTTGAAAATTTCAAATCGTTCCGAAAAAATTATTTTCGGTTTCGGGGGTCTATTACAATCATTTTTGGTCATTACAGGTACCCCCGAAATCCTACGCATTTTTGAGAAAAAAATTCGAGAACATTGGAATTTTTCAACAAAATTAAAAAATTTCAAATCGTTCCGAAAAAATTATTTTTAGCTGCGGGGGTCAATTGCAATCATTTTTGGTCATTACAGGTACCCCCGAAATCCTACGCATTTTTGAGAAAAAAATTCGAGAACATTGGAATTTTTCAACAAAATTAAAAACATTCAAATCGGTTTGGAAAAAATATTTTCAATTGCAGGGGTCTATTACAATCATTTTTGGTCATTACAGGTATCCCCGAAATCCTACGCATTTTTGAGAAAAAAATTCGAGAACATTGGAATTTTTCAACAAAATTAAAAACATTCAAATCGGTTTGGAAAAAATATTTTTAATTTCAAGGGTCAATTACAATCATTTTTGGTGAATAGACCTATCCCCGAAATCCTACTCACTTTCCAGTAAAAAATTCGAGAAGATACTGACATTTTCAGACAAAATTAGAAAATTTCAAATCGTTCTAGAAAAAATATTTTCAATTGCAGGAGTCGATTGCAATCATTTTTGGTGAATAGACATATCCCCGGAATCTTACGCATTTTCGAGAAAAAAATTCTTTACCGAAAATATAATATTAGGCCCAGAGAAATGGTTCCTCAAAGAATTTCATGCGAATCTTTAAAATGTCATAACTCCTATGGAACGGATTGAGGTGGATTTTAATGTTTTCAAACGGCAAACTAACGCGTATTATGATGGAATAGAATATGTAGAAATTCTAGAAATAATTCGAAAAAGTTGTTCCTTAACCCCCCCCATAAAATGAGAAAAAAAGACTACCCATACAAAAGTGGTCCAATTTTCAAACAGCCAATTCTTCCTACAATAGTGAACGTATCTTCCAATGAAACTTTAGTATCCCGAAAGTAGAGCTCACGGATACCTACAAAAAGTATTAAACAACTTTTCTGTAGGATGACAAATAAAATTACTAAAATCAAAAACGAAATTTTAAGAAATATCGACAGAATTGAAATTAAAAATTTCAAATCGTTCTGGAAAAATTATTTTCAATTGCAGGGGGTCGATTAACGAGTCATTTTTGGTCAATAGACATACCCCCGAAATCTTACGCAGTTTCGAGAAAAAAATTCCTTAATGAAAATCTAATTTGAATACAAAATGGTTCCCCGAAATTTCGATGCGAATCTTTAAAATGTCATAACTTCTGAACGGATTGGGGGATTTCAGTGTTTCAAACGGCAAACAACGCGTATTTAGATGAAGAATACGTAGAAATTCTAACAATATTGAAAAAGTTATTTCTTGACACCGTAAAATGAAAAAAAACCCCATACAAAATTGGTCCAATTTTCAAATGTCCCAGCCTGCTCTACAATGGCCAGGTATCTCGTTGAAATTTTGAGGAAGGACGTAGAGGCCCACGAGTAGCTACAAAAAGTATTTGGACTATAAATCAAAAACGAATTTCTAAGAATAATCGACAAGGAGGTGGATGCTAACTAAAAAGATTTCCAAATCTTTCTGGAAAAATTATTTTCAATTGCAGGGGTCAATTATAATCATTTTGGTCGAAGATATACCCGAAATCCTACTCCAGTTCTGAGAAAAAATTCCTTACCGAAAAATATAATTTCTAGCCGGAAAAGTCTGCTCGAAATTTCATGCGAATCTTTAAAACATCATAACTTCCGAACGGATTGGACGATTTTAATGTTTAAAAAAGCAAATAACGCGTATTTTGATGGAGAATATGTAGAAATTCTAACAATATTGAAAAAGTTGTTTCTTGACACCGTAAAATGAAAAAAAAAACCCCTAAGAATGGTCCAATTTTCAAACGGCCTGCTCCTACAATGGTAAAGGTATCTCGTTGAAATTTACGAGAGGAAGTACAGAGGCCACAGGCACCTACAAAAAATATTGGACAACTTTTCTGTGAGCGTCGAACAAAATTGCTATAAATCAAAAACGAATTTCTAAGAATAATCGACAAGGGGGTGTGCCTAACTAAAAAAAAAATTTCAAATCTTTCTGGAAAAAATATTTTCGATTGCAGGGGTCGGTTACAAGCATTTTTGGTCGAAAGACACACCCTCGAAATCCTACCCACTTTCGAGAAAAAAATTCGAGTAGGGGCGGAACTTTAAACGTTAATAACTTTTCAACGAAGCCTCAATCAACAAATTGATATTCTTCATTTTCGTCTTATTTTTGCCCCTGGAATCTCCCATTAAATTTTTCCCAGGGATTGTCGAGCACCCTTTATACTCATTTTGTATTTTTTATTATTCAGGATAAACACCCTTTATGCGTATCGAAATAATTATTCAGCTTATAACGATGAGATAAAACGAGTAAAATAAAGGAGAGAGAAAGAGAAACGAACGAGGCAACGATGACGAAAATACGAGATGCTCGAACAAGAGGTAACCGATAAGGGAACAGAGGCATCGCGGGAGAACAAGAGGAAAAGCGATCAGAGGTATGAAAGGGTGGACGTAATAACGGCTGCTAGAGAGAATGGATCGGATAAGTCGAGCAGGTAGGGGGGGGGGGGGAAAAGATGGCGCCAATGAGATACACGCGTTTCGCACGCCACGTTACCGATGGTCTGATCTGAGATAAGGTCGCAACTAGGTTACTCCACGCCGTTGCACCATTCCGGCTTAATTGGCCGCGGTGGAGGAAGGTGTACACGACGCGAGTATATAAGTCGCGTCGTCGTAACTCCGTCGATCACAAAAAACGTGTAATTCGATCGAATCGCGGCGCCAAAGTGGCTCTGGTGGACGTCGATTCTCATAAAAATCCACCAAAACGTGGAACCAACGCACCACTCGCTTCAAACAGTGTGAAAAACCACCCAAAATGTGGAGAAAATGTAGCCAAATGAAATTCATTGATAGTTACCATTTTCTGGCTGGAGAATATATTTTTTTTATTATTGAAACGCGGACAAAATGTAGCCAAATGAAATTCATTGATAGTTATCATTTTTTGGCTAGAGAATATATTTTTTTTAGAACGATTTAAGAAATTTTGATACCTACCCCCTTTCGATTTTTCTTATAAATTCGTTTTTCATTTTTAATGAATTCTGTAGGCGCTGTACAGAAAAGTTGTTTAGTACTTTTTTGTAGGTACCCACGAACTCTACTTTCATACTAAAATTTCCATTTGGGGATACAAGTTCACTATTATAGAAGTTAGGGACATTTGGAAAATTGGACCGCTTTTGTATGGGGTTTTTCTCATTTTACGGGGTTAAGGAACAACTTTTTCTATATTGTTAGAGCGTTTACATATTCTCCATCAAAATACGCGTTGTTTGCCGTTTGAAACATTAAAATCGTCCAATCCGTTCAGGAGTTATGACATTTTAAAGATTCGCATGAAATTTCGGAGAAGCATTTTTGGCTTCATATTATATTTTCGGTAAAGAATTTTTTTTCTCGAAAGCACGTAGGATTTCGGGGGTATGTCTATTCACCAAAAATGATTGAAATCGACCCCTGCAATCAAAAATATTTTTTCTAGAACGATTTGAAATTTTCTAATTTTGTCGAAAAATTTCTCATTTTCTCAGGAATTTTTCTGTCTCCAAACATGCGTAGGATTTCGGGGGTATGTGGTCATTGACCAAAAACGATTGTGGTGTAACTCCTTGCAATCAAAAATAATTCTTTTAGAGACGATTTAAGAAATTTCCCTGATACCTGCACACTTTCGATTTTTCTTATAAATTCGTTTTTCATTTTTAATAAGATTTGAGTTGGCGCTGCAGAAAACAAGAAGGATTTGTGTTTAGTACTTTTTTGTGGTATCCGCGAGCTCTACTTTCATAATACTAAATTTCAGGAAATGAGATACGTTCACTATTATAGAAGTTAGGGACATTTGTAAATTGGAACTACTTTTTGTATGGGCTTTTCTCTTTTACGGGGTTAAAGAACAACTTTTCGAAAATATTTTTGGAATTTCTATATATTTTCCATCAAAATACGCGTTGTTTGCCGTTTTGAAAACATTAAAATCCTCCAATCCAGTTTCAGGAGTTTATATGACATTTTAAAGATTCGCATGAAATTTCTGGGGAACCATTTCTCTTGGCCTCATATTATATTTTCGGTAAAGAATTTTTTTCGAAAATGCAGTAAGTGATTTCGGGGATATGTCCTATTCACCAAAAATGATTGTAATCGACTCCTCGCAATTGAAAATATATTTTCTAGGAACGATTTTGAAATTTTCTAATTTTTGTCGAAAGAATTTCAAGATGCTTCTCGAATTTTTTACTGGAAAGTGAGTAGGATTTCGGGGGTATGTGTATTGACCAAAAACGATTGTAATTAACCCCTGCAATCAAAAATAATTTTTTTAGAACGATTTAAGAAATTTTGATACCTACCCCCTTTCGATTTTTCTTATAAATTCGTTTTTCATTTTTAATAAGTTTGGTTGGCGCTGTGCAGAAAAGTTGTTTAGTACTTTTTGTAGGTATCCAAGTGAAGCTCTACTTTCATACTAAATTTCATTGAGATACGTTCACTATTATAGAAGTTAGGGACATTTGAAAATTGGACCACTTTTGTATGGGGTTTTTCTCTTTTTACGGGGTTAAAGAACAACTTTTCGAATATTTTTGGAATTTCAACATATTTTCCATCAAAATACGCGTTGTTTGCCGTTTGAAACATTAAAATCGTCCAATCCGTTCAGGAGTTATGACATTTTAAAGATTCGCATGAAATTTCGGGGAACCATTTCTCTGGGCCTCATATTATATTTTCGGTAAAGAATTTTTTTCTCGAAAATGCGTAAGATTTCGGGGATATGTCTATTCACCAAAAATGATTGTAATCGACTCCTGCAATTGAAAATATTTTTTCTAGAACGATTTGAAATTTTCTAATTTTTGTCGAAAAATTTCACATCTTCTCGAATTTTTTTCTCGAAAATGCGTAGGATTTCGGGGGTATGTGTATTGACCAAAAACGATTGTAATTAACCCCTGCAATCAAAAATAATTTTTTTAGAACGATTTAAGAAATTTTGATACCTACCCCCTTTCGATTTTTCTTATAAATTCGTTTTTCATTTTTAATAAGTTTGGTTGGCGCTGTGCAGAAAAGTTGTTTAGTACTTTTTTGTAGGTATCCACGAGCTCTACTTCCATACTAAATTTCATTGAGATACGTTCACTATTATAGAAGTTAGGGACATTTGAAAATTGGACCACTTTTGTATGGGGTTTTTCTCTTTTTACGGGGTTAAAGAACAACTTTTCGAATATTTTTGGAATTTCTACATATTTTCCATCAAAATACGCGTTGTTTGCCGTTTGAAACATTAAAATCGTCCAATCCGTTCAGGAGTTATGACATTTTAAAGATTCGCATGAAATTTCGGGGAACCATTTCTCTGGGCCTCATATTATATTTTCGGTAAAGAATTTTTTTCTCGAAAATGCGTAAGATTTCGGGGATATGTCTATTCACCAAAAATGATTGTAATCGACTCCTGCAATTGAAAATATTTTTTCTAGAACGATTTGAAATTTTCTAATTTTTGTCGAAAAATTTCACATCTTCTCGAATTTTTTACTGGAAAGTGAGTAGGATTTCGGGGATAGGTCTATCCACCAAAAATGATTGTAATTGACCCTTGAAATTAAAAATATTTTTTCCAAACCGATTTGAAATTTTCCAATTTTGTCGAAAAATTTCTCATTTTCTCGAATTTTTTTCTCGAAACTGGGTAGGATTTCGGGGGTATGTCTGTTCACCAAAAATGATTGCAATTGACCCTCGCAACCGAAAATAATTTTTTCAAAGTGATTTGAAATTTTTCAATTTCGCCGAAAAATTGTCCAGTCGTTATGGAACTTTAAACGTTAATAACTTTTTAACGAAGCCTCCGTGAACAAATTGATATACTTGATTTTCGTCTTATTTTGGTCTCTAGAATCTCCCATAAAAATTTTTCCCAGGGTCGGTTGACCACACTTTTCTTTTTGGGCAGACCTTTAGTAATAGAACAACTAAATTAAGCGGTGTTAAAAATAATACTGTAATTCTTTCGGCGCGGTGTAACGAAATAATGCATTATTATAACGTAGACGCGTTACAGTGACATACGATACGGTCGGTCATTTGAACTGATGCGAACAAATTGCCGCTTCCTTTTTGTAATAATACACCGGCGTATATTTTATCACCCTCGCGACATTTTAATCCCTCGAAAGGCGCGCGATACTCTTACAAGATACTCGCCCACGTAAAGCATACTTCGAGCCCCCGCGTTTCAACGTTTCGTCGATCGCAAAAAATATCTCCGCGATGAAGTGCATTTTGTAGCTCTTCGAGTATCAAAATTACCCACAAAACAAATTCTGCGCCTCTGAAAACCCCCTAAAACCGACTAATTCACGATGAAATGCTCATTAACACTTTACCGACCTGTAGCCTATTAATCGACTGTTTTACCGACCAACGCTTACCGACAGAGAGCCTATTAATCGACTGTTTTACCGACCAACGCTTACCGACCGATAGCCGATTTGTCGGTAAAGTGTTAATACCCCAGAAATCTAAATTTAGTGTGTTTGATAGCCGTGTAACGAAAAATGGAGGATTCCTGCACAATTAAATGGCTGGTCTCCTTCGTTACAAGAAGACAACACGGTTCTTCCTTTCTCCTCGCGCGTCAGGACGAGTGTGTCTTATCGACCTCGAAAAGGAAGCAACTCCACCTGTGTTTCCTCAAAACGGATGAGCGCCTTTAGGGTCGGCTTGAAAGGAGCATCCAGCCACGCGCATTACCGCCCTATCTGACTAGCTAAGGGGTGGTTAGCCCTTATCAGATCGCGCGTTAAAGCACAGGTGCGAGGAACAGCGGCGCAGGTATCGCGCATACGTGTTTTCAGACGACACGAGGCCAACGAGAACACCCAATGGCCTGTTGGTCGGTAAAACAGTTCATTAATACGCTATCGGTCGGTAAGCGTTGGTCGGTAAAACAGTCGATTGATACGCTATCGGTCGGTAAGCGTTGGCCGGTAAAACAGTCGATTAATAGGCTATCGGTCGGTAATGTGTTAAGAAAAAGGACGAGTTTATTTCTCAGGCACTGGATACATGTACTTTCATTGCCCGCTGAGAATGTTCGTGTTACAAATGTTTGATTTTGTCTCGAATGTTTCGTTGCGATTAGATATTTTCATGTCCAACGGAACGTTCGCGTACAGCCATAGTTTTGCTCTTATATAAATTCATATTTTGTTCGTTTTGCGTCCAAGTTTGTTGTTTTATATACTGACCTCGTCAACAAATATAAAGCACCCTTACGGACTATGGAGATTAGAGTGCACGAGCGAAGTTGCCGATTATTGTGAAACTAGACCAAGAATTTCGGGCAACAGCTAGAGAAATCTCGGTTTTATCCAAGCTTGGTGGAATTTCTCACGCGTTTCACGGAGATTTCGCACGTTCGATCTGTTACGAAAGCCGGGACAATAAAAAACAAGCTGTAATCGTGAATCAGGATATATTAACGCCAGCTACGTTTCATATTTTGACAGAGACCGGATCATCGATCGCGAGTACGACGTTAAAAACAGTAAAGGTTAAAGGGTAAACAAAAACCGAACCAAATTCCAGAGAAAATGAGAAATTTTTCGACAAAATTAGAAAATTTCAAATCACTTTGAAAAAATTATTTTCGCCGTGCAGTGATTAATTCACAATCATTTTCTGGTAATTTGACACACCTCTGAAATATTAATGCATTTTCGAGAAAAAATTCAAGAAAGGTGTGAAATTTTTTCGAAAAACTTAGAAAATTCCCAAATCAGTTCTAGAAAAAATACGGATTGCAGAGGGTTAAATACAATCATTTTTGGTCATTAGCACATACCCCTGAAATCCTACCTACTTTCGAGAAAAATTCGAGAAGGTGTGGAAATTTTTCTCGACGGAAAAGAAGAAAGCATCAAAATTTCTAAATCGTTCTGAAAAAATATTTTTAAATTGAAGTAGGTTACTTACAATCATTTTTGGTCAATAGACATACTGAAATCTTGCGTATTTTCGAGAAAAAATTCAAGAAAATGTGTGAAATTTTTTCAGACGGAAAAAATTAGAAATTTCCCAAATCGTTCTAGAAAAAATATTTTTGAGTTGCAGGGTCGATTACAATCATTTTTGGTTATTAGACATATCCCCGGAAATCTTGGTGTATTTTCGAGAAAAAATTCAAGAAGGTGTAGAAATTTTTCGAAAAATTAGAAAATTTTCAAATCGTTCTAGAAAAATATTTTTTTTTTTTTTTGATTGCAGGGGGTCGATTACAATCATTTTTTGGTTATTTGACATATCCTCGAGGAAATCTTGCGTATTTTCGAGAAAAAATTAAGGAAGGTGAAATTTTTTCCAGAAAAAAATTAGAAAATTTCAAATCGTTCTAGAAAAAATATTTTTGATTGAGAGGGTTAATTACAATCATTTTTGGTTATTTGACATATCCCCGAAATCCTACTCACTTTCGAGAAAAAAATTCAAGAAGGTGTGAAATTTTTCGAAAAAATTAGAAAATTTCAAATCGTTCTAGAAAAAATATTTTTGATTGCAGGGGTCGATTACAATCATTTTTGGTCATTACACATACCCCCGAAATCCTACTCACTTTCGAGAAAAAAATTCAAGAAGGTGTGAAATTTTTCGAAAAAATTAGAAAATTTCAAATCGTTCTAGAAAAAATATTTTTGATTGCAGGGGTCGATTACAATCATTTTTGGTTATTTGACATACCCCCGAAATCTTGCGTATTTTCTAGAAAAAAATTCGAGAAGGTGTGAAATTTTTCGAAAAAATTAGAAAATTTCAAATCGTTCTAGAAAAAATATTTTTGATTGCAGGGGTCGATTACAATCATTTTTGGTTATTTCACATATCCCCGAAATCTTACTCATTTTCGAGAAAAAAATTCAAGAAGGTGTGAAATTTTTCGAAAAAATTAGAAAATTTCAAATCGTTCTAGAAAAAATATTTTTGATTGCAGGGGTCGATTACAATCATTTTTGGTTATTTGACATATCCCCGAAATCTTACTCACTTTCGAGAAAAAAATTCAAGAAGGTGTGAAATTTTTCGAAAAAATTAGAAAATTTCAAATCGTTCTAGAAAAAATATTTTTGATTGAGAGGGTTAATTACAATCATTTTTGGTCATTACACATACCCCCGAAATCCTACTCACTTTCGAGAAAAAAATTCAAGAAGGTGTGAAATTTTTCGAAAAAATTAGAAAATTTCAAATCGTTCTAGAAAAAATATTTTTGATTGCAGGGGTCGATTACAATCATTTTTGGTTATTTGACATATCCCCGAAATCTTACTCATTTTCGAGAAAAAAATTCAAGAAGGTGTGAAATTTCAGAATTTAGAATATTAGACTAATTTTCATCCGTTGAATTTTTCTAAAAATCGCCATCAAATACGCGGTTAAAAGCTAGATCACGAATCTAAAACTTTTTATTTTCATTTCGTCCGACTCTTCCGGTGCTTCGAAGTGTAACGTTGCGAAGGAAAATAAAAAAAAGTTTTATTTCCCTCGACCGGTTCGCGTGATCCATTTACAAAGAAAGGTATAACGATAACAAAATACTGCGTCGTAATAATTTCGTTACGTGTGCTCGGGGGCGAGCTGCATGCGAGTAACTTTGGGCAAATGGCACGCGAGTGAATTTAATAAAACGCCGTGGCACGCGACGTTCCACTTCCAGAATATAAAATTCTTAATAATAATAATAATAGAAATAAAGAAGAAGATTATAATCGTAATCTTGTATTATTTACCGGCGTTTCAAGTTTTAAAATTCTGTCGCTAAAGCAATGATGAAGGAGAAGGAGGTTTGCTCGTCCGACCGCAGCGCCACCTGGGTATGCGCCATGGGTATGCGCTCAGGCGCATGCTCGTTTGAGTTTGTTCTTTTTATGCTTATTACTTATTATATACATAATGGGTGTACTCTATCCTGTGTTAATAATTAAACAACAGACTAAATTTGTTTCTCTGTAAATAAAGCTTATGTTTATTAAATATTTATCAATTTACACTTTTTACAACTGTTTACAAACTCGCCTGTAAATAAAGAAACGACAATCAGAGTCTATTGTTCACTCTCTTTATTTACACCAACTTTCTGTCGCTATCTTATTCTGTTTATTAACTATTTCTATCTTTGGTTAATCTTTCTGGGCATGTGACTCTAACTCCCTCTATCTATCTCAAATGTAGGATCAGTTCAAAGAGCGCGCTGAGCATGCAAAGCGCGCTCGATTTGAATTAAAGAAAATATATTTTCTTTACATATATATCTGCATTATGTGTGATAACTAAATATATATTGAGTTATGTGTGTGTAAATGGAATTATTCAAAACCCCAACAAATGAGTTGATATGGTTTACGAACTGGGTTTCTGATAACTATTATTCTCTGTTTTTCTCATTGGACAAACGACACACATTGTCTCTGGTAATCCAGGATAAAATACGAAAGTGATTGATACGAGTCCACTGTTTATCGTGAAATAATACATTACGGGAGCCAAATAAGTTTAAATACACCAACCAGTGTGTAGAAACGTCAAATTACTGGGTGGCAAATATCTGTACTATTATATAAAGAGATCGATTTTTATGTTCGCGCAAAACTCGAGACCTATTGAACCTATCTTCCTCAAATTTTGACACGTTATTCCTGCATACTCTAGGACGGACATCGACTATGTAGCATGACTCAGAAGCGCGTTATTAACGTGTAATTTATGTGCAAAGATTTCATGTGCACGACTGGTTTGGCGGACCACGCGACACGACAGTCTAGTTGCGCGCGCATACGCGTTAACGGCCCGCGCGATACCTCGCCCGGTAGCAGTACTGCGATGTCACCGCCAGGTGGCGAAGCTTCTCGCGAGAGAATTGCATCATCGCGGATATATATGTCAGGACAATGTGTCGTGTTTCAATAATAAATATTTCAAGTTAATCGCGACTTCTCTCTTCGAACACTTTACGACGTAAAATCAAGAATATTAATTTGTTGATGGAGGCTTCGTTTAAAAGTTATTAACAATTAAATTCAATGATGTCAAATCGTTTTGGAAAAATTATTTTCTGTTGCGCGGGTCAATTACAATCATTTTTGGTGAACAGACATACCCTCTGAATTCTTATTAGACATCTTTTCTATTTCGACAAACAAAATTAATAAAAATCAAAACTAGGAACGATAGGGGTAGGTGCCCAAATTTTTCGACAGGAATTAAAAGAATTTCAAATCATTTCTGGAAAAATTATTTTCCGAGGCGGGGGTCAATTGCAATCATTTTTTTTGAACAGACATACCCCGGAAATCTTGCGCATTTTCGAGAGAAAAAAATTCTGAACCGAAAATATCATTTCAGGCCAGAAATGCTTCCCTCGAAAATTTCATGCGAATCTTTAAAACATCATAACTCCTGGGAACGGATCGGTGGATTTTAATGTTTAAAAAAGGCAAACGACGCGTATTTTAATGGAGAATAATTAGAAATTCCAAGAATATCCGGAAAAGTTGATGCTTGACCTCGTAAAGTTCGAAAAACCCCCATAAAACATGGGTCCAATTTTCAAACAGCCATAACTCTTGCAATAGTGACGGATTTCATATTTCAATGAAACTTTTTCCGAAGTAGAGGCTCATGAGTGCCTACGCAAAATGTATTAAGACATCTTTTCTATTGGACGACAAACAAAATTAATACAAATGAAACAAATTTTTAAGAAAATCGATAGTGTAGGTGTACCAACATTTTTGAAATCGTTCTAAAAATTATTTTTGATTGCAGGAGCTAATTACAATCAAAACATAGTTGAAATTCTACCCACTTTCGGGGAACAAGAAGGTAGGTGCCCAAATTTTTCGACGATATTAAAAAATTTCCAAATCATTCTGAAAAAATTATTATCGGTTGCACAGGGGGTCAATTGCAATCATTTTTTTGGTGAATAGACATACCCCGAAGATCTTGCGCATTTTCGAGAGAAAAATTCTGAACCGAAAATATCATTTCAGGCCAGAAATGGTTCCTCGATATTTCATTCACTAATCTTTAAAACATCATAAGCTGCCTGAACCTGGATCGGTGGATTTTAATGTTTAAAAAGGCAACTGACGCGGGGGTATTTTAACGGAGAATATGTTAGAAATCTCCAAAAATATTCAAGAAAAGTTGATGCTTGACTCCTGCAAAATGAGAAAACCCCCATAAAACATGGTCCAATTCTTCAAACTGCCATAACTCTTACAATAGTCGACGGATTTCATTGAAATTTGGAGGGGAACTAGAAACTCATGGATACCTGCAAAAAGTATTAAAACAACTCTTTCTGGTACACAGCGCCAACCAAATTGATTAAAAATGAAAAACAAATTCTTTTAAGAAAAATCGATAGGAGTGTAGGTACCAACATTTTTGAAATCGTTCTAAAAATTATTTTTGATTGCAGGAGCCAATTACAATCATTTTGGTCATTAGACATATCGTCTGAAATTCTACCCACTTTCGGGAAAAATTCAAGAAGGTGTGAAATTTTTCGACGGGAAAAAGAATTTCAAATCGTTTTGGAAAAATTATTTTCCGTTGCGGGAGGTCAATTACAATCATTTTGGTGAACAGACATACCTGAAATCTTGCGCATTTTCGAGAAAAAAATTCTTTACCGAAAATGCTTCCCTGAAATTTCATGCGAATCTTTAAAACATCATAACTCCTGAACGGATTGGTGGATTTTAATGTTTAAAAAGGCAAACGACGCGTATTTTAACGGAGAATATGTAGAAATTCCAAAAATATTCGAAAAACTATGTAGCATGTCTCAGAAGCGCGTTATTAACGTGTAATTTATGTGCAAAGATTTCATGTGCACGACTGGTTTGGCGGACCACGCGACACGACAGTCTAGTTGCGCGCGCATACGCGTTAACGGTCCGCGCGATACCTCGCCCGGTAGCAGTACTGCGACGTCACCGCCAGGTGGCGGAGCTTCTCGAGCGCTTTCTCGCAAGAGTATTGCAGTATCGCGGATATATATGTCAGGACGATCGTTTGAGATACAAATTTCAGTATTAATGTACGAAAGCTAATTCACGATGTGAATATAGTGTACTTTGTACTGTTTAATACAGTGATTCTAGAAACTGAGATGAAGTTCCTTTCATTTATTAGACTTTTTATTAAATCAAAATTCTAGTCAAAATATTTATGGAATTAAATCAAAATGGAACAAGACAAAATATTGTAATTGTTGATGGAAATTTTTCTAAATTGTGTGTTTGAAAAAATGTAAAAACGTATCCAAAAAATTTTGACAAATCATAAAACAAAATTGTAATTGTTGATAGAAATTTTTCTAAAATGTTGTGTTTGAAAAAATGTAAAAACGTATCGAAAAAATTTTGATAAATCGTGAGACAAAATAGTAATATTTGATAGAAATTTTTGAAAGTACCTTTCCTTTATTATACTTTTTGTTTAATCAAAATCGAAGTGAAAAAATTGTGTAATTGTATATAAATCGTGAGACAAAATTGTAATTGTTGATAGAAATTTTTGCAAAATATATTTGATACATTCCTTGAATTGTTACATTAACCAAAAAAAAAAAAAATACAAAAAAGTTCGATAAATCATAAAACAAAATTTGTAATCGTTGATAGAAATTGTTAAAATTGCGTGTTCGATATATTCCTTGAACAGAATCCAGAGAAATAGTAACAAATTTTTTCTTTACCGAAGATACGATACAACTGAAGTGACTAGAAATTTTATTGGTTATTTAAACGCAGTTAAAGGAATATTTATTAAAAACTCGATATAATATACGCCATAAATACATAACAGATCGTCATGAGATGCGACATGTAACACAAACGGTTGAATAAACAGTTGTCACCAACAGTAACAAGAACATGTAAGCCACAAGAGTGCGTACGGCACCAAGGACCTCCCTGACCGTTGGTTTATGGCACTTAGCCTGAGCGAGACCCGTAGTCGCCAAGGTTAGGGAAAGCGCTCAGTCGGATTGCACATGGCCCACCCTAGCGGTGGGTCCTGTTTTTCCAAATTGGCAGGGAAAGAGGAGTCAGTCGAGCTAGGCCCGCGGCAAGGGGCAGTTGAAATAAAAGATAACCGTCCTCAGTAGCTCTTCGCATTTTTGTATACGCTTTCTGCCCTATCCCGTTTTCGACCATCCTTACAAACAGATGAGGCTAATGCCTGTATGGGTACAAGTAGGCGCCGAAAGACACGTTCTTAAAATGTCCGTGCGTCGTCGTGTGAACACACCCAATTGCTCACAAATTTCGAATTTAATGAAAATGCGTTTTGCCACGGAGTTCTTGCGGGGAAAAGTTTTTCACCTTGTCGGGGATCGGAGCACGAGAGGTTTTCAAAGGAAAAGGTGCTTTGATCCCCATCGTTTGGGGGGGTCAGGTAAGCGCGAAGGGAGACAAAGAGGCCGTCCGACGAACCGAAAAGGTGAGCTTTTGGGCGGTGCTCGCGAAAACGACGTGCACCAGAAGAAAAACGGCGATCTATTTCGAGGATTTTCGTTGGGGGCTAAGTTGGCAGCATTCGCCAGACCCTCTGCCTCGGGATGACCCGTTAAATGATGCGAGCTTTCGTGGAATTACTCGATCAACCTGACGCTTGAGAACGCTCGATTATTTATTTTCGCGGTCGTAATTAATAGACACTTGATCCTTTGTGGGATTCCCTAATAGTTTTCGTCCGTTTGTGTTCGTAATAGTTTTTCACAGCCTACTGGCCCCACAACAACTGAATATTAATGAATTTTCTGCGTTGACTGTTTGTTCCCATTGGAATTTAGACTTTAGCAAATTTTCGTAATTTGTTTCGTGTTAGAATATAACAATTAATAGAATTTAACTTTTTTCTAAGGACTTTTCTCGAAATTAGTACAGTAAAATCAATTGAAATAAGGTTTTTTTTTTTTTGCTCTTGGAATAGACAAAATTATTAATTTCCATTACAGTAGAATTAGAAAATATATTTAGTTGCAGGGGTCAATTACAATCATTTTTGGTGAATAGACATATCCCCGAAATCCTACTCAATTTCGAGAAAAAAATTCAGGAAGGTGGACCAATTTTTCGACAAAATTAAAAAATTTCAAATCGTTCTGGAAAAAATATTTTCGGTTACAAGGGTCAATTGCAATCATTTTTTATTGATAGACATATCCCCGAAATCCTACTCAATTTCGAGAAAAAAATTCAGGAAGGTGGACCAATTTTTCGACAAAATTCAACAATTTCAAATCGTTTTGGAAAAATTATTTTTGATTGCAGCAGTCAATTACAATAATTTTTGGTGAATAGACCTATCCCCGAAATCCTACTCAATTTCGAGAAAAAAATTCAGGAAGGTGGACCAATTTTTCGACAAAATTAAAAAATTTCAAATCGTTTTGGAAAAAATATTTTCGGTTACAAGGGTCAATTGCAATCATTTTTTATTAACAGACATATCCCCGAAATCCTACTCATTTTCGAGAAAAAAATTCAGGAAGGTGGACCAATTTTTCGACAAAATTAGAAAATTTCAAATCGTTCTAGAAAAAATATTTTTGATTGCAGGGGTCGATTACAATCATTTTTGGTGAATAGACATACCCCCGAAATATTGCGCAGTTTCGAGAAAAAAATTCCTTAACGAAAGTCTAATTTGAAGACAAAATGCTTCTCCGAAATTTCGATGCGAATCTTTAAAATGTCACTAACTCCTTCTGAACGGATCGGAGGATTTTAATGTTTCAAACGGCAAACTGCGTGTATTATGGTATAGAATATGTAGAAATTCTAACAATAATGAAAAAGTTGTTCCTCGACTCCCCATAAAATGAAAAAGACTACATCAAAATGGTCGCAATTCTTCAAACAGCCAATTTCTCCTTACAATAGTGAATAAATATAATTCCAACAGAAACTTTTTCCGAAGTAGAGCTTTCATGGGTACCTACAGCAAAAGTATTAAACAACTTTTCTGGTAGGATGACAAATAAAATTACTAAAATCAAAAACGAAATTTTAAGAAGAACATATCGACAGGGTGAAATGTCAAAAAATTTCAAATCGTTCTGGAAAAATTATTTTCAATTTGCAGGGGTCGATAACAGTCATTTTTGGTCAATAGACATACCCTGAAATCTTGCGCAGTTTCAAGAAAAAAATTCCTTAACGAAAATCTAATTTTGGAAGACAAAGATGGTTCCCCCTGAAATTTCGATGCGAATTCTTTAAAGTGTCATAACTTCTGAACGGATTGGAGGATTTTAATGTTTAAAAAAGCAAATAACGCGTATTTTGATGGAGAATATGTAAAAGCTCTAACAATATAGAAAAAGTTGTTCTTTAACCCCGTAAAATGAGAAAAACCCCATACAAAAGTGGTCCAATTTTCAAATGTCCCTAACTTCTATAATAGTGAACGTATCTCAATGAAATTTAGTATGGAAGTAGAGCTCGTGGATACCTAGAAAAAAGTACTAAACAACTTTTCTGTACAGCGCCTACAAAATTCATTAAAAATGAAAAACGAATTCATAAGAAAATCTAGGTGGGACTAATATTTCTGGTCGAAATTAAAAAAAAAAATTTCAAATCGTTCTGGAAAAATTATTTTCAATTGCAGGGGTCGATTACAGTCATTTTTGGTCAATAGACATACCCCGAAATCTCTGCGCAGTTTCGGAGAAAAAAATTCCTTAATGAAAATCTAATTTGAAGACAAAATGGTTCCCCGAAATTTCGATGCGAATCTTTAAAATGTCATATAACTTCTGAACGGATTGGAGGATTTTAATGTTTAAAAAAAAAGCAAATAAACGCGTATTTTGATGGAGAATATGTAAAAGCTCTAACAATATAGGAAAAAGTTGTTCCTTCACCCCGTAAAATGAGAAAAACCCCATACAAAAGTGGTCCAATTTTCAAATGTCCATAACTTCTATAATAGTGAACGTATCTCAATGAAATTTAGTATGGAAGTAGAGCTCGTGGATACCTACAAAAAAGTACTAAACAACTTTTCTGTTGTATGAAGACCTGAGCTCTGTTTATAGCAACTACAGTGACTGATACGAAACAGCGTATAATCGATGAATATGGGCAAAATATCAGCCAATAACATCAGATAACATAGACCAGTCCTTACTTAAAGATGTTGTTTCAAAAATGTTGTGATAGGAATGATGGTTATGTCAAATCGTACCTGCAAATGATTACCAAAAAAATGAACAAAGGGCCAGGAATAACGTAACAGCGATACGCAACAAGAACAGAAGTCACGAAGGCTAAGAAAAAGGTGTCTGGGATTAGGAAACGTTCTAAGATCGAAGGTCGAGGTTGCAAAAGAAGGGATACATCGGTGTAAAATTGTTGGGGGAGGGGTGGGGGAAGGAAGACGAGGAAGAAGAAGAAAAATCAGAGTTCCAGGAGATGGTAGAGGCGGAGACGAATGAACCGTGGCGAAAAAGGAGCAATGAGAGGAAGATGAAGGGAAAAGGGGAACAAGAGAAACAAGAATCAAGGCCCCGGGGGACCGAGGGCCCACAAAAACTCTGTCTTCCTCCTTCCAGCGTCAGGTTCTCGGTCCCTTTTCAATCCTCATGCATATTCACTCACTCACTCGGTCACTTAGTGATAGTAACAATGGTATTTTATTTATTAATTATTACAGAAGATAGAATTGGGTGCAAATTTTTTTCTCGAAAATGCGTTGGATTTCGGGGATATGTCTATCAATAAGAAATAATTGCAATTGACCCCCGTAACTGAAAATAATTTTTTCAGAACGATTTGAATCTTTACCAAAATTTCCCAAACTTCTAATTTTTTCTCGAATGAGTATATTTTTGGGGGTATGTCTATTGACCAAAATGATTGCAATTGTCCCCGCAAACTGAAAATAAATTTTTCAGAACGATTTAAGTTTGAATTTTGTCGAAAAATTTTAGTTTCTCGAATTTTTTTCTTGAAAATGGGTAGGATTTCGGGGGTATGTCTATTGACCAAAAATGATTGCAATTAACCCCTGCAATCAAAAATAATTTTTTTTTCATCGATTTAAATTTCAAATTTTGAATTTTTTCTCGAAAATGAGTAGGTTTTCGGGGGTATGTCTATTGACCGAAAATGATTGCAATTGTCCCCCGCAACCGAAAATAATTTTTTCAGAACGATTTGAAGTTTTTGAATTTTGTCGAAAAATTTTAGTTTCTCGAATTTTTTTCTTGAAAATGGGTAGGATTTCGGGGGTATGTCTATTGACCAAAAATGATTGCAATTAACCCCTGCAATCAAAAATAATTTTTTTAGATCGATTTAAAAAATTTTGATACCTACCCCCTTTCGATTTTTCTTATAAATTCGTTTCTCATTTTTAATAATTTTGTTTGACGCCCTATAGAAAAGTTGTCTAAACACTTTTGTAGATGACAATGACTATAGACTGTCACTTCAGAAAAAAAGTTTAATTAAAATATCTTTGCTATTGTAGTAGATGTGGCCACTTGAAAATCTGATCATTTATGAATTTAATAATTTTTTCAAAGAGTAGATTTCGGGGTATGTGTACGACGAAAATGATTATAATCGACCCTTCAACTGCACACTATAACGACGGAATTTTCATTGCAATTTGGTCGATTTTTTCTTAAAATTCTTTGCCTTCTCATTCTTAACAATTTGTTTCTTGACGCCCTGGCAGAAAGCGGTTCAATACTTCTTGTAGATAACTATGAGCTTCACTTCAGAAAAAAGTCATTCCAAATATTCGCATGGAAGAGTTACACATTTGAAAATCGGACCATTTTTATGAATTTTAAGAATTTTTTTTTCTCAAAAGTGAGTAGGAGATTTCGGGGGTATGTGGTAATGACGAAAATCGATTATAATCGACCCCTGCAACCGAATATAATTTTTCGAGAACGATTTGAAATCTTTCCTCAAAAATTTGGTCGATTTTTCTTAAAAATTCGTTTCTCATTTTTAATAATTTTGTTTGACGCCCTATAGAAAAGTTGTCTAACACTTTTTTGTAGATAACTATGAGCTTCACTTCAGAAAAAAGTTTCATTCAAATATCTTTGCTATTGTAGTAGTTATGGCCACTTGAAAATCGGCCGGTAGCAGTACTGCGATGTCACCGCCAGGTGGCGGAGCTCCTCGAGCGCTTTCTCGCAAGAGAATTGCATCACCGCGGACATATATGTCAGGACGATCGTCTGGTCATAAATTGCTTTAGCACAAGGTTCTACAATAAAACGATAATTAAAGCAAAATTAAAATAAAAATTTCAAAGCAAAAACTGATAAGATCGCTCCAGATAACCGTAACCGTGGCAATAATTTGTATTTTACGAACCATAGAACTTCAATGTTAACTTTATTAATTTATAACTTCGCTATAAACATTGCAAACCCTCCATATATCTCTGCACTCGAGAATTGTGGGTTTCTATGTCGACGTTTTGTAAGAGGTGGAGATAATGAGCGCTATTATTTATATGACGGATAGGATCTGTCTAACAAGCGTTTTAAACAGCGTTCTCTTTACATACGATGAATATGTAGAGCTCTGTGGAAGCCAGCTATCGAACGGTGATCTGCTGGGAAACGTCGCGGAAAGTTTTTTTCATTCGATAAGAACCGAGTCTTGGCGAACCAGCGCGGGAAACGGACGTAACGACGTGGAAAAATAGTTTTCACGATCCCCCCCCCACTGAACACTTCCTTTTCATCCCAAAATGTACGAAAACTAAAGAAGAATAGTTGAAAAGCTAGTTTGCAATATTCTCGCAAGTGGAGGCGCAGAGGAGACATAGAGGTCAATTTTTTTTTCTCAAATGGTCAATTTTTTATACTCGATTTCGACAGATCGGAGTGTTTCGAGTATAAAAGTACTGAAGCACGTTTGCCCTAAAACCTACCGTTTCTGAGATATTCGACCGTTTTCGTGGAGTCTATCCAATATGGCGGCCATCTGCAGCGACGCAACGTTGTGCATAGTCTGTGAAACGGACGTAACGCCGTGGAAAAATAGTTTTCACGATCCCCCCCCCACTGAACACTTCCTTTTCATCCCAAAATGTACGAAAACTAAAGAAGAATAGTTGAAAAGCTAGTTTGCAATATTCTCGCAAGTGGAGGCGTAGAGGAGACATAGAGGCTCAATTTTTTCTCAAATGGTCAATTTTTTATACTCGATTTCGACAGATTGGAGTATTCCGAGTATAAAAGCACTGAAGCACGTTTGCCCTAAAACCTACCGTTTCTGAGATATTCGACTGTTTTCGTGGAGTCTATCCAATATGGCGGCCGCCAGCAGCGACGCAACGTTGTACATAGTCTGTGAAACGGACGTAACGACGTGGAAAAATAGTTTTCACGATCCCCCCCCACTGAACACTTCCTTTTCATCCCAAAATGTACGAAAACTAAAGAAGAATAGTCGAAAAGCTTAGTTTTGCAATATTCTCGCAAGTGGAGGCGTAGAGGGAGACATAGAGTGTCAATTTTTTTTCTCTCAAATGGTCAATTTTTTATACTCGATTTCGACAGATTGGAGTATTCCCGAGTATAAAGTACTGAAAGCTTACGCCGTTTGTCCTAAAACCTACCGCTGTTTCTGAGAGATATTCGACTGTTTTCGTGGAGTCTATCCAATATGGCGGCCGTCTGCAGCGACGCAACGTTGGTACTATAGTTCTGCAGAACGGACGTAACGACGTGGAAAAATAGTTTTCACGATCCCCCCACTGAACACTTCCTTTCATCCCAAAATGTGTACGAAAACTAAAGAAGAATAGTCGAAAAGCTTGCTTCTGCAATATTCTCGCAAGTGGAGGCGTAGAGAGACATAGAGGTCAATTTTTTTCCTCAATGGTCAATTTTTTATACCTCTGATTTCGGACAGATCGGAGTATTCCGAGTATAAAAGTACTGAAGCACTTTTGCCCTAAAACCTACCGTTTCTGAGATATTCGACTGTTTTCGTGGAGTCTATCCAATATGGCGGCCGCCAGCAGCGCTGCAACGTTGTACATAGTCTGTGAAACGGACGTAACGACGTGGAAAAATAGTTTTCACGATCCCCCCCTCCACTGAACACTTCCTTTTCATCCCAAAATGTACGAAAACTAAAGAAGAATAGTCGAAAAGCTAGTTTGCAATATTCTCGCAAGTGGAGGCGTAGAGGAGACATAGAGGTCAATTTTTTTTTCTCAAACGGTCAATTTTTTATACTCGATTTCGACAGATCGGAGTATTCCAAGTATAAAAGCACTGAAGCACGTTTGCCCTAAAACCTACCGTTTCTGAGATATTCGACTGTTTTCGTGGAGTCTATCCAATATGGCGGCCGTCTGCAGCGACGCAACGTTGTACATAGTCTGTGAAACGGACGTAACGACGTGGAAAAATAGTTTTCACGATCCCCCCCCACTGAACACTTCCTTTTCATCCCAAAATGTACGAAAACTAAAGAAGAATAGTCGAAAAGCTTGCTTGCAATATTCTCGCAAGTGGAGGCGCAGAGGAGACATAAAGGTCAATTTTTTTTCTCAAATGTTCAATTTTTTATACTCGATTTCGACAGATTGGAGTATTCCGAGTATAAAAGTACTGAAGCACGTTTGTCCTAAAACCTACCGTTTCTGAGATATTCGACAGTTTTCGTGGAGTCTATCCAATATGGCGGCCATCTGCAGCGACGCAACCTTGTACATAGTCTGTGAAACGGACGTAACGACGTGGAAAAATAGTTTTCACGATCCCCCCCCACTGAACACTTCCTTTTCATCCCAAAATGTACGAAAACTAAAGAAGAATAGTTGAAAAGCTAGTTTGCAATATTCTCGCAAGTGGAGGCGCAGAGGAGACATAGAGGTCAATTTTTTTTTCTCAAATGGTCAATTTTTTATACTCGATTTCGACAGATTGGAGTATTCCGAGTATAAAAGTACTGAAGCACGTTTGCCCTAAAACCTACCGTTTCTGAGATATTCGACTGTTTTCGTGGAGTCTATCCAATATGGCGGCCATCTGCAGCGACGCAACGTTGTACATAGTCTGTGAAACGGACGTAACGCCGTGGAAAAATAGTTTTCACGATCCCCCCCTCCACTGAACACTTCCTTTTCATCCCAAAATGTACGAAAACTAAAGAAGAATAGTCGAAAAGCTAGTTTGCAATATTCTCGCAAGTGGAGGCGCAGAGGAGACATAGAGGTCAATTTTTTTTTCTCAAATGGTCAATTTTTTATACTCGATTTCGACAGATTGGAGTATTCCGAGTATAAAAGTACTGAAGCACGTTTGTCCTAAAACCTACCGTTTCTGAGATATTCGACTGTTTTCGTGGAGTCTATCCAATATGGCGGCCGTCTGCAGCGACGCAACGTTGTGCATAGTCTGTGAAACGGACGTAACGACGTGGAAAAATAGTTTTCACGATCCCCCCCCACTGAACACTTCCTTTTCATCCCAAAATGTACGAAAACTAAAGAAGAATAGTTGAAAAGCTAGTTTGCAATATTCTCGCAAGTGGAGGCGTAGAGGAGACATAGAGGTCAATTTTTTTTTCTCAAATGGTCAATTTTTTATACTCGATTTCGACAGATCGGAGTATTCCGAGTATAAAAGTACTGAAGCACGTTTGCCCTAAAACCTACCGTTTCTGAGATATTCGACTGTTTTCGTGGAGTCTATCCAATATGGCGGCCGCCAGCAGCGCTGCAACGTCGTAGTCTGTGAACAATTAAAGCGTCTATTGTACCATACACTGCAGTAATTCGTTATCTTTCTTTATTTAACCAATCCTTATATTCGCTAAAATAATTTTAAATCGATTTTTCAAGCAGATTTATAGATTTGATTCGTTTAAATCTGATCGAAACAAAATGGACGTTTCGTACACTGTGAACTAACGTGAGTGAAATTATAAGTAAATCGCAGTGGCCGTGTGTCGGTTCGCGGATAAGTGGAAGTCTAGACGGAAAATGCAACCGGGGAAAAAGAGCTTTTCCGACGTGCACGAACGTTTCAACGAGCGTCGACGAGCGTTTACGAATTTTTCGTGGATGCGTCTCCTCTTTGCGTGTCTTTTAACTCCCGACTGTCTGTAAATCGAGGACCAAGGTTTTCCGAGCTTATTGCACCGCGTCTGTTGATGTTGAAGCATACAGCGTCGTCTAAATCCACGGAACAATGTCGTCGAGGCGACGATAACCGAATTGTCGATATCAGAATATGATTTTCAATATGGAATTCTGACTGTCAGCTGTCGATAAGCTGATTTCGATCGTCGCGAACTGATAGCAACTTGAACGTGATCTGTTCGATGCAAAATTTAAATAGTTCGTAGATATTTCGATGCTCTGAATAAATTTCGAACATCAAATTATTCAAATTTTACTGTCGCGACAACTGAATACAACGCGAAAACTTAAAATCGTAGAAAATAAATAAGGTTCTAGGTTAGGTTAGGTTAGCTTACTGTCGCGACAACTGAATACAACGCGAAAACTTAAAATCGTAGAAAATAAATAAGATTCTGGGTTAGGTTAGGTTAGGTCAGATCGAAGCTACTCGAATTATTCAAAATTTAAATAGTTCGTAGATATTTCGATGCTTTAAATAAATTTCGAATATAAAATTATTCAAATTTTACTGTCGCGACAACTGAATACAACGCTTAAAATCGTAGAAAATAATAAGATTCTGGGTTAGGTTAGGTTAGCACTGATCGAAGCTACTCGAATTATTCAAAATTTAAATAGTTCGTAGATATTTCGATGCTCTGAATAAATTTCGAACATCAAATTGTTCAAATTTACTGTCGCGACAACTGAATACAACGCGAAAACTTAAAATCGTAGAAAATAAATAAGGTTCTAGGTTAGGTTAGGTCAGCTTACTGTCGCGACAACTGAATACAACGCGAAAACTTAAAATCGTAGAAAACAAATAAGATTCTGGGTTAGGTTAGGTCAGATCGAAGCTACTCGAATTATTCAAAATTTAAATAGTTCGTAGATATTTTGGTGCTTTAAATAAATTTCGAATATAAAATTATTCAAATTTTACTGTCGCGACAACTGAATACAACGCGAAAACTTAAAATCGTAGAAAATAAATAAGGTTCTAGGTTAGGTTAGGTTAGCTTACTGTCGCGACAACTGAATACAACGCGAAAACTTAAAATCGTAGAAAATAAATAAGATTCTGGGGTTAGGTTAGGTTAGGTCAGATCGAAGCTACTCGAATTATTCACAATTTATATCGTTCTTAGATATTTCGATTCTCTGAATAAATTTCGAATATCAATTTGTTCAAATTTTACTGTCGCGACAACTGAATACAACGCGAAAACTTAAAATCGTAGAAAATAAATAAGATTCTGGGTTAGGTTAGGTTAGGTCAGATCGAAGCTACTCGAATTATTCAAAATTTAAATAGTTCGTAGATATTTCGATGCTCTGAATAAATTTCGAACATCAAATTGTTCAAATTTTACTGTCGCGACAACTGAATACAACGCGAAAACTTAAAATCGTAGAAAATAAATAAGGTTCTAGGTTAGGTTAGGTTAGCTTACTGTCGCGACAACTGAATACAACGCGAAAACTTAAAATCGTAGAAAACAAATAAGATTCTGGGTTAGGTTAGGTTAGGTTAGATCGAAGCTACTCGAATTATTCAAAATTTAAATAGTTCGTAGATATTTCGATGCTCTGAATAAATTTCGAATATCAAATTGTTCAAATTTTACTGTCGCGACAACTGAATACAACGCGAAAACTTAAAATCGTAGAAAATAAATAAGATTCTGGGTTAGGTTAGGTTAGGTCAGATCGAAGCTACTCGAATTATTCAAAATTTAAATAGTTCGTAGATATTTCGATGCTCTGAATAAATTTCGAACATCAAATTGTTCAAATTTTACTGTCGCGACATCTGAATACAACGCGAAAACTTAAAATCATAGAAAATAAATAAGGTTCTAGGTTAGGTTAGGTCAGCTTACTGTCGCGACAACTGAATACAACGCGAAAACTTAAAATCGTAGAAAACAAATAAGATTCTGGGTTAGGTTAGGTTAGGTCAGATCGAAGCTACTCGAATTATTCAAAATTTAAATAGTTCGTAGATATTTCGATGCTCTGAATAAATTTCGAACATCAAATTGTTCAAATTTTACTGTCGCGACAACTGAATACAACGCGAAAACTTAAAATCGTAGAAAATAAATAAGATTCTGGGTTAGGTTAGGTTAGGTCAGATCGAAGCAACTCGAATCAGGTTAAAAATCACTGAAGAGTTCGATTATACGAAAGCGGAGAAATTTTACAACTAATTCTAGCTCCGATTAGCTAAAATTAAACCAAAACTGTCCTATTATTCGTTTAAAAATTCATTTCTTTTCTTCTAAAGATAGTAATTCGCGATTTGAATGAAATCTTCCGCTTTCGATTGCCTCGAATTATATTCTTTCAGTTTTCGAGAACATTCTTAACACTTTACCGACCGGGTAGCCTATTAATCGACTGTTTTACCGACCGACAGCCTATTAATCAACTGTTTTATCGGTCGGTAAGCGTTGGCCGGTAAAACAGTCGATTAATAGGCTATCGGTCGGTAATGTGTTAAAGAATTCGCAAACAAAATGGCTGACACTTCAAACCCACAACGTTTGCAACGAATGAATGTTAATATAATACTTGTAAAATCGTAAATGATATTCGAAAGTCTATAAAATTACATCAACTTATTTATTAAATATTTCTATTTTTCGCGGTATAATTTAAACATGTGTTAATAACCTAACAAGTTGAAAACTGTTGCAATAGTAAACACGTTAACGTTGGAGGTTAATTATTCTATAAAGAATATGTATATTTAATGGAAAACGACGAAGATTATTCTGTTCGACGAATCCAGTGAAAAAGTTGTAAGTTTCTAAAAATAGAATGGTTGGAAGATTAAAAACAGAGAGATGAAAGTGGACTGTTGATTAATGGAAGACCGCGGGACAGAAAAAAACAGCGAAGGTTGTTTTCTTGTGGATGCGCCACGTGAAATCATTTCTAATCTTCTAACACCGAATCTCTGTCGGAGATTCGTGATATCTACGAAATAATTCCCTTTTCT
This sequence comes from Colletes collaris, assembly GCA_030068185.1. NCBI lineage: Eukaryota > Metazoa > Arthropoda > Insecta > Hymenoptera > Colletidae > Colletes > Colletes collaris. The sequence continues at coordinate 3,064,141 of JASGYR010000076.1, read as the reverse complement.
TCACATTTTTCTATATCTTATCAACCAATTAAGTTTGTATCTTTAAAATCAAAATGGCGCTTCCGATACGCGAAATGTTTAACCTCGAAAATTATCACGAACAACCTTATTTTTCGGTAGCAAATTCTTTCGTAACTTTTCTATCGATTGTGCTTTGATATTGATTTTAATTTCTCTGCAAATGATGAATTAACACTTTACCGACCGGTAGCGGTTGATTAATCGGCTATCGGTCGGTAAGCGTTGGTCGGTAAAACAGTTGATCGATACGCTATCGGTCGGTAAGCGTTGGCCGGTAAAACAGTCGATTAATAGGCTATCGGTCGGTAAAGTGTTAGGATGATGAATAAAGTGTTGCAATTTTAACAGAATTCTGTGGACAAATGAAACTTTTCCAAGTTTCCTGTTTAGTGGAATATAATAATAAAATTAATGAAGGAGGTAATAATAAAAATATTATTTATACGAGCAAATGCTATATCTGGTGCTCCTACTATCAATGGAATTAATCAATTTCCAAATCCACCGATTAAATGGCGATTCGTTTTGGAGGTTAATTGAAACAAAAATGAAGTGTGTCGGTGGGTCTGTTTCGAAGCTTCGAGTCGATTGTCTTTTTCACGAAGTCGACAGTGCTTAGAAAGAGTTGCGAAGAAGAATAAGAAAAAGTGAAACGATCGAGGCGGGAAAGTTTAAAGAGGAAAACAACGAGGAAAGTTGTGCGAGGAAAAAGTCTCGAAAACAGTAAAAGTTGAGTACAAAAGAGGGTCCCGACAGTGTTCTTTAACCTTGAAGCTTAAAACTTTCACACCTTTACAAGGAATCAACAAAGCGTTTCGTTCGACAAAGAAAAAGTTCGAACGAATTTCTACGTAAAATTTACAGACGAAGAAGAATGTCTCTGCAAACAAATAAAAACACAGAAATTTATGTAATATTATTAGTCTCCTTGGATAGTTTTTAATTTTATTAAATGTACAGACGAACAATGTCTCTTCGAACAAAAAACTTTCGAGAAAAAAATTCAAGAATATATGAAATTTCTCGACGAAATTCAAAAATTTCAAATCCGTCTGGAAAAATTAATTCAATTGTAAGCACTGCAATGTTTTTGGTCATTAGACATACAAAAACTTTCGAGAAAAAAATTCAAGAAGGTATGAAATTTTTCGACGAAATTCAAAAATTTCAAATCCGTCTGGAAAAATTAATTCGGTTGCGGGGGTTAATTACAATCATTTTTGGTCATTAGACATACCCTCGAAATCCTATCCATTTTCGAGAAAAAAATTCAAGAAGGTATGAAATTTTTCGACAAATTTCAAAAATTTCAAATCCGTCTGGAAAAATTAATTCGGTTGCGGGGGTCCATTGCAATCATTTTTGGTCATTAGGCATACCCTCGAATTCCTACCCACTTTTGAGAAAAAAATTCAAGAAGGTATGAAATTTTTCGATGAAATTCAAAAATTTCAAATCCGTCTGGAAAAATTAATTCGGTTGCGGGGGTCCATTGCAATCATTTTTGGTCATTAGGCATACCCTCGAATTCCTACGCACTTTCGAGAAAAAAATTCAAGAAGGTATGAAATTTTTCGACGAAATTAAAAAATTTCAAATCCGTCTGGAAAAATTAATTCGGTTGCGGGGGTTAATTACAATCATTTTTGGTCATTAGGCATACCCTCGAATTCCTACCCACTTTCGAGAAAAAAATTCAAGAAGGTATGAAATTTTTCGACGAAATTCAAAAATTTCAAATCCGTCTGGAAAAAATTAATTCGGTTGCGGGGGTTAATTACAATCATTTTTGGTCATTAGGCATACCCTTGAAATCCTACCCACTTTCGAGAAAAAAATTCAAGAATGTATGAAATTTTTCGATGAAATTCAAAAATTTCAAATCCGTCTGGAAAAATTAATTCGGTTGCGGGGGTTAATTGCAATCATTTTTGGTCATTAGGCATACCATCGAAATTCTACTAACTTTCGAGAAAAAAATTCAAGAAGGTATGAAATTTTTCGATGAAATTCAAAAATTTCAAATCCGTCTGGAAAAATTATTTTCGGTTGTAATGGTCAATTGCAATCATTTTTGGTCATTAGACATACCGTCGAAATCCTAACCATTTTCGAAAAAAAAATTCAAGAAGGTATGAAATATATTCGACGAAACTTCAAAATTTCAAATCCGTCTGGAAAATGTCATAACTTCTGAACGGATTGGACGATTTTAATGTTTCAAAATGCAAATAACGCGTATTTTAGCGAAGAATATGCACAAATTCTAAGAATATTGAAAAAGTTGTTATTTGACCACGTAAAGTGAGAAAAACCCCATAAAAATGGTCAAATTTTCAAACGACCATAACTCCTACAATAGTGAATATATTTCAAGAATGTATGAAATTTTTCGATGAGGAATTAGAGCTTCATGGATACGTCTACAAAAAGTATTAATTACAATCTTTTTCTGTACGACGTGAAACAAAATTACTAAAAATCAAAATCGAAAATAGGTGCCTAATTTTTCGACGAAATTGAAAATTTTCAAATTATTTTAGAAAAATTATTTTCAGTTATAGTGGTCAATTGCAATCATTTTTGGTCATTAGGCATACCCTCGAATTCCTACCCACTTTTGAGAAAAAAATTCAAGAATATATGAAATTTTTCGACAAAATTAACAAATTTCAAATCCGTCTGGAAAAAATTAATTCGGTTGCGGCGGTCCATTGCAATCATTTTTGGTCATTAGGCATACCCTCGAATTCCTACGCACTTTCGAGAAAAAAATTCAAGAATGTATGAAATTTTTCGATGAAATTCAAAAATTTCAAATCCGTCTGGAAAAATTAATTCGGTTGCGGGGGTTAATTGCAATCATTTTTGGTCATTAGACATACCGTCGAAATCCTAACCATTTTCGAAAAAAAAATTCCTTACTGAAAATATATTCTATGTCACTTCAAAATTTCATGCGAATCTTTAAAACGTCATAACTTCTGAACGGATTGGACGATTTTAATGTTTCAAAATTCAAACAACGCGTATTTTGGCGAAGAATATTTAGAAATTCCAAGAACGTTCGAAACGTTATTCCTTTACCCCGTAAAATAAGAAAAAAACCCCCATAAAAATGGTCAAATTTTCAAACGACCATAACTCCTACAATAGTGAATATATTTCAATGAAATTTTGAGAGGAAGTAGAGCTCATGGATACCTACAAAAAAGTATTAAACAACTTTTCTGTACGACGTGAAACAAAATTACTAAAAATCAAAATCGAAAATAGGTGCCTAATTTTTCGACGAAATTGAAAATTTTCAAATTATTTTAGAAAAATTATTTTCAGTTATAGTGGTCAATTGCAATCATTTTTTATCATTAGACATACCCTCGAAATCCCACCCACTTCCTAGAAAAAAATTCAAGAAGTTGTGAAATATTTCGACAAAATTAAAAAATTTCAAATCCGTCTGGAAAAATTAATACGGTAGCGGGGGTCGATTACAATCATTTTTTATCATTAGGCATACCCTCGAAATCCTGCGCATTTTCGAGAAAAAAATCATTAGGCATACCCTCGAAATCCTGCGCATTTTCGAGAAAAAAATTCGAGTAGATGCCAAAACTTTTTGGCGACAAAAAAAATTTCAAATCGTTCCGAAAAAATTAATTCGGTTTCGATGGTCAATTGCAATCATTTTTGGTCATCAGACGTACCCTCGAAATCCCACCCACATTCGAGAAAAAAATTCGAGAAGATCGGAACTTCGAACAGCCAATTAGAACGACTCGCCATCTTCTCACCTTTGAACAGTAGCTTCCGCTCAAGTATACATCGCTCCCCAACACTCGATTTTTCACCTCCCCCTGGCACGTAACCCCCCCACCGCTTGCAAAAAAAAGGAATCAAAGATGCAAATCGCCTAAACCTCGTAGAACATAGTGTCAGATTCTTGTAAGGAGCAACAGGGACGTGAGAACCGCGAAGAATCAAATAGCCACGAGGAAAGAGTCGAAAGGAGGACAAAGGGTAAAAGGACTATAACGGCGACGGGACGAAACCCCAGCAAAGGACAGAGGAGTGCTCGACAAGAACGACGAATGGAGCGGGAGAGAGAAGGGCGGGGGGGAGGGAGTGCACGTGGAGCGAGTAAAAAAGCAGAGGTTGGCTGAGAGAGGGGTTGGACAGCTGAAAAATTCAGAAAGACACCAAAGAGGTAGGAAGAGGAGGTGGCGACGAACACGAAGGTGGAAGTGGAGGGTGATGGTGGTCGAGGGTGGGGGGAATAGAGGCAGCACGGTGGAGAAGTTAGTGGTGGAAAAGTGGGAGGAACCCCGGGGGCAGAAAGCGCCTCCGTGAGCTCTGAAACTCGTTGTTAAAGTAGATAGAACACCGACACATCCACGCAGCGCTGGCTCCCTCTGCGTATCCCTGCTTATATTCTCTTTATGCTCCTCGAGAGACCTCTCTCTTTTTCACTTCCTATGTAGCCACGTACGAGCCACGCAGATACGAGTTTCGCCCATCCAGCTGGGTACATATATAGCGGCACGTATCTTCTATGGTGCGTTCGACGTAGTTACGTCGCCCCTTACGATGCGGGGTTTGTTAATTATTATATTAGAATTTGATACATAGCGATACGTCAATGTTTAATACATCGGTGGAATCGCAGATCGCGTTAACGAATACGAGGGTGTGGTGGTTAGGTATCTGCTGGGAGAGTCTTCGAATATACACTTAATGCGATTGCGTTCGCAGAGACTTTTATTTCAAATACACGCTTCTGTCTTCTCGAGAGCGTCGAACAGAACTGGGGCCCTTTTCATCCCTTGGGCCATGTACCAAGGGGGGGTGCGCCAACTTAAATCTAAATTACTAGAAACTAGTGACTTTTCATTTTACTTAAACTAACTAAAACTAACTAGACTAGGAACTTTAACTAGACTGGAAAAATTACAGAAGCTGTAGGAGTCTATTGCAATCATTTTTGGTGAATACACATACCCTCGAAATCCTACGCACTTTCGAGAAAAAAATTCCTTACGGAAAATCTAATTAGGTGCCTTTTTTCGACGAAATTAAAAAATTTCAAATCGTTCTGGAAAAATTACAGAAGCTGTAGGAGTCTATTGCAACCATTTTTGGTGAATACACATACCCTCGAAATCCTACGCACTTTCGAGAAAAAAATTCCTTACTGAAAATCTAATTAGGTGCCATTTTTCGACGAAAAAAAAAAATTCAAATCGTCTTGGAAAAATTATTTTCGGTTGCGAGGATCAATTACAATCATTTTTGGTCATTACGCATACACTTGAAATTCTACGCACTTTCGAGAAAAAAATTCCTTACTGAAAATCTAATTAGGTGCCATTTTTCGACGAAATTAAAAAATTTCAAATCGTTCTGGAAAAATTACAGAAGCTGTAGGAGTCTATTGCAAACATTTTTGGTGAATACACATACCCTCGAAATCCTACGCACTTTCGAGAAAAAAATTCGACGAGGTGCCTAAATTTTTCAACAAAATTCAAAAATTTCAAATCATTCTAGAAAAATTATTTTCGATTGCAAGAGCCAATTACAAGCATTTTTGGTCATTAGACATACCCTTGTAATCCTAATCATTTTCGAGAAAAAAATTCAAGAATGTTTGAAATTTTTCAACAAAATTCAAAATTTCAAATCGTCTTGGAAAAATTATTTTCGGTTGCGAGGATCAATTGCAATCATTTTTGGTTATTAGATATACCCTTGAAATCCTAATCATTTTCGAGAAAAAAATTCAAGAAAGTTTGAAATTTTTCAACAAAATTCAAAAATTTCAAATCATTCTAGAAAAATTATTTTCGATTGCAGGACCCAATTACAAGCATTTTTGGTCATTAGACATACCCTTGTAATCCTTACCATTTCTGAGAAAAAAATTCAAGAAAATGTGAAATTTTACAACAAAATTAAAAAATTTCAAATCATTCTAGAAAAATTATTTTCGATTGAAGGGGTCAATTGCAATCATTTTTGGTTATTAGATATACCCTTGAAATCCTAATCATTTTCGAGACAAAAATTCAAGAAAGTTTGAAATTTTTCAACAAAATTCAAAAATTTCAAATCATTCTAGAAAAATTATTTTCGATTGCAGGACCCAATTACAAGCATTTTTGGTCATTAGACATACCCTTGTAATCCTTACCATTTCTGAGAAAAAAATTCAAGAAAATGTGAAATTTTACAAAAAAATTAAAAAATTTCAAATCATTCTAGAAAAATTATTTTTGGTTACAGTGGTCAATTGCAATCATTTTTGGTCATTAGACATACCCTCGAATTCCTAACCACTTTCGAGACAAAAATTCAAGAAAATGTGAAATTTTACAAAAAAATTAAAAAATTTCAAATCATTCTAGAAAAATTATTTTCGATTGCAGGACCCAATTACAATCATTTTTGGTCATTAGACATACCCTCGAAATTCTACCCACTTTCCGAGAAAAAAATTCAAGAAGATGTAAAATTCGAATGTTAATAACTTTTTAACGAAGCCTCCATCAACAAATTACTATACTTAATTTTCCACTGATTTTGGCCTCTAGAATCACCCATTAAAATTTCACCCAGATCTGCTGCCTTCACCAACTTCGTACTTTCAATTGGCGCCAAAATTCAAATTTAAATTATTTCATTAACCAAAATATCGACTATAACAAAAAACACTCAAATCAGTACAAGTCAGAGGTTGTTCCCAATCTTATTTAAAGTGAAACAACGAACTTTCGACCTCATGCAAATATTCTACGATCGTAGGAACGTTCAAACGCGTTACGATCGAACGTTTCGTTAGCTCTGGGATGGATCGGTGGATCTTCCGGGATCCGATTACGGTTCATCGTCGTGGCAATACCTCGCCACCGAATTGACCCCCGTAGTGTCCGACTCTGCCTCGATTTTGCCCGCCTGGTCTCCTTTTCGTTCGTTTCGATCCGTATCTCGAAAAAGTATCGAAGTCCGACGGCCCTGCTAGATCTAAGGAGGCTATACGTTACTGTTCGTCATCTATATGCAAATTAGCCGGTTCGAGAAGGCGGAATTCGTGATGGCTCGTGGTGACCAGCGGCTGGAAACGCGCGCAACCGGTCATTCGTTAACTTATGATAAACAGTTACACACTCGGTTGTCTCTTTTCATTTCGTAGATCAATCCTGACGCGCTAGATCTTGGGATCACCTTTGAAAATCGCTTTAACCCTTTGCAATTCTATATCGAGCGCGACTGGACAACAATTTTTATCTCAGGTGCTTCTTTGTCGACATTTTTTCAAGTCCAAACCACGAAGATACTCGAAACACTTGGAAAATTAAAAAAATACAATAATAGTGTGAATAAAACAGATATTTAATTGAATTTATTTAAATTTCTTCTGGTTTTTAGTTAACGTAAATTTCGAATGAAACATTTCAAAGCGTTATATTTTGAAATTCAATGTTTTGACTAATCAAATTTTTTCCGATCATCGACCGGTAGCCTATTAATCGACTGTTTGTGCAAGGTTATTGTACAATTATAGCCTATTAATCTGACTGTTTATTATCGGTCGGTAATTTTTGGCCCTGAAATGGCAAAAAACGAAGCAATAGGCTTCCTTTTGAGATAAAAATAAAACTAGAATGCACCGTATTTTACATTTTAATTTTGCTTCTGTTTCATAGTAAAATCATTTTTTACATATTTAAATCAATCATTCCGTTAGTCATTCAAACGAATGTCTGAAATAAATTTTTTTTAATTTTTAAAGCTTTGTAACTGGTAAAGTATTCGAATGCATCTATTATAAACAATAGAACGTATTTGATTCGTCTCTGACCTAATCGCGTCGATACAAAAAGCTAGCAAAGCGTGTACTATACTTGCTCAGACTAGTTTCGAGAGCAACTTTGGTAAATATGCACTATTCTGACGGTTATTTTCTCAATTTTTTGGCCCTGAAATGGCAAAAAGTTACGAGGAAAGTAAAAAAAGCTTGAACACTTTGGTGAATTAATAATCCCGTAAGGAAACACGATTCTAAATACAATGATATAAGTAGGTTGGAATGCAAGGTTATGTCTATTGCACCAAATTGTAATATATGTAAATATGCATTTTTCTAGATCGGTTATTTGGAAAATTTTAATTTTGTCCTGAAATGGCAATGTCAAGCTAGTTCCTTTTTTCGAGATTATGCGTAGGAATTCGGGGTATGTCTATTCACTAAAAATTATTGTAATTAAACCCCATCATTTAAGTAATTTTTTCAGAAGGATTTGGAAAAAATTTTAATCGATATATGTCGAAAAATGTGCACTACCTTCTCGACAGTTATTTTCTCGATTATGCGTAGGATTGGTATGTCTATTCACCAAAAGCAGAATTGCTAATTGACCTGTAACTACAAAATATTTTTCAGAATGATTTGAAATTTTTAGTTTTGATAAATTCTACACTTTCTCGAATTTTTTTTCGAAAGTTGGTAAGAATTCGAGGTATGTCTAATGACCAAAATTGACTATAAACGACTACTACTGTAATCGAATATGCACTATTCTGAGTTATTTTCTTTTCAATTTTTGGCCCTGAAAATTTGAAGCTAGTTCTCTTTGAGATACTTAAAATAACAATAAAATTTTTAGTGATAAAATTCTTGACTAATACTTTTTATAGGTACCTATGGGCTTAACTTCAGAAAAAGGTTATTATTGCAAAATATATTCACTATATGTAGGAGTTATGGCTGCTGTTCTGAAAATTGGACCATTTTATGAGGGTTTTTCTAATTTTGGCCCTGAAATGGTCAAAGAAGCAACTTTTGAGATACAATATTGTTAGTAATAAAATTTTCCATCATTCACTAAGATACACGTTGTTTGCCGTTTGAAACATTGCAAAATCGTCCAATCGATAGAAGTTATGTAAAGATGCACTGAAGTGACATTCCTGGCCATAGAATATATTTTCAGTAAGGAATTTTTTGGCCCTGAAATGGCAAAGAAGCATAGCTATATTGACTAAAAATGATTGTAGTTGATACAAAAAATAATTTTTCCAGAACGATAAAAATTCTTGAATTTAATTGTTAAGTAACTTTTAACGAAGTTATTATTGCAACAAATTGGTATTCTTGATTTTCGTCTTATTTTGCCTCTACTATCGCTGACGGTTATTTTGTCAATTTTGTGAACACCCTGTATATGCTATTAGCATTTACAAAGTTCTAGTTCCTTTAATGAGATACAAAATAACAATAAAATTCCTAGTGATAAAATTCTTCCATCATTTAAGTATTGTGCAAGGTTATTATTGCAAAATTGAATCGATATAGCTCTACATATAGAATTAAAAAGAAACTTGAATAGCGTTACATTTTGTCAATTTTTTTCGCCCTGAAATTCCAAAAAACGAAGCTAGTTCCTCTTTGAGATACAAAATAACAATAAAATTCCTAGTAACAAAATTCTTCCATGACAAACACGATAAAAGGAACTATACATCGTCACAGAGTGGTGAAATTATTGAAATTTCGATGTCTCCGATTAAATAAATACACACGTAACGAAATTAATATTAATTAATTGATTAATCAACTTGTATGGAAGACAACCCTCAACCCTGGTGAACTTTTTCCACTATATGTATTTTGGCTCGCGTCATTAACTCCGTTGGTACAAATGCGCACAATTTTTCTATATATTCCCCCCCCCCCCCCTCCCCCAAAATTATGACGCTTGAAATGCCCAGTAATTATTCGAGTTTGAAGAGCGTACATATTTTTTCCGCTCATTAATATTCCCGGGCGGTAAATGTTACGTATAATTATTCCGAGAAATTGAACGTTACCTCGCCCTTTGGAAAACACTCGAATAACGAGGGTTATATGTGTAGAAAGACACAAACGTGATAATATCAACGAGAATCGAACGAATTAAACTTTATTTCGTCTCGTATTTAGTAAATTATTCTAACGTGAACTGCAAAGAGAATTTTAAGGTTAAAAATTAATTCTAATGAATATTATAGAATTGGCATTATCATGGCAGTTATGGTACTGATGCAAACACAAGTATGTTTCAGGCTTTAACTTTTCAAACATTAAGTCTTTTGTTACTAGAAAGTCGAAGATTTATAAAGGTTTACTCGACGACAACAGATTTCGATTTTCAAACCTACGCGCCATTTTTCAATAGTATAACATGCCAGTATTAATTAAAATTCCAAACGAATGTTCGCAATAAATTTTTTTTAGTGTTTTTTTTAGTACAACAAAGTTGATCAGAATTTTTATTTATTTTGAACAAAATGAACTCGTATATTGCAACTATTTTACTCGTTATTATTTTCTGTACATTTTGTACATTTTTACTGTAATGTTTAAAATCTGTTGCGACCGAAGGATTAATTTGTTTGTAATTTTTTTTATTAAAAATAGTCTGCCTAGATTGCAATTTTTGTTTCATTATATGGTTACTGGTCAGAGTAATTCTATACAGATTATTAGTTTAAGTCTCTTGTTTCCGACTAGAATACCTCCTTGATAACTTCATAAATAAAATCTATCATAAATAGAACGCTAAATTAGGAAGTTACGTATCGTTGATTTGCACAGGAAATGGTTCGATAACGTCATCGACATAAAAATCGAGGCTGATCACATAAACATTTGAAACGTATCAAATAATTTGTATTAGATAGATTAGATTAGAGATTTTCAATCATTTTCGATGAGAAAATTGGTACAGTAACCAGGCCCCCCAAAGCATGAATTTTAAAACCGTGAATGGAGCAACGGGCGTCGTTGGTTTCGCGAAACCATTCATTATCGTCCATTACAATGTCCACGCGAAGTAACAGATCCACGCAAAAGCGATCCAGGTCGCGACGAGCACGCAACTTTCGACCTGTTTGCCTTCCTGGCCCTATTAGGAAGCGCAGGACTCATCGTTTGACAGAGTTTAACGACACAGTGGACTTTTTATTCGACTTGGTGGGTCGAAAATTTCACACCTGCAGAACAAATCATTAACGACAGCTCACTTCGGCGTTTCACTTCTTTTTCTTTGTCTTTGAAGCAATCATTCGCGACAAGTAACACCAGAAGATGGCAGAACCTGATATGTCAGTTTTTCGTAACAAATTGAGGTATGCACACTGCTACATGTGTGTTTAAATGGGATCGATTAATTCGAAAAAAGTGACTTCTTTTACCTCGTAAAGTGTTCGAAGAGAGAAGTCACGATTAATTTGAAATATTTGTCATTGAAAGACGACACATTGTCCTGACATATATATCCGCGATAATGCAATTCTCTCGCGAGAAGCTTCGCCACCTGGCGGTGACATCGCAGTACTGCTACTGGCGAGCTATCGCGCGGGCCGTTAACGCGTATGCGCGCGCAAGTAGACTGTCGTGTCGCGTGGTCCGCCAAACGTCGTACACATGAAATCTTTGCACATAAATTACACGTTAATAACGCGCTTAGGGTTAGGTCTGGGTTAGGTCTGAATTAAGTCTGGGTTAGGTCTGGGTTAGGTCTGAATTAAGTCTGGGTTAGGTCTGGGTTAGGTCTGAATTAAGTCTGGGTTAGGTCTGGGTTAGGTCTGGGTTAGATCTGAATTAAGTCTGGGTTAGGTCTGGGTTAGGTCTGAATTAAGTCTGGGTTAGGTCTGGGTTAGGTCTGAATTAAGTCTGGGTTAGGTCTGGAATAAGTCTGATTTAAGTATAGGTTAGGTCTGGGTTAGGTCTGAATTAAGTCTGGGTTAGGTCTGGGTTAGGTCTGAATTAAGTCTGGGTTAGGTCTGGGTTAGGTCTGGGTTAGGTCTGAATTAAGTCTTGGTTAGGTCTGGAATAAGTCTCAATTAAGTCTGGGTTAGGTCTGGGTTAGGTCTGAATTAAGTCTGGGTTAGGTCTGGGTTAGGTCTGGGTTAGGTCTGAATTATGTATGGGTTAGATCTGGGTTAGGTCTGGGTTAGGTCTGGAATAAGTCTGGGTTAGGTCTGGAATAAGTCTGAATTAAGTCTGGGTTAGGTCTGGGTTAGGTCTGGGTTAGGTCTGGAATAAGTCTGGGTTAGGTCTGGAATAAGTCTGGAATAAGTCTGATTAAGTCTGGGTTAGGTCTGACTTAATTCAGTCTTAGGTTCCAGACTTAATTCAGACTCTATTCCAGACCTAACCCAACCCAAACTTAATTCAGACTCTAACCCAGACCTAACCCAAACTTAATTCAGACCTAACCCAGACCTAACCCAGACTTAATTCAGATCTAACCCAGACCTAACCCAGACTTAATTCAGACCTAACCCAGACCTAACCCAGACTTAATTCAGACCTAACCCAGACCTAACCCAGACTTAATTCAGACCTAACCCAGACCTAACCCAGACTTAATTCAGACCTAACCCAGACCTAACCCAGACCTAACCCAGACTTAATTCAGACCTAACCCAGACCTAACCCAGACTTAATTCAGACCTAACCCAGACCTAACCCAGACCTAACCCAGACTTAATTCAGACCTAACCCAGACCTAACCCAGACTTAATTCAGATCTAACCCAGACCTAACCCAGACTTAATTCAGACCTAACCCAGACCTAACCCAGACTTAATTCAGACTTATTCCAGACCTAACGTGTCAAAATTTGAGGAAGATCGGTTCAATAGGTCTTGAGTTTTGCGCGAACATAAAAATCGGATCTCTCTTTATACAATAGTAAACTTTCAGTCGTTTGAGCAGTGTAATCGTTGAAAGTGGCCGAGTGTCTCGATTTGGGACGAAAGATGGCGGAGTCTCGAAGCAAACTGTTGGGATCAGGATCGTCGAGGATCGAAAAGAAATCAGCCAGTATAATAGTATAGATAGATAACAGAAGTCAGTCGAATTGATTAGAAGGTGAAAATCAAACGTTTTAGGCCAAGCTTTCTTTGATAGTGTTGAATTTAAATATATTCTCTTTACGTAGAGATCACTGTATTCAAGAGTTTGTGACATAAAATTTCAAAAAATTCCTTTTCTGTTGTGTTTTACACGTTTCAAGAGTGTTAAAAATAAAAGAAAGGTATTTGATTGATTTTTAGGCTTGAAACTGAAGATTCTCTCGAGGATAAGAGTTATGGTAATCACTTCAAATCTACGTAGGATAAAATTCGATGTTTTAGTGCAACCATTCGTTTTCCACGCAATAATTTCTAATGCAACGTGCGTGTTGGAGGAACGCAGGCATTTCAGAATTACATCATCGCTATTATACGATGAACTCGGAACGATAGACACGTCCATCGTACGCTATGGCGTGCATATTACTTGCAGAATGTGAACAAACGTCTAATTTTTAAGCCCATATCTTCGAAATGATACGCAATCGCGTTAATTATGATCCCAAATTTGATGAAACATAAAATTCAATACGGGTCAAAATTGACCCAGAGTTTGTCGTTGCATCATCATGAAAAATTCGTTACGAATTTGGTTCATTTTTGTTCAATATAACGTAATAGTAACTTTTATTAATATTGTGCAACATTATATATGATATGTTTATATTTAGCGTCCTAATAAATAATTCACTAAATTCTATCGAGTATTACGAAATCGTGAAAATTGTCATTTCTTTCAGAATCTGCTAACGAGAGTTCACACGTCGCTGTGGCAAGCAGCGCGTTTTTAAACCTCTCTAATCTACTATAATATTCAGGTAATTTCGCCTTGTACATGTTGTTCCTTCAAATTTCATTTTATGTTTTCTGAATGCGTTGGTAGTCGTGATAATAGATATTATAACATCATACTGGCCCTCACTATGGCCACATTTTATTTCTAGTACATTTTTGGCTGCTGCAAGTAGTTCATTAGAATTTTTTTTTTCCCAATTTCAATTTATTAAACATACTGTGGAACCGATTGAATGTTGATATGATTTATAAAAAAGAAAAATTTTGAAATATTCATTAAAATGTGTATATGTATGTGATGATAACAATTTTAACAGAAGATTCAAAAATTATTGTCTTTTTAATTGTTAATAACGAAAACAATTATTTTATGTTATTAATAGTGCAATATGAGCTTTAAAAATCAACTTATTTTGTTAGTTTTTTTTTTATATTAAATGGTATCTGGCTTCTAGTGTAGTTAATAAATGTATTATTAAAAATTATACGTAAATGTTAAATGAAAAAATTTGTTATGCAATCTATGTTGTATTTATATACTTATAAATGTCGCATTTACCCTCGTGGCGCATCTCCCTCGACTCGTCGCTCTAGCGCCACCTATGGAGATCGCGACATACCACTCGCGCGCCAAATTCAAACTGACTAAGGACGCCTTCCTTGCAAATATAATAACGGGAAATCCATTCCTCCAAAATATGAATCTTGCATGTTATTAATCTGGAGATGCCAGTGACACTTTGTGCAAAACTTTGAACGTCTTGAAACAACTTAATTTATTGCAAATGTGTAGGAAAACTCGTATAGTAAAACGTAGAGAATTTTAACGAGCGAAAGTTTGTCGATTGACGTCGAGTATTACGACACTCGTTTTTTTTCTCGACAGATTTTAATTATAACACGACGATAGAACTTTATTAACACTTCGTCGAAGAGCAAGAGCTCGTTGTTCTCAGGTTTTCTCCGAATCTGTTATCTCAGCTGGCTGTTTCTTTTAATAACTACCAGGTATTAACGAACGAGATTACCTATCCGGATCAGATTAATCACACCTCCGTGAGTTGTTACATGACTGAGGCAGACATCTACAAAGGGAATTTTTATAATTGGACGTACAATTTAAGAATCTTTACCATCTCGTGCAATCAAACGACGTATTTCTTGCATCTTCTGAAGATAGAAACTTTTAAAAAAATAAAGGGTGTTCGATCATCCCTGAATTTATCATTCATCAGAATTAGGGGTGTCCAATTACTTGAAAATACTAAAAATACAACTGATGTCGAGGATTAGCTTGGAATTGTTTTTAATTAAATCAATCTTGATTTTCCTAAGTGAATTTTATTATTCAAACAAACTTGATTATGTACTCATTATAAAGGGTGTTCGATCTGGGAAAAATTTTAATGAGAGATTCTAGAGGCAAAAATAAGACGAAAATCAAGAATACCAATTTCTTGATTGAGGCTTCGTTAAAAAGTTATTAACGTTCAAAGTTCCGCCTGTAGAATGGCAACCTGCGTCTGCGCAGCGCAGCGTCTCACTCGGCGTCTGCGCAGCGTCTCAATGCGCAGCGTTCCACAGACCGAACTTTAAACGTTAATAACTTTTTAACGAAGCCTCGATCGACAAATTAGTATTCTTCACTTTCGTCTTATTTTGGCCCCCAGAATCCAGCATTCAAATTTTTTTTCAAAAAATGGTTTCACTGGTTTGGTAAAGCTTGCTCTACCAATGACTGAATCTTAAACAAATCTCAGGTCTCCCTACATAGAAACTGATTAAATAAATAAATATATATAGACAATATTTAAATATTAAACACAACAACATTAATTATTCTTTACACATTACACAGGTCAATGTAAATAAATTGCAGTAACAAACGACGCGAATAAAAGCCACGGGAACGCAGAAAGCACGATCTTCAATCTCATCATAGGTGGCGCCACTTTGGCTGCTTATTGCCGCGAGATTATGAACGACTCAGCAATTATTACTAGACCGCGGATGTTTATAGATGTCGATTATTCTTAAAAATTCGTTTTTTGATTTATAGTAATTTTGTTTACGAGTGAACATATATAGAAAGTTTATTCATACCAAATTATAACAAAACTGATTAACTGATAACAAAAATATATGGTGTTCAGGCCACCCGTGGGAAAAATTTTAATGGGAGATTCTGGAGGCCAAAATAAGACGAAAATCAAGAATACCAATTTGTTGATTGAGGCTTCGTTAAAAAGTTATTAACGTTCAAAGTTCCGCCTGTAGAATGGCAACCTGCGCCTGCGCAGCGTCTCACTGCGTCTCACTGCATCTGCGCAGCGTCTCACTGCGTCTCGTTCTACAGGCTCCACTTTAAACGTTAATAACTTTTTAACGAAGCCTCGATCGACAAATTAGTATTCTTGATTTTCCTCTTATTTCGACCCCCAGAATCCAGCATTCAAATTTTTTCCAAAAAAGGGTTTCGCTGATTTGGTAAAGCTTGCTCTACCAATGACTGAATCTTATTATCGTTAGAAAATATCAGGTCCCCCTACATAGAAACTGATTGAATAAATAAATATATATAGACAACATTTAAATATTAAACACAACCTCATTCAGCACTTGAAACTCTACTCACTGACGTATCGACAGTCTTACAAGTTTTCTGAGTGATCACCCTAAAACTTAAGAGCATAATAGTTACACTACTATATTCATACCTACTTTTGTGTGTTTCTTTAAACACTTTACCGACCGGTAACGGTTGATAAATCGGCTATCGGTCGGTAAGCGTTGGCCGGTAAAACAGTTGATTGATAGGCTCCCAGCCGGTAAGCGTTTGTCGGTAAAACAGTCGATTAATAGGCTATCGGTCGGTAATGTGTTAATAACTGCTGTATGAATCTAGTATTCATAACTGTTGAAACTTAATTGCGCAGTATATTATTTTAACTAACGTTTATTAATAACTAATATATAGTATTTAATTTAACTAACATGAAGGACAAAGTCGTATGACACGTGTTACAGTTAGTACATTCTGAGACGTTAGTACCATACGAGATCCAATAGGTGGCGTTCGATTACTCTGCTCTGCTTTACCGACACATGGCTTTATCTTGGTACTCCCGACAATAACAACAAAAAGAGACAAAGTGAGTGGAAATTATAGCATAAGCAGAGAAATTGGGGCATTTATATTTTGAAAAATTGAATTTGATACTGCAGTGAAAGCGAATTTTTCGTGAATTCACAGAAGAATGGTGTCTAGTAGAGCAACTCTGTTGCTTTCTCGATGATCGAAGAAACTCAATTCGACCCTGCAGTTTGCACGGTCGATGCAGCGAGGGGATGCCCAGAGGTCCGCTTATCCATTGAACAATCCTGATGTTGACCCTGATCCTGGCAAAGGGACGAAGAGTCCTGGAATGCCGTGCCTAGCTCCAGGCTGCTTTCACCCCTCCCCTTCACTCCCCCCCTCCCTCTCAAGCTCCATCTCTTTCACTTTCATTGTATCTATCCAGTTCCATCTCCCTCTCTCCCATCTCTGTTCCGCATTTCTCGTCCCTCTTTCCCCCTCCACCAGTTTTTCACCAGCTTCTTCTCCACTCTCCTTCCCACTCTTTTCCTACGTTCAGCTCTTTCGCTGTTGCTTTTCCTCCTTTTCTTTCATCAACTCCCCCCCCCCCCGTGTTCCTTCTCTGTTCAGGCTCTCTGTATTACTATAGTGGGCATCTGCCTTCTCTGGCGGCGAAGCATCCTCGTCCACGTCATCCTATCACGATCTCTTTCATCTCGTCTAGCTCCGGGGGCCCCGTTCGTCGCAGGGGTTCTCATTTTGTTTACAAAATTCACGTTCATCCAAGTTGCGTTGCAAGGTTTTATAGGGAGAATAACTTATTCCATGACTGATTTATAATAACTGATTCTGGACATTTGGGCGCCCAGAATCTTTCCAAATTTCTATTTGAAATTTCAAAATTTCAATTTTCCCCCGGAGAAAACCTTGACCTTTTTTCAGGTCCAACCCAAAGACACACACTTGAAAATTAGAAAATACAACAACAATGTAAATAAAACAGATATTCGATTGAATTTATAAATAAAATAGATATTTAATTGAATTTATTTGTTCCTCCGTTCGTTTAAATTGCTCTATTTTTTAGTGAACGTAAATTTTAAATAAAACAGAATCGAAATATAATTCAGAGTGCAAAGGGTTGAGCTGGTCCATTTGTCGACGAGAAATGAGCACCACTGACGGACGATCCGTGACTAGGGGGCGAATAAGCGAGAAAAAGAAAGAACAGGGGAAAAAGAGAGGTGGAATATTCGGTTGGAAAGGAATGGAGAATGGTGTTTCAGTTCGTAGGTAGTGGTCTGCCCTCCTCGACCTTCTCGCCCGGGGCCTTGTGGGCCCCACGGGCCTGGTTTAGGTCCCAGCTTAAGGGTCGACCATTCTAACGGCGCATTTCGTTCGCGTCAGTGCCGGACCGCGTGTTTTCGACCGCCTCGGTTCACCGGAGAAAAATTCCCCACCGAATCTAGTTATTTTTCTAGTAAAAAACACAAGTTTCTCCTCCATTTTACATGTTTCCGTGTTCACTTCCAAGAGAAATATTCGCGATTGTGTAAAATTGTACGCGTCAACGCGTCGACTGTCTATGAAATCCTAAAATTGTTTACCAAAACTTTCAGTTGTAAACTACACAACTTAATAGTTGTCCTTCTAGTTACTTTGGTAATCTCGTGAAAATTTACGGAAGCCTATTAAAATTCATTTTCTTTGACATTTTAACTCGGGAATGAATTGTTTTAGTTTCACTGTTAACAGTTCTGTGACCCATATGTGGGTCACGTGGTAGTCAGTGTTAAAGAAACGCTCAAAAAAAAATTCGTGACCCATATGTGGGTCACGTGACAGTCAGTGTTAAAGAAACGCTCAAAAAAAAAATCGTGACCCATATGTGGGTCACGTGACAGTCAGTGTTAAAGAAACGCTCAAAAAAAAATTCGTGACCCATATGTGGGTCACGTGACAGTCAGTGTTAAAGAAACGCTCAAAAAAAAAATCGTGACCCATATGTGGGTCACGTGACAGTCAGTGTTAAAGAAACGCTCAAAAAAAATCGTGACCCATATGTGGGTCACGTGACAGTCAAAGTGTTAAAGAAACGCTCAAAAAAAAAATCGTGACCCATATGTGGGTCACGAAACTTTTAACAGTAAAACTAAAACAATTCATTCTCGATTATATGTATATATTTGTAGCGAAAATGATGCAATTCATACTTGAAAATTATACTATTTTTGTGGGAGTCTCAGAAAATTTCATTAAAATCGAAAGTGCTCCGCGGCTAGGCTCGAGAGAAGAGTTACTTTTCTGTTTACTTTGTCTTCGTTAATGAGGGAGAGTACCTTTTAATGGAATTAGGCTCGTGTAATTTAATAACGATATTCAATCGATACACGGACCTCGTTGAATTTTACGGTGTATTTACACTTTTTTATACGTTTAGTAACAATTGAAACAAAAAGGAAAACGTTATGGTGCAACTCTAGATACTTCACTCAGCGTTTAATATCAGATTATTAACAACAAAATATGATAAATGAATTTATAAAAATTGACGATAATAATAGAAACCGTTGGATCAGGAAACATATGATGGAATATGCACCCAACATTTTATTCTTCATTTTCAATTTGTTTTTTCATGCAAAATCAGCTCACTTCCGGTTGTATTGTGGCGCTGCTGCGCTGCCAGTGAACTCGTCAGTAAGGCTTTCTAACAGGCCCTGCCTTAGACGATTGGGATATTGGGAAGTCGTTCGAGGAGTGTATATACACGAGGGATCGGTCTCGCGCTTGTGAGAGCGCGGAGCCCTCTGGCGGCGAGCATGGGAGGCGACGCCACAACTCTCTCCCCCTCTTTTGGCAAAGCCATTGTATCGTCGCTAAAAAATACTTCTTTCATTTTGTATTAAAGCATCGATGCTGAGAGACCCTATAAAAATTTTTTATTTAGTTACATAGAATGTACCAAGGAAATTTGGTCGTTAAAGGGTGGTATAGCTTGTATGGAGTAACGATAAAAAAATTTGTCCAACTCAGAGTGTTAAAAGGGTAACGAAAGGAAGAAACGATGTGGAGAGTAATGAACGCGAATCGAGGAGCGACGGAAGCGAACGCGACGCGAGGAATTTCAATCCCGCTGTCCCCTTGGCCAGGGTTTATCTGGAAAAGTCATCGAGTCGCAACGAACGTGTACACGTCACCCTCTGTTCGCGAGAAATTTCTGCTTTCACCTGGCTGGCGGGAAGAAAAGGGAGATCGGTGCAACGAGAGAGGTCGCTGAGATCTATGCAGCTGTGGTGGATATGTATCTGCTGGGAGAGTCTTCAAATATACACTTAATGCGATTGCGTTCACAAAGACTTTATTTCAAATACACGCTTCGGTTTTTATATGCTTCTGTCCTTCTCGAGAGCGTCGAACAGAACTGGGGCCCTTTTCATCCCTTGGGCCATGTACCAAGGGGTACGCCAATTATAATTGTACAGCCAACGTATTAATTTAATTTTTCTACAGATTTATTCCCAAAAATTTGTATGTATAAAAAAATATTGACCTTTGATTTTCGATACAATAAGTTTTATATTTATCTAAGACATTTGTGTCATTAAATTTTAGAAAAGAATTGAATTTTATATTTTTGTTTAAAATTTTGACTATTAAAAGTGAACAAATTTGACACGTTCTAAATAAATATCAGGAATGTTACTTACGGTACACACTGCCTAGTTTTTTTTTTGTTTTTTCATTATAATTGCACTTTTTTGCATGAAGCATTTATTCGACAACACGAAGCAGATTCGAGTGTTTTACTGTTAAGCGACTTGCCCGAATGCTTGGTCACGTTCCATGAAAAACGTATCTCCGCCATCGTTTCGAATTTCGTTTTAATATTTTGGAAAAGGTATTCGTTAAAAAGTGCAAAAAAACGCAAAAATTTGGAACTTTCTAAATCGTCAATAAAAAAAAACAATAACAATTTAAATTTCATTGAATAATTGCTTTAAATAAAAGTATTCGTCAAAAACTGCAAGAAAACGCAAAAATTTGGAATTTTTTAAAATTGTTAATAAAAAAAAACAATAACAATTTAAATTTCATTGAATAATTGCTTTAAATAAAATGTATAATGTGCCTAATTCATTTTCTATAAGGGATTAAATAAACATTTATTTCGACTGCATTATACATTTCTACATCTATCATTTTAATTTCGTTCGTAAAAATTGTTAACGGATGTATCGACGCGAGCGCCTCTATGAGTCAATGTCAGAAGCTCCAGTTGTCCAATAGGTTACATTTCGTTCCGAACGTCGCGTTGTTTAAACCGTAATTTATCCGCCAAATAAACTAGCATTCCAAAAGTGAAATACTGATGTCAGAAATAAATACATCATAAGTGTTGGTAGTTCTCGTGTTAAGAATGTTTAGAATTCTAAATTGCTAAAAAGTTGAACGTGCACCGCCAAAGATGTCTTTTCGTTGCCATCGACGAGGCAAGAAAGTGTCGAAGAATCGAGCGCCATCTGAAAATACGATCGAACGCATATGGCGTTCCCGCAAAAAGCGACGAGAAAACGTTCGAAAAGTGATGTACGTCACGACGAAACGGGCACGACTGCTTTTCGACTGACTTCTCAAGAGACGGGAGAAGAAACGAGTCCCGGAGGCCTCTTCTTCGATAAACCGCGTAGATAAACCGTGGAGAGGCACACAAAGAGAAAACGCGTACATATAGACGAGGGAACGAACCAGCTCGTAACCAGCGACTTGGCTGGCGTGCCAGTGTGTGTTTGCCCTAACAATCAGTCGTCTGTTGACTCAAGTGGACTGTTAGCGAGACATCGCTAACGCAGCAACCACCGTTCTCCCTTTCCTGATCACGTAGCGATCTCCGTGGCCGTTGGCGAAGATTGCGATGAACGGAATGTAATAACAATCGGGTGTTCCCGGGTTACGTTGTAGCCCCCCAGCTACGGACGTCTCGAATTAGAGAACTAGAATTCCGAAGCGATCGGACATAACCTCACTCGTCGATGACCAGGTATAATTTTCAATCTTTTATGCTCCTTAATCGCGTTCTTCCGCGTGGAATTCAATATTTCGAGTTTTGTGTACCAAATATGTTCGTTAGCCGGAAATAGTGCACACTAGCTAATAACAATAGCAATTTATTAACACGAACGAGGTATATGTAATAATATATATCTACGTTCGGTAATATTTCACGCGAAAGGAGAGCGTAGAGCGTCTATTGCAGATGGCCCTGCAAACTCATCGCTACAGCGCTTATGACTATAAAGATATATACAAGTTGTCCTTCTAGTTACTTTGGTAATCTCGTTCAAATTTACGGAAGCCTATTAAAATTGATTTTCTTTGATATTTCAACTTGAAAATAAATTGTTTTAGTTTCGCTGTTAACAGTTCCGTGACCCATATGTGGGTCACGCGACAGTCGAAATGTTAAAGAAACGCTAAAAAAAAATCGTGACCCACATATGGGTCACGAAAAAAAAAAATTGCTGATTTATTGATATTTTGAGAAAAATACTCAAACCTCGTTTTTCAATATATATATATATTATACCAATTTTTTTTTTTTTTTGAGCGTTTCTTTAACACTGACTGTCGCGTGACCCACATATGGGTCACGAAAAAAAAATTGCTGATTTATTGATATTTTGAGAAAAATACTCAAACCTCGTTTTTCAATATATATATATTATTATATATATTATACCAATTTTTTTTTTTTTGAGCGTTTCTTTAACACTGACTGTCGCGTGACCCACATATGGGTCACGAAACTTTTAACAGTGAATCTAAAACAATTCATACTCGAGTATATATACAGGGTGTCCCGTAAATAGTGTAAGAACCGGAAATGGGGGGTAGCTGAGACGATTCTGAACAACAATTTCCTTCGCAAAAATGTCGGATGGAGCTTCGTTTTTGAATTATTAACGAAAAACACTGATCAATAGAATAGTGGGTGTGTTTATATGTATATTTATTTGATCGATGGTTGACAACGTGGTGTAAAGTTTATAAAAAAGGAACAGGCTTTAGATTGAAATTATATAGAGAGAAAAAATGGCTACGGTTGTGGCGGTCCCGCGAATATAGTTCATTTGTTTGTCGGTAGAGGCGTGACAGTGCGTAGAGCGCCAAAGTTACGAATATTGGCCACATTGCCAACTCTGAAGGAAATTTTAACTAAAATTTCCTAGGAGGATATTACACATATACTGAGCTTTTCATGGCGGAAATTAAGCAAATATAGTATACGGAGTTAATTAAATGAAATACATGCAAGTTTAGTATGTTTTTAACTCTCCAAATATAACCCAAATTATGTTTGGTTTCTGAACAAAATTCTACGATAAACATTGATGAAGATTGATAGTTTTTTTTTCGTTGAAAAGACACCTTTTTGAATTTTTTTGTTTGAAAATGCGTAGGATTTCGGGGGTATGTCTGCCCACCAAAAATGATTGTAATTGACCCCTTCAATCGAAAATAATTTTTCTAGAACGATTTGAAATTTTTGAATTTCGTCGAAAAATTTCACACATTCTCGAATTTTTTTCTCGAAAATGGTTAGGATTTCGAGGGTATGTCTATTCACCAAAAATGACGGTAACTGACCCCCGGATACAAAAATAATTTTTTCAGAATGATTTGAAATTTTTAATGAAGCCTCAGTCAAGAAATTGATATTCTCGATTTTGGCGTCTAGAATCTCAAAAATTTCCAATTAAAATTTCTCCCAGGGGTGGTTGAACACCCTCTATCCTATGGAAATATCCAAATACATCAAATGTTCTATGATTTCGTCCGACAGTATAGTTTTTCTGAAGATCGTTGGATGCTAGGAATCCAATTATTATCTGAAAGTTGTATCTCGTACGTAACGTCGGTCCCACCTGTTCCTCGGACAGGAGCACGAAGAGGAGGGGCTATCCCATCCACGAGGAAGAAGCCAGGACTGCGATCGATTCCGTTCCGCCCGCATGACTCATCCACAGAAGCGAAGGTTCTTCCTCGTACGCAGCCTTTTCTGGCCAAGGTCTCCCCCGACCGCAACAATAAGAGGAAAAAACGAGAAGTTCCCTTGATTGCGTACGTGTGCACACGGTGTTGCGGCTAGGTGGTCAGCGACGCTTCGAGAAAGTGCCAGGGAATTGCTTTCTGGCAACGTTTCACGTTCCACGGGGAGTTTTGCTCTCAACAGTTGGTATCAATATTCTCCAGCGCGGGGATTTCCAAAGGAATACGTCGAAACACTTCGTGAGATTCACAGAAAGACAATCTTGGACCGGAATGCAGCGCCAAACACTAGCGCCACCTTCAGGAGCGTACCTAGAAGGGGGCGCAGAGGGCGCTACTATTGGTCCACTGTATATAAAGAGAAATTTTATTTATTTTTATTGGACAGAGCAATTCGAGAGATAGCTTTGAAATTTCAAGTGGATCACGATCATAATGACGTCGATAAGGAAGGTTTCTGTGGTGCAAAGATATATGTATACAGGGTGGTCCACGCAAATTGTTTCAAGTCACAACTCCGTTATCATTGCATTTACGAAAAATTGCAAAAGGGAGAAAGATAAATGGTTCGAAGTGCACTACATCCGTAGGCCTCCAAATTTTTTTTAGATGCAGCGGTGCATGTGCAACTAACAATTGCATCGTTTCTATAAATAGAAATACATATTTTTTTTTACACACATCGATTCTTCCGTTCATTCTGCGTAAAAAATGATTGGGGTACCATGGCGAAAAAATGATTGGATCTCGAGATATTTTCAAAAAATGTCTTCATCGAAGAAGTATATGTATACAGGGTGGTCCACGCAAATTGTTTCAAGTCACAACTCCGTTATCATTGCATTTACGAAAAATTGCAAAAGGGAGAAAGATAAATGGTTCGAAGTGCACTACATCCGTAGGCCTTTAAATTTTTTTTAGATGCAGCGGTGCATGTGCAACTAACAATTGCATCGTTTCTTTAAATAGAAATACATATTTTTTTTTACACACATCGATTCTTCCGTTGATTCTGCGTAAAAAATGATTGGGGTACCATGGCGAAAAAATGATTGGATCTCGAGATATTTTCAAAAAATGTCTTCATCGAAGAAGTATATGTATACAGGGTGGTCCATTAATTCTATCAATAAAAATATGAATTATTATATTTAGGGGATGATACAACCCTCTACAAAGAGTCTTCCCGTTTCACTAATTCTATCAATAAAAATATGAATTATTAAGAAAAAATATAAAAAAAATTGAGAAAAATATAGTTTGATTTTTTAGGTTATTTTTGAAGATGAAAGAAAGTTTCTATCATTTTCTAGTTAATTTATTTATGTTTATTAATATTTATTTTAATAACAGATCACAAAACATTTCTTTAGTCCAGATGTGTATTAATGCGTACGATCGGACACTTTCTGCTAGGGGTTGATAGTGTAACAGGAAGTCTGTCGAACGCACACCCTAATTGAAAGCGAAACGCGAAACGCGATACCTGAAAGAGCAACAGAAAATTGATGAAGTGGGGGGGGACGGTATTCTTCGAAATCAGATACCTGGGAAACGAAGAATCTGACCAGGGGGTGGCACACGAAAATTATGAAATCCCCTGGACGCTCAATTAGCGGGTAACAGTATCCAGGGGTGGGTTTTCCCCCGTTGCTGGGATATTGGGAAGTCGTTCGAGGAGTGTATATACACGAGGGGTCGTGAGAACGCTTGTGAGAGCGCGGAGCCCTCTGGCGGCGAGCACGGGAGGCGACGCCACAGTGAATAATCATAGATTTGAGTCCTTTTTCTAGTTTTCTTTCTCGATGCTTTTAACACTTTACCGACCGATAAAACAGTTGATTAATCGGCTATCGGTCGGTAAGCGTTGGTCGGTAAAACAGTTGATTGATAGGCTATCGGTCGGTAAGCGTTGGCCGGTAAAACAGTCGATTTTAACACTTTACCGACCGATAAAACAGTTGATTAATCGGCTATCGGTCGGTAAGCGTTGGTCGGTAAAACAGTTGATTGATAGGCTATCGGTCGGTAAGCGTTGGCCGGTAAAACAGTCGATTAATAGGCTATCGGTCGGTAAAGTGTTAAGAATCATGTTTATGCATTTGTCAGTGATTGATTAATTTATTTAATGCTAAAATTAGCGACAATTATAGTGTGTTTATTTGCACCAAAGGGATTAAAAATGTACGATGCAGTGAAAATGTGTATTCATTCTCTTATTTTTGCGCTTTTAGTAGAAACGATTTTCCATACTTCTTTCGCTCGATTAGGATAGCAGGCCCGATTAACGTCGCTGAAGATAGAAGATCAGCGGCGAAAGTGGCGAGTCATTACCCGGGATTACTATCATTTCGTCCCAAGTTTCGTCGGCATCTCCATAGGAGGAAAGTTGAACGGAAAACGTGGATTAATTCGCGTCCATTTCTAGGTTAATCAGGTAAAAGTGTAATGAAGTTCGCAGGTGCTAGGAGAAAGCGTAATCAATCTTGCGTAACAACCAGCGACGCGTGTCGTTAGGGTAATTTTTTCACGCGGCGGTCATAACAGCACCGAATTTATCACCGATTGCTTAGAATCACAGAGGGCTCTCAATTCGAGCTTATAGATCAGGTTACAAACTATAGAATTCATAAACAAAATATAGATGAGGGCTCACAGTCGTTGTAGACCATAATAGACTCAAAAAGTATTAAAACAGAGGGTGTTTGTAGATTAGTGGGGGAAAAATTTTAATAGGAGATTCTGGGGGCCAAAATAAGACGAAAATCAAGAATACCAATTTGTTGATTGAGGCTTCGTTAAATAGTTATTAACGTTTAAAGTTCTGTCTGCGGAACGCTGCGCAGTGAGACGCTGCGCAGTGAGACGCTGCGCAGACCAGTGAGACGCTGCGCAGACGCAGTGAGACGCAGCTGTTCGCAGACAGAACTTTAAACGTTAATAACTATTTAACGAAGCCTCAATCAACAAATTGCTATTCTTGATTTTCGTCTTATTTTCGCTTTTTATTATGGTACACATTTTATTATCTTCACTACATCGTGGTCGAAACCTTTATTTAATTAATTTCTGTTACCCGGATTTTTATTAGCTTTGTACAATTTCCTTTCATATCTATTTTTTATATTACTTCATCGTGTCTTTATTAAAATTACAAAATACAACAATGGTGTAAATAAAACAGATATACAATTGAATTTGTTTGTTTAAATCACTCTACTTTTTAATTAAATAAATGAGTTGTTTAAAAATACACCAAACACAATCTCAACAAAAATGGTGCATTTCATGGTGCAACAAAAATCTCATAATTTTGTGAATTTTATAAAAATCCCCCGTACTCACTAAAATTGTATAGTTATTTTTACTAATTGCAGTTGGTAGCATTGGAACGGGGGGAATCCCCAAACACTTGTAGAAATACCTACGTTTATCGTTAAAATAGAAATAAATCAGTTGTTTAGAATAAACCAAACACAATCTCGACAAAAATTTCATAATTTTTGAGAATTTTGTGAATTTCAAGCCCTCCCGTCGGTAACGTAGGTCACGTCGGTAATTAAAGGCGAACGTTGGGGGAAAAAAATGGTAGAAAATATGAATGTTTCTGTATCGAAAAGTTCAATTACGAACGAGACTTCGTCGGTAACGTAGGTCACGTCGGTAATTAAAGGCGAATGTTGGGGGAAAAAAATGGTAGAAAATATGAATGTTTCTGTATCGAAAAGTTCAATTACGAACGAGACTTCGTCGGTAACGTAGGTCACGTCGGTAATTAAAGGCGAACGTTGGGGGAAAAAAATGGTAGAAAATATGAATGTTTCTGTATCGAAAAGTTCAATTACGAACGAGACTTCGTCGGTAACGTAGGTCACGTCGGTAATTAAAGGCGAATGTTGGGGGAAAAAATGGTTTAAAATATGAATTTTTCTATATCGAAAGTTCAATTACGAACGAGACTTCGTCGGTAACGTAGGTCACGTCGGTAATTAAAGGCGAACGTTGGGGGAAAAAAATGGTAGAAAATATGAATGTTTCTGTATCGAAAAGTTCAATTACGAACGAGACTTCGTCGGTAACGTAGGTCACGTCGGTAATTAAAGGCGAATGTTGGGGGAAAAAAATGGTAGAAAATATGAATGTTTCTGTATCGAAAGTTCAATTACGAACGAGACTTCCGTCGGTAACGTAGGTCACGTCGGTAATTAAAGGCGAATGTTGGGGGAAAAAAATGGTAGAAAATATGAATGTTTCTGTATCGAAAAGTTCAATTACGAACGAGACTTCGTCGGTAACGTAGGTCACGTCGGTAATTAAAGGCGAATGTTCGGGGAAAAAAATGGTAGAAAATATGGAATGTTTCTGTATCTCAAATTTCAATTTAGAACGAGACTTCGTCGGTAACGTAGGTCACGTCGGTAATTAAAGGCGAACGTTGGGGGAAAAAAATGGTAGAAAATATGAATGTTTCTGTATCGAAAAGTTCAATTACGAACGAAACTTCGTCGGTAACGTAGGTCACGTCGGTAACGTAGGTCACGTCGGTAATTAAAGGCGAACGTTGGGGGAAAAAAATGGTAGAAAATATGAATGTTTCTGTATCGAAAAGTTCAATTACGAACGAGACTCGCGCACGCGCGTTCCTTTAATTGGCCGCGTTGGATTTTCTTGCACGCGATACCGAAGGCGAGGTTCGCGCCCGTAGCGGTACTTTTGCATGAATTATTTCCACGTAACGTTCATTTCGAAACAGCGGTTTTTCTCGGCTGTGTGTCTTGCGACACGATCGGGCGAATCACGAGCAGCTACGTCGGGCTGTTTTATTGCGGATGCAATAAAAGTTTGCAGCGCCCTCCCACGGTGCATCGTGCCCGTTGCACATATGCAGTCTTCTTATTCTACCGGCTGTTTCACGATAACAGTCCTCAGAACGGAAGAGTTAAATCACAAACTCGTTTCTCAGAGATTTAGTCGTGCGTACGGAGGAGTCTCTTCTAAAAAATCTATTTCTCTTCTATGATCGAAGAAACAGCATATTTTCTCATCTCAATCCATTAGGAATTAGGAATTAGGAATTAGGAATTAGGAATTAGGAACGTTTACTATAAATGAAACGTCTTTTTTTATTTGAAATGCAGCATTAAAACGCTTACTATAAAAGAAACGTTGTTGTTTTCTTCGAATGCAGCACTAAAACGCAGTCAAGTTACAACTGTATAATTATATTTAATTATAATAATGATATTATTCTCTGGAAACCTATAAATTGATTATAGCGATATCTTGAAACGATATACAATGAAATAGTCTTATTATTTTCTGTTGCGGGGGTCAATTGCAATCATTTTTGGTGAATAGACATACCCCCGAAATCTTGCGCATTTTCGAGAAAAAAATTCAAGAAGGTGTGAAATTTTTCGACGGGAAAAAAAGAATTTCAAATCGTTTTGGAAAAATTATTTTCCGTTGCGGGGGTCAATTGCAATCATTTTTGGTGAATAGACATACCCCCGAAATCTTGCGCATTTTCGAGAAAAAAATTCTTTACCGAAAATGCTTCCCTGAAATTTCATGCGAATCTTTAAAACATCATAACTCCTGAACGGATCGGTGGATTTTAATGTTTAAAAAGGCAAACGACGCGTATTTTAATGGAGAATAATTAGAAATTTTAAGAATATCCGAAAAGTTGTCCCTGAGCCGCGTAAAGTTCGAAAAACCCCCATAAAAATGGGTCCAATTTTCAAACAGCCATAACTCTTGCAATAGTGAATATATTTCAATGAAACTTTTTTCCGAAGTAGAGCTCATGAGTGCCTACGAAAAAGTATTAGACATCTTTTCTATTGGACGACAAACAAAATTAATAAAAATCAAAAACTAGGAACATCGACAGGGGTAGGTGCCCAAATTTTTCGACGATATTAAAAAATTTCAAATCATTCTGAAAAAATTATTATCGGTTGCAAGGGTCAATTGCAATCATTTTTGGTGAATAGACATACCCCCGAAATCTTGCGCATTTTCGAAAAAAAAATTCTTTACCGAAAATGCTTCCCTGAAATTTCATGCGAATCTTTAAAACATCATAACTCCTGAACGGATCGGTGGATTTTAATGTTTAAAAAGGCAAACGACGCGTATTTTAATGGAGAATATGTAGAAATTCCAAAAATATTCGAAAAGTTGATGCTTCACCCCGCAAAATGAGAAAACCCCCATAAAACATTGTCCAATTTTCAAACTGCCATAACTCCTACAATAGTCGACGGATTTCATTGAAATTTGGAGGGGAACTAGAGCTCATGGATATCTGCAAAAAAGTATTAAACAACTTTTCTGTACAGCGCCAACCAAATTTATTAAAAATGAAAAACAAATTTTTAAGAAAAATCGATAGGGGGTAGGTACCAACATTTTTGAAATCGTTCTAAAAAAATTATTTTTGATTGCAGGAGCCAATTACAATCATTTTTGGTCATTAGACATATCGTTGAAATTCTACCCACTTTCGGGAAAAAAATTCAAGAAGGTGTGAAATTTTTCGACGGGAAAAAAAGAATTTCAAATCGTTTTGGAAAAATTATTTTCCGTTGCGGGGGTCAATTGCAATCATTTTTGGTGAATAGACATACCCCCGAAATCTTGCGCATTTTCGAGAAAAAAATTCATTGCGATGTCACCGCCAGGTGGCGAAGCTTCTCGAGCGCTTTCTCGCGAGAGAATTGCATCATCGCGAACATATATGTCAGGACGATCGTCTATTCATAAATTACATTTGCACAATAATAAAAATTAATATTTACATCAATTGCAAAACCTAGGGACGTTTACATTAAAAATGGCGTCTCGAATTATCAGTAAACGCTAGTAAATTGCTATTGGAGTAGCAAGTTTTACTATTTTTGAAGCTTTTATTGTTAGAAATCGCGTTTGGAATTTTTCTATTATAAACCATCGTTGCTGTCTTCACTTGTCGCGTTTTTTATTAATTACAAGTTGCGATCTAATGCCCCAAAGCTGGCCCAAAACAAAACACTGCACCGAAGAATCATCGAGAATGCAAAGCCTCTCGAATGACTCGACATCGTTATTAAAAAACGTTTAGATAAGAAAAATTTTTGATTTCAATGTTAAAAATTTAATTTGTTTAGATAAGAAAATGTTTCTCGCGGGACAATTAACGAATTCTGTCAGTCCAGGTCGAAGTTTAGGGTCCTGTAATTCATACTACGTGCAGGAAGAAGAGGAAGGCGAATGATAGTCGAAGGTGTTAGATTTTTACGAGCACCTGTTCACCATTTTCCAGCAGTAAAAGGGCCCAAGCTCGTGGTCGTTAGGTAGTCATTCGTAGCGACCCTTCTGGGTACCCTACCGACCTGAAAACCTGTTCCACTATTCCTCCCCCGCCCCTCGATCCTCCTTTTGCTCTGATCCGGCAGCAACAGCGAGAGAAATTAAAAATTAGGCCGCTGTCGGGACCCGTGGAACTCTGGTTCACGAAACGATCGATTTGCCCTTTAGGTTTGAACCATTTTCGAGCTGATGGGATGGTAACGCGATATGTTAGGGTTGTTGCATACATCCTTGGTCACTGGTAAAGGTAACTCATTAAGTCTCACGTTTCTCTTAGAGGGTTTTTACGTTTTTTTTCGAACGTGTCTCGAGCGAGGATGATCGAGAAAAGTGATTTGGATTTGGAATTACCACACTTGGTTCCACATGATCCAAGTATCCAGAATTCGAAAACTAATCCATGTCGATCATAAAATCGGGGGAAAAATTCAAAAATTTCATTCCACCGATGAGATCACCGTCGGTAAAACAGAGCACTTCTTTCTATTTTTCTTTCTTTTTTTTACAATACAGCTACTTTCGTTCCGCGGTTAGTTCAAAGAGTCACCGAGATCGAACAGTCTGTTCCCGGCTGACCTATATTCCTACCCGATATTTCACCCTTTTAAACGTGACGTCTGTTCACCACGGGATCGATAAAATTTTAACAAGCGCCCGGCGAAAATGCCAGCGACCAGCGGGAACTGCGTAGAAACGACAACGCGTCCGCTTGCAGACTCCTTATCCGGGGTCTCGTTCACTTTTCCTAAATTTCCCAGCTCGCCACGCTTACGCGATCCTGCGTAACCCTGTCCACGCAACCCCGCACACGAATATCGATTTTTGGAACACACCGACGCGGTTTCGCTTATAAAGAAATTTCCCCGTTCGAGCATAGTGCGTTTTTCTTGCAACTTGCTCGAGGAATTTTTCGTGAATAAACTGTAACACTCTTTGCAATCGAAAGAGGATGTTAAAAGTACTGATGAAATTATGATATCTCAAAATCTATTTCATATAGCCAGACTCGTACTAATTGAAAATGTTTCGTGTGAGATAACGTTTTTTGAAATCAACTGTACTGATTTTAGAGGCCAAAATAAGACGAAAATCAAGAATATCAATTTGTTGATTGAGGCTTTGTTAAAAAGTTATTAACGTTTAAAGTTTCGCCCATTCTCGAATTTTTTTCTGGTAAATGGGTAGGATTTCGAGGGTATATCTAATGACCAAAAATGATTGTAATTGACCCTCGCAACCGAAAATAATTTTTTCAGAAAGATTTGAAATTTTTTAGTTGAGGCACCTACCACCTTCGATTTTCTTAAAACTTCGTTTTTCATTTTGTATAACGCCTCACAGAAAAGTTGTCTAATACTTTTGTAGGTACCCATGAGTTCTACTTTAGAAAAAATTTCAATGCGATACCTTTGCTATTGTAGGAATTATGGCCATTTGAAAATTGGACCATTTTTAGGGGTTTTTTTCTTCATTTTACAGGGTTAAGGAACAACTTTTCGAATATTTTTGGAATCTCTACATATTGTCCACTAAAATACGCGACGTTTGCATTTTGAAACTTTAAAATCGTCCAATCCGTTCAGGAATTATGATATTTTAAAGATTCGCATGAAATTTCGGGGAACCATTTCTCAGGCCTCTGATTATATTTTCGTTGAGGAATTTTTTTCTCGAAAGTGGATAGGATTTTGAGGGTATGTCTAATGACCAAAAATTATTGTAATTGACCTCTGTAACCGTAAATAATTTTTTTAGAAGAATTTGAAATTTTTTAATTTCGTCGAAAAATTTCACATCTTCTCGAATTTTTTTCTCGAAAGTGGATAGGATTTCGAGGGTGTATCTAATGACCAAAAATGATTGTAATTGACCCTCGCAACCGAAAATAATTTTTTCAGAAAGATTTGAAATTTTTTTTTTAGTTAGGCACCTACCCCCTTCGATTTTTCTTAAAAATTCGTTTTTCATTTTGTATAACGCCCTACAGAAAAGTTGTCTAATACTTTTTTGTAGGTACCCATGAGTTCTACTTTAGAAAAAAATTTCAATGCGATACCTTTGCTATTGTAGGAATTATGGCCATTTGAAAATTGGACCATTTTTAGGGGGTTTTTTCTTCATTTTACAGGGTTAAGGAACAAATTTTCGAATATTTTTGCAATCTCTACATATTCTCCACTAAAATACGCGACGTTTGCATTTTTAAACTTTAAAATCGTCCAATCCGTTCAGGAGTTATGATATTTTAAAGATTCGCATGAAATTTCGGGGAACCATTTCTCAGGCCTCTGATTATATTTTCGTTGAGGAATTTTTTTCCCGAAAGTGGATAGGATTTTGAGGGTATGTCTAATCATCAAAAATGATTGTAATTAGCCTCTGTAACCGAAAATAATTTTTTTAGAAGAATTTGAAATTTTTTAATTTTGTCGAAAAATTTCACATCTTCTCGAATTTTTTTCTCGAAAGTGGCTAGGATTACGAGGGTATGTCTATTGACCAAAAATGATTGTAATTGACCCTCGCAACCGAAAATAATTTTTTCAGAAAGATTTGAAATTTTTTTTTAGTTAGGCACCTACCCCCTTCGATTTTTCTTAAAAATTCGTTTTTCATTTTGTATAACGCCCTACAGAAAAGTTGTCTAATACTTTTTTGTAGGTACCCATGAGTTCTACTTTAGAAAAAAATTTCAATGCGATACCTTTACTATTGTAGGAATTATGGCCTTTTGAAAATTGGACCATTTTTAGGGGTTTTTTTCTTCATTTTACAGGGTTAAGGAACAACTTTTCGAATATTTTTGGAATCTCTACATATTCTCCACTAAAATACGCGCCGTTTGCATTTTGAAACTTTAAAATCGTCCAATCCGTTCAGGAGTTATGATATTTTAAAGATTCGCATGAAATTTCGGGGAACCATTTCTCAGGCCTCTGATTATATTTTCGTTGAGGAATTTTTTTCTCGAAAGTGGATAGGATTTCGGGGGTAGGTCTATTCACCAAAAATGATTGTAATTAGCCTCTGTAACCGAAAATAATTTTTTTAGAAGAATTTGAAATTTTTTAATTTTGTCGAAAAATTTCACATCTTCTCGAATTTTTTTCTAGAAAATGCGCAGGATTGCGAGGTTATGTCTATTCACCAAAAATGCTTGTAATTGATCCCTCTAACTAAATATAATTTTTTTAGAAGAATTTGAAATTTTTTAATTTTGTCGAAAAAATTGTTCATTATTCGTTCGTTGTTTCGTCGGGGCCTCGAAGCTCCATTTTGTCCGAGTCCCCGTGGCGCTGCAGTCGCCGCGGCGAAAAGAAAGAAGTACTGGTTGGAAATCACATCGGTCGCAGGCGGTCGAATCCTTCTACCGGCCGCACCCTCGAGCACTTGAATTTACTACGCCATTCACGTTCCCGGCTACATAAATTGTTACGTCGAACGTGCACGTGTGCACTCGTAGAGCGTGTGCACGCGCGCACCGACGTTTTCTGACTTTCACGGCGAACAGAACACCGCGAGGATACGTACGACGCGTTTTTGTACGTGTTCCCCCTGTATTAGGCGTGAAGCTTCCAGGACGTGGGTGATTTACGTCCTCGAGACTCACAATCCAAATTTATCAAAAATGAAAAACGAATTTTTAAGAAAAATCGAGAGAGGTTTGGTTGGCTAAATTTTTCGGCAAAAAAAACATTTCAAATCGTTCGGGAAAAATTATTTTCGGTTGCAGGGGTCAATTACAATCATTTTTGGTCATTACACGTACCCCCGAAATCCTACTCAATTTCTAGAAAAAAATTCGAGAAGATGCCCAAATTTTTCGACGAAAAAAAAAATTTCGAATCGTTTTGGAAAAATTACTGTCGCTTACAGGGGTCAATTACAATCACTTTTGGTCATTACACGTACCCCCGAAATCCTACGCATTTTCTAGAAAAAAATTCGAGAAGGTATGAAATTTATTGACGGAAAAAAAAAATTTCGAATCGTTTTGGAAAAATTATTTTCGTTTGAGGGAGTCAATTACAATCATTTTTGGTCATTACACATACCCCCGAAATCCTACTCAATTTCTAGAAAAAAATTCGAGAATGTATGAAATTTTTTGACAGAAAAAAAAAATTACGAATCGTTTTGGAAAAATTATTTTCGTTTGAGGGAGTCAATTACAATCATTTTTGGTCATTACACATACCCCCGAAATCCTACTCAATTTCTAGAAAAAAATTCGAGAAGATATGAAATTTTTTGACAGAAAAGAAAAATTTCGAATCGTTTTGGAAAAATTACTGTCGGTTACAGGGGTCAATTACAATCATTTTTGGTCATTACACGTACCCCCAAAATCCTACTCATTTTCGAGAAAAAAATTCAGTAAGAACGAAACTTTAAATGTTAATAACTTTTTAACGAAGCCTCGATCAAAAAATTAATATTCTTGATTTTCGTCTTATTTTGGCCTCTAGAATAATATGAGACTCGTTTCACATTATCACGCCAAAAAGAAACGATAATTCGCAGTAATTGTTTAGTTAATCATTTAACTTCAATTATTTCGCGAATAATACCAAAGTAAGAACTATTCCGAATAAAATGAAGGAGAAGGTTATCTTCGAAAATAGGAAAACCACGTCCGTTAAGTCATGTTTATCGTAATTAATTTCTCGAAAGGTGCGATGTTTGAGAAGTTCAAGTAGAAAATACAACAACCATTAAAGCGCTGTTGCGTCGTAATAACCAACGAAGATTAAACAAGCTTCAAGACTCGATTGCCTTGGAGATTCATTTGTCGTAAAAGACGTTTTTCTTTTCCTCTCCGGTCTCTAGTACGCCGATGTTGATGATACGTTTTATTCGAAAACGTTTGCAAGGTGTCGTCCATAAATACCGATCGAACGTGAAAAATTCACGCTAGTCGGACGTGACAAGTTTTTATGTCTCCATTGTTTCGTCATTATTTGTTCGCGCGTATCACAATTGACGGAATGGAAGGTCGAAGCTAGTGAAACTGAAGGGGGTTTTGCTCGTCCCACCGCAGCGCCATCTTTGTACGCGCCATGTAGTTCGTGCTCGGGCGTAATGCTTGTTTGAGTTTGTATTTTTTATGCTTATATCTGTATTATGTGTGATAACTAAATATATATTGAGTTATGTGTGAAAGTGGAATTATTCAAAAGCCCCAACAGAAACGCAACGAAAACGAATTCTCGTCCACGCGATTCTCGTTGATGGATAAAATGGATAAAATGGACAAAATGGATCGAAAAAGAATAGTGATCAAGCATATGGTGTAGTGTCTGAATAACCAAGTCGTCTACAAGTCGAATTACAAAGAATAGGCTCGCGTCGTGGCGATTACTCGACTCACTCGCCACACTCTGACTCTCTCGCTGTCCGCCGCGTGGCGCTGCGACTACCCAGGACCGTAACTAGCCGATCCGAGCACAATGGAAAACAGTTCTTACAAAGTGATACAATTATCTGCTATATTCGAAGATATTAATCCGTTTAAATGATATCTAATTCGAATAGAATCATTCTATTGCTGTAAACATAGCAATCTGTGGTCTTCTTCTGGTTCTGATTGTTTTATTTTCATGTTTATTAAATGAGAAAAACCCCATAAAAATGGTCCAATTTTCAAACGACCATAACTCCTACAATAGTGAACATATTTCGATGAAACTTTTTTCTAAAGTAGAGCTGATGGGTACCTACAAAAAAGTATTAGACAACTTTTCTGTAGAGCGTCAAACAAATTTTTAAGAAAAATCGACCTAAATTTTTCGGTGAAATTGAAAAGTTTCAAATCACTCTGGAAAAATTATTTTCGGTTACAGAGGTCAATTACAATAATTTTTGGTCATTAGACATACCCACAAAATCCTATCCACTTTCGAGAAAAAAATTCCTCAACGAAAATATAATCAGAGGCCTGAGAAATGGTTCCCCGAAATTTCATGCGAATCTTTAAAATATCATAACTCCTGAACGGATTGGACGATTTTAAAGTTTCAAAATGCAAACGGCGCGTATTTTAGTGGAGAATATGTTGAGATTCCAAAAATATTCGAAAAGTTGTTCCTTAACCCTGTAAAATGAAGAAAAAAACCCCTAAAACGGTCCAATTTTCAAAAGGCCATAATTCCTACAATAGTAAAGGTATCGCATTGAAATTTTTTTCTAAAGTAGAACTCATGGGTACCTACAAAAAAGTATTAGACAACATTTCTGTAGGACGTTATACAAAATGAAAAACGAATTTTTAAGAAAAATCGAATGGGGTAGGTGCCTATCTAAAAAAAAATTTCAAATCTTTCTGAAAAAATTATTTTCGGTTGCGAGGGTCAATTACAATCATTTTTGGTCATTAGATACACCCTCGAAATCCTATCCACTTTCGAGAAAAAAATTCGAGAAGATGTGAAATTTTTCGACGAAATTAAAAGATTTCAAATTCTTCTAAAAAAATTATTTTCGGTTACAGAGGTCAATTACAATAATTTTTGGTGAATAGACCTACCCCCGAAATCCTATCCACTTTCGAGAAAAAAATTCCTCAACGAAAATATAATCAGAGGCCTGAGAAATGGTTCCCGAAATTTCATGCGAATCTTTAAAATATCATAACTCCTGAACGGATTGGACGATTTTAAAGTTTCAAATGCAAACAGCGCGTATTTTAGTGAGAATATGTAGAGATTCCAAAATATTCGAAAAGTTGTTCCTTAACCCTGTAAAATGAAGAAAAACCACTAAAAATGGTACAATTTTCAAAAGGCCATAATTCCTACAATAGTAAAGGTATCGCATTGAAATTTTTTTCTAAAGTAGATCTCATGGGTACCTACAAAAAAGTATTAGACAACATTTCTGTAGGACGTTATACAAAATGAAAAACGAATTTTTATGAAAAATCGAAGGGGGTAGGTGCCTAACTAAAAAAAAATTTCAAATCTTTCTGAAAAAATTATTTTCGGTTGCGAGGGTCAATTACAATCATCTTTGGTCATTAGATACACCCTCGAAATCCTATCCACTTTCGAGAAAAAAATTCGAGAAGATGTGAAATTTTTCGACGAAATTAAAAAATTTCAAATTCTTCTAAAAAAATTATTTACGGTTACAGAGGTCAATTACAATAATTTTTGGTCATTAGACATACCCTCAAAATCCTATCCACTTTCGAGAAAAAAATTCCTCAACGAAAATATAATCAGAGGCCTGAGAAATGGTTCCCCGAAATTTCATGCGAATCTTTAAAATATCATAACTCCTGAACGGATTGGACGATTTTAAAGTTTCAAAATGCAAACGGCGCGTATTTTAGTGGAGAATATGTTGAGATTCCAAAAATATTCGAAAAGTTGTTCCTTAACCCTGTAAAATGAAGAAAAAAACCCTAAAAACGGTCCAATTTTCAAAGGCCATAATTCCTACAATAGTAAAGGTATCGCATTGAAATTTTTTCTAAAGTAGAACTCATGGGTACCTACAAAAAGTATTAGACAACATTTCTGTAGGACGTTATACAAAATGAAAAACGAATTTTTATGAAAAATCGAAGGGGTAGGTGCCTAACTAAAAAAAATTTCAAATCTTTCTGAAAATTATTTCGGTTGCATGAGGGTCAATTACAATCATCTTTGGTCATTAGATACACCCTGAAATCCTATCCACTTTCGAGAAAAAAATTCGAGAAGATGTGAAATTTTTCGACGAAATTAAAAAATTTCAAATTCTTCTAAAAAAATTATTTACGGTTACAGAGGTCAATTACAATAATTTTTGGTGAATAGACCTACCCCCGAAATCCTATCCACTTTCGAGAAAAAAATTCCTTAACGAAAATATAATCAGAGGCCTGAGAAATGGTTCCCCGAAATTTCATGCGAATCTTTAAAATATCATAACTCCTGAACGGATTGGACGATTTTAAAGTTTCAAAATGCAAACGGCGCGTATTTTAGTGGAGAATATGTTGAGATTCCAAAAATATTCGAAAAGTTGTTCCTTAACCCTGTAAAATGAAGAAAAAAACCCCTAAAAACGGTCCAATTTTCAAAAGGCCATAATTCCTACAATAGTAAAGGTATCGCATTGAAATTTTTTTCTAAAGTAGAACTCATGGGTACCTACAAAAAAGTATTAGACAACATTTCTGTAGGGCGTTATACAAAATGAAAAACGAATTTTTATGAAAAATCGAAGGGGGTAGGTGCCTAACTAAAAAAGAAATTTCAAATCTTTCTGAAAAAATTATTTTCGGTTGCGAGGGTCAATTACAATCATTTTTGGTCATTAGATACACCCTCGAAATCCTACCCACTTTCGAGAAAAAAATTCAGTAAGGTTGGAACTTTAAAAATTAATAACTTTTTAACGAAGCCTCCATCAAACAAATTAGTATTCTTCGTTTTCGTATTATTTTGGCCTCCAGAATCTCTCAGTAAAATTTTTCTCAGTCTTTCACAAAGAAGCTCATCCCCGTCGCGATCAACCAGATAATTCGAAGAGAAGAAAAATGGCGGACAAAAAGCGCGTAAAGCTGAACACTAGGGGGGGTCTAGAAGCGACAGCATGCGTAACGTAACGTGTTCCGGGAGCGTGTGCAGGACTGTTTGTTTCGCGGCAATATTTCAGGAACATAATATCGCGGAGCCCAAGAGGGCGGTTTGGAAGGGTGGTTGGGTGGAAATGACAGCCAGTTTGGCTGTCCCCCCTCCCCCGTTACATGCGAACCCCTCGAGTCGACCACGTTTCTATCGACCCATTTGCCAGGACAGAGAGAAGAGTCTAGGACCTCTGACACGCGTTAGGTCCAACACAATGCGCTTCAAAGACACTTCACCCCCGCTGACGTAAGAGGGAAAAGGGAAAAGGGAAAAGGGACAAATTATTAAATTGTTCTACTTGTTGACAGAGGCTACGCCGCGGGTCGAGTGGAAAATCCCTCGTTCCACGCTGCAAAGGTTCTTGCAACGAATCGCAATAATCTACACGTCAGACACCCACTCCAGGGGGTGTACTCTGGGTCCAGGCTGGACATTTTCTAGGCGAATTTTAGGAATTAAGGGGATTTCTTTTGCACCCCTTGGTCATTTCATTGAATATTTCAAAATTTCAGATTATTATCGAATTATTTTTATATATTCTTCCTACTATAGTATAATCGATTCAATTTTTAAGAATTCTTTTTTCAAAGCATTTGATGGAGCGGTATTTCTGTTGTACTAAACAATTATATCTCCATTATTAAATAGCTATTTTGGATCGCCATTTTTAAAGCAAACGTCCCTAGGTTTTGCAATTGATGCAAATATCAATTTTTATCATTGTGCAAAAGCAATTTATGACCAGACGATCGTCCTGACATATATATCCGCGATGATGCAATTCTCTCGCGAGAAAGCGCTCGAGAAGCTTCGCCACCTGGCGGTGACATCGCAATGAATTTTTTTCTCGAAAATGCGCAAGATTTCGGGGGTATGTCTATTCACCAAAAATGATTGCAATTGACCCCCGCAACGGAAAATAATTTTTCCAAAACGATTTTAAATTCTTTTTTTCCCGTCGAAAAATTTCACACCTTCTTGAATTTTTTTCCCGAAAGTGGGTAGGATTTCAACGATATGTCTAATGACCAAAAATGATTGTAATTGGCTCCTGCAGTCAAAAATAATTTTTTTAGAACGATTTCAAAAATGTTGGTACCTACCCCCTATCGATTTTTCTTAAAAATTTGTTTTTCATTTTTAATAAATTTGGTTGGCGCTGTACAGAAAAGTTGTTTAATACTTTTTGCAGATATCCATGAGCTTCTTTCCCTTCAAATTTCAATGAAATCCGTCGACTATTGTAGGAGTTATGGCAGTTTGAAAATTGGACCATGTTTTATGGGGGTTTTCTCATTTTGCGGGGTCAAGCATCAACTTTTCGAATATTTTTGGAATTTCTACATATTCTCCATTAAAATACGCGTCGTTTGCCTTTTTAAACATTAAAATCCACCGATCCGTTCAGGAGTTATGATGTTTTAAAGATATGAATGAAATTTCGAGGAACCATTTCTGGCCTGAAATGATATTTTCGGTTCAGAATTTTTTTTCTCGAAAATGCGTAAGATTTCGGGGGTATGTCTATTCACCAAAAATGATTGCAATTGACCCTTGCAACCGATAATAATTTTTTCAGAATGATTTGAAATTTTTTAATATCGTCGAAAAATTTGGGCACCTACCCCTGTCGATGTTCCTAGTTTTGATTTTATTAATTTTGTTTGACGTCCAATAGAAAAAGATGTCTAATACTTTTCGTAGGCACTCATGAGCTCTACTTCGGAAAAAAAGTTTCATTGAAATATATTCACTATTGCAAGAGTTATGGCTGTTTGAAAATTGGACCCATTTTTATGGGGGTTTTTCGAACTTTACGCGGCTCAGGGACAACTTTTCGGATATTCTTAAAATTTCTAATTATTCTCCATTAAAATACGCGTCGTTTGCCTTTTTAAACATTAAAATCCACCGATCCGTTCAGGAGTTATGATGTTTTAAAGATTCGCATGAAATTTCAGGGAAGCATTTTCGGTAAAGAATTTTTTTTTCGAAAATGCGCAAGATTTCGGGGGTATGTCTATTCACCAAAAATGATTGCAATTGACCCCTGGAACGGAAAATAATTTTTCCAAAACGATTTGAAACTCTTTTTTTCCCGTCGAAAAATTTCACATCTTCTTGAATTTTTTTCTCGAAAATGCGCAAGATTTCGGGGGTATGTCTATTCACCAAAAATGATTGCAATTGACCCCCGCAACGGAAAATAATTTTTCCAAAACGATTTGAAATTGTTGACTTTAATTGTTAATAACTTTTAAACGAAGCCTCCATCAACAAATTAATATTCTTGATTTTCGTCTTATTTTGGCCTCTAGAATCCCCCATTAAAATTTTTCCCAGAGCTGACCTAACACCTTGTATATTGAGTAGAAAGACCCTAATTTAAGATAAAACTATCATTTTTCAATTATCTATCTCGAATGAAAAATATTTCTTACTTAATACTGTCAGTTGCATCGAAGATTCTAATAGAAATTTTGCTTGTGTACGTCTGTGATACAATTTGTATCCGTAGCGTGAAAACGGTGAAGTTTTAATATTAGTTAATTAATATCGTTGATTTTGATTTCAGCCTCGGGAGGGGGAGGTTCGATGTTGGTCCCTCCCGTGGCCCAAAGTGGGACTGGGGATCGTCCCGTGGGCGACACGGGTGCCCGGGCCCAACAGTCCGGCCCTGCCGCGGCAGCAACCCTGTGGCCGTTAGCGCCTGCGCAGACCAATCAGGTCCAGAGTCAACAGTCTCAGGGCATACCACCTCTGGCCGCCACTCCCGCGCCTGCTCACAACCAAGGTACAATTCTTCGTTTCATTCTTCGCTTCCAAGCAATTATCTCAACACTATCCAGTTTAACACGTTCACTGCCAGATCAAAACCGTATAACATTCTGTGCAAGTAAAATCTTGACTTTAGACCATTGTAAGCTACATAACCTAAAATAAAATTTGTTTCACTACTTATTTTCGTAACCTCGTAAGCTACATAACCTAAAATTTGTATCCCTCGAGGTCTTAACTTGAGAATTAATTTTTCTAGTATAATAATGGTAAATTCTGTCATCCACAAAATGGGTGACGTGGCGGTCAAAGTGTTAAACGTTCGCGGTCTATTCGAACGTGTGAAAACACGCGTCGGGAGAATGTAAATTAGAAATTATATATGTGAGAATATCTTAATGCATTCTGTTACGGTAATTTCGAGCGCTCGAGTGTGATTTACATCGCAAATAAGTTGCTGCTTCATAAATATCTGTTACAATGTCCCTTCTGTCGCAATGATCGTAATTTTAGTCGATCGGTGCAATTCACGCGTTAAACACCTATAAACGTTTTACATATACATACGTTTAACAGAAATTCGAATGTTGATACAGAATTTAAGTTTTTTTAATGAAACTGAGTTACGGTTGAACTTAGAAGTAGAAGTGTGTAAAGCATGTCACTATTTGTAACGGTGATTTATAAATTTATTTAGAATGGTAATTATTTGTTATCATATTATTTATGTATATGTTACCGTGAATGACCGAAATTGGAGAATGTCAACTTTCAACGGTGAATGTCAACAGATACCAAATACGTCGGTGAAAGATCGAATATTTCATTACATTGTTGTACATTCGGACCCTCTCGGGTGTGTGTCGACAATCACAGATATGCTCTGGTGGTGGTCCAAAACATAAGAGTCAAAAAACAAGCGACTGGCTCTCTCCCGCCAAATCCTTTGTTCTGCTCGGAGTCAATCAGCTTTGTCAGTCTTATGCAAGCTTTGATAACGCGAGCAACGCTTTCTTAATTTTTTTTCCGATACGCTAATTTATACTAAATGGATACTGCAGTAAATCGTGATCTTTTTCTAACCCAGACCTAACCCAGACCTAACCCAGACCCTAGATCTGGGTTAGGTCTGGGTTAGGTCTGAGTTAGGTCTGGGTTAGGTCTGGATTAGATCTGAGTTAGGTCTGGGTTAGGTCTGGGTTAGGTCTGGGTTAGGTATGGGTTAGGTCTGGATTAGATCTGAGTTAGGTCTGGGTTAGGTCTGGGTTAGGTCTGGATTAGATCTGAGTCAGGTTTGGGTTAGGTCTGGGTTAGGTCTGGATTAGCTCTGAGTTAGGTCTGGGTTAGGTCTGGATTAGATCTGAGTTAGGTCTGGGTTAGGTCTGCTAGGTCTGGATTA
This sequence comes from Colletes collaris, assembly GCA_030068185.1. Taxonomy (NCBI): domain Eukaryota; kingdom Metazoa; phylum Arthropoda; class Insecta; order Hymenoptera; family Colletidae; genus Colletes; species Colletes collaris. Next base: position 3,020,148 of record JASGYR010000076.1, on the reverse strand, counting down.
GATCTGGAGTCAGGTTTGGGTTAGAGTCTGAATTAGATCTGGATTAGGTCTGCGTTAGGTTCACAGATCTGGATTAGAACCCAGACCCAACTAAAGTAAACCCAGACCCAACCCAGACCTGCAACCCAGACCTAATCCAGACCTAACCCAGACCTAACTCAGATCTAACCCAGACTCCAACCCAGACCTAACTCAGATCTAATCCAGACCCAACCCAGACCCAACCCAGACCTAACTCATCTAATCCAGACTCCAACCCAGACCTAACTCAGATCCAATTCAGACCTAACCTGATCTAACTCAATCATTCAGACCTAACTCCAGATCAACTCCAGACCTAACTCAGATTTAATCAGACTAACCCAGACTCTAACCAGATAATCAGATCTAATTCAGACTAACCCAGACTGCTCAGATCTAATCAGACTAACCCAGACCTAACCCAAATCTAGGGTCTGGGTCAGGAGTCTGGGTTCGGTCTGGATTAGATTTCGGTTAGGTCTGGGTTAGGTCTGGATTTAGATTTCGATTAGGTCTGGGTTAGGTCTGGATTAGATCTTGGGTTAGGTCTGGATTAGATCCGGTTAGGTCTGGGTTAGGTCTGCTAGGTCTGGACAGATCTCGGTTAGGTCTGGGTTAGATCTGGGTTAGGTCTGGGTTAGGGTCTGGGTTCTGGAATAAGTCTGGAATTAAGTCTAAAGTAGGTCTGGGTTAGATCCTATCAGAAAGAGAGGCGAAAAAGTTACGTCACCCTTGTGACGTTTTATGGCGACTGAATTACGGAGAAGAAAATATAAATCTCCAACATGTTCAACACTCACCATTAGTGCATGGTGAATGTCAACATTTACCGGTGTAAGTCAGAAAGGGTGTTTAGCAAATATTTCGGACATACACTAAGCGACTATGCGAATGTTGACATTCACCGGTGAAAGTCGACATTCTCCAGATTTCGGTGTTTCACTGTAACATATACATAAACAGTTTTCGTTGCTCAGACTTATACGTATAATTGATCTTGTAGAAATATTATTATAACCGATAAAATACTTAATTTTAACACTTTACCGACCGATAGCCTATTAATCGACTGTTTTACCGACCAACGTTTACCGACCGATAAAACAGTTGATTAATAGGCTATCGGTCGGTAAGCGTTGGTCGGTAAAACAGTCGATTAATAGGCTATCGGTCGGTAATGTGTTAAGTTTGAGAGCATCCACCCTTAGATTTAAGTGTGTCGATCGATGACTCGGTTATTTTAAGATTGATATGCTCTTGTTTAAGGGTTGAAAGTATTTTTTGGGGTTCTTCGAAATCGAAACACGTGAATAATAAAATTATTATTCATCGACTGTGAGTAGAGGATTGTAAAAGGTAAATTGTTTCGTTTAATGGTGTTACAGGTGTGAGTCGCTACGGGCTGTACTCTTTATTCCCTGGGGGTGGCGGAGGAAGTTACGTCGCGGCCACTCCCGCCACCCCCGGACCGCCCACGCCAGCCCGAGCTTATCACGCGACAACACACAAGGGTAAGTTTACAACGATTTCTACTTTATTCCACACACTTCGCTTTCTCTTCGTCAAAACCCCATTTTCTCCATTTAACTCCTTACCATTTCTCCTGTGTATCATATTTTTAGTTTCACCCTGTATATAACAGTATTTAACACGTTGATTGCCAGTTTAAAATCCTAAAATTCATTGCAGGACCAAAACTCTGATTTCAGGCAATTGTAAACTGCACAACTCAAAAGTGCTGATTTTGTTGCACCTTTAAAAATTATTTTCGGTTGTGAAGGTCAATTACAATCATTTTTGGTGAATAGACAAACCCCCAAAATCTTGCGCATTTTCGAAAAAAAAATTCTTTACCGAAAATGCTTCCCTGAAATTTCATGCAAATCTTTAAAACATCATAACTCCTGAACGGATCGGTGGATTTTAATGTTTAAAAAGGCAAACGACGCGTATTTTAATGGAGAATATGTAGAAATTCCAAAAATATTCGAAAAGTTGATGCTTGACCCCGCAAAATGAGAAAACCCCCATAAAACATGGTCCAATTTTCAAACTGCCATAACTCTTACAATAGTCGACGGATTTCATTGAAATTTGAAGGGGAAATAGAGCTCATGGGTATCTGCAAAAAAGTATTAAACAACTTTTCTGTACAGCGCCAACCAAATTTATTAAAAATGAAAAACGAATTTTTAAGAAAAATCGATAGGGGGTAGGTACCAACATTTTTGAAATCATTCTAAAAAAATTATTTTTGATTGCAGGGGTTAATTACAATCATTTTTGGTCATTAGACATATCGTTGAAATTCTACCCACTTTCGGGAAAAAAATTCAAGGTGTGAAATTTTTCGACGGGAAAAAAAGAATTTCAAATCGTTTTGGAAAAATTATTTTCCGTTGCGGGGGTCAATTGCAATCATTTTTGGTGAATAGACATACCCCCGAAATCTTGCGCATTTTCGAAAAAAAAATTCTTTACCGAAAATGCTTCCCTGAAATTTCATGCAAATCTTTAAAACATCATAACTCCTGAACGGATTGATGGATTTTAATGTTTAAAAAGGCAAACGACGCGTATTTTAATAGAGAATATGTAGAAATTCCAAAAATATTCGAAAAGTTGATGCTTGACCCCGCAAAATGAGAAAACCCCCATAAAACATGGTCCAATTTTCAAACTGCCATAACTCCTACAATAGTCGACGGATTTCATTGAAATTTGAAGGGGAAATAGAGCTCATGGATATCTGCAAAAAAGTATTAAACAACTTTTCTGTACAGCGCCAACCAAATTTATTAAAAATGAAAAACAAATTTTTAAGAAAAATCGATAGGGGGTAGGTACCAACATTTTTGAAATCGTTCTAAAAAAATTATTTTTGATTGCGGGGGTTAATTACAATCATTTTTGGTCATTAGACATGTCGTTGAAATTCTACCCACTTTCGGGGAAAAAATTCGAGAAGATATGAAATTTTTCGACGGAAAAATAGAATTTCAAATCGTTTTGGAAAAATTATTTTCCGTTGCGGGGGTCAATTGCAATCATTTTTGGTGAATAGACATACCCCCGAAATCTTGCGCATTTTCGAGAAAAAAATTCATTGCTATGTCACCGCCAGGTGGCGAAGCTTCTCGAGCGCTTTCTCGCAAGAGAATTGCATCGTCGCGGATATATATGTCAGGACGATCGTCTGGTCATCAATTGCTTTTGCACAATAAAGAATTGTGTCTTTTACGATAATTCTAGAATTTCTAAGAATTTATTAAAATAGTAGGATAATTTAGTATCATCAAAAATTCGAAGACTGTGTAAATCATTACTCACAAGAAGAAACAGTTAGAAACAATAGAAAAGAAAAGCAGCACTGCTTACAATCAGAAAATGAAATATTGTATATGGTTGCATATACTTTAGGTATGTTTACCAAGCGTTGAACACGATGTTTGTTTACATTTATCTTACCCCAGAAACGATCCAGTGATCGACGAAAGATTTCTTCAAACCAGTGTTAGATATTTACAAAATGAAGGAATATAGTAATAGTATTAAATTATGATTTTTCTTGCTTATAAAGAAGATGCATCGTTTTGAGGAATTTTAGAGCGTTCACGCGATTGGTAGGAAGAAACGTTCCCGTTGTCCTTAATTTCCGAAATTTCCCATTATTCGTAAGCAGCTGCAGCAGGTGATGCGCAGCCTGTGTCGGATAATCGTTATTCCAGCGTATTATTTCATTTAGATCGCATCTTGCAGTAAAAATTATTGCCACGCACGTAGTCGACGAATCGTCGCTCCATAAAGCAGTTTCGAAGTTCTTCGATGTTCGACAGAGAGACTTATGGCACCACCGTTGCAAAACAGCTGGCTGGTTATACTTAATTTATATTGTCGACTGCTTGTTTTCAATAGCGACGCCCGCGTTTCTTTCAGTAAATAATCATCGTTTATCCACGAACATTTCCCTCGATCGAGTGATTGAGATTTTTGAAACAGTACTTGCCATCGTGGATAAACTTGAAACATCAAATTCTAGTTAGCTCTTGATATAAAATATTTAAACAAGACTCAGGAGTCTGGTTTATGTCTGGGTTAGGTCTATCCCCTAAAACTGGCCCAACTTTCAAAAGGCCATAATTCCTACAATAGTAAAGGTATCGCATTGAAATTTTTTTCTGAAGTAGAGCTCATGAGTACCTACAAATAAGTATTAAACAACTTTTCTGTAGGGTGTTGAACAAAATTATTAAAAATGAAAAACAAATTCGTAAGACGAATCAACAAGGGGTAGCTGCCTCAATTTTTCGGCTAAATTAAAAAATTTCAAATCGTTCGAAAAAAAATTATTTTCAGTTACGGGAGTCGATTGCAATCATTTTTGGTCAATAGACATACCCTCGAAATCCTACCCATTTTCGAGAAAAAAATTCCTTAACGAAAATATAAATTCTGGCCCAGAAATGGTACCCCGAAATTTCATGCGAATCTTTAAAAATTCATAACTTCTGAACGGATCGGCCGATTTTAATGTTTAAACCGGCAAACAACGCGTATTTTAGTGGAGAATATGTAGAGATTCCAAAAATATTCGAAAATTTGTTCCTTAACCCTGTAAAATGAAGAAAAAAACCCCTAAAAATGGTCCAACTTTCAAAAGGCCATAATTCCTACAATAGTAAAGGTGTCGCATTGAAATTTTTTTCTAAAGTAGAACTCATGGGTACCTACAAAAAAGTATTAGACAACTTTTCTGTAGGGCGTTATACAAAATGAAAAACGAATTTTTAAGAAAAATCGAAGGGGGTAGGTGCCTAACTAAAAAAAAAATTTCAAATCTTCCTGAAAAAATTATTTTCGGTTGCAAGGGTCAATTACAATCATTTTTGGTCATTAGACATACCCTCGAAATCCTACCCACTTTCGAGAAAAAAATTCGAGAAGATGTGAAATTTTTCGACGAAATTAAAAGATTTCAAATTCTTCTAAAAAAATTATTTTCGGTTACAGAGGTCAATTACAATAATTTTTGGTGAATAGACCTACCCCCGAAATCCTATCCACTTTCGGGAAAAAAATTCCTCAACGAAAATATAATCAGAGGCCTGAGAAATGGTTCCCCGAAATTTCATGCGAATCTTTAAAATATCATAACTCCTGAACGGATTGGACGATTTTAAAGTTTCAAAATGCAAACGGCGCGTATTTTAGTGGAGAATATGTAGAGATTCCAAAAATATTCGAAAATTTGTTCCTTAACCCTGTAAAATGAAGAAAAAAACCCCTAAAAATGGTCCAATTTTCAAAAGGCCATAATTCCTACAATAGTAAAGGTATCGCATTGAAATTTTTTTCTGAAGTAGAACTCATGGGTACCTACAAAAAAGTATTAGACAACTTTTCTGTAGGGCGTTATACAAAATGAAAAACGAATTTTTAAGAAAAATCGAAGGGGGTAGGTGTCTAACTAAAAAAAAAATTTCAAATCTTTCTGAAAAAATTATTTTCGGTTGCAAGGGTCAATTACAATCATTTTTGGTCAATAGACATACCCTCGAAATCCTAACCATTTTCGAGAAAAAAATTCCTTAACGAAAATATAAATTCTGGCCCAGAAATGGTACCCCGAAATTTCATGCGAATCTTTAAAAATTCATAACTTCTGAACGGATCGGCCGATTTTAATGTTTAAACCGGCAAACAACGCGTATTTTAGCGAAGAATATGTAGAAATTGCAAAAATATTCGAAAACTTATTCCTTCGCTCCGAAAAATGAGAAAAACCCCCTAAAAATGGTCCAATTTTCAAACGGCCGTAACTCTTATAATAGTAGATAGATTTCATTGAAATTTATTCTGGAGGTAGAGCTCATAGACATCTACAAATAAGTATTACACAACATTTTTCTACAGCGCCAACCAAAATTATCAAAAATGAAAAACGAATTTTTAAGAAAAATAAACAGGGGGCTAAATTTTCTCGACGAAATTGAAACGTTTCAAATTATTCAAATTTTTTTTTAAAATAATTCTCAACATCGACGCGTCACGACTTCAATTTTAGATTTTTCGTAGATTAGTTCTTCAAAAAATCACGAAAAAAATTTGTCATCGCCTAAGGTCCACCCAATTACACCCCTTCTAATTAGACTTGGGTGGCGACTGCGAGTCGGGGGGGAGGGGGTACGACACGGCGAATTCCACGGTCCCCCCGCTACCTGGCGAACCACGTTCAGGTGTAGCGCCCCCCCCCCCTTCTCGCGTTTTTTCTCACCTCGAGAGCAGCCTCCGTCGCTGGAAAGGGGACTGGCCTTTCACGGGGCCCCCTCCTCGCGGACACAATGGCGCAATTATGCAATTAAAGCGGCCAAACGAAGGGGGGGGCGAGGGGGACAGAAAAATACTCGAGCAAATAGAATTACATACAGTTGGTCGCTCCTTCCGAAGAGAAAGACGAAATTCACGCTGTGGCGAGGGGGGACGGGGGTCTGAACTTCGAGACGCGAGGGTGGCGAGTCTTTCTACTTTCTGCCCCCTTTGCTCGCCCCTCTAACGACCTCATTGTCCAAGGTGTAATCCAAAACGCCGAGACGGGGGGGGTGAAAAAAACGAAAGAGGACACGCAGGATCGCGCCCCCCTCGAGTTAGATGGTGGAGGGGCACAGTGATGGTGAAATATCGCGGGGGATTCCTCCCTTAACGTCGTGGGGCCCTTGTCTGAAATCGAATCTCGAACCGCAGGCGAGATTTCAATTACCCCCGCCCCCGCGATGCAGATTCGCGCGAACACGCGCCCCCCTCGACTTCCTTTGCCTCCTTTTTCTTTATGATCGTGCTTCCGGGGGTGGATACGGACCCCTTCGAGGCGGGAAAATCTAGGTGTTTTGGAAAATAGGTAAAATAGGGTGGAAATAGTTCGATTTTGCACAGTGCTGTTAATAAATAATTTTATTAAGGTTTGATTCTATTGGTTTGGCTACTAAGTAATTTTTTAATAATTTGAAACGTTTCAATTTCGTCGAAAAATTTAGCCCCCTGTTTATTTTTGTTAAAAATTCGTTTTTCAATTTTTGATAAATTTGGTTGGCGCTGTAGAAAAATGTTGTGTAATACTTATTTGTAGATGTCTATGAGCTCTACCTCCAGAATAAATTTCAATGAAATCTATCTACTATTATAAAAGTTATGGCCGTTTGAAAATTGGACCATTTTTATGGAGTTTTTCTCATTTTTCGGAGCGAAGGAATAAGTTTTCGAATATTTTTAGAATTTCTACATATTCTTCGCTAAAATACGCGTTGTTTGCCGGTTTAAACATTAAAATCGGCCGATCCGTTCAGAAGTTATGAATTTTTAAAGATTCGCATGAAATTTCGGGGTACCATTTCTGGGCCAGAATTTATATTTTCGTTAAGGAATTTTTTTCTCGAAAATGGTTAGGATTTTGAGGGTATGTCTATTGACCAAAAATGATTGTAATTGACCCTTGCAACCGAAAATAATTTTTTCAGAAAGATTTGAAATTTTTTTTTTAGTTAGACACCTACCCCCTTCGATTTTTCTTAAAAATTCGTTTTTTATTTTTGATAATTTTGGTTGGCGCTGTAGAAAAATGTTGTGTAATACTTATTTGTAGATGTCTATGAGCTCTACCTCCAGACTAAATTTCAATGAAATCTATCTACTATTATAAAAGTTATGGCCGTTTGAAAATTGGACCATTTTATGGAGTTTTTTCATTTTTCGGAGCGAAGGAACAAATTTTCGAATATTTTTGGAATTTCTACATATTCTTCGCTAAAATACGCGTTGTTTGCCGGTTTAAACATTAAAATCGGCCGATCCGTTCAGAAGTTATGAATTTTTAAAGATTCGCATGAAATTTCGGGGTACCATTTCTGGGCCAGAATTTATATTTTCGTTAAGGAATTTTTTTCTCGAAAATGGTTAGGATTTCGAGGGTATGTCTATTGACCAAAAATGATTGCAATTGACTCCCGTAACTGAAAATAATTTTTTTCGAACGATTTGAAATTTTTGAATTTCGTCGAAAAATTTCACACCTTCTCGAATTTTTTTTGGCAAAAACGCGTAGGAATTCGAGGTTATGCCTATTGACAAAAAATGATTGTAATGATAATGCGCAGGATTGCGAGTACCTTCACCGTAATTGAAAATTGATCCTTTTTTCGAACGATTTGAAATTTTTGAATCATTCGTCGAAAATTTGAATCATCAATTCTCGAATTTTTCTAGAAAATGCGCAGGATTGCGAGGTTATGTCTATTCACCAAAAATGCTTGTAATTGATCCCTCTAACTAAATATAATTTTTTTAGTATGATTTGAAATTTTTGAATTTCGTCGAAAAATTCCACAACTTCTCGAATTTTTTTCTCGAAAACGCGTATGATTTCTGGTGTATGTATAATGACCAAAAATGATTGCAATCGACTCCTGTAACTGAAAATAATTTTTTTCGAACGATTTGAAATTTTTGAATTTCGTCGACAAATATCACTTCTCGAATTTTTTTCTAAAAAGTGGGTAGAATTTCGAGGGTATGTCCAATGACCAAAAATGCTTGTAATTGACTCCTGTAACTATAAATAATTTTTTCAGAAAGATTTGAAATATTTTAATTTAGCCGAAAAATTGAGTTGTTGCTTCGTCTTAAGAATTTGTTTTTCATTTTTAATAATTTTGTTCAACACCCGACAGAAAAGTTGTTTAACACTTTTTTGTAGGTACTCATGAGCTCCACTCGTGAGAAAAATTTCAATGCGTTCGCGGCCGCTAAACTATAAAAAGTCCGTTGCATTTCCTGATTTCGCGAACGTCTCGTCTCCGCCACGAGCCCATCGGATATACGCCGAAGCAGTATGAATATTAAAGCTACCCAGTGACGTGTTGCCCGTTGGGCTTATTGAAATTTATCGCATTTATTCTACGTCGCTGTCGATAAATATGCAATAAACGATCTGGCAGACGGATAAATGGAAAATCCATGCAAATTCATTTAAATCGGACGCGACACTCTCGTTTTGCAGGAAAACAGAAACTGGGAAGGAGAACAGTGGTTAGGGGAAGAAAGGGAGATACTAGCTATATTTCTATTTCTCATCCTCGATCCAAACTTTCCTTCTCCTTTCGTAGATATCCGGTGACTTCTGGTAATTTTAGCATTGCTCTGAAATATTTTTTCTGTGGGTCACTGGTGACCCCATGTGAATTCTCCATTAACTCTCAGACTATTCAAAATTAGTATATAATTGTTGTGAATCAAGATTTCGTATTGATAACAATGAGAGAGAAAAAAGGAAAATATTTCCTGTATTGCTCTAACAATAAAACCGACAATAATTAGGTCTATTTTATTATTTGGAATTTTTCCTATTAAAACAATCATTACTGTGAAATAAAATAATTGCAACCTTTAATTTAATTGCTTCGATCAATCCAGCTGATTAGTGTACAACAGGCAATAATTTTCTTTACCACTCGAGAACAGATTACTGTGTTCCATTTCGAAACTGTTACCTGAATTCTTCAGTAAGGCTTGTCCTCTAGCACAGTTGTCTTTCAACCTTTTCTTAACTCGTGACTTTCAAATATCAATATTATCTATGTATATCTCTAGCCTCTCCACTTATGGTTACTTTCACTTGCTAGGAATAATGGCACATAAATTATTTGTTTACGATACACAGTGTATATATAGTAAAAAGGTGCTAAATTGAAATGTAATATGAAATATAGTAAAAAAGAAAATAAAGTAACTTAACACTTTACCGACCGATAGCCTATTAATCGACTGTTTTACCGGCCAACGCTTACCGACCGATAGCCTATTAATCAACTGTTTTATCGGGTTAGGTCTGGATTAGATCTGAGTCAGGTTTGGGTTAGGTCTGGGTTAGGTCTGGATTAGATCTGAGTTAGGTCTGGGTTAGGTCTGGATTAGATCTGAGTTAGGTCTGGGTTAGGTCTGGGTTAGGTCTGGATTAGATCTGAGTCAGGTTTGGGTTAGGTCTGGATTAGATCTGGATTAGGTCTGCGTTAGGTCTGGGTTAGGTCTGGATTAGATCTGAGTTAGGTCTGGGTTAGGTCTGGATTAGATCTGAGTCAGGTTTGGGTTAGGTCTGGATTAGATGTGGATTAGATCTGAGTTAGGTCTGGGTTAGGTCTGGATTAGATCTGAGTTAGGTCTGAGTCAGGTTTGGGTTAGGTCTGGATTAGATCTGAGTCAGGTTTGGGTTGGGTCTGGAATAGATCTGGACAGGTCTGAGGTTGATTAGATCTGAGTTAATTAGATCTGAGTCATTTAGGTCTGGATTAGATCTGGATTAGGTCTGCGTTAGGTCTGGGTTAGATCTGGATTAGAACCCAGACCTAAACCAAAGTTAACCCAGACCTAACCCAGACCTAATCCAGACCTAACCCAGACCTAACTCAGATCTAACCCAGACCTAACTCAGACCTAACTCAGATCTAATCCAGACCTAACCCAGACCTAACTCAAATCTAATCCAGACCTAACCCAGACCTAACTCAGATCTAGATCCAGACCTAACCCAGACCCAACCTATCCAGACCTAACTCAGATCTAATCCAGACCTAACTCAGACCTAACTCAGGATCTAATCCAGACCCAACCCAGACCTAACTCAAATCTAATCCAGACAGATCTAGACCCCTAGACTCCAGACCCAGACCTAACTCAGATCTAATCCAGACCTAACCCAGACCTAACCCAGACGTAACTCCAGATCTAATCCAGACCCAACCCACCAGACCTAACTCAGATCTAATCCAGGATCCTACACTTAGACCCAGACTCAAAATCCCTAATCAGACCTAATTCAGATCTAATCCAGACTAACTCCAATCTCCCAGACCCTATAGCAGACCTAAGCAGAACCCTATCAGATCTAATCCAGACCTAACCCAGACTCCAACCCAGACGTAACTCAGATCTAATCCAGACCTAACCCAGACCTCCAACTCAGATCTAATCCAGACCTAACCCAGACCCAACCCAAATCTAGGGTCTGGGTCAGGTCTGGGTTAGGAAATCTGGATTAGATTTCTCGGTTAGGTTAGGATCTGGATTGGTCTTCGGTTAGGTCTGGGTCTAGGTCTGGATTAGATTAAGAGGTCTGGATTAGATCTCGGTTAGGTCTGCAGGTTAGGTCTGATTAGATCTCGGTTAGGTCTAAGTCTGGGTTAGGTCTGGAGTTAGATCTGGATTAGATCTCGGTTAGGTCTGGAGTTAGATCTGGAATGAAGTCTGAATTAAGTCTGGGTTAGGGTCTGGGTTAGATCCTTTCAGAAAGAGAGGCGAAAAGTTACGTCACCCTTGTGACGTTTTATAGCGACTGAATTACGGAGAAGAAAATATAAATCTCAACAGTTTCAACACTCACCATTAGTGCATGGTGAATGTCAACATTTACCGGTGTAAGTCAGAAATAAGGGTGTTTAGCAAATATTTCGGACATACACTAAGCGACTATGTGAATGTTGACATTCACCGGTGAAAGTCGACATTCTCCAGATTTCGGTGTTTCACTGTAACATATACATAAACAGTTTTCGTTGCTCAGACTTATACGTATAATTGATCTTGTAGAAATATTATTATAACCGATAAAATACTTAATTTTAACACTTTACCGACCGATAGCCTATTAATCGACTGTTTTACCGACCAACACTTACCGACCGATAGCGTGTTAATCAACTTTTTTACCGACCAACGCTTACCGACCGATAAAACAGTTGATTAATAGGCTCTCTGTCGGTAAGCGTTGGTCGGTAAAACAGTCGATTAATAGGCCATCGGTCGGTAATGTGTTAACAAATAAAACGTTGGAATCTTGTCCAAAGCATTAGGATCCTTCCAGTAGATGCAAACTATAATTTAAATAGTTTTTGCGCAAAGTGTTTGTTTCTTTATAATATAATTGATGAAGACAGACGAAGAAATTGGTGGAATTAAATTTACTCAAATAAAAAGTGGAAATTCGATGGTAAAACGATTTCATTTTTATTGCATAAGCTGCAAAAATTTGTTTTCGACTTTATTACTAATCTGGAATATTTTTTTTTCTGCATTTTTGAATGTAATTTAAGCTTTTTGGATCACTTTACAATTCAATGGAACATTGTAATATTTTGGTAATAGGTTTAATTAGGTCTATTTTATTTAATCCTGACGCAAGCAATAAAATTTCTTAACTTAAATTTAATAATGAGAATTTTATTTAGTTTCTTTTGATCGTAATCCCTATTATTAACAGAGTGCAAAGTTTTTGTGTTCGAGATCCTAGTTAACTTAGAAAATGACCAACGACAGTTTGAAATACAGTTTACCAAATGTACACAAGCCTCTAATAAGACTAATTAACTTAGGGGAAGGTTTGATAGGGACCACAGAGGCTCTTTCTTCTTATCAGAGAGTTAGAAGAGGAGTTGATCGATTAATCGCCGGCTTCTGTAGTTTCAGAGAGTGTGTTTTCCGCCGCTGTTGGGGTTGGAGTGGGTGGATACACCTGGGGAGCTCCCACACCACCCCCTGGATCGCCCTACAGTCCTGTGCCCGTGACGCAGCTCGAACTACTCGCCAAGAATTTGGCCAGTTTGGCTCCCCCGGGTCAACAGGCGCTTAGTCTTCAAGGTGTCGGTGTGAACGTCGGTAGTTTGCACCACGCGCAACACACACAACACACTCAGCACACGCAGCACACGCTCAACTTGACTGGGCTTCATCATCTTCATCACGGTGAGTGAATTTCTGTGGTTTTTAATTTTTCACGCCCAGGATTTGGAATCGAAAAATCTGAAAAAATTCAGGGAGATGACCAATGACAATACGCATTTACGGTAATTATAGAAATCTAGTGTCTCGAAAGCTTCGATACGAAATCGGTATTTTTCTGCGTTTTTAATTTTTCACGCCCAGGATTTGGAATCGAAAAATCTGAAAAATTCAGGACATGACCAATGACAATACGCATTTACGGTAATTATAGAAATCTAGTGTCTCGAAAGCTTCGATACGAAATCGGTATTTTTCTGCGTTTTAATTTTTCACGCCCAGGATTTGGAATCGAAAAATCTGAAAAAATTCAGGGAGATGACCAATGACAATACGCATTTACAGTAATTATAGAAATCTAGTGTCTCGAAAGCTTCGATACGAAATCGGTATTTTTCTGCGTTTTTAATTTTTCACGCCCAGGATTTGGAATCGAAAAATCTGAAAAAATTCAGGGAGATGACCAATGACAATACGCATTTACGGTAATTATAGAAATCTAGTGTCTCGAAAGCTTCGATACGAAATCGGTATTTTTCTGCGTTTTTAATTTTTCACGCCCAGGATTTGGAATCGAAAAATCTGAAAAAATTCAGGGAGATGACCAATGACAATACGCATTTACGGTAATTATAGAAATCTAGTGTCTCGAAAGCTTCGATACGAAATCGGTATTTTTCTGCGTTTTTAATTTTTCACGCCCAGGATTTGGAATCGAAAAATCTGAAAAAATTCAGGGAGATGACCAATGACAATACGCATTTACGGTAATTATAGAAATCTAGTGTCTCGAAAGCTTCGATACGAAATCGGTATTTTTCTGCGTTTTTAATTTTTCACGCCCAGGATTTGGAATCGAAAAATCTGAAAAAATTCAGGGAGATGACCAATGACAATACGCATTTACGGTAATTATAGAAATCTAGTGTCTCGAAAGCTTCGATACGAAATCGGTATTTTTCTGCGTTTTTAATTTTTCACGCCCAGGATTTGGAATCGAAAAATCGGAAAAAATTCAGGGAGATGACCAATGACAATATGCATTTACGGTAATTATAGAAATCTAGTGTCTCGAAAGCTTCGATACGAAATCGGTATTTTTCTGCGTTTTTAATTTTTCACGCCCAGGATTTGGAATCGAAAAATCGGAAAAAATTCAGGGAGATGACCAATGACAATACGCATTTATAGTAATTATATAAATCTAGTGTCTCGAAAGCTTCGATACGAAATCGGCATTTTTCTGCGTTTTTAATTTTTCACGCCCAGGATTTGGAATCGAAAAATCTGAAAAAATTCAGGGAGATGACCAATGACAATACGCATTTACGGTAATTATAGAAATCTAGTGTCTCGAAAGCTTCGATACGAAATCCGTATTTTTCTGTGTTTTTTTGCGTTTTCAATTTTTCACACCTAGGATTTCGAATCGAAAAATCGGAAAAAATTCTCAAACACGTATCTCGATAACCACAATGCGCCAGATTTTTTTCATAATTTTTGTACTCGATTAAATAGGGGAAATAGGCAGAAATTCGTTAATCCGAATTTTCTCAATAACTACCCTTCCAAACAATATAGAGGGTTAAAATTTGGCACAGAACGTTTTTTCTCGATGCTCTATCGATGGATCCATCGTATGTCACATTTGACCCCCTTATTCGGCTATACCCTTTATAGGTTAGATTTGAAATAGAAGAATTATCGTTCATATGTATCGCAAAAGTATTAATTTTCCCAAAAAGTCGTCGAAGCACAAGTGTGTATATTATTAAAAAAAGTAAACGGGTAGTAAATGGCCAAATAAACAGGAAATCTTGAAATTTAAATTGCAATCGAGGGTCTCAATTTCCAAGTCAGCCGCCATCTTATTACTTTACTTTAAGCCCCAAAAGATGGCGCTAAATACACGTTCAAATTAAAGTAGACTGTTTTTGAGCTAAAAATTGATGTACATATGTTTTTTGAGTTTAATAAATAAATTTAATTCGTGTTTGAAACATAGTTTCTTTTAATTTTTATCAAAATTAGCATTGTGGAAGTTGTAATTGGATCCACGTGCATGATTTAATCGAGGATGCAATGGTAAATCGTGTATCGAATATAAATATGGCGATTTCTCGTTGAAAAATAAATGGATTTGCGAAATAAATTTTTGGAAATTTTACGAACGAGGTCTATGAGAAAATCGATTTTGAATATATCCACCGTACATACACTTGATAAACAAGAGTAATACTCAGATGTGGGATTCGGTCACGTAAAAGCAATGGTATTTGCACAGGCTATCGGGGAACGTTGATGGAATGAAAACAGCTGGTTATTCGATCCTTCCAGGAGTTAAAAACTGAGAAAGCAATGGTGGAAGTTCATAATTCGACTTTTTTATTTTGAGTAATTTCTCGTTTAATCTTAAAAATATTTTAAATTCACTCTTAATTAGAAATATTTTACAATCATTTAGGTACATTGTGTTACAAATTTAGAAGACTAGAAATATGAATATTAAAATATATTTTCTAATAAACTAGTGTTTGCTGATAATAAATATGCAGAATGATAATGATGCAAAAGTAAATTAAAAATTATTTTGATCGCGTTACCTAAATATTTTCGACACTTTATAATTATATAGGGTTAATTAAATGGAATAATAAAATTTCTTTAAAATAATTTAAAATTTTTTATTTCATCGAAAAATTTGTCCATTTACTGAATTTTTTTTTCGAAAATGCGTAGGATTTCGAGGGTATGTGTATTCAGAAAAAATGATCGTAATTGACCCTCTCAACCGAAAATAATTTTTTTAGAATGATTTGAAATTTTTTTTTCCACCGAAAAATTTAGGCACCTTGGTCTGGGTTAGGTCTGTATTAGGTCTGTATTAGGTCTCGGTTAGGTCTGGGTTAGGTCTGTATTAGGTCTCGGTTAGGTCTGGGTTAGGTCTGGGTTAGGTCTGGGTTAGGTCTGGGTTAGGTCTGTATTAGGTCTGGGTTAGGTCTGGGTTAGGTCTGGGTTAGGTCTGGGTTAGGTCTGGGTTAGGTCTGGGTTAGGTCTGGGTTAGGTCTGGGTTAGGTCTGGGTTAGGTCTCGGTTAGGTCTGGGTTAGGTCTGGGTTAGGTCTGGGTTAGGTCTGGGTTAGGTCTGGGTTAGGTCTGGGTTAGGTCTGGGTTAGGTCTGGGTTAGGTCTGGGTTAGGTCTGGGTTAGGTCTGTATTAGGTCTCGGTTAGGTCTGGGTTAGGTCTGTATTAGGTCTCGGTTAGGTCTGGGTTAGGTCTGAATTAGGTCTAGGTTAGGTCTGGGTTAGGTCTGGGTTAGGTCTGGATTTATAGATAACCTTATTCCCCCAGGGAATAGATTTATTTTGTTTTAAATAGATTTATCCCAGACCGAACCCAGACCTAACCCAGACCTAATACAGACCTAACCCAGATTAACCTCTAGACCTAATCCAGACCTAACCCAGACCGAGACCTAATCCAGACTAATCATAGACCTAACCCAGACCTTTGAGCCTAACCAGACTCGATAACCAATAACCAGATCTAATACAGACACAGACTAACCCAGACAACTAGACCCTAATCCAGACCTACTTGAGCCTAATCAGACCTAACCGAGACCTAACCGAGACCTAATCCAGACCTAACCCAGACCTAACCCAGATCTAATACAGACCTAACCCAGACCTAACCCAGACCTAATCCAGACCTAACCCAGAACTAACCGAGACCTAATCTAGACCTAATCCAGACCTAACCCAGATCTAATATAGACCTAATACAGACCTAACCCAGACATAATCTAGACCTAACCCAGACCTAACCCAGACCTAATCCAGACCTAACCCAGACCTAACCGAGACCTAATCCAGACCTAACCCAGACCTAACCCAGATCTAATACAGACCTAATACAGACCTAACCCAGACCTAATCTAGACCTAATCCAGACCTAACCCAGACCTAACCGAGACCTAATCCAGACCTAACCCAGACCTAACCCAGATCTAATACAGACCTAATACAGACCTAACCCAGACCTAATCTAGACCTAATCCAGACCTAACCCAGAACTAACCGAGACCTAATCTAGACCTAATCCAGACCTAACCCAGATCTAACTGAGACCTAATCTAGACCTAATCCAGACCTAACCCAGACCTAACCCAAACCTAACCCAGACCTAACCCCCGTTATCAGCGATGAATTGGTCTGGGTTAGGTCTGGGTTAGGTCTGAATTAAGTCTGGGTTAGGTCTGGGTTAGGTCTGAATTAAGTCTGGGTCAGGTCTGGAAGAAAAATTAGATTTTCGGTAAGAAATTTTTTCTCAAAATATATCGTCGTTCGGCACTAAAACAGTTAAGTATCCTCAATAGCTTAACGACTTCAGGGTACAGCAATTTCTATCCTCAAAAAAGGAAGCCAGATGACAAAATTAAGTAATTTGAGTAATATTGCAATTACATAACCCATCCTCTAATATAAACTATTTCGAAATTCCAAAGAGCTTCCAATAATATCTATAAACGAGTGTTATACCTACAATTGATGAAATTAAAATTTGTTCAACAGGCGGTCTCCATCAGAACACCTTTTCACCCCAACTGTCTCTGGTAACCGGAAACGCGCCCACGCTGACGATCAACAGCTTCTCGTCGCCAAACTCGACAGGCAACGTGGTACCAACGACTGGCGTCCTGCTCCAGGAGTACCAATCGCCGTCAGGCTCCACCACCGGATGCTCCGTCACCGTGAACGGCACCTCGTGCCCGACGAGCTCGACGACGAGCACGATGGTGATGCAGGGGGACCAGACCGCCTGCAACCAGGTCGTACAAGCCAGCAAGAAACGGGAGGCCTTCCTACCGAGTCAAGGTCAGCCAGTCAAACTGGAGAACAAATCGACCAGGCAGCCCTGCGTTTGCAGAAACAGCGGTACGTATAACATCAATTTTTTCTCTATCATTCCGTTCCATTGGGCGCCATTGTGAGGCGCCTTTTACGAATCTAATGCAAGGTTTATGAGTGGGGGCGCTGAAGTTTAGAGGAAAACAGTGATAATTTTCTTTGTTATAACGCCTTAGAATGTCCTTTCTTCGAGACTCGTCGTTCTTTTATTTTTTAAACTTCGCTACCGCGCTCATAGATGGCGCTGACTCCCGTCCGTACCAATCCACCCACAAATACGTTGCAATCTATGCATACAGATAACACATCGATATCATCGAGTTTTCTCGGTAACTGTTGGGAATTGGGTGAAAAAGCAGTACACTTTCTAAGTAAAATTGAAACTTTATTCCGTGGTTTCGGAAGTACGTTAAAACTGAACAAGAAGCGACGCTCAGATCCCCTGAACGAAAATCTCGCGTCCATTTAAAAAGGAAAGAAATCATTGCCTGCATCATGTTTATATTTCCCTGGCCCTAAACGACAAAACAGACCCACAAGCCCCTGGGCCCGATGGTGCCAATACGGTCCTCGTATGCAATGGACAGTGTTTCTCACTGTTAGATTCAGTTTCGTAACGATTATTTACTAATAATCCTAAGTAACTAAGTAACTTTATCGATGGTCGAAATCGAGTGATCTGCGACGTTTCTCGCGATCGAGAAACGGGAAGCCCTCTAGAGGTGTCATCTATGATGCAATCGACGACCTTGCAGCGCCCCCTTCCGGGCGTTCCCGTAACGCGAAGTAGTGTCGATTGAAAGAAGTGAAAGAAGCACTGTGAAACAGACGAAAAGGCGAAAGAAGCCCAGAAAGTCGAGGAAAGAGCGTGGAGAAAGAGGCATAGCAGAGCCACGGTGGAAAGAGAAAGAAGAAAAGAACTACGAAAGGAGGAAAAAGAGGAACGAGGAACGAGGAACGAGGAAGAAAACGTCGAGAAAAGAAGCTAAGAGGATTGAAAAGAGGGGGCAAAAAGAAAGGTGGGAAGAGACGGACGAATCGGCGTGCGGTAGAAAGAGAGACGAGATTGAGAAGAGAGGGACGAGCTCACGCAAGATTCTCTCGCGTCTATGTTTACGGTAAGAGCCGAGTGGTGGCTCCCTCGTCGGATTCTCCTATCCCCCAACCGCTTTTACGCTTCGTTCTCATGATTCATTCCTGTCCACCACGTGGGCCAAGTTCGATGCTTCCCACGGCGGGCTGCCCTGTTTGGCAGAACGAACGTTCGACGACTTATGCTCGAGACTCGTTACCCCGGAGTAAATTGCACGGGATAAACGATGCTCGCCGCGCGTGACTTTTGCAGGAACAGACACCAGGCTGGCCAATTTTTTTGCGCCGTTTCCTGAGCACCCGGAATCGTCCTTGTTAGTGGGTAAATAAGAATGATTGACCAGCCACCTTTTAATACGCAGTGTGTATCAGCGTACTGCAGCGGGACACGAACAGGTTAGGTTAGGTTAGGTTAGATTTGGTTAGTGAGTAAATAAGAATGATTGACCAGCCACCTTTTAACACTAGATTGCCCAAGGAAGTCATTTTGACTGCTTTTTAATTTCAATTAGAAAAACAATTATGTATATAATGAGACAATTTCTTAGAATTTTGTGACTTTTTGCACAACATATAAATGCGTTTATTAATAATTGTAGTTACCTCCTCCCTCCTTCATTTCCGGTATATGTGTTATACCTATATTGGTCAAAAGCAGTCATTTTGACTGCTTGGGAAATTTTAAATAATCAAATCACTCTTATTATTGAATTGAGTAAATTTCTTATATGACCAGTTCGACTCTGTATTGAAATAACAGTTTTCATTTTTTTTCGATTACCAACACATGATAACATACAAGTACATGATAAATTGTCGATTTGGGCTTACCTAACCCAGACCTAACCCAGACCCTAGATCTGGGTTAGGTCTGGGTTAGGTCTGGATTAGATCTGAGTTAGGTCTGGGTTAGGTCTGGATTAAGTCTGGGTTAGGTCTGGGTTAGGTCTGGATTAAGTCTGGGTTAGGTCTGGGTTAGGTCTGGGTTAGGTCTGGATTAAGTCTGGGTTAGGTCTGGGTTAGGTCTGGGTTAGGTCTGGATTAAGTCTGGGTTAGGTCTGGGTTAGGTCTGAATTACGTCTGGGTTAGGTCTGGGTTAGGTCTGAATTAAGTCTGGGTTAGGTCTGGGTTAGGTCTGAATTAAGTCTGGGTTAGGTCTAGGTTAGGTCTGGGTTAGGACTGAATTAAGTCTGGGTTAGGTCTGGGTTAGGTCTGGGTTATTTTGTTCTTTTATATATGTATGTAAAAGAATAAAATAGATGCTTTCTCGGTAGAAATCTTCTGGATAACCCTAACCCAGACCTAACCCAGACATAACCCAGACCTAACCCAGACCTAACCCAGATCTAATCCAGACCTAACCCAGACCTAACCCAGATCTAATCCAGATCTAATCCAGATCTAATCCAGACCTAACTCAGACCTAACCCAGATCTAATCCAGATCTAATCCAGACCTAACCCAGATCTAATCCAGATCTAATCCAGACCTAACCCAGACCTAACTCAGATCTAACCCAGATCTAATCCAGATCTAATCCAGACCTAACCCAGATCTAATCCAGATCTAATCCAGACCTAACCCAGACCTAACTCAGATCTAACTCAGATCTAATCCAGACCTAACCCAGACCTAACCCAGACCTAACCCAGATCTAATCCAGATCTAATCCAGACCTAACCCAGATCTAATCCAGATCTAATCCAGACCTAACCCAGATCTAATCCAGACCTAACCCAGATCTAATCCAGATCTAATCCAGACCTAACCCAGACCTAACCCAGACCTAACTCAGATCTAATCCAGACCTAACCCAGACCTAACTCAGATCTAATCCAGACCTAACCCAGACATAACCCAGACCTAACCCCCGTTATCTGGGCTGAAAAAGATCAACACTTTTTGACTCAGAATTTTATATCCATATTTTGGTATAAAAAATATAGTATTGTATTTAAAAAAACAAAGTTGAGGAGTTTCCAAAATAATTCGATTTTTCTTAAAAATTCGTTTTTCATTTTTAGCAAATTTGTTTTACGTCCTATAGAAAAATTGTCTAATACTTTTTTGTAGGTGCCCATGAACTCTACTTCCGAAAAAAGTTTCATTGAAATCCATTCACTATTGTCGAAGTTATGGTCGTTTGAAAATTGAATCACGTTTATGGGTTTGTTTCTTATTTTAAAGTGTTAAGGAACAACTTTTCGAATATTTTTGGAATTTCTACATATTCTCCACTAAAATACGCGTTGTTTGCCGTTTTAAACATTAAAATCGGCCGATCCGTTCAGAAGTTATGACGTTTTAAAGATTCGCATGAAATTTCGGGGTACCATTTCTGGGGCCTGAATTTATATTTTCGTTAAGGAATTTTTTTCTCGAAAATGGTTAGGATTTTGAGGGTATGTCTATTCACCAAAAATGATTGTAATTGACTCCTGTAACTGAAAACAATTTTTCCAGAACGATTTGAAATTTTTGAATTTCGTCGACAAATTTGATACCTTCTCGAATTTTTTTCTAGAAAATGGGCAGGATTTCAGGGATATGTCTATTGACCAAAAATGATTGTAATTTACTATTGTAATTGAAAATAATTTTTTTCAAAGGATTCGAAATTTTTGAATTTCGTCGAAATATTTTACATTTTCTCGAATTTTTTTCTAGATAATGGGTAGGATTTCAGGGGTATGTCTATTGACCAAAAATGATAGTAATCGACTCCTGTAACCGAAAATAATTTTTTTCGAAGGATTTGAAATTTTTAAATTTCGTCGAAAAATTTCACACTTTCTGGAATTTTTTTCTCGAAAACGCGTATGATTTCTGGGGTATGTCTATTGACCAAAAATGATAGTAATCGACTCCTGTAACCGATAATAATTTTTTTCGAAGGATTTGAAATTTTTGAATTTCGTCGAAAAATTTCACACCTTCTCGAATTTTTTTCTAGAAAATGGGTAGGAATTCGGGGATATGTCTATTGACCAAAAATGATTGTAATTTACTATTGTAATTGAAAATAATTTTTTTCAAAGGATTCGAAATTTTTGAATTTCGTCGACAAATTTGATACCTTCTCGAATTTTTTTCTAGAAAATGGGTAGGATTTCAGGGGTATGTATAATGACAAAAAATGATTGTAATTGATCCCTCTAACTAAACATAATTTTTTTAGAACGATTTGAAATTTTTGAATTCCGTCGAAAAATTTCACACTTTCTCGAATTTTTTTCTCGAAAACGCGTATGATTTCTGGGGTATGTCTATCGACCAAAAATGATTGTAATCGACTCCTGTAACCGAAAATAATTTTTTTCGAAGGATTTGATATTTTTGAATTTCGTCGAAAAATTTCACACTTTCTCGAATTTTTTTCTAGAAAATGGTTAGGATTTCATAACATTTCTATATTTTAGACTGAAATGTCACAATTTCCTACATTTCTACGCGACGTTGCCAAATGAATCGTCAGATGTTTCCAGAAACACGATGATTCGAGGTCCACAGTAGCTACGAGACTTACTTAATCAGCAAACTGTTAGAAATTCATGGGAAAATAAAGGGTTAAACGCACGGAAGTTTGTATAAAAGCCTGTCAAATTGCACGGCCAGTCGTAAAACTCTCGTTCCATCCGCGCAAGTTTATCGGGTCCATCCCGATAGTCGCGGAGAAATACGAAGCGTGAGGTTCTCGGAAGCCGTGACGGAAAGAAGGCTGGTTGGTCATAATTTCCTCTACTTTGTGTCGCAAAGTGCCGGCCGATATAAATGTTTTCATTGTCGGTGGACGAGACACGAGCGTGCAGTGCACGCCATCCACGCTGGGTGGCATAAATGGTTCATACCACGGGCGATAAAATCAAGATCGTTCCTTTTTTTTTTTTTTTGTTCGCGATAGAGACCCCGTTTGACTGTGGAATTAATGTCGGCGTTACTCATGCAGCTATTGACCTCGTTGCGGATCCCTTTTGTCTCGACGATCGGTCGAATAAACGGTGGAATCGAATCGCCAAAAAAAACTAGTCAAAATTTATAATTCAATTTCTTAAGGAAACCTAATTATCAGGGTGGAATGAAAACATCAGAATTTGTGTAACGGTTTCCCTAATTGTTCACAAAATTTGCCTTCATTCTTTCGGATTCGATCTGTAAAAGTTTCTGTTGAAACAATTTTTTAGATTGCGTAGGAAGATTGAAGTTTTTCAATTTTTATTGGGTTAATGGGTCTTTTTTGACACAGATTTATTTTTCTCTGTTTTCGAGGTCACCGCCCAAATAGACGCCTATTTCGAGGAAATCTAGCTTTTTAGAATTCTTAAAACAGTTGGAGAATCGTAGAAAGCTGAAAGGAGCTCACGTTGGGAAGTAAAAAGATATCCAGCTAAAACGATTTGTTTTTCTAACCTTTTTCTAAGGACTTGTCGAACGATCCTCGTATAGAACGCTCTTACACTCGACTTTTGTCGGGCAAATTGCAGATACACGACAGATGGCTGAAGTTTCCGAGGGTTAGTAACGAACTGTTGTTTTATAAATTCAGGGAAAACCAGGACGGTGCATTCCGACGCGGGCTGCAGCAGGACATTGCCGGTTGCTTCGTCCTGGAACGGCCAGGACGCGAATTGCAACGGCAATAATGGCGGTAATAACTTGGTGAAAAGGGAACCGCTGGCTTCGGTGCCGTGTCAGGTCGCCGAAGTCTCGACGTCCCTCCACGCGACAACCACCTCCGTGAAAATCGAGCCAGTCCCACCGAAATCGGAAAACGGTGAGTCATTACGCAGCTTTCCCAAGTTTCTCGAATTACACACTCTCTAAACGTATCTTCGTCGCCTGAAACTGGGTAACAACTTGCAAATTCTCTTTGTATCGATACAAAATTTACTTCATCCTCCAACAATAACTTGGGGGTTCACTCTTTCTTTCTAACCAACAATTTCTTTCGACAAACGAGTCTATAGCGAACGATATACATATGTCACAGTGAAACACCGAAATCTGGTGAATGTCGACTTTCACCGGTGAATGTCAACATTCGCATAGTCGTTTAGTGTATGTCCGAAATATTTGCTAAACACCCTTATTTCTGACTTACACCGGTAAATGTTGACATTCACCATGCACTAATGGTGAGTGTTGAACATGTTGGAGATTTATATTTTCTTCTCCGTAATTCGGTCGCTATAAAACGTCACAAGGGTGACGTAACTTTTTCGCCTCTCTTTCTGAAAGGATCTAACCCAGACCTAACCCAGACCTAACCCCCGTTATCAGCGATGAATTGGTCTGGGTTAGGTCTGGAATAAGTCTGAATTAAGTCTGGGTTAGGTCTGGGTTAGGTCTGAATTAAGTCTGGGTTAGGTCTGGGTTAGGTCTGGGTTAGGTCTGAATTAAGTCTGGGTTAGGTCTGGGTTAGGTCTGAATTAAGTCTGGGTTAGGTCTGGGTTAGGACTGGGTTAGGTCTGAATTAAGTCTGGGTTAGGTCTGGGTTAGGTCTGGAATAAGTCTGGGTTAGGTCTGGGTTAGGACTGGGTTAGGTCTGAATTAAGTCTGGGTTAGGTCTGGGTTAGGTCTGGAATAAGTCTGGGTTAGGTCTGGGTTAGGACTGGGTTAGGTCTGAATTAAGTCTGGGTTAGGTCTGGGTTAGGACTGGGTTAGGTCTGAATTAAGTCTGGGTTAGGTCTGGGTTAGGTCTGGAATAAGTCTGGGTTAGGTCTGGGTTAGGTCTGGGTTAGGTCTGAATTAAGTCTGGGTTAGGTCTGGGTCTGGGTTAGGTCTGCATTAAGTCTGTGTTAGGTCTGGATTAGGTCTGAATTAAGTCTGGGTTAGGTCTGGGTTAGGCCTTAATTTACTCTTAAAAAGACGAGTTTGCTAATTAGAAAATCTAATTTTTCTTCCAGACCTAACCCAGACCTAACCCAGACTTAATTCAGACCTAACCCAGACCTAACCCAGACTTAATTCAGACCTAACCCAGACTTAATTCAGACCTAATCCAGACCTAACCCAGACCTAACCCAGACTTAATTCAGACCTAACCCAGACCTAACCCAGACCTAACCCAAACTTAATTCAGACCTAACCCAGACCTAACCCAGACTTAATTCAGACTTAATTCAGACCTAACCCAGACCTAACCCAGACTTAATTCAGACCTAACCCAGACTTAATTCAGACTTATTCCAGACCTAACCCAGACCTAACCCAGACTTAATTCAGACCTAACCCAGACCTAACCCAGACTTATTCCAGACCTAACCCAGACCTAACCCAGACTTAATTCAGACCTAACCCAGACCTAACCCAGACTTAATTCAGACCTAACCCAGACCTAACCCAGACTTAATTCAGACCTAACCCAGACCTAACCCAGATCTAATTCAGATCTAATCCAGACCTAACCCAGAGCTAACTCAGATCTAATCCAGACCTAACTCAGATCTAACTCAGATCTAAACCAGACCTAACCCAGACCTAACCCAGACCCTAGATCTGGGTTAGGTTTGGGTTAGGTCTGGAATAAGTCTGAATTAAGTCTGAATTAAGTCTGGGTTAGGTCTGGGTTAGGTCTGGAATAAGTCTGTGTTAGGTCTGGGTTAGGTCTGGGTTAGAAAAAGATCACGATTTACTGCAGTATCCATTTAGTATAAATTAGGGTATCGGAAAAAAAATTAAGAAAACGTTGCTCGCGTTATCAAAGCTTGCATAAGACTGACAAAGCTGATTGACTCCGAGCAGAAGAAAGGATTTGGCGGTAGAGAGCCAGTCGCTTGTTTTTGACTCTTCTGTTTTGGACCTCCACCAGAGCATATCTGTGATTGTCGACACACACCGGAGAGGGTCCGAATGTACAACAATGTAATGAAATATTCGATCTTTCACCGACGTATTTGGTATCTGTTGACATTCACCGGTGAAAGTTGACATTCTCCAATTTCGGTCATTCACGGTAACACATATACAGCTCCAAAACAGAAGCATAAATTGGAAATTACAGTTTTTCAAGGTGTATTCAATGTGTTTTCCTAATGATGGAAGTTTGTCACACATCCGGGTAGCGTGCGCCTGTCGGTATGCGCAGAGGAGTGTGCGCGAGTGAGAACGCGCGCGTGCGCGTTGCGTCGCTTTCCCACCGAGTTCGTTGCGTGGTCGTCGTGCGTTCAACATGTATCACTTCTGTATCGTTCATTATTATTAAACCGTTCTATATATATGTATCCAACAATCTAACACAAACTACAATATCTTTGAAATGAAATTTAATCAAATAAAATGTGGAAATTCGATGTAAAGCGATTTCAATTTTTACAGAAGCTTTTTTGACATTTAGGAGAATATATAAAACTAAAAGCAGAAAAATTACTATAGAATTATTATAGAATCTACGAATTACGAAATACTGTGATGATAATTTGAATTTTGCTTTGGTGCAACGATCGTTGGGGGTTAAATATACTTGGTTACTAATATTCGAAGAATTCGTGGATCATTAATAATGCCAGACAGGGGGCTGTCCACGTTGGCGTTAATTAGTTGGAAGATAAATATAAAATGCGAACGAAGTAACACGACATATTGCAAAAGCAACATCTTCACAATGAGCGATTGTATCTGATGGAAATTTTAGTTAACAATGTTGAAACTTTCGAACTTTGAACGATAAAACATATTTCGTTGCATCAAGTTCCTTCGAAATACAAACAGAATAGAATTAGCAACGTCAAAACAAATTTAAATCGTTAATAAACAAAGAAATAACCGAATTTTGGATTCTAAAAAAGATTCAAAAATCTTGCTAGAGCTTTTTTTAAGTTGAAAGATTATTGTTAACTTTACACACTTCCAATGGAAGCTATATTTATCATGCTGTTAATTTATTTATTTTTGGTATAATTTAGAATATTTTGAAACTAATTGTCAATAGGAAGGTACAATTGTAGAATTTTGAAATTTTAATGGGGGATTCTAGGGGCCAAAATAAGACGAAAATGAAGAATATTAATTTGTTGATCGGGGCTTCGTTAAATAGTTATTAATGTTTAAAAGTTCCATGAATTTTTTTCTCGAAAGTGGGTAGGATTTCGAGGGTATGTCTGATGACCAAAAATTATTGTAATTGACCCCTGTAACTGAAAATAATTTTTCCAGAATGATTTGAAATTTTTTTTTTTCGTCGAAATTTAGGCATTTACTGAATTTTTTTCTCGAAAATGCGCAGGATTACGAGGGTATGTCTGATGACCAAAAATTATTGTAATTGACCCCTGTAAATGAAAATAATTTTTTTAGAACGATTTGAAAATGTTGGTACCTACCCCTATCGATTATTCTTAAAATTTGTTTTTCATTTTTAATAAATTTGGTTGGCGCTGTACAGAAAAAGTTGTTTAATACTTTTTGCAGGTATCCATGAGCTCTAGGTCCTTCAAATTTCAATGAAATCCGTCGACTATTGTAGGAGTTATGGCAGTTGAAAATTGGACAATGTTTTTATGGGGGTTTTCTCATTTGCGGGGTGAAGCATCAACTTTTCGAATATTTTGGAATTTCTACATATTCTCTATTAAAATACGCGTCGTTTGCCTTTTTAAACATTAAAATCCACCGATCCGTTCAGGAGTTATGATGTTTTAAAGATTACCATGAAATTTCAGGGAAGGATTTTCGGTAAAGAAATTTTTTTTAGAAAATGCGAAGGATTTCGGATATATGTCTGTTCACCAAAAATTATTGTAATTGACCCCCGCAACCGAAAATAATTTTTCCAGAAGGATTTGAAATTCTTTTTTTCCCGTCGAAAAATTTCACACCTTCTTGAATTTTTTTCCCGAAAGTGGGTAGAATTTCAACGATATGTCTAATGACCAAAAATGATTGTAATTAACCCCTGCAATCAAAAATAATTTTTTCAGAACGATTTCAAAAATGTTGGTACCTACCCCCTATCGATTATTCTTAAAAATTTGTTTTTCATTTTTAATAAATTTGGTTGGCGCTGTACAGAAAAGTTGTTTAATACTTTTTTGCAGGTATCCATGAGCTCTAGGTCCCCTTCAAATTTCAATGAAATCCGTCGACTATTGTAGGAGTTATGGCAGTTTGAAAATTGGACAATGTTTTATGGGGGTTTTCTCATTTTGCGGGGTGAAGCATCAACTTTTCGAATATTTTTGGAATTTCTACATATTCTCCATTAAAATACGCGTCGTTTGCCTTTTTAAACATTAAAATCCACCGATCCGTTCAGGAGTTATGATGTTTTAAAGATTCGCATGAAATTTCAGGGAAGCATTTTCGGTAAAGAATTTTTTTTTCGAAAATGCGCAAGATTTCGGGGGTATGTCTGTTCACCAAAAATGATTGTAATTGACCCCCGCAACGGAAAATAATTTTTCCAAAACGATTTGAAATTCTTTTTTTCCCGTCGAAAAATTTCATACCTTCTCGAATTTTTTTCTCGAAAATGGTTAGGATATTGAGGGTATGTCTATTCACCAAAAATTATTGTAATTGACCCTTGCAACCGAAAATAATTTTTCCAGAAGGATTTGAAATATTTGAATTTTGTCGAAAAATTTCATAACTTCTCGAATTTTTTTCTCGAAAATGCGAAAGATTTCGGAGATATGTCTCTTCACCAAAAATTATTGTAATTAACCCTTGCAACTAAAAATAATTTTTCCAAAACGATTTGAAATTCTTTTTTTCCGTCGAAAAATTTCATACCTTCTCGAATTTTTTTCTCGAAAATGGTTAGGATATTGAGGGTATGTCTATTCACCAAAAATTATTGTAATTAACCCTTGCAACCGAAAATATTTTTTCCAAAACGATTTGAAATTCTTTTTTTCCGTCGAAAAATTTCATACCTTCTCGAATTTTTTTCTCGAAAATGCGAAAGATTTCTGGATGTGTCTCTATTCACCAAAATTATTGCATCGACCCTGCAAATGCAAATAATTTTCCTGCCAACGATTTGAAATTCTTTTTCCGTCAGGAAAATTTACACCTTATAGATTTTTTCTCGAAAATGCGTAGATTTCAGGCTCTGTCTGTCTCACCCAAAATATTGTAATTCGACCTCATGTAACTAAAAATATTTTTTCCAAAACGATTTGAAATTCTTTTTTTCCGTCGAAAAATTTCATACTTTCTCGAATTTTTTTCTCGAAACTGGGTAGAATTTCGAGGTTATGTCTATTCACCAAAAATGATTGTAATGGACCCCCAAAACTCAGGATATTTTTTCCAGAATGATTTGAATTCAAGGGGGTGGGAAGGAAAGTGGTCGATGACGACGAGAACGAGGCGAAGGGTGAAAAGGAATTAAGGAAGTGCGATGAAAAGGTGAACTTGGAGGGAGAGAAAGAAAAAGAGCAGACGTTGGACGGTTCGCGCGAAAGCGGCGAGTGGAGAGCGGAGAGTGAGCGCTGTGGAGCGTGGCTCTGGCGTAGCAGAGGAGGGGGGGTGGAGAGAGAGGGGGGCAGCAGCCTTGTTAAGTAGGAGGTGCGTGGCACGCATGGCGACGCAAACACAAGGCGTGGCACGAAAGTGTCTCGACCCTGTGTCTATCGCTCGGCACATGCACGCGAATGGAACGATCACCGGGAGCCTACGCTTATCTGCGTTACGTCACGCGAGGAACGGACGCGAGCAAAACGTGAAAGAGCAGCGGTGAGAGAGAGGCTGGGTGAATTCGTTCGGTAGATCTGATTCCAGTACGCGGCGGGAATCGATCGTCGTTCGTCTGTCGTTCGTTTATATCATTTTCTCGAGTTTCGTTCGAACGAAAATCCTCTCCTAATCACATTTTATTTGAAGTTTATTGTGATGGTTGAGAGCTCTAGGTTGGTCCTTATTTTTTTGAACTTTATTAGATTACCTTTTGACCCCCCCAAGATTGTGACAATTGGGTGAAAAATTTGAGCCAGATTGCACAACAGGACCACGTGTTGCATTTGACACTAGAAAGACTGAAACTTGGTACTGTCCTCCGCTCACTTGAAGTCCCGCGGAAGGAATGCGGGAGAAGTAGAAGGGGCACGCGTATTCCCACGCACACATTGGTCTCTGGCTCGCTATTCGTCGCGGCAGTTACGCGCACGTGTGGACTGCCCGAGAGCAAGTGAGCGAGACAGATAAATGGGCGGTCCGACTCCCCTTGCCCCCTGTGCCGTCTCGCGGTACTTCAAGCGAGCGGAGGACAGTACATGTAGTGGTACATCCTCCAAGCGCTGTATCTTGAAAACTAATGAAAATCGGGTAAATAAATCGCAGGTTAATGAATTCGTATCGAAAAACACTATCGCATGATCGAAAAGAAAATATATAGTTCCGTTTAAAAAACGAAACTTCGTCGTCGTATCTTTGAAATTGATAACACAAATAAAATTTCCGTTCACGCCGGAATAAAGATCCTATTTTATCCTGCAATTTTCGTATAAACAATTTTTCCGTATCGTCGATAGTTATTGCAGTATCGCGACTGTCACACTTTAGCTTGGGACACCCTGTATCTATGGTGCCCGAAAGCAGTCAGAATGAATGACTAATGTGTAAAGAAATTTGTTTAAAATTAATTTTTAATATTATGAATTTAGGGAGCAAGAGAAATTGTGTCATTATAATTGTTTTTCGAATTGAAATTAAAAAAAGCAGTCGAAATGACTTCTTTGGGCCATCTAGTGTTAAATCTAGTGTTAAATCTAGTGATAAATTAGAGTTTTGAAATTTTTATGATAACCACCCCCCCGTGACATTGAATATTCTATTCCTAGTGAATTAATGAACAGTTTTTCAAACTGTCGCTGAAACTTGATTAGGTATGTGTCTTGAAGGTTTGAAAATTCTTTTTTCGCCGAAAAATTTAAGCATCCACACCCTGTCGACTGTTTTTGAAAATTCGTTTTTGATTTTTAGTAATTTTGTTCGATGCTCTATAGAAAAGTTGTTTAGTACTTTTTTGTAGGTGCCCATGAGCTCTACTTTAGAAAAAAGTTTCATTCAAATATATTCACTATTGCGAGAGTTATGGCTGTTTGAAAATTGGACCATTTTGATGTAGTCTATTTTTCATTTTATGGGGTCAAGGAACAATTTTTTCATTATTGTTAGAATTTCTACGTATTCTATACCATAATACACGTAGTTTGCCGCTTCAAACATTAAAATCCTCCAATTCGTTCAGAAGTTATGACGTTTTAAAGATTCGCATCGAAATTTCGGGGAGCCATTTTGTCTTCAAATTAGATTTTCGTTAAGGAATTTTTTTCTCGAAACTGCGTAAGATTTCGGGGGTATGTCTATTGACCAAAAATGACTGTAATCGACCCCTGCGATTGAAAATAATTTTTCCAGGACGATTTGAAATTTTTTAATTTCACCCTGTCGATATTTCTTAAAAATTTGTTTTTGATTTTTAGCAATTTTATTTGACGTCCTACAGAAAAGTTGTTTAGTACTTTTTTGTAGGTGCCCATGAGCTCTACTTTAGAAAAAAGTTTCATTCAAATACATTTGCTATTGTAGAAGTTATGGCTGTTTGAAAATTGGACCATTTTTATGGAGTTTTTCTCATTTTCCGGGGCGAAGGATCAACTTTTCGAATATTTTTGCAATTTCTACATATTCTTCATCTAAATACGCGTTGTTTGCCGTTTGAAACATTGAAATCCTTCAATCCGTTCAGAAGTTATGGCTGTTTGAAAATTGGACCATTTTTATGGAGTTTTTCTCATTTTCCGGGGCGAAGGATCAACTTTTCGAATATTTTTGCAATTTCTACATATTCTTCATCTAAATACGCGTTGTTTGCCGTTTGAAACATTGAAATCCCTCAATTCGTTCAGAAGTTATGACGTTTTAAAGATTGAAGGGACATTTTGGAGTGACATTTTTTGGCCCGAATTTATATTTTCGTTAAGGAATTTTTTTCTCGAAAATGGTTAGGATTCCGGGGGTATGTCTATTCACCAAAAATGATTGCAATCGACCCCCACAAATAAAAATAATTTTTCCAGAGTGATTCGAAATTCTTTTTTCGGAGCGAAGGATCAATTTCGTCGACAATTTCCGGGTACACATTCTTGAATTTTTTCTCGAAAAATGGCTACTATGATGTTCTGGGGTATGTGTATGTCCAAAAATGATTGTAATTGACCCCTGTAACTAATTATAATTTTTTTAATATGATTTGAAATTTTTGAATTTCGTCGACAAATTTCACACCTTCTCGAATTTTTTTCTCGAAAATGGGTAGGATTTCTGGGGTATGTATAATGACAAAAAATGATTGTAATAGACCCCTGTAACTAAATATAATTTTTCCAAAACGATTTGATATTCTTTTTTTCCGTCGAAAAGTTTCACATCTTCTTGAATTTTTTTCTCGAAAATGCGCAGGATTGCGAGGTTATGTCTGTTCACCAAAAATGATTGTAATCGACCCCTGCATCCAAAAATAATTTTTCCAGAATGATTTGAAACCTTTCAATTTTCAGGGTGACCCGACATTATATTTTCAGTAATTAATTTTTTTCTCGGAAATGGTTAGGATTTTGAGGGTATGTCTATTCACCAAAAATGATTATAATTGACCCCTGCAACTCACAATATTTTTTCCAGAATGATTAGAAACTTTTCAATTCAATTTAGGATTTAATATTCATAAATGATTATAATTTTAACGAGGAAGCAGCCTCGATCAAGATTTTCGTTTTATTTTGGCCTCTAGAATCTCTCAACGTTCTCAGTTTTACTTGCAAAACACACTGCTAAAGTGTGTTCGGAAAAATGCAATATTTCATAATAAATTGAGTGATAATTACTAATTATAATTTCACCAATAAATATCGGTTAATAAATTCAGAATAACACGACACAATTACATTCGACTCTAACGATAAATCGTTATAATTTCAAAAACTTCAATTTTCAAATGTGTCACGTGTTCCATTGTAGTTTTTCAATCACTCTAAAATTTGGCATAAATGATTCTATTCACTTCATCAAATGTCATAAAATATGGGGGAGAGTCAAAAAAAAAAAAAATTAAAAAAGAAATTTTGACCTCTGTAGCTAAGGACCCACCCTATATTGAGCACATTAACACATGAGTGTTACATCGTTAGGCATGACTCGAAATAGGTACGTTAATTATTGGGTGTAAGTATAATCGATAGTTTTAGGGTACTTGTTTCGATTTCTGCTAAAAGTCAATGCAAAAAAAATTCAATTTTTCAAATCCCAGAAAGTAGAAAAACAGCTTCAAAGTTTCACGTCCAGTTATACTTGCATTTGGTACACTTCAGCAGGCTATAACTTCGTCAGTTTCTCAAATTTCAATCTAATATTTGGTAGACATATTTTCGAGACTACATACTGAGAGACGATGCAAAGAAAAATTGAATTTTTTAAATCCCACAAGGTAGAAAGGCCATTAGAAAGGCAACTTAATGTTTCACGTCCAGTTATACTTGCATTTGGTACACTTCAGCAGGCTATAACTTCGTCAGTTTCTCAAATTTCAATCTAATATTTGGTAGACATATTTTCGAGTCTCCATACTGAGAGACGATGCAAAGAAAAATTGAATTTTTTTAATTTCACAAGGTAGAATGGCCATTAGAAAGGCAACTTAAAGTTTCACGTCCAGTTATACTTGCATTTGGTACACTTCAGCAGGCTATAACTTCGTCAGTTTCTCAAATTTCAATCTAATATTTGGTAGACATATTTTCGAGACTACATACTGAGAGACGATGCAAAGAAAAATTGAATTTTTTAAATCCCACAAGGTAGAAAGGCCACTAGAAAGGCAACTTAATGTTTCACGTCCAGTTATACTTGCATTTGGTACACTTCAGCAGGCTATAACTTCGTCAGTTTCTCAAATTTCAATCTAATATTTGGTAGACATATTTTCGAGACTACATACTGAGAGACGATGCAAAGAAAAATTGAATTTTTTAAATTTCACAAGGTAGAAAGGCCATTAGAAAGGCAACTTAATGTTTCACGTCCAGTTATACTTGCATTTGGTACATTTCAGCAGGCTATAACTTCGTCAGTTTCTCAAATTTCAATCTAATATTTGGTAGACATATTTTCGAGACTACATACTAAGAGACGATGCAAAGAAAAATTGAATTTTTTAAATTTCACAAGGTAGAAAGGCCATTAGAAAGGCAACTTAATGTTTCACGTCCAGTTATACTTGCATTTGGTACACTTCAGCAGGCTATAACTTCGTCAGTTTCTCAAATTTCAATCTAATATTTGGTAGACATATTTTCGAGACTACATACTGAGAGACGATGCAAAGAAAAATTGAATTTTTAAATTTCACAAGGTAGAAAGGCCATTAGAAGGCAACTTAATGTTTCACGTCCAGTTATACTTGCATTTGGTACATTCAGCAGGCTATAACTTCGTCAGTTTCTCAAATTTCAATCTAATATTTGGTAGACATATTTTCGAGACTACATACTGAGAGACGATGCAAAGAAAAATTGAATTTTTTAAATTCCACAAGGTAGAATGGCCATTAGAAAGGCAACTTGAAGTTTCACGTCCAGTTATACTTGCATTTGGTACACTTCAGCAGGCTATAACTTCGTCAGTTTCTCAAATTTCAATCTAATATTTGGTAGACATATTTTCGAGACTCCATACTGAGAGACGATGCAAAGAAAAATTGAATTTTTTAAATTTCACAAGGTAGAAAGGCCATTAGAAAGGCAACTTAATGTTTCACGTCCAGTTATACTTGCATTTGGTACACTTCAGCAGGCTATAACTTCGTCAGTTTCTCAAATTTCAATCTAATATTTGGTAGACATATTTTCGAGACTACATACTGAGAGACGATGCAAAGAAAAATTGAATTTTTTAAATTCCACAAGGTAGAAAGGCCATTAGAAAGGCAACTTAATGTTTCACGTCCAGTTATACTTGCATTTGGTACACTTCAGCAGGCTATAACTTCGTCAGTTTCTCAAATTTCAATCTAATATTTGGTAGACATATTTTCGAGACTACATACTGAGAGACGATGCAAAGAAAAATTGAATTTTTTAAATTCCACAAGGTAGAAAGGCCATTAGAAAGGCAACTTACGAAAGAACAGTGTTTTTCTAGTAAGTCAGAAGGTCGTTGAACTTTTAGGTATACAGTGGAATTGATTAGGCGGAAGTAGCATATTGTGGATAATATATCTGCACATATAAACAGTTTTTCGTTCCACCTTTATTCTTGGAACGAAAATGGCGTAGAATTCGGGATATTGAAGGTGATTGAGAGCGAAAATGGAAACTTGAAATTTATGTGGACGCATATGTCTGTATTTCAGGGATCGTGGTGTCGAATGCAGGGGCTGGTGGTGTACCAGTTGGAATCGCGGTGGCCAGGCAGAGATTGCAGCATCAGGAAACCTCGACTTCGATGCGCAATGTCTCCCTGAGTCATCACACCTCGCATCATGCGAGCTATCATCACTTCCAGCCTGACAATCTCGGTAAGTTATCAAATCTCAGCTATTGGACTCCTTCGATCGCCATTTTTCTTCTTTCAACCTTCATTTGGGGACTTTTTCCATTTCAAGTTACTAGACCCTAAATAAGGTAGCTCGACAACAGTTTTAACATTGAAAATATTAACAAAAGCTTACTTAACAAAAGGTATGTAATATAAAATGACTTTTAGAACACACTCATCTATTATGCTTAAATAGCGTTTAAATAGATATTGGACAACTTTGTATTGGAGGAAATAATTTTTCCACCCCCAGAAAGTTCACTTTTCTTCCTATCTATTCCAAAATTCTAATTAAATACTATTTCAGCAAATTTAATCCGTCTTTCTTGTCTCAAATCTACAATTTGGTGCTTCATTAAGAAATTCTAATCATTACATGAGCATTCTTAAGTGTACCA
This sequence comes from Colletes collaris, assembly GCA_030068185.1. Lineage (NCBI taxonomy): Eukaryota > Metazoa > Arthropoda > Insecta > Hymenoptera > Colletidae > Colletes > Colletes collaris. Next base: position 2,984,374 of record JASGYR010000076.1, on the reverse strand, counting down.
CTAATGAAAACTTGTAATTGAAGTTTATAAATGCAGTCAGGGACAATTGTACACATTGTACGCATGATGTGTGTAGCAATCAGAGATTTGTTAGCTAATAATCAACGTAAACATTGAAAACATCGTTCGTAACACGTCAAGAGATTTGCTCTGGAGATGTAGATTGTTTCTTAAATGTTTCTTGTCGTTGGAAAAAAGCGTTGTCAGAAGAAACGGTGACGCAACGAGCGCGCCTTAAGCACAACAACGCTCGTAACAATACCAACGCGCGGTTAAAACAGGTATGAAAAGTAATTAGCCTAGAATGAGTTTTTCTCGGCGAATGTAGTCGACCCTGAGCATTACTGCGTATCAAAAGCGGATAAAAGTGGCGGAGGAAAAGTTTTCCGAGGCGATTTTCCACGCAGACGTTGGCTCAAATGGTACTTGGCATTTTATCTCTTATTATTTCATCGATAAACTCTCCAATTCGATCATTCCTTCGTCTGCTTTCATCCTCAATGTTTTCAATACTTTTTGTTTCTTATTATATTGAAAAGTGTATTAGTTTCTTTTATGATAGTGTTTTTAAGTTTATTTATTCTCATCTTCTGCCAAAATGGTATCTTATGATGTTCAAGTAGCAGTTTTTCAATGTTCTCAATATTAGGTCTGGGTTAGGTCTGGGTTAGGTCTGGATTAGAACTAGATTAGGTCTGGGTTAGGTCTGGATTAAGTCTGGGTTAGGTCTGGGTTAGGTCTGGAATAAGTCTGAATTAAGTCAGGGTTAAGTCTGGGTTAGGTCTGGATTAAGTCTGGGTTAGGTCTGGGTTAGGTCTGGGTTAGGTCTGGGTTAGGTCTGGGTTAGGTCTGGAGTAAGTCTGGGTTAGGTCTGGGTTAGGTCTGGGTTAGGTCTGGAATAAGTCAGGGTTAGGTCTGGGTTAGGTCTGGGTTAGGTCTGGGTTAGGTCTGGGTTAGGTCTGGGTTAGGTCTGGGTTAGGTCTGGGTTAGGTTTGGATTAAGTCTAGGTTAGGTCTGGATTAGGTCTGGATTAAGTCTGGGTTAGGTCTGGGTTAGGTCTGGAATAAGTCAGGGTTAAGTCTGGGTTAGGTCTGGGTTAGGTCTGGATTAGGTTTGGGTTAGGTCTGGGTTAGGTCTGGATTAAGTCTGGGTTAGGTCTGGATTAAGTCTGGGTTAGGTCTGGGTTAGGTCTGGGTTAGGTCTGGGTTAGGTCTGGGTTAGGTCTGGATTAGGTTTGGGTTAGGTCTGGGTTAGGTCTGGAATAAGTCTCAATCAAGTCAGGGTTAGGTCTGGGTTAGGTCTGGAAGAAAAATTAGATTTTCTAATTAGCAAACTCGTCTTCTTAAGACTTAATTCAGACCTAACCCAGACCTAACCCAGACTTAATTCAGACTTATTCCAGACCTAACCCAGACCTAATCCAGATCTAATCCAGACCTAATCTAGACCTAACCCAGACCTAACCCTAATCTAGACCTAATCCAGACTAGCAGACCTAATCCAGACTAACTCTAGACCTAACCCAGACCTAATCAGACCTAACCCAGACCTAACCCAGACCTAACCCAGACCTAACCCAGATCCAATCCAGACCTAACCCAGACCTAACCCAGACCTAATCCAGACCTAATCCAGACCTAACCCAGACCTAACCCAGACCTAACCCAGACCTAACCCAGACCTAACCCAGACCTAATCCAGACCTAACCCAGACCTAATCCAGACCTAATCCAGACCTAACCCAGACCTAATCTAGACCTAATCCAGACCTAACCCAGACCTAATCCAGACCTAATCCAGACCTAACCCAGACCTAATCTAGTTCTAATCCAGACCTAACCCAGACCTAACCCAGACCTAATCTAGTTCTAATCCAGACCTAACCCAGACCTAACCCAGACCTAATCTAGTTCTAATCCAGACCTAACCCAGACCTAACCCAGACCTAACCCAGACCTAACCCAGACCTAACCCAGACCTAACCCAGACCTAACCCAGACCTAATCCAGACCTAACCCAGACCTAATCTAGACCTAATCCAGACCTAACCCAGACCTAACCCAAACCTAATCCAGACCTAACCCCCGTTATCAGCGATGAATTGGTCTGGGTTAGGTTTGGGTTAGGTCTGGGTTAGTTCTGGAATAAGTCTGAATTAAGTCTGGGTTAGGTCTGGGGTGTATCGTAAGAATCATCACTATAGTAAACTATCACTCAAACTACATCAGTGAATGCATATGCAAACAAATATTACGTTGGAGGTTATGTTAAATTAAGCGAATGAATTTCCATAAGGACGCTTTTGCAACCTTACACTCGAACTTCAGTAATAAAGTACAGAATAGAGGGCAATTCTTAGTTGCAAAAGTTGTTATCAAAATGGTTCTTAAACAAGTTATGTTCAATAAACTTCGTTGTAGAAATATGGAAATACATAGTTGCAGAGAGGTCCATTATTGCAAGTAGCCTTAACCTCCAAACTTATATTTTTTCGTAGAATTGTCTAAATCTTCCCAGAAATTAGCGTTTTCTTAAAAAGAAGAAATATTATTCGGATATGAGGTATTCATTTCTTATTGTACGTTGATAATTCGATAATTGTGTAATTCAATAATAAATGAAAACACATTTTGTTGACTGCTGGGGATCCCATGATGAGGATCGGTGCTTCACCACGACACTATATTCGAACGTGAATGATAAAAACGTAGGAAGATAGATGAGGACGAAGACGACCGTTGTATCTGACACAGGAAGACAGGAATCATAGTATACACGTCACTTGTTCCTTGTCGTACAATGCTGAAATACTATCCTCGACAGAGTATTCCGTTCCATTGTTACGGGCCAGATAAAATGGCGACGCGTGCGGAGATGAAAATAGTCTCGACGGGGAGCTAACATTTGTCCTCATCGTTCGAGAAAAATGGTGTGTCCATATTGTATTCGAAATTAATTATTCGTGGCATGAATCCCTGTGCACTAAATAATCCAACAAGGTTCCCGATAATCACATCTCGAAACTAAAGATCAAGCAAAATTTAATAATATTCAATTAAAAGAAAGATTCAATTAAATAATATTCGATTAAAAGAAAGATTCAATTGAATAATATTCAGTTAAAAAAGAAAGATTCAATTGAATAATATTCAGTTAAAAAAGAAAGATTCAATTGAATAATATTCAGTTAAAAAAGAAAGATTCAATTGAATAATATTCAGTTAAAAAAGAAAGATTCAATTGAATAATATTCAGTTAAAAAAGAAAGATTCAATTGAATAATATTCAGTTAAAAAAGAAAGATTCAATTGAATAATATTCAGTTAAAAAAGAAAGATTCAATTGAATAATATTCAGTTAAAAAAGAAAGATTCAATTGAATAATATTGAGTTAAAAAAGAAAGATTCAATTGAATAATATTCAGTTAAAAAAGAAAGATTCAATCAAATAATATTCAATTAAAAAAAAAGATAAAAAGAAGCTTCCAATAAAAAAGAAAAAGACTGTTGGGGGTCACGGAGTAGCTAAAGATCGCGTGCTCTACGAGCCTGAAACGAACGTAATTCCGTTTCCACAGAGAGTCTAAAATGGATTTTATTGGGCCTTGTTGTTAGGTTCGAGCACGGCCATGGCGGTGGGCGGTGCGACCCTGGTGCATTGCGGTGGGCCTGGTGGGGAGGACCGTCCGGCCCACCTCGCCATTCCCTCGGGAGCCCTGGCGCCCTCACTGAACGCTGCTCTCGGCTCCAGCCTGAATTCCAGCCTGAATTCCACGCTAGGTGGCATCGGCGCCGCAGCGAGCGCCGCCACCGCCGCCACAGCCGCCACAGCCGCATGGCCGCCCACATTATGGCAGTACCCAGCGGCGGCCGCGGCCGCTGCAGCTGCAGCTGCAGGTGAGACCGAGCCTGTTTTCATTCTATCTTTTCTGCCTTTTCCGTTCCCCCCCCCCCCCCCCCCCTTGAAACCAATTTTCAAAGCTCAAACGCGAGCCATTTTTCCCCCGTTCTTCGATACGTACAAATTTCGTACACTCGACTGATCTCAAGCACTTTGATTTGGCAATTACGTACAACAGAATTCAACCATTTCAGTGACTTCGTCGTTGAAGGTTGTATGGACCGTTTATTTTAACACATTACCGACCGATAGCCTATTAATCGACTGTTTTACCGACCAACGCTTACCGACCGATAGCCTGTTAATCAACTGTTTTATCGGCCGACGTTTACCGACCGATAGTAGATTAATCAACCGCTACCGGTCGGTAAAGTGTTAAGTTTGTCATCATTTCTTTAATAAGATCTTCAGATTTTCAACAATGTTTTTGAACAATAATCAAGAAATGACTGATTTGCTTTTCAAAGTCCTGAATTTTCACAAAAATTAGAATATTTTTAACTGAAAAATTCATTTATACAAATTCCATGAAATTAAGTTTGTCATCATTTCTTTATTAACACTTTACCGACCGGTACTGGTTGATTAATCGGCTATCGGTCGGTAAACGCTATCAGTCGGTAAGCGTTAGCCGGTAAAACAGTCGATTAATAGGCTATCGGTCGGTAAAGTGTTAAGATCTTCAGATTTTCAACAATGTTTTTGAACAATAATCAAGAAAAGACTCATTTGCTTTTCAAAGTCCTGAATTCTCACAAAGAATAGAACAAATACTTTTAATTAACAAATTCATTTATACAAATTCCATGAAATTAACTTTGTTATCATTTCTTTAATAAGATCTTCAGATTTTCAACAATGTTTTTGAACAATAATCAAGAAATGACTCATTTGCTTTTCAAAGTCCTGAATTTTCACAAAAATTAGAATATTTTTAACTGAAAAATTCATTTATACAAATTCCATGAAATTAAGTTTGTCATCATTTCTTTATTAACACTTTACCGACCGGTACTGGTTGATTAATCGGCTATCGGTCGGTAAACGCTATCAGTCGGTAAGCGTTAGCCGGTAAAACAGTCGATTAATAGGCTATCGGTCGGTAAAGTGTTAAGATCTTCAGATTTTCAATGTTTTTGAACAATAATCGAGAAAAGACTCATTTGCTTTTCAAAGTACTGAATTTTCACAAAGAATAGAACAAATACTTTTAATTAACAAATTCATTTATACAAATTCCATGAAATTAACTTTGTCATCATTTCTTTAATAAGATCTTCAGATTTTCAACAATGTTTTTGAACAATAATCAAGAAATGACTGATTTGCTTTTCAAAGTCCTGAATTTTCACAAAAATTAGAATATTTTTAACTGAAAAATTCATTTATACAAATTCCATGAAATTAAGTTTGCCATCATTTCTTTATTAACACTTTACCGACCGGTAGTGGTTGATTAATCGGCTATCGGTCGGTAAACGCTATCAGTCGGTAAGCGTTAGCCGGTAAAACAGTCGATTAATAGGCTATCGGTCGGTAAAGTGTTAAGATCTTCAGATTTTCAACAATGTTTTTGAACAATAATCAAGAAAAGATTCATTTGCTTTTCAAAGTACTGAATTTTCACAAAGAATAGAACAAATACTTTTAATTAACAAATTCATTTATACAAATTCCATGAAATTAACTTTGTCATCATTTCTTTAATAAGATCTTCAGATTTTCAACAATGTTTTTGAACAATAATCAAGAAATGACTGATTTGCTTTTCAAAGTCCTGAATTTTCACAAAAATTAGAATATTTTTAACTGAAAAATTCATTTATACAAATTCCATGAAATTAAGTTTGTCATCATTTCTTTATTAACACTTTACCGACCGGTAGTGGTTGATTAATCGGCTATCGGTCGGTAAACGCTATCAGTCGGTAAGCGTTAGCCGGTAAAACAGTCGATTAATAGGCTATCGGTCGGTAAAGTGTTAATATAATTATAATAAAGTTTTTGAACAATAATCAAGAAAAGACTCATTTGCTTTTCAAAGTCCTGAATTATCAACTTCCAAATAAAGTGTCTATGTATTAAAATTAAATTAAAATTGTGTATCTATCAAAAAAAAAAAAAATGTAATAACTAATTAAAACGTGTTTCAGACTAAAATCGATCATTTCGAAATATATGTTTATGAAATTCTCTGGGCCAAAAAACAACACTATAATTGATGTTGTTAATAACTAATTAAACCATTTCAGACTAAATCTATCATTTTTATAAAATTTCTTTCTGAAATATTTGTTATAAAATTACTTTTTGAAATATTTGTTACAAAATTACTTTTTGAAATATTTGTTACAAAATTACTTTTTGAAATATTTGTTATGAAATTACTTTTTGAAATATTTTTTATAAAAATTGTCTGAATCAAACGACACCATAACTGATAACTAATAACTATAGCTAATAACTATAGCTAATAACTTAAATTAATACTCAATATTAAAGAATTGTTTTGATGATAAATTGCTAGAAAATTGAACCTGATTAATACTAATAATATGAAAATACTTTCATAAAATTGAAATCGCCAAGGTTAGTATAAAGTATTATAAACAACATAAATGTTTGCCTTCCAACGGATCACAAAAACAAATCGAGTATCACGTTTAAATATTACACGTCTTGTGCGAAATCATGACCATTAAGCCATTCTGGCCGTATTCTAACGCGGCATACCCTCTCTGGTATCTTCTCACATTGACTTTTGCATCCGGTTACTAGATGTCAGCCTTAACAGCTCCATTTGGGGATAAATACCATCGTGCGGTGTAAATAGAGACTTTCGTCGAATGTGACAAGCCCCAGTGTTTGACAAGCGTAGCTCGGGTATCTCGTTTATCTAAAGAATTACTATAGAAATGACGAGAGAATATCGATCGCGTTGTGTTGTCGAAAACGAGAGAAAGTAGCAAGGAGAAACACGAGAAGCGGTACGTGTGTCATTTATTTGCCAGAAGTTGATACTGTGGGAGAAAATCTTCGATATAATTAATTTGCACATCAGTATTAATTGCAATTAATGTTTGTTTCGTTTGTTTTTGCTAATATTAGGGTGTTCCGTTTGGGGTCTTTGCGTACTCGTCGATATTCGATTTTTATCAGAGAATTTTTAATAATTGAGTGAAATTTTTAGACGAAATTGAAAAATTTCGAATCCTACTAAAAAAATTATATTTAGTTACAGGGGTGGTTTGCAATCATTTTTTGTCATTATACATACCCCAGAAATCATACGCGTTTTCGAGGAAAAAATTCGAGAATGTATGAAATTTTTAGATGAAATTGAAAAATTTCGAATCCTGCTAAAAAAATTATATTTAGTTACAGGGGTCGATTGCAATCATTTTTTGTCATTATACATACCCCAGAAATCATACGCGTTTTCGAGAAAAAATTTCTAACATAAAATCTATAATGGAGGCATGAAATGGTGCCCTGAAATATCATGCGAATCTTTAAAATGTCATAACTCCTGAACGGATTGGACGATTTTAATGTTTAAAAAGGCAAACGACGCGTATTTTAGTGGAGAATATGTAGAAATTCTAACAATATTGAAAAAGTTGTTTCTTGACACCGTAAAATGAAAAAAACCCCCCTAAAAATGGTCCAATATTCAAACGGCCATAACTCCTACAATAGTAAAGGTATCTCATTTAAATTTTTAGAGGAAGTAGAGCTAACGGTAGCTACAGAAAAGTATTAGACGAAATTTCTGTGTACAGCGTCAAAACGGAATTTATGAAAATCAAAAACTTTAAGCAAAATCGACAGTAGGTGCTTAAATTTCTAGCGAAAAAATTAATTCGAATCGTTTTGGGAAAAATTATTTTCAAACGGGGGCTCGATTATAGTCAGTTTTGTCGATTATGCATCATTCACGAAATCGTACGCATTTTGAGAAAAAAATTCGAGAATGTATGAAATTTTTAGACGAAATTAAAAAATTTCGAATCCTACTAAAAAAATTATATTTAGTTACAGGGGTGGATTGCAATCATTTTTTGTCATTATACATACCCCAGAAATCCTACCCACTTTCGAGAAAAAAATTGTAGTAGGTTCTGAAATTTTTAGACGAAATTGAAAAATTTCGAATCCTACTAAAAAAATTATATTTAGTTACAGGGGTCGATTGCAATCATTTTTTGTCATTATACATACCCCAGAAATCATACGCGTTTTCGAGAAAAAAATTTCTTACAGAAAATCTATAATGGAGGCATGAAATGGTGCCCTGAAATATCATGCGAATCTTTAAAATGTCATAACTCCTGAACGGATTGGACGATTTTAATGTTTAAAAAGGCAAACGACGCGTATTTTAGTGGAGAATATGTAGAAATTCTAACAATATTGAAAAAGTTGTTTCTTGACACCGTAAAATGAAAAAAAATACCCCTAAAAATGGTCCAATTTTCAAACGGCCATAACTCCTACAATAGTAAAGGTATCTCATTGAAATTTTTAGAGGAAGTAGAGCTAACGGGTAGCTACAGAAAAGTATTAGACGAAATTTCTGTACAGCGTCAAACGAATTTATTAAAAATCAAAAACTTTAAGCAAAATCGACAGTAGGTGCTTAAATTTCTCAGCGAAAAAAATTATTTCGAATCGTTTTGGAAAAATTATTTTCCGTTGCAGGGCTCGATTATAGTCATTTTTTGTCATTATGCGTATTCACGAAATCGTACGCATTTTTGAGAAAAAAATTCGAGAATGTATGAAATTTTTAGACGAAATTAAAAAATTTCAAATCCTACTAAAAAAATTATATTTAGTTACAGGGGTGGATTGCAATCATTTTTTGTCATTATACATACCCCAGAAATCCTACCCACTTTCGAGAAAAAAATTCGAGAATGGGTGAAATTTTTCGACTGAAAAAAAAACTTGAAATCTTTCTGAAAAAATTATTTTCGATTACGAAGGTTCATTACAATCATTTTTTTCAAAAAAGAAAGTCGTTCAGAATCATTCAAAAGATTGCCAATAATTCTAAAACATATTAAATATATTAACACATTACCGACCGATAGCCTATTAATCGACTGTTTTACCGACCAACGCTTACCGACCGATAGGGTATTAATCAACTGTTTTACCGACCAACGCTTACCGACCGATAGCCGATTAATCAACCGCTATCGGTCGGTAAAGTGTTAAGATTTATGACGAGTCCTCTGCGAACATATATGTACCTTCAAGAAAGGCCACCATTTTGCGAAACTGATGCGAGGCTACGTAAGCAGATTGCTCGAACATAAAGAAAGGTTATAACTCGAAAACAAAGCAGAAGCAGAACTGTCTTCGAAGCAACAATGAAGTCGAATCGTACCAAATTCACAACAAAGACTTTACAAACAATTTCAAAGAAGATCAAATCCACCTAACCAATTTGAAACATTCAATTTTTGAACGATAGAAATTTCTGAAGAAATATGAACAATTAACCAAACAAACGACACTTGTTGCACATAGCGGGCTTTTAAAAAACCGATGAACAATCATGGATTCAGTTGTAACTTGTGATCGAAGAATCAAAATTCTTTTTGGAACAATCACTGCATAAATTCTACATAAATTCTCGATTCGTATATGCAACGAATCATTTCAGAATGCATACAACGTGTTACATTATAGACTATTTAAAAATTAACATACTCTAATAGCACTACATTCAAACGAACTCCATTCCTTCTAAAACATTTTACACGAACAATGTTCTCCATCATCGGCAACAAAGTTTTTCATCCGTTAGAGTGCATATTACAAATGTTTTTTACCCGAGAAATTATGCAAAGTAAAAACACAGATATTTTCATATCGACTAAGTAAATTATTACATGTTTTTTTACTTCCGCTCGATTGAAATATTCTATAAAATTAACACGTATAATTATGCTTGCAAAATGCACTTATTAGTATTTATATTAGTTATTAATTAGGATGGCACTGAAATACTTATAAAATAATCGACAATAGGCCCATCATTTGTTAACACATTACCGACCGATAGCCTATTAATCGACTGTTTTACCGACCAACGCTTACCGACCGATAGGGTATTAATCGACTGTTTTACCGACCAACGCTTACCGACCGATAGCGTATTAATCAACTTCTTTACCGACCAACGCTTACCGACCGATTAATACTTAACTTAACTCAATTTTATTTATCTAAAGTATATAAAAACGCAAAGACTCGACGGAACAGCTTAATATCGTACGCTGTTAATTTCCAGAGGTTCATTTTTCGTGAAATTTATCGCGAAACAAGATTTAGCGTCAGACTATAACGAAACTTAGCCCTGGATAATTACCAAAGTTAAATTCCCGCGTTCACCGTGCTCGCAATTTATCGGTTTCGTTCAATTCCGTGAATTAGCAAGCATTACACAAACGTTGCTCTCTTTTTTCTTTTATTTTTTTGCGTGAAATCTCCAGCGAATCGCGCGGTCGGATAAATCATTCCAGTAATCGGATATTTATTTGCAAGCCCCCGTGACCGCCATTTAGTTAATCCGTGGGAATCTTTTTTACCAACGTTGGGCTCGTTGTTTCGACGGTGAAAAATATTTTCCGGGAAAAAGTCGCCGCCATTTCTATTATTTACTCGACCAATACGGAATTCTCCGAATAACAAGCATGACTTTGTAAAATTTTCGTGATTTCGTGAATCATTACCGGTGGGATTTATTTTAGTGACTAATTCGCTGGTAAATAACCCTAGATAACCCTAAACAGCCCTAATTGTGGTCTAATTAACACGTTGGTCGTTGTTATTAGAGATGGTGTCTCGTACTTCTTGTTTTCGTCTTTATTCGTCCATAAAGGATTTGATATTTTTGATCGATTTTTATTAATCGATCCGAGAAACTATTAAATGGTTTCGAAGAGTGCAATTTGAGGGACTGAATTGATCTTCGATCTTCTCTGAACTCTTGTTGTTTCTCGCCCGGGGAATTACTGACTTCTTCTTTACAAGTTTTCAGTGATCGAATAGTGTGAACACACTATCTTGCGACGTACGTAATTCGTCGACCAAATGAAAGTCAGAATGTATAGTTACTGCCGATATTAATACTTGGGTGTCTCTTGTAAGGTCTAAATCGTCTGAAAAGTGTCGAAAATATGGACGTCGAGGAACGAATGGAAATAAAACACGTGTTAAAGTTGCATTCGCAAAACTCAGAACTCTGGGTAGCTCGTAATGTGATCGATTGGAAACTTAATAAAGAAAAGATCCTTGTAAAGTTCTCCAATCGTTTTGGAAAAATTATTTTCCGTTGCGGGGGTCAATCGCAATCATTTTTGGTGAATAGACATACCCCCGAAATCTTGCGCATTTTCGAAAAAAAAATTCTTTACCGAAAATGCTTCCCTGAAATTTCATGCGAATCTTTAAAACATCATAACTCCTGAACGGATCGGTGGATTTTAATGTTTAAAAAGGCAAACGACGCGTATTTTAATGGAGAATAATTAGAAATTTTAAGAATATCCGAAAAGTTGTCCCTCGAGCCGCGTAAAGTTCGAAAACCCCATAAAAATGGGTCCAATTTTCAAACAGCCATAACTCTTGCAATAGTGAATATATTTCAATGAAACTTTTTTCCGAAGTAGAGCTCATGAGTGCCTACGAAAAAGTATTAGACATCTTTTCTATTGGACGTCAAACAAAATTAATAAAAATCAAAAACTAGGAACATCGACAGGGGTAGGTGCCCAAATTTTTCGACGATATTAAAAAATTTCAAATCATTCTGAAAAAATTATTATCGGTTGCAAGGGTCAATTGCAATCATTTTTGGTGAAGAGACATATCTCCGAAATCTTTCGCATTTTCGAGAAAAAAATTCGAGAAGGTATGAAATTTTTCGACAAAATTCAAATACTTCAAATCCTTCTGGAAAAATTATTTTCGGTTGCAAGGGTCAATTACAATAATTTTTGGTGAATAGACATAACCTCGAAATCCTAACCATTTTCGAGAAAAAAATTCGAGAAGGTATGAAATTTTTCGACAAAATTCAAATACTTCAAATCCTTCTGGAAAAATTATTTTCGGTTGCAAGGGTCAATTACAATAATTTTTGGTGAATAGACATACCCTCAATATCCTAACCATTTTCGAGAAAAAAATTCGAGAAGATATGAAATTTTTCGACGGAAAAATAGAATTTCAAATCGTTTTGGAAAAATTATTTTCCGTTGCGGGGGTCAATTACAATCATTTTTGGTGAATAGACATACCCCCGAAATCTTGCGCATTTTCGAAAAAAAAATTCTTTACCGAAAATGCTTCCCTGAAATTTCATGCGAATCTTTAAAACATCATAACTCCTGAACGGATCGGTGGATTTTAATGTTTAAAAAGGCAAACGACGCGTATTTTAATGGAGAATATGTAGAAATTCCAAAAATATTCGAAAAGTTGATGCTTAACCCCGCAAAATGAGAAAACCCCCATAAAACATGGTCCAATTTTCAAACTGCCATAACTCTTACAATAGTCGACGGATTTCATTGAAACTTTGAAGTAGAGCTCATGAGTATCTGCAAAAAGTATTAAACAACTTTTCTGTACAGCGCCAAGCAAATTTATTAAAAATGAAAAACAAATTTTTAAGAAAAATCGATAGGGTAGGTACCAACATTTTTGAAATCGTTCTGGAAAAATTATTTTTAGTTGCAGGGGTCAATTACGATCATTTTTGGTGATTAGACATGCCCTCAAATTCCTAACCATTTTCGAGAAAAAAATTCGAGAAGGGTTGAAATTTTTCGACGGGAAAAAAAGAATTTCAAATCGTTTTGGAAAAATTATTTTCCGTTGCAAGGGTCAATTACAATAATTTTTGGTGAATAGACATACCCCCGAAATCTTGCGCATTTTCGAAAAAAAAATTCTTTACCGAAAATGCTTCCCTGAAATTTCATGCGAATCTTTAAAACATCATAACTCCTGAACGGATCGGTGGATTTTAATGTTTAAAAAGGCAAACGACGCGTATTTTAATGGAGAATATGTAGAAATTCCAAAATATTCGAAAAAGTTGATGCTTCACCCCGCAAATGAGAAAACCCCATAAAACATGGTCCAATTTTCAAACTGCCATAACTCCTACAATAGTCGACGGATTTCATTGAAATTTGAAGGGGAACTAGAGCTCATGGATATCTGCAAAAAAGTATTAAACAACTTTTCTGTACAGCGCCAACCAAATTTATTAAAAATGAAAAACAAATTTTTAAGAAAAATCGATAGGGGGTAGGTACCAACATTTTTGAAATCGTTCTAAAAAAATTATTTTTGATTGCAGGGGTTAATTACAATCATTTTTGGTCATTAGACATATCGTTGAAATTCTACCCACTTTCGGGGAAAAAATTCAAGAAGGTGTGAAATTTTTCGACGGGAAAAAAAGAATTTCAAATCGTTTTGGAAAAATTATTTTCCGTTGCGGGGGTCAATTGCAATCATTTTTGGTGAACAGACATACCCCCGAAATCTTGCTCATTTTCGAGAAAAAAATTCAAGAAGGTGTGAAATTTTTCCACTGGAAAAAAAGGCTAACGGTCCGCGCGATTCCTCGCCAGTAGCAGTACTGCGATGTCACCGCCAGGTGGCGAAGCTTCTCGAGCGCTTTCTCGCGAGAGAATTGCATCATCGCGTATATAACTGTCAGGCCTAGTTCAAGATATTCAAAGCATATTTTTTGCAATACAAAAGTGTATTCATTTTGAATTACTCAATATTTAAACGTGTTTTATTTCCAAACACGTCTCGAAATGTACTCGCATCTCGTCCAAAGCACAAGATGGTGGAAAATTGCATATCGTTGTTGCATCGTTGAATCTTGGGAAAGAAAATGGGCCTGATCCGGAGATCAGAGACGCTGAAATCATTGAACATTGTTCCTCTACCATTATTTTCTGTGCAACGTTTCCGAGGCGTTGATTTCGGGATGAAATTCATCCCCATTTTTCAAGGATGACCGAGAGCTCCCTCAGTGACCGAGTGGACATTTAGCCGAACAACCAGGATCTATATTCGCGTTTCGCCGTTATTCCGAAATCATTCGCGTATTCTCTGCCCTCCGAATTGGCCGATTTTTCGGCTATCTGTCGATTCTTTGATCACGATCGGAGGCGACGGTGGCACGGAAACGCTCTTCTCCTTTCCGTGCCGTTTCAGTCTTGGTTAAAAATGGTTTTTAATTTGCAGCGATGGGCAGTTCCCGGAAGTCAACCGGGGAACTTCTTCGCCGGAATCGAAAGTTGTGAAAAAAATATATGGGTTCGATGAAAATGGAAAATGCTCTTTGTCGTTACGATAGTTGATACACCGAACTTTTCATAGTTGCTTTCTGTCGGGAGAAACCACCACGCATGACTAAAACGCTTCTATTTTCGATTTGAGACTTTCATTGAATTACTTGCGAAAGAGATTTGTATCGACAGTAACACGGCTAAGCGGTTCGAACATATTTAAAAATGCATGATTATGAGGATAAGTTTTACGTGATAAAAGATTTTTCATTTTTTCGATTCAAATGAAATTAACGTTTACACGAAATAAAATCAAGATAAATGTAAGTTAAAATTAACATTCGGTAAATAAAACGAATTTTGCAACGAGGATTTTATTTTAGTATTATCGTAGCATGATCTGACTAGAGTAATTATTTTTTTTAAGCATTTTTGTTCTTCGTGGTCTTATGGTTCTTTGATGTTGCAGCAATGCCGATGGAACCTGTCGGTTTTCCACAAATGGGCGTTGGGCTTCAAGGTGGCCTGCAATTGGTCAGAGATCCAACGACGGGTCATCTTCTTCTCATTCATGCTGCAGGTATTTATCAACAATTTTGCATAAATAACAGATAAATAAACAACAAAATTTCGGGAATTTAAATCAATAAATAATAGTGAAATTTCATTTATTTGACCTTGAATTAAAATTTATTTAACCATTAACACTTTACCGACCGATAGCCTGTTAATCGACTGTTTTACCGACCAACGCTTACCGACCGATAGCCTGTTAATCAACTTCTTTACCGACTAACGCTTACCGACCGTTTCATCGTATCTTAAAAGAGTTGGAATGACAATTTTTCACGAACAGAACAAATGCAGCAGGCTGTAGTGTGGCCAAATTACTCGAATCACAATAACGGAAACGTTGCACCGCCGCCTCTTCTACTTCCGCCGCCGCCACCCTCTCTTCAGCTTCTGGGCGACATCGGTGGAGCAAGGTTGGTCCTCACGGAAAGTAAAAGGAAGCAACAGAGCACTCTGCCTATTGTCAAGATAGAAGCTGACTGTGGCAACAGCCCCACCACCATAATCAGTTAGTTTTATCATCTTTCTACCTTTCTGTTTTATGGGAGAGACTATGTAACCCTAAGGGGAAACAATAAATCCATACTACTACTACTACTACCTTTCTGTTTTATGAAGAAATTCAAATTAAGCTAACTTAGATTAAATTAAAATTGACCTAACCCAGACCTAACCCACTACCATAATCAGTGAGTTTTACCATTTTTCTACCTTTCTGTTTTATGAAGAAATTAAAATTAACCTAACTAACTTAAATTAAAATTTACCTAACCCAGACCTAAGCAGACCTAACCCAGACATAACCCATCACCATAATCAGTTAGTTCTACTATCTTTCTACAATTCTGTTTTATGAAGAAATTAAAATTAACCTAACTTAAATTAAAATTGACCTAACTCAGACCTAACCCACCACCATAATCTGTGAGTTTTACCATTTTTCTACCTTTCTGTTTTATGAAGAAATTAAAATTAACCTAACTAACTTAAATTAAAATTTACCTAACCCAGACCTAACCTAGATCTAACCCAGACTTAACCCAGATCTAACCCAGATCTAACCCAGACCTAATCCAGACCAATTCATCGCTGATAACGGGGGTTAGGTCTGGGTTAGGTTTGGGTTAGGTTTGGGTTAGGTTTGGGTTAGGTCTGGGTTAAGTCTGGGTTAGGTCTGGAATAAGTCTGAATTAAGTCTGGGTTAGGTCTGGATTAGGTCTGGGTTAGGTCTGGGTTAGGTCTGGATTAGGTCTAGATTAGGTCTGGGTTAGGTCTGGATTAGATCTAGATTAGGTCTGGGTTAGGTCTGGGTTAGGTCTGGATTAGGTCTGGGTTAGGTCTGGGTTAGGTCTGGGTTAGGTCTGGATTAGGTCTGGGTTAGGTCTGGGTTAGGTCTGGGTTAGGTCTGGGTTAGGTCTGGAATAAGTCTGAATTAAGTCTGGGTTAGGTCTGGATTAGGTCTGGGTTAGGTCTGGGTTAGGTCTGGATTAGGTCTAGATTAGGTCTGGGTTAGGTCTGGATTAGATCTAGATTAGGTCTGGGTTAGGTCTGGGTTAGGTCTGGGTTAGGTCTGGATTAGATCTAGATTAGGTCTGGGTTAGGTCTGGGTTAGGTCTGGCTTAGGTCTGGGTTAGGTCTGGAATAAGTCTGAATTAAGTCTGGGTTAGGTCTGGGTTAGGTCTTTAATTTACTCTTAAAAAGACAAGTTTGCTAATTAGAAAATCTAATTTTTCTTCCAGACCTAACCCAGAACTAACCCAGACTTAATTCTGACTTATTCCAGACCTAACCCAGACCTAACCCAGACTTAATTCTGACTTATTCCAGACCTAACCCAGACCTAACCCAGACCTAACCCAGACCTAACCCAGACCTAACCCAGACTTATTCCAGACCTAACCCAGACCTAACCCAGACTTATTCCAGACCTAACCCAGACCTAACCCAGACCTAACCCAGACTTATTCCAGACCTAACCCAGACCTAACCCAGACCTAACCCAGACTTATTCCAGACCTAACCCAGACCTAACCCAGACCTAACCCAGACTTATTCCAGACCTAACCCAGACCTAACCCAGACCTAACCCAGACCTAACCCAGACCTAACCCAGACCTAACCCAGACTTAATTCAGACCTAATCCAGACCTAACCCAAACACTTTTGTGATTGGTTGCCCTTGAAATTGTGATCGTCGTCATAAAACAAGAAAATATGACATTTCTATTACATTAACACTTTGACAGTCTAAAATCCTAAAATCGTCAACGAGACCAAAACTTTGATTTCAGACAATTGTAAATTACACAACTTGAAAGTTGTCCTACCAGTTACTTTGGTAATCTCGTTAAAATTTACGAAGCCTATTAAAATTGATTTTCATTAACATTTTAACTTCAAAATTAATTGTTTCACTTCCCCTGTTAAAACTTCTGTGACCCACGTATGGGTCACGTAGCAGTCAAAGTGTTAAACAAAGTGTATCGCTGTCGTATAATTTTAGTATCTCCTTGAATTCGTCGTTTTACATATTGCGAGGATTTAGTAACTAAATTTAGAATTTTTTGTTTTATATTAGTCGAATATTTCCGAATTTCTGGTTCGTTTACACCCTAATTCTCTACCTTTTGGGTTCTGTTTTAGACACTCTCTGGAACTGCGATAATAGATGAAAAAATCTATGCAAAATCTAAAATTGATCAGACAAGGAAATGTCGTGAAGGTCTGGGTTAGGTCTGAGTTTAGATTTGGGTTAGGTCTGGATTAGGTCTGGATTAAGTTCTGTGACCCACATATGGGTCACGTGGCAGTCAAGGTGTTAATAGTATTAGGTGACGAGTTTCGTCTTAGAAATTTAAAGACTTACAGTCTGTCAAACGTACAGAGACAAAAAGATCACCTTACGATTTTCTAGATTTTATTAGAACGAGTGTCCAATATGTACAGTTAAAAAATCAGCCAAATTCCAAGCTCGAAGTACTGTAAATATACTGAAGATTATATGTAATCTCCGTTTTAAAGAATCTCGACGATAATTGTTCCCTAAATAACGATGAAATCCGAAATTTTATAGCTTCGACCGAATCAACGAAGGCGTTGCAGACCGTGACCTCGATGACAGGAGCCATAGTACCAGACACACCCTTGGTAACCACGCTGCACTATTATCCACATGCGCCAGCATTGGTCCAAATCAGTCAGGCCGAACCAATGCACTGCAGATCACAGGTAAGTCGACTTTCTTCCATTTTGTCACTCCCATTTGCTTAGACACCTTTCTGGTTGTCGCTTCCATTGTTCAACGCATTCAAAAATGGACGAAATCTCTATAAAAATATTAAACAACCAACTAATGAAGATAATCAACAGTCTATTCGTTACTATACAAAAAGTTCAAAGTAATAATTTGTAATTTTTATTAATTTGCCAGTGAACTTTAACTAATATCTTCTTCATTCTTCTTTCATTCTTTAAATTTCTAGAAATGTCATGATTATTTTTGACTTTATTTCAGTTTAAAGTAATAATTATAAGTATTTCTTATATTCTTGCCTATTAACTGAATTCTCTAGTTTCTTGAGAATTAAAATTCCCCCATAAATGCATAAACATCCCTAGTCTAAGATATCACAAACTAAAAAATTGCTAAACACAACAACAATGTAAATAAAAAACAGATATCGAATATCTCTGTTCCTCTGCTTCTTCAAATAACCCTATTTTTTACGCTTAAAAGCAGGGGGAGCCACTGTCGATAAAATTGAGGTTAACCTCTTAACGTTCATGCCCGAGTCTAACTTTGAAAACTAATATTTGTTTAAATGATAATATTATACGTTAGATACAACATTGTAATTAACAAGAACCGTATTTTTAGAGAGAAATCCAACAAAGAAAACTGATCATTGTTAACCTAAAAAATATGAGCGTTAAGGGGTTAGAATTACTGCCTAACACAGTATTTGACTCGAATGTCCTGCTCGTAGCAGCGAAATTCGTTTCTGTCGAAGGCCACGTCACCCGTCTCGTGTCTCACGCCGCCACCGGAGGTGACCACGATCCACGCGATCGAGCCACCGGAAGTGACGCCGATCGTGGGCGTCCAGGACGCCTCGAACCAGACGGACGCGCCGGAACCGGAGGACCAAGAGCCATTGGTGGACACGTGCGTGAAACAGGAGCAGAATCTCAGCCCCTGTCAGCTTCAGAACCCTGGAAACCTGACCACCACCACTACCAACATGACGAACATGACCAACTACGAGATCGTGGCTGCAGCGCCGGAGAAGGTGTGCAACGTTGTTCGAATAACGACCACAACGACTACTGTGAACCCTGCAGTGTGCAGCTTCGTTGGTAAAGTGGATAAAGCTGAGAACACGATCATCAACATGGCGGACTGTCCGAAGTACTCGATCACGAAGGAGTGCAGGAGCGTCACTGCGATCGACAGGACCATCGAGCACGTGGTTGCTAGACCTGTGGACAGGGAACAAGAGGACAAGGGGCACGTGGACGAGGCGAACAACGAGGAGGAAGGGCTGACTTGCAGGGACGTGAGGACCGGGCCAAGGATCATCGAGATCACCGAGGAGAATTGCGACAGCTTTCACGAGAACCTCGAGTTCTTTGGGAGGAGGAGGGATCACTCGTTGGATCGTCATCGGGACAGGAAGAGAAGCTATGCAGCGGAGTCTGTCGCGAGGGAAATGGAGAATTACGATGAAACTGTTGCTGACAAGTGTGAGGTGAGGAATGATATTTCTTCTTTTTGAGAAAACGCTAATTTCTGGGAAGATTTAGACAATTCTACGAAAAAATATAAGCTTGGAGGTTAAGACTACTTGCAATAATGGACCTCTCTGCAACTCTGTGTTTCCATATTTCTTCAATGAAGTTTATTGCACATAACTTCTTTAAGAACCATTTTGATAACAACTTTTGCAACTAAGAATTGCCCTCTATTCTGTACTTTGTAACTGAAGTTCGAGTGTAAGGTTGCAAAAGCGTCCTTATGGAAATTCATTCGATTAATTTAACATAACCTCCAACGTAATATTTGTTTGCATATGCATTCACTGATGTAGCTTGAGTGATAGTTTACTATAGTGATGATTCTTACGATACACCCCAGACCTAACCCAGACTTAATTCAGACTTATTCCAGACCTAACCCAGACCTAACCCAAAAATAACCCAGACCAATTCATCGCTGATAACGGGGGTTAGGTCTGGGTTAGATTTGGATTAAGTCTGGGTCAGGTCTGGATTAGGTCTGGGTTAGGTTTGGGTTAGGTCTGGGTTAGGTCTGGATTAAGTCTGGGTTAGGTCTGGGTTAGGTCTGGATTAAGTCTGGGTTAGGTCTGGGTTAGGTCTGGATTAAGTCTGGGTTAGGTCTGGGTTAGGTCTGGATTAAGTCTGGATTAAGTCTGGGTTAGGTCTGGATTAGGTCTGGGTTAGGTCTGGGTTAGGTCTGGGTTAGGTCTGGGTTAGGTCTGGGTTAGGTCTGGATTAAGTCTGGGTTAGGTCTGGGTTAGGTCTGGGTTAGGTCTGGGTTAGGTCTGGGTTAGGTCTGGGTTAGGTCTGGATTAAGTCTGGGTTAGGTCTGGGTTAGGTCTGGAATAAGTCTGAATTAAGTCTGGGTTAGGTCTGGAATAAGTCTGAATTAAGTCTGGGTTAGGTCTGGGTTAGGTCCTAATTTACTCTTAAAAAGACGAGTTTGCTAATTAGAAAATCTAATTTTTCTTCCAGACCTAACCCAGACCTAACCCAGACTTAATTCAGACTTATTCCAGACCTAACCCAGACCTAACCCAGACCTAACCCAGACCTAACCCAGACCTAACCCAGACTTTATCCAGACCTAACCCAGACCTAACCCAGACCTAACCCAGACCTAACCCAGACCTAACCCAGACTTATTCTAGACCTAACCCAGACCTAACCCAGATTTATTCCAGACCTAACCCAGACCTAACCCAGATCTAACTCAGATCTAATCCAGACCTAACCCAGACCTAACTCAGATCTAATCCAGACCTAACCCAGACCTAACCCAGACCTAATCCAGACCTAACCCAGACCTAACCCAGACTTATTCCAGACCTAACCCAGACCTAACCCAGATTTATTCCGGACCTAACCCAGACCTAACCCAGATCTAACTCAGATCTAATGCAGACCTAACCCAGACCTAACTCAGACTTAATCCAGACCTAACCCAGACCTAACCCAGACCTAACCCAGACCTAACCCAGACCTAACCCAGACCTAATCCAGACTTAATCTAGACCTAACCCAGACCTAACCCAGACCTAACCCAGACCTAACTAACTAATGTTCATCGTTTTCCAGGCTGAGTTGCCCAAAGTCGAGGACCTGAAAGCTGCAGAGCTACACAGTCATGGGAATCCCGCGCTGCCTGAAATCACCAACGACGAGGCGCAAAAACAGCCAGAGGAGCCAGTCGAGTCGAAGGTAGCGGTTGCTGTCAGTTGTGAGAGCTATGGAAAGAGTCGTGAGGATCATTCGCTGGCGTATCAGTCGTCAGGTCGTCCACAAATAACCGTAAAGTCGTTCGACATGCCGAACATCGACTGCGAGGACCAAGAGGTCGAGAAAATAGTGATCAAGCAAGAGGCTAGCGAGACTACGTACGAGGATTGCGCGTACAAGTGCGAGGCGACGTCCACCACCGAGAAACCGAAGTGTCAGGACTGGGTGAAGAGGCATTCGGTCGAGAAGAGTCATCCTGGGATCGAGAACGTGGTAGAGAAACTGAAGAAGAACGCTGCTGCAGCTTTGCAAGAAGCAGCGCCTCAAAAAATCGAGGATCTGAAGGACAGAACCGCGGAGAGTCTGCGTTCGAGAAGACACTCCGAGACTACACCAAGAAAATTGGAGAATGGCTTGAAGAAACATATACTAAGGTCCTGTGAGAACGCTCAGTTCATGGATCAACATGAGATTCCAAGGGAGCCAGAGGTTTCCTCGACGGAGGCGCAGAACTCGAGTCTTCCTAGACACCTGACATCCACGGAGCATACATTGCCCAGAGAGTACTTCCTAAACGACAACAACAACGACACCAGGAGCAACAACAACAACATCAAGGCAGTCGATGGTAAAGAGCTGGTCGTGAAGAAGGAGAAGATCTCGTCGCCTGTCTGTTTCAACAGCGACGCGGTCACCCCGAAGAAACACCGACGAATGGACGCCCCGGAAGAGTCGTACGCCTTGTCATCTGACAATCAAACTTCCAAATCGAGGGTCAGCCCCAAGCAGAAGCCTACGGTCGATATAAGCGGGCTGGAGCTGCTCTCGAACAGCATCGAGCAGTTGGAACAGCTGAAACCAGATGCTCAGAGCGCTACCACCGCGGCTGACCTTGAGAAATCGCCTGTCAGGACCAAGTTGATCTCTCCGCCAGGTGAGAGCAACAACAACAACGTGGATAGTCCGTTGGGGTTGTTGTGTGCTCTCGCGGAGCAGAGGTTCATGGAAGAGGTGGTCGACAAGGTGCCCAGGAAGCTGAATCTCGAGAGCTCTGAGGAGATCTCTCACGCTGGCAGGTTGTTGCTGAACTTGGGGAGGGTAAATCACTTGGAGAAGGAGGGGAAGATGAAGATGCCGGACAAGAGGAAGTATGTTGGACCAGACGATGAGGATTATAAGAGTTCGAAGAGATTGAAAGTCAACGATGAGTCTGAGGATGAGGAGTCCAAATGCGAGGCAAGGTTGCAGAGGAACATGGTATTTAGGGTCAAAGAGTCGACGAGGAGGAGCATAGACTTCTCAGAGAGAAACGGCGTCAACGAAGATGAAGACGAAGAAGAAGAAGAAGAAGTGATGTTGAAAGACAATCCTGCTGGTAAAAGTAGGATGTACGAGGATTCAGATTATGAAAGGATCGAAGATTTTGAGCACTATGATCACCACTATGACGAGTATCGAATGAACGGTGCTTACTGCGAGAAAGACTCTGTCGAGTACAATCTTTCTGATTCTGATTTGAAGACGTACAGTCAGCTAGCTTACTCGAAGTCGATGCTGATGGAGGAGAACAACAGGGACATGAAGAGAAGGTTTTCAGCAGGTGAACAACGCGATTGCCACGATTACAGGAACTTGCAGGCGAAATTAGACGCGAAGAAGTTCATCGCTAGGAAGGGACACATGGATAACGATGGTGATTGGCCTAACATGGACGCCATGGAGCTGGACATGAGGGTCAGACTGGCTGATATTCAGAGGCAGTACAGAGAGAAGCAGAAAGAGTTGTCCAAATTGACTCCTAAGAAGGATGAGAAGAAGAGTCCAGGCAGACCTCGAAAGAAGAGCCATTCTTACAGGTGAATTTTTCTATTTTAATTTTGGTTTTCATTTGAGAGTCACTTGAGAGCTTTCTTTGAACAGTTTTGAAATTGCAACACTTGAGTGCAGTATACAGGCTTGCCATTTAACACTTTACCGACCGATTAATCGACTGTTTTACCGGCCAACGCTTACCGACCGATAGCCTATTAATCAACTGTTTTATCGGTCGGTAAGCGTTGGTCGGTAAAAAAGTTGATTAATACGCTATCGGTCGGTAAGCGTTGGTCGGTAAAACAGTCGATTAACAGACCTAACCCAGACATAACCCAGACATAACCCAGGCATAACCCAGACCTAACCCAGATCTAACTCAGACATAGGTTTGTTAGGTTGGGTTAGGTCTGGGTTAGGTCTGAGTTAGATCTGGGTTAGGTCTGGGTTAGGTTTGGATCAAATCTGGGTTAGGTCTGGGTTAGGCCTGGGTTAGGTCTGGATTAAGTCTGGGTTAGGTCTGGATTAGATCTGAATTAGATCTGGTTTAGGTCTGGGTTAGGTCTGGATTAGGTCTAGGTTAGGACTGAATTAAGTCTGGGTTAGGTCTGGGTTACGTCTGGGTTAGGTCTGAATTAAGTCTTGGTTAAGTCTGGGTTAGGTCTGGGTTATGTCTGAATTAAACTGGGTTAGGTCTGGGTTAGGTCTGGGTTAGGTCTAGGTTAGGACTGAATTAAGTCTGGGTTAGGTCTGGGTTAGGTCTAGGTTAGGACTGAATTAAGTCTGGGTTAGGTCTGGGTTAGGTCTGGGTTAGGTCTGGGTTAGGTCTGAATTAAGTCTTGGTTAGGTCTGGGTTAGGTCTGGGTTAGGTCTGAATTAAACTGGGTTAGGTCTGGGTTAGGTCTGGGTTAGGTCTGAATGAAGTCTGGGTTAGGTCTGGGTTAGGACTGAATTAAGTCTGGGTTAGGTCTGGGTTAGGTCTGGGTTATTTTATTCTTTTATATATATATATGTAAAAGAATAAAATACATGCTTTCTCGGTAGAAATCTTCTGGATAACCCTAACCCAGACCTAACCCAGACTTAATTCAGACCTAACCCAGACCTAACCCAGACTTAATTCAGACTTATTCCAGACATAACCAAGACATATCCCAGACTTATTCCAGACCTAACCCAGACCTAACCCAGACCTAACCCAGACTTAATTCAGACCTAACCCAGACCTAACCCAGACTTATTCCAGACCTAACCCAGACCTAACCCAGACTTATTCCAGACCTAACCCAGACCTAACCCAGACCTAACCCAGACATAACCCAGTCCTAACCCAGACCTAACCCAGACATAACCCAGACCTAACCCAGACCTAACCCAGACCTAACCCAGACCTAACCCAGACCTAACCCAGACCTATCCCAGACCTAACCCAGACCTAACCCAGACATAACCCAGTCCTAATCCAGACCTAACCCAGTCCTAACCCAGTCCTAACCCAGACATAACCCAGACCTAACCCAGACCTAACCCAGATCTAATCCAGACCTAACCCAGACCTAACTCGGATCTAATCCAGACCTAACCCAGACCTAACCCAGACATAACCCAGACCTAACCCAGACCTATTGATAAATTGCAGTTTCTCAATAAGCTAAAGTAGTACTTGTTATTCGAATCTTTATGCAGTGATACTTGTTCTAACAAGTTGTTTATTTTATTTCTGCTCCCTAAATTCATAATATTATAACATAATATTAAAAATTAATTTTATACAAATTTCTTTACACATTAGTTAATCTTTCACAATGCAGTCATTTTGACTGCTTTTGGGCAATATAGGTATATACTAAGTTTCAGTCTTTCTAGTGTTTGCCCAAGGAAGTCATTTTGACTGCTTTAGAATAGGCTATCGGTCGGTAATGTGTTAAAGTAGATTTGATGATTGACGACAAAGTAAGATGGAACCATTTTGGACTTCATTGGTGTAGCCATAGGTTCAGTATATAGACTATCAAAGAGTAAAGATGGGGTTTTCTGGTGAGACTTAGTCAAAGCTGTTCAGTTCTCTCTGTTGTTGTTAGTACCTAGCCCCTATCAAGTCATCTGTGCTGGGTAGCCAAGTCTTGCAATGTTGTATTTGTGTAGTAATGAATCATGTTTGACCTTAACTTTTTAGAATGTTGAAAAGTTGAGAAATGTTTGACTAAGGAAGATTGATGTTTTACAGTTCCGATCATGGCCCACTGGCGTCGCCATCAGCGTTGGAGCAGATGCCTTCTCCGCACAAGTCTCCCTCACGTTCGTCAAATGGATCTCCGCCGCCATTGGCCTCCACTGTAATAGCTATGCCAAGGTGCAACGTGAACTTGGTGAAACTGGGTGAGCCAAGAAGTCACATTAAACTGTTGGACAGTATACCGAGCATTCCGATCCCCGTTCCACCAGTCGCCTCGCCTATCACCGTTCTACCCTCGAGCAAAACGCCGCAGGACGACGATGAGAAAAGCACGGGAAGGGTGAGTTCAAATTCCCAATTCGTTTTGCTTTCATTCCTCCATTGCAATTCGAAAGAAAAATCAGAGCTTCGAAACTGGTCAATTCTCGACCCAAGACCTCTTACACTTTTTTACATACATATTTGTATCGTTTTATTTCAAATCATGCAATTGGTCATCAAAGTGACTTACAACATTAAGCTTAAACGAGTTTCATAGAGTATTCGTCGAATTTTTGATACAGATGGGGTATGATACATCATCACCAGCGCCGACCATCGCGAGTTCCAGTTCAGCCTCAAAGAAACGTAAGGTCGGTCGTCCCAGGAAGCTGATGTGCACGTCAGGAAGCGTTAGACACCTAACGGAAACGATAGTCGCGAAAAAGCCAAAAAGCAAAAGCTCTTTGGTGGGGTATCTGTTGTCGTCGAAGAACCGACATCTTCAGGCAAAGGTGGGTGATGAACACGACTCATAACTATGATCAAACCGATAAAAACGATAAAAACATTTTGTTTACAGTACGTTGGTAAGACTGGTTACACGCCATTGCCCTTCAAAACCGGACTATCGTCTCTGAAATCCGCCTCCAAGGGTCACAAGTCCGTCAAATCGAAACAAAAACCCGCAAAACAGACGCCCCTGCACAGCAAGACTGTGATCAGCTCGATAATCGCCGAGAAAGCGAAACTGAGCCAGGAAGTGAAGCTGGAGAAACAGAACAAGATGAAACCGAAACTAAAGGCGGAGGCAAAGGTGAAGACTTGGGAGGATGATGAACCCGCTGCTGTGGCGGAGAACGTGTTACCAGAATCCACCGTGGAGAAACCAGTTGAGGTAACATAACGACAAAAATATAGGGAATTTTTCGTTTCGCTTGACCGTAGAACCTAAAAAGTGGGATTGCTTCTTTGTTGTTATGTGCTTTCTGACTACGGTGACGTTGTTACAGGAAACGCCGGTGGAGTTGCCAGAGGCCACAGAGGCGGAGTGCGAGAAGATCAGGCACGAGAAATCGAAGAAGAAGAAACGGAAGTCCAGCTCGTCGTCCCCCTCGCGGCGGAAGTCGACCGATCGCGAGAAGAAAGAATCGAAACGGAGAAAGTCGCTCGAGTGCAAAGAGTGCAAGGAGTGCGCGAAAGCGGCCAGGGCCGAGAAAACGGAAATAGTTAACAAGTGCAAATTAACGTCTGCACACTTGGCCATTGACCAGCTGAGAGTGCTCACGGCGATGGGCGGTCTGTTTTACGCCGGAAGGCTCAGCGCTGTCCAAGCGCCGGACGTTTATGCCATTACGCTGGACGGCGAACGGGGGAACAGACCCCACATCCATTCCAGAGAGGAGATACTACGAGACGCGGTAAATTAACTGATGATCCGTACGGCGTTACGCCACGACGTGTGTTCAGTATCGACGCAAATTCTCATCCACGCTTGTTTCGTCACCGCAGATCGTGGAGGTATGTCCGAGCTCGACGAAAGAGTTACCACCCGGTACGAGACTCTGTGCCTATTGGAGCCAGCAATACCGATGCTTGTACCCTGGCACATCGGTCGAACCGACCGAACCAGATCCTGAACTTGACGAAAAGTTCGTTAGCGTGGAGTTCGACGACGGGGACAGCGGAAGAATCGCGTTGGACGATATCAGGTTGCTGCAGCCTGACTATCCTGTCGTTGGTAAGTTTTGTGAATACTGTTTTGCAATGTTTTTAGCCAGTTCTAGGTTAAACGTCGATTTATAACTGTTCGAGCACCGAACAGTTCAAGCTACGGATATCTAAGTGCATGACACACTTTCTACGGGCCTCTTGATCTCTTTAGTCGTTGCATTCTGTCTGTGTTTTGATGGAAAAGATGTGGCTTGGTCTTGAGATCAGGATGACGTCGACTTTCAAACCTTTTCAAACTTTTATTATTATTGGTCGCGAGTTCGGTTTCAGTGTTTCATATTTTGTGTATAAAGTATTATTTTTAGAGGTTACAATGAATAGCGATGAATGTATCATGAGTGATTTACAGAAAATAGTTCGAATATCTGTCCCGATGAAGCAAAATTTATCCCTCTAGAAATCCATCTCTGTTAACACGTTGACTGCCAGTCTAAAATCCTAAAATTGGTTACTTAAAAATTGTCGTAGTAGTTGCATTCGTAACCTCATTAAAATTTATTTTCTTCAACATTTCAACTTGAGAATTCATTATTGCAGTTCTACTGTTAAAAGTTCTGTCACCCATATATGTATAAAAGAATAAAATAACCCAGACCTAACCCAGACCTAACCCAGATGACTAGACCTAACTCCAGACCCAGACCCAACCCAGATGACCCAGACCCAACCCAGATTAATCTGCACTCCAACTCTGCCATCTGGGTTAGGTCTGCTAGTTTGGGCTAGGTCTGAATTAAGTCTGGGTTAGGTCTGTGTTAGGTCTGGGTTAGGTCTGAATTAAGTCTGGGTTAGGTCTGGGTCTGGGTTGGTCTGAATTAAGGTCTGGGTTAGGTCGGGGTTATGTCTGTATTACGTCTGGGTTAGGTCTGGGTTAGGTCTGAATTAAGTCTGGGTTAGGTCTGGGTTAGGTCTGTATTAAGTCTGGGTTAGGTATGGGTTAGGTCTGAATTAAGTCTGGGTTAGGTCTGAATTAAGTCTGGGTTAGTCTGGGTTAGGTCTGGGTTAGTCTGCATTAAGTCTGGGTTAGGTCTGAATTAAGTCTGGGTTAGGGTCTGGGTTAGGTCTGGGTTAGGTCTGAATTAAGTCTGGGTTAGGTCTGGGTTAGGTCTGGAATAAGTCTGGGTTAGGTCTGGGTTAGGTCTGGGTTAGGTCTGGGTTCAATCTATCTAAAACAAGATAAATCTATTCCCTGGGGGAATAAGGTTATCTATAAATCCAGACCTAACCCAGACCTAACCCAGACTTATTCCAGACCTAACCCAGACTTATTCCAGACCTAACCCAGACCTAACCCAGACTTAATTCAGACCTAACCCAGACCTAACCCAGACTTAATTCAGACTTATTCCAGACCTAACCCAGACCTAACCCAGACTTATTCTAGACCTAACCCAGACCTAACCCAGACTTAATCCAGACCTAACCCAGACCTAACCCAGACTTAATCCAGACCTAACCCAGACCTAACCCAGACTTAATCCAGACCTAACCCAGACCTAACCCAGACCTAACCCAGACCTAACCCAGACCTAACCCAGACTTAATCCAGACCTAACCCAGACCTAACCCAGACTTAATCCAGACCTAACCCAGACCTAACCCAGACCTAACCCAGACCTAACCCAGACCTAACCCAGACCTAACCCAGACCTAACCCAGACCTAACCCAGACCTAACCCAGACCTAACCCAGACCTAACCCAGACCTAACCCAGACTTAATTCAGACCTAACCCAGACCTAACCCAGACCTAACCCAGACTTAATTCAGACTTATTCCAGACCTAACCCAGACCTAACTATTGTACTCTCATGAAGATATAATAATACATATAAAAATTATAATTTCCATTAAAAGATGAAAGATAAGATCTGCTCGAATCTTATCGCTGTCATCTTGGACATATTAAACAGTGAAGAGATTGATTCCGTAAATTTAATATTCTGTGTGATCTTTAGCGTAGTCAGTAGATTAGTATGTATTTAGTTTCGCATCGAATTACAGAATATGATCCGAATCCTCTATTGTCGCTGGGCAAACGTCGAAGGCAGACGTCTGTATCAACAGAGGATAAACGCTCGTCCAGCAACAATCAACCGTCCACTTCGTTAAACGCGAACAATGCGATCCCCGCTGTTACCTCCACGACTTGTTGTTACGTTTCGTCGTCCGATGGACAGTCGTTGGAACGATACAAATCAGACGACATGGACACCAAGGATCTGGAGGAATATCGCGAGAGGAAACGCATGAAGAAGAGAAGGAGGGACAAGTTGAAGAGATTGCAAGAGGCCCAGGAAGGAAAGAAGAAGCACAGAAAGCACAAGTGTTGCGAGGAACACAGGAAACACAAACACAGGAAACACAGAAAACATAAGCACAAGCATCATCATAGCTGTCACAGCGAAGGAAGTCATATAAGGTTTGTTCTTCCAAGTTGTTTCATGCATGATAGGTCAGCAAAATCAAACAAAAATTTCTGAAATTTTAACTCAAATATTATTAAATATTTATCAGCAGTGGGGAGAGTTGTTGCGGCCAGAAGAGCGAGGAGGAATTGGTGAAGGAAACGGTGACGTCAGCAAATGGCGAGGCGGAAGCAGAGGAAGAGACAGTACAGCAAGAGGAGGTTATTGTTCCGATAAAGGAACCGATCAAGGAGCCCGTCCGCGAGGAGAAGCAAGAGAAACCGAAGAAATCGGACAAGAAGTCAAAAATGCGTGAGCGCCAGGAGTCGGTGGAAAGTCGTAGCAAAATGGCGGCGTTTCTGCCCGCGAGGCAGTTGTGGGGTTGGGCTGGAAAGGGTTACAGGCGACCAGGCGCCAAAGGTAGAGCCAAGAAGCAATTCTTCAGGGCGATCCAGCGTGGAAGCGAAACGATTCAGATTGGCGACAGCGCTGTATTTCTTTCGACCGGGAGACCAGACAGGCCCTACATCGGACGCATCGAATCCATGTGGGAAACCTCGAGCTCGAACATGATCGTCAAAGTCAAATGGTTTTATCATCCCGAGGAGACAGTGGGATGCCCGGCAAATTTGAAATACCCGGTAAGAATGCGATTAATTTTCTCAAATACAATTTTGAACGATTCGCGTGAAATTTGACGGAATTATGCAGAGTACAAGGTAACCCATAAATGTAAACTTTGGGGATCGATGGAATTTAACCTAAAAGACGAAAATGTTTTAACACTTTACCGACCGTCGGTAAGCGTTGGTCGGTAAAACAGTTGATTAACAGGCTATCGGTCGGTAATGTGTTAACAAATGATGGGCCTATAATCGATTATTTTATAAGTATTTCAGTGCCATCCTAATTAATAACTAATATAAATACTAATAAGTGCATTTTGCAAGCATAATTATACGTGTTAATTTTATAGAATATTTCAATCGAGCGGAAGTAAAAAAACATGTAATAATTTACTTAGTCGATATGAAAATATCTGTGTTTTTACTTTGCATAATTTCTCGGGTAAAAAACATTTGCAATATGCACTCTAACGGATGAAAAACTTTGTTGCCGATGATGGAGAACATTGTTCGTGTAAAATGTTTTAGAAGGAATGGAGTTCGTTTGAATGTAGTGCTATTAGAGTACGTTAATTTTTAAATAGTCTATAATGTAACACGTTGTATGCATTCTGAAATGATTCGTTGCATATACGAATCGAGAATTTATGTAGAATTAATGCAGCGATTGTTCCAAAAAGAATTTCGATTCTTCGATCACAAGTTACAACTGAATCCATGATTGTTCATCGGTTTTTTAAAAGCCCGCTATGTGCAACAAGTGTCGTTTGTTTGGTTAATTGTTCATATTTCTTCAGAAATTTCTATCGTTCAAAAATTGAATGTTTCAAATTGGTTAGGGGTGGATTTGATCTTCTTTGAAATTGTTTGTAAAGTCTTTGTTGTGAATTTGGTACGATTCGACTTCATTGTTGCTTCGAAGACAGTTCTGCTTCTGCTTTGTTTTCGAGTTATAACCTTTCTTTATGTTCGAGCAATCTGCTTACGTAGCCTCGCATCAGTTTCTCAAAATGGTGGCCATTCTTGAAGGTACATATATGTTTGCAGAGGACTCGTCATAAATCTTAACACTTTACCGACCGGTAGCGGTTGATTAATCGGCTATCGGTCGGTAAGCGTTGGTCGGTAAAACAGTTGATTAATACGCTATCGGTCGGTAAGCGTTGGTCGGTAAAACAGTCGATTAATAGGCTATCGGTCGGTAATGTGTTAAGATGCAGTCGACAATTCCAAAAATTATTTTAATTAACATGTTGATTACGTTAACAAAGTGTTTCAATGTCCAAATCTAGAGGTTAAGTAGATGAAGCGACAAGGTCTGCATGACGTATCAATTTGTCAACAAATTGGTCATTAGAGAATTATTCAGTTACATAACTAAACTGCGTCCTTCTGAAGGAAAGAAATTGTCAATTCTCGTAGAACACCACGAGGTAGCATTTCTACTTGTTAGCACGATCATACATGAAATATAAAATGACGTTCCTAAACTTAATCATTAGAACATGAAATTGACTATAATTCAGGAACTAAGCAAAGTAAATCATACCTTTATATGAACTTTTATTTTTCGGTGTTAAATTTATCCATAAAGCTTTACTTATTAAAATATTTGCAAGTTTGTACAAATTTGTGTATTTTATAAAGTGGTTCTCGATTTAAAAAGAAGATCTATTGGCAAATAGTGTCAAACAGTGTTACATAAAAGGTCAGGATCATGTTTCATCAGATGCTGCATATTAATGAAGTAGAAAGTACTCTGAGCCAATACTTAACACTTTACCGACCGGTAGCGGTTGATTAATCGGCTATCGGTCGGTAAGCGTTGGTCGGTAAAACAGTCGATTAATAGGCTATCGGTCGGTAATGTGTTAATAATACATAACGACAAATAATCATTAATAAGGCAATTGAAGATGACTCGAGCAGAATACTGTACGAAATTCAGTTAATAAGACACAGTTCCTATTGTGGCGTGTATCTATATGTTACCGTGAATGACCGAAATTGGAGAATGTCAACTTTCACCGGTGAATGTCAACAGATACCAAATACGTCGGTGAAAGATCGAATATTTCATTACATTGTTGTACATTCGGACCCTCTCCGGTGTGTGTCGACAATCACAGATATGCTCTGCTGGAGGTCCAAAACAGAAGAGTCAAAAAACAAGCGACTGGCTCTCTCCCGCCAAATCCTTTGTTCTGCTCGGAGTCAATCAGCTTTGTCAGTCTTATGCAAGCTTTGATAACGCGACCAACGTTTTTTTAATTTTTTCCCTGATACCCTAATTTATACTAAATGGATACTGCAGTAAATCGTGATCTTTTTCTAACCCAGACCTAACCCAGACCTAACCCAGACCTAACCCAGACCTAATCCAGACCTAACCCAGACTTAATTCAGACTTATTCCAGACCTAACCCAAACCTAACCCAGATCTAGGGTCTGGGTTAGGTCTGGGTTAGGTCTGGATTAGATCTGAGTTAGATCTGAGTTAGGTCTGGGTTAGGTCTGGATTAGATCTGAGTTAGCTCTGGGTTAGGTCTGGATTAGATCTGAATTAAATCTGCTAGGTCTGGGTTAGGTCTGAATTAGGTCTGTTAGGTCTGGGTTAGGTCTGAATTAAGTCTGGGATAGGTCTGGGTTAGGTCTGGAATAAGTCTGGGTTAGGGTCTGGGTTGGGTCTGAATTAAGTCTGGGTTGGGTCTGGCCCAAGAGTCTGAATTAGGGTCTGGGTTAGGTCTGGGCTAGGTCTGGAATAAGTCTGAATTAAGTCTGGGTTAGGTCTGGGTTAGGTCTGAATTAAGTCTGGGTTAGGTCTGGGTTAGGTCTGTTTAGGTCTGAATTAAGTCTGGAGTTAGGTCTGGGTTAGGTCTGGGTTAGGTCTGGAAGAAAATTAGATTTTCTAATTAGCAAACTCGTCTTTTTAAGAGTAAATTAAGGCCTAACCCAGACCTAACCCAGACTTAATTCAGACCTAACCCAGACCTAACCCAGACTTAATTCAGACCTAACCCAGACCTAACCCAGACTTAATTCAGACCTAACCCAGTCCTAACCCAGACCTAACCCAGACTTAATTCAGACCTAACCCAGACCTAACCCAGACTTAATTCAGACCTAACCCAGTCCTAACCCAGACCTAACCCAGACTTATTCCAGACCTAACCCAGACCTAACCCAGACCTAACCCAGACTTAATTCAGACCTAACCCAGTCCTAACCCAGTCCTAACCCAGACTTATTCCAGACCTAACCCAGACTTAATTCAGACCTAACCCAGTCCTAACCCAGACCTAACCCAGACTTATTCCAGACCTAATCCAGACCTAACCCAGACCTAACCCAGACCTAACCCAGACTTAATTCAGACCTAACCCAGACCTAACCCAGACTTAATTCAGACTTATTCCAGACCTAACCCAGACCAATTCATCGCTGATAACGGGGGTTAGGTCTGGGTTAGGTCTGGGTTAGATCCTTTCAGAAATAGAGGCGAAAAAGTTACGTCACCCTTGTGACGTTTTATAGCGACTGAATTACGGAGAAGAAAATATAAATCTCAACATGTTCAACACTCACCATTAGTGCATGGTGAATGTCAACATTTACCGGTGTAAGTCAGAAATGAGGGTGTTTAGCAAATATTTCGGTCATACACTAAGCGACTATGTGAATGTTGACATTCACCGGTGAAAGTCGACATTCTCCAGATTTCGGTGTTTCACTGTAACATATATATATATATCGTTTCATGTATAGCTATATAACTCTCACAAGAGTTCCACGAAGCTAAATAATAATAAAAAAGAGACACAGTTCCAGTAGCTGCAAAAACTATTTTATAAAATTTTTACAGCCGAAGTACTGACATTCAGGCCCTTTGCGGCATTCGTCGCATACTAATGCAAAATATTCCTGTAAATGTTTAGGGCGCTCTCTTCGAGTCCCCTCACATGGACGAAAACGACGTACAAACGATCTCACACAAATGCGAGGTGCTACCGCTTCAGGAATACACGGACAAGTTGGGCAAAGAACCGCACAGATACCTGACGATCTACGACAACAACGACATTTACTATTTGGCGGGCTACTACGACCCCACCACATATTTGTTGACGATGCAACCGGGGGTTGTTTGAGAACAGCTAAAGCTGACGATTAAGTTAACGGGTGTTACTTAATTCACGTCAGCGATACGTAACGCGAAAATTAAATAGCGAGCCGTGGCCGCCGCGGTTGGCGTCCACGCTCGAACTGCGATGCGCGCGCACCGAGGGACAGGCTCGAGGTACGGAGCCGGGTCAAAGTCACTGGATGATTTTGATATGCGCGTCGGACGTGCGCGGGAACGCGTCGCGCGAACGAACGCGTACGAGTAACGAGAAAATTTACATTTCACACATTATCGCGATTCATTATCACACGGGTGTTACGAATGTGTTCATTCGGGGATCACCGCCGGACTCAAAACATTATTTATTATCGAAATGTACGGAGGCATGTTGATTAGGTTAAACGTCACATCATTTTTTTTTTTTTTTCTACGGTTACATCGTTACGTTAATTTTCCTCTTAACCGGGTTAAACGTAGACGACGTGGGTTATTTTTTACCAGTACACCTACGGGCGTCGAAAACGCGATCGTTGATTTACCAGTTCGCGACCATAGTATTCCCGCGTTTTTTTTTCCAAGACTATCTTTCCCCGCTATTGTGATTAAATACCTACTGAGATTCGCTCGTATGCGACCAAAAAAACAGTGCCGCAAGATTTCAGACGTCTTACCTGTATAAGCGTGTGCAATGACATTATTTTACCGTTCAAGCGAAATATGTGATTACTAATGGTATTGTGATAGATTTATACGATACAACCAGCGAGAGGGGCTGAATTGTTTCGGCCCGTTACAGGGCACAATCGGTGTTTCAGTAAGACTTCCGCGTTTCGAGGATGAACCGTGCGGGAAGTTGGATCGTATCGGAGGCTTGTGCCTTGCGTAACAGAGTCAAGAAGGAATGAGCATTGGATGGATGATGATTAACAGTTACGGAACAGATGCATGTAAATATATATAGTATGTATGTATAGGAGAGATGCAATAAGTATACGGTGTGGCATTACGGAAGACTCTTTGATCAAATGTTTTATCGACTGTATATAGAGATAGTCTACGTACGTTGTACATAAATGTTAAGTGCGTATTCATATGTGATCGGACACGCGTCCGATCGTTAATCGTTAAACCGGTGTTAATATTATTGTCCAAAACAGCGGGAAGAGAGATTTCCGTGCAAAACCGTGTAACGCGTTCACGCGCATGCGTACACGGTATTTACGATAGTACTTAGATTAAGAACCACCTTCTCGCGTCCATTGCTCCATTATCGAACTTTGGGTCCTCGTTGGACACGAGCGGGGGATTTTATTTCACGACGATTCGAGAATCGGTAGATCCGAGAGAGTCGATACGAGACAAAGGTGCTACAGATAAACATTTTTCGTCGAGCCGAATTACGTGCAAAACTTGTTAGGATTAAGGCATTTTCTATCAGGTCGTTTTTATACTTCTCCCCGGCGAGAAGAAAATGAGAGCAACGACTACTCTCAGTCTCGCGTTTTCCCCTTTTATTTCGAGACGATGGAAACACTTCTGATCGTGTTCCAACGATTGTTTCAATCCCGGTTGTCTGTCTTCTTGCCGCGCATGCGCGAACGGGGTTTAACAGGAACGGCTGCTCGTAGCGAAACGAGGCATTGATATTAGTACAAACTGCAGATACAATAATTAACCACGCGATTCCAGTAGCGTTTAGACCGTGAATGCTGGAAAGCTACGAAAATTTACCTCCGATGGAATCGAAAATTTCAATGATTAACGCGTGAATTGTTCTGACATTACAAAAATATATTGAAAATTCTCAAGATCAGAGGTTTAAAAAACTGAGTAGATTGGAGCGTTGATGTTCAACGAGACTGTAAAAATAAGTGGGCGCACTGGGTTCTCAATTATCAAAATTTTAAAAGTTCGGTCTGGGCAATCAACGCGTTGATGCAAAGATACGTATGTAATGAAATTTTCAAATATTGTTTGGTTGCGGTGGGATGCAATTTAAGTTCACTTTTTGCGGGACATTTGCTATCATTTTATCATTAGTTTATTTATTAGTTTGTATCATTGTTGTACATGATTTCGTGAAATGGAGTCTCGGTTAGAGGTTAAAAAAACTGAGTCTGGATAGGAGCGTTGAAGTTCAACGAGACTGTAAAAATAAGTGGGCGCACTGGTTCTCAATTATCAAAATTTTAAAAGTTAGGTCTGGGCAATCAACGCGTTGATGCAAAGATACGTATGTAATGAAATTTTCAAATATTGTTTGGTTGCGGTAGGATGCAATTTAAGTTCACTTTTTGCGGGACATTTGCTATCATTTTATCATTAGTTTATTTATTAGTTTGTATCATTATTGTACATGATTTCGTGAAATGGAGTCTCGGTTAGAGGTTAAAAAAACTGAGTCTAGATTGGAGCGTTGAAGTTCAACGAGACTGTAAAAATAAGTGGGCGCACTGGTTCTCAATTATCAAAATTTTAAAGGTTCGGTCTGGGCAATCAACGCGTTGATGCAAAGATACGTATGTAATGAAATTTTCAAATATTGTTTGGTTGCGGTAGGATGCAATTTAAGTTCACTTTTTGCGGGACATTTGCTATCATTTTATCATCAGTTTATTTATTAGTTTGTATCATTATTGTACATGATTTCGTGAAATGGAGTCTCGGTTAAATTTTTAACAAATCTTCAGTTTATAACACAAATGATAAGAAGTATGTATTTACACACACACTACGCTCTGGAATTATAATGGCGCCTTGGAAACTGAGTCTAGATAGGAGTGTAAAAATAAGTGGGCACACTAGTTCTCAATTATCAAAATTTTAAAGGTTCGGTCTGGGCAATCAACGTGTTGATGCAAAGATACATAATGAAATTTTCAAATATTGTTCGATTGCGGTAGAATGCAATTTAAGT
Source organism: Colletes collaris (assembly GCA_030068185.1). NCBI lineage: Eukaryota > Metazoa > Arthropoda > Insecta > Hymenoptera > Colletidae > Colletes > Colletes collaris. Next base: position 2,947,018 of record JASGYR010000076.1, on the reverse strand, counting down.
TCACTTTTTGCGGAACATTTGCTATCATTTTATCATTAGTTTATTTATTAGTTTGTATCATTGTTGTACATGATTTCGTGAAATGGAGTCTCGGTTAAATTTTTAACAAATCTTCAGTTTATAACACAAATGATAAGAAGTATGTATTTACACACACACTACGCTCTGGAATTACAATGGCGCCTTGGAAACCGAGTCTAGATAGGAGTGTAAAAATAAGTGGGCACACTAGTTCTCAATTATCAAAATTGTAAAGGTTAGGTCTGGGCAATCAACGCGTTGATGCAAAGATACGTAATGAAATTTTCAAATATTGTTCGATTGCGGTAGAATACAATTTAAGTTCACTTTTTGCGGGTCATTTGCTATCATTTTATCATTAGTTTATTTATTAGTTTGTATCATTGTTGTACATGATTTCGTGAAATGGAGTCTCGGTTAAATATTTAACAAATCTTCAGTTTATAACACAAATGATAAGAAGGTATTTAAGTGTATTTACACACACACTACGCTCTGGAATTACAATGGCGCCTTGGAAACCGAGTCTAGATAGGAGTGTAAAAATAAGTGGGCACACTAGTTCTCAATTATCAAAATTTTAAAGGTTAGGTCTGGGCAATCAACGCGTTGATGCAAAGATACATAATGAAATTTTCAAATATTGTTCGATTGCAGTAGAATGCAATTTAAGTTCACTTTTTGCGGGACATTTGCTATCATTTTATCATCAGTTTATTTATTAGTTTGTATCATTGTTGTACATGATTTCGTGAAATGGAGTCTCGGTTAAATTTTTAACAAATCTTCAGTTTATAACACAAATGATAAGAAGTATGTATTTCCATATACATAACGCTCTGGAATTACAATGGCGGCTTGTAAACTGGCCAAAAGTTGAAACGAAGTAGATCTTCTAGATTAGAAATCTTCGAGGGATAGTAACCAGCCAATTTCCAAGGCTTCGTTGTACCCAATCGGGTATTCACATGTACTCGTGAAAGTAAACGTGTTAATCGAGATTTGGAACAATTGATAACATTGTTATCACCGATCGAAAGATTCTTCTCGGAGGGAATTTTCGTGGCTAAACCACAAGTACCTATATCGAGGTGTGCGCGATCATTTCGCGTTGTAAATAGGGCCTGTAAGTGTGCGTATCATAGACACGGCCCGACCAGCTATAGGTTACGATTTCTATTTCTGATTGTACATTAACTGTTATATCGACACGACACGCGGCGTGGTCGAGCCTCGTCGGTTCGTTCGAGATCGGTGACCCGATTTGAATCGCGCGCGGCGAGTGCGATCCTGTATATTGCATAGTATTTTTCCAATCAAGGGCAAAGAAAACTCGGAAAAGGAAAAAAAATATGACGGGGGGTTCCTCGGGCTTGTGATTCACGGCTGTTACGAGGACAAATGTTCTCATCGGGACGCTCGAAAGAGGAACGTATATGTAAATAGAAAATTCAAGCGTCGCTCGATCGAGAACGATTTGTACGCGGAACATTCGTCGAGAATTTTACTTGCTCGGGGACACGAACGAACGCTTACAGGCTAACGCGTGTTTCCTCGACGACGATTTCACGACGATTTTTCCTCAACGCTTCGATTCTATGAGAAGTAGCCTACTCGTAGACAAACGTAGTGCCTTAGATAGATCGAGTGCATCGACGTCGACAACGATGAACTTCCTTAGCGTCTAACGGGTGGTGGGGATAGCAGGCATATACTACCGCTCGAGCCACGCATGCGTGAGCTCGACACTTCGCGCAATTTCGGGAAAACGATAAAGAACGCTAGTGGCGTGAGCTCTTTCCTTCTTGCTCTTGTAACAACTGAAATACGATCTCGCGATAATCGCATACGATTCCAATGCCCCAGCATTTTACTTTCCGACCTATGCAAGGTGAAAGGAAAGTACCATAATGAAGAAAAATTTCGAAAACTTTTAGCGAAAATACACGTTTTAAGACCCACTGATCATATTGTGACTGTTATTAAAAAAAATTTTTTTTCTGTGCCTAAACGACTGAATGTATTTCAATGAAACTTTACATTTATGTTTTATGTTCCCATTCAATATCTGATTAAATTTTGAGCGTGATCAGCTCCCGGATAGTGATGATTATACGTGTTATAGATTTATAATTACGATCTAAATAGGAGAATTAATTGCTACAAGAAATAGATTAATCGTGACTTTTCGCTATGTTTTTCAATAACCGTATCAATTTGTTACACAGAATCAAATGTTATACAGGATGTACGGCCGCCTGGGAAAAAATTTTAATGTGAGATTCTAAAGAGCCAAAATAATACGAAAATCAAGAATATCAATTTTTGATTGAGGCTCTGTTATAAGAGTTATTAAAAATTTCAAATCATTCTGATAAAATTATTTTTAGTTGCGGTGAATCAGTTACAATCATTTTTGTAAATACACATAACCCTGAAAACCTACGCACTTTCGAGAAAAAATTTCTGACCGAAAATCTAACGCGAGACCAGAAATGACCCCGAAATTTCATGCGAATCTTTAAAATGTCGTAACTTCTAAACGGATTAATTTTAATATTTCAAACGGCAAAGAACGCGTATTTTGGTGAAGAATATGTAGAAATTCTAAAAATATTGGAAAAGTTGTTCCTTAACCCCGTAAAGTGATAAAAATTGTCCAATTTTCAAACGGCCATAACTCCTAAAATACTGAATGGATTTGATTGAAATTGTTTTCTGAAGTAGAGCTCATAGGTATCTACAAAAAAGTATTAAACAACTTTTCTGTTTAGTGCTAACCAAATTTATTAAAAATGAAAAACGAATTTGTAAGAAAAATCGACAGGAGGCAGGTGCCTAAATTTTTGACGAAAAAAGATTTCAAATCATTTTGGAAAAATTATTTTTAGTTGCGGTGGTCAGTTACAATCATTTTTGGTAAATACACATAACCCTGAAAACCTACGCATTTTCGAGAAAAAAATTTCTGACCGAAAATCTAACGCGAGACCAGAAATGCACCCCTGAAATTTCATGCGAATCTTTAAAATGTCGTAACTTCTAAACGGATTGGGGATTTTAATATTTCAAGCAGCAAAGAACGCGTATTTTGGTGAAGAATATGTAGAAATTCGAAAAATATTGGAAAAGTTGTTCCTTAACCCCGTAAAGTGATAAAAATTGTCCAATTTTCAAACAGCCATAACTCCTAAAATACTGAATGGATTTGATTGAAATTGTTTTCTGAAGTATAGCTCATAGGTATCTACAAAAAGTATTAAACAACTTTTCTGTTTTGTGCTAACCAAATTTATTAAAATTGAAAACCGAATTTTTAACAAAAATCGACAGGAGTTAAATTTTTTGACGAAAAAAAAAATTTCAAATCATTTTGGAAAAATTATTATTAGTTACGGGAGTCGATTACAATCTTTTTTGGTGAACAGATATACCCCCGAAATCCTACGCATTTTCGAGAAAAAAATTCAGAAAGAAGCCTAAATTTTTCGTCGAAAAAAGTATTTCTTTTTTTTTAATAGTCACAATATGATGAGGGGTCTTAAAACGTGTATTTCCTACAAAAAAAGTTTTTGAAATTTTTCTTTCATTATGGTACTTTCCTTATATACTTTCCATAGGTCGGAAAGTAAATATTATTTTACCACGAGATCGTATTTCAGCTGTTTACAAGAGCAAGAAGGAAAGGCTCACACTAGCGTTCTTTATCGTTTTCCGAAATTGTGCAGAAGTGTCGAGCACACGCATGCGTGGCTCGTGTGGTAGTATATGCCTGCTACCCCCACCACTCCGTTAGACGCTAAGGAAGTTCGTCGTCACTATTGTCAAAGTCGATGCACTCAATTATGCCCGATCTGGCCACATTGACGTAGTCGAGGCACTTTCGCTTGTAGATTTGTAAATAATAGCCTTAGATAGATCGAAGAAAATGTCGGTGTCCTCGGTACTTTTTTTTATACATCCCCCGATCGATCGATTTCGTGATCGACTTGGGGGGGGAAAAAGAAACTGGTCTGCTCGGTCGACCAACTTCCCCATTGAAAATTATTCGTTCGTTGTATAAAACGCAGCTTTGAACGAAAGTTGCACGAAACATAACCTAAAATTATCAACTTTTTATTTTGATCCAATTTTTGTCAACTTTGGAACTCAAGACTGTGTAAAACTGAATAAAAAGGAATTTCTAATTTTATAGTTTCGTAAACGTAAAAAAGGTTATGTTACATATTTTCATTCGATACTCTTCCAAATATGAAAGTAAAATTTTCATAAAAAGATCGAAAATAGGTTATAATTGCACTAAATTGTTTCCATGCGTCTTTTTTGTTTGTTTTGTCCATATAAGAATCGGCTTACGAGTAATTTAAGGTGGTCGAGTTATAGGTTAGGTTGGTCGAGTTGACAGCAACGAGCGAAAGTGTAATCGTGCAAGACAATGTTGCTCCGCGTTTTCATAATTTTCCCATGCGAATAGCAGGAATTCTTATACCGCGATGTCCAATTACGTTAATTTTTGTTAAACGGAGGTATTCTTTAATTCTCATCTATCGCTTTCTAGTTAGAGGTATTATTTTCCGTCTGCCAATTATATAGTTTCACGTTACAAAAGAGATGTATCGGTTCAAATTAATTTGCGTTTCAATGATTTGATTTTTTTATGCCCAAACTGTCGATAATTAGATTAATATTAGATTAATTATTGTACCATTCACGTTGTCTACCAATCCATAGTTCACGAATGGCGGGGTGGTGGATATTATTTTTTTACTTCGAATGTCTTCATTTTGTAGACGAACTGCAAATTGTCGTGCTGGTTCGTGTCTGGACTTGGAACCGACCGGTACATTGTCGAACAGTTTTGGGATTCAAGTCACTTTCGTTCCAATTTTAAATACGACTGTTCTGTTCGAATAGAATTCTCGCATCATCGTAGTCCATGGTTTGTACTACTGACGGCAAATTATATTATAAATTGAACAAATACAGTTACCTTCGCATAATTTCATTTCGTTCGAATTATGGGTCCAATCTCTGTTGTATATTATATCGACTGTCAGAACCGATAGAACAATTTCTTGAATCTTTCAACATTTCTATGTTTTAGCTTCTTACGTAAATTACAATAGAGCTCGTAGTCATAAATGGAAAATATGACAGTCGGTATGATATAAGACAACCCCGATACGTTAAGGAACGACGGATAAAGTTTATAGCTTCGTATGGAAATTTTAATTTGAACAGTTTAATTGTTTTCGGTACAACGGTCTTCTTAAAGCGACTTAATCGTTCAGTGTTTAGTAACGGAACATTTCGTAGCTTCTGTTGTTTCTATTTTCCAAGAACGAGTAGAAGTTTGATTTCTTTTAATTTGCGGACAATAATGAATCCTTAATTTTCACAAACTTGAAATGCGTCTACACTGAAGGATTAATTTGATTTTATGATTTACATGATTTACATTATTATTATTACTTTTTACAGTATTATAACCTTTTTTTCTTTTCTGTTCGATGCTATTAATCGCTTTATGATTTTTGGTAAGATTTCATTCTTTGAAAAAGGGAATAACTCTGTTTATTAATGATGGCGATCTTTAGTTTTTAAACGATAATGAAATACGTTGAAACATTTTCTAATTTCTTTCGATAATCGTATGAGTTTCTTTTAAAGCGATACTGAAGTGAATATTGAATAAAATTTAGTTAGTTTTGTTTTCAAATTTATAATTTGTAATAAGTACCTTCTGGTATGTTTATGAATTTGTTAATGAAAGTTTAGGTTTTGAACAGAATTGAAACTTCATTTTAGAAGTCGTGCTAGTTCATTTGCAGTCGACAAGAATATTACTGTATTTGGGTTAAGTTTCTGAAGAGCGTGAATATATTAATATATATAATTATGAAAATTGCATGCAGATAACATATTGGAATAATTACAATGATGTGTGTTATATCAATTGTTTATACAGGATGTTTCCGCTGTTATAAAGGCCTAGAATATCTTCTTTCCTCTTCACGAAAAACAGAAAAAATTGAAATTTAATTCTCGTTAAGATTTGTGTAAAGCTTTCTTAGAATTTTCAGAAATAATCTGTACGTATCAGAAATACCAACAATTTATAAGAAGCTTAGAATAATAATAGACTGATTTTTAAATTTGATAATTTCATTTTAAATTGATAATTTTAATTTCTAAATTGATTATTTTATTTTAAATTGATAATTTTAATTTTTAAATTGATAATTTCATTTTAAATTGATAATTTTAATTTTTAAATTGATAATTTTAATTTCTAAATTGATAATTTTAATTTCTAAATTGATAATTTCATTTTAAATTGATAATTTTAATTTTTAAATTGATAATTTCATTTTAAATTGATAATTTTAATTTCTAAATTGATAATTTCATTTTAAATTGATAATTTTAATTTCTAAATTCATAATTTTAATTTCTAAATTGATAATTTTAATTTCTAAATTGATAATTTCATTTTATATTGATAATTTCAATTTCTAAATTGATAATTTCATTTTAAATTGATAATTTCAATTTCCAAATTTATAATTTCATTTTAAATTGATAATTGTAATTTTAAATTGATAATTTTTATTTTTAAATTGATAATTGTAATTTTAAATTGATAATTTTAATTTTTAAATTGATAATTTCATTTTAAATTGATAATTTTAATTTTTAAATTGATAATTTTAATTTCTAAATTGATAATTTCATTTTAAATTGATAATTTTAATTTTTAAATTGATAATTTCATTTTAAATTGATAATTTTAATTTCTAAATTGATAATTTCATTTTAAATTGATAATTTTAATTTTTAAATTGATAATTTCATTTTAAATTGATAATTTTAATTTTTAAATTGATAATTTTAATTTCTAAATTGATTATTTTATTTTAAATTGATAATTTTAATTTTTAAATTGATAATTTCATTTTAAATTGATAATTTTAATTTTTAAATTGATAATTTCATTTTAAATTGATAATTTTAATTTTTAAATTGATAATTTCATTTTAAATTGATAATTTTAATTTTTAAATTGATAATTTTAATTTCTAAATTGATAATTTCATTTTAAATTGATAATTTTAATTTTTAAATAGATAATTGTAATTTTAAATTGATAATTTCATTTTAAATTGATAATTTCAATTTTTAAATTGATAATTTTTATTTTTAAATTGATAATTTTAATTTCTAAATTGATAATTTCATTTTAAATTCATAATTTTAATTTCTAAATTGATTATTTTATTTTAAATTGATAATTTTAATTTTTAAATTGATAATTTCATTTTAAATTGATAATTTTAATTTCTAAATTGATAATTTCATTTTAAATTGATAATTTCATTTTAAATTGATAATTTTCATTTTAAATTGATAATTTTAATTTTTAAATTGATAATTTCATTTTAAATTGATAATTTTAATTTTAAAATTGATAATTTTAATTTTAAAATTGATAATTTAATTTCTAAATTGATAATTTTATTTTAAATTGATAATTTTAATTTCTAAATTGATAATTTTAATTTAAATTGATAATTGTAATTTTTAAATTGATAATTTTATTTTAAAGTCGAATTATCAGCTTTTTCTCGTTTTGTTCGTCTTTTAGATTGCAAGAAAAATCGAATAAAACGTAAAAACTTACTATCCCTAGTTCTAAAGATTCATTATAAATTTAAAGTCAATCGGTGAATCAGAACTCGAGATGTCGTGTCAGCCATTTTGGAAAATTGTGATTTCGAGAGAAACATGATTTAAGGTTCATTTTAAGGCGTAATTAGAATATTGTCTAGGAAAGGGCAAAAATGCTAACCTAAAATTTAAAAATTAACTACTTATTTTTCAATGCAACATACAATAATTCTTTTTCTTTTTGTTATTTATTTCCAAAGAAGGAGCAAGTTTAGCCCTTAATGACTGTTCCCTTTAAAGGGCTGTAATTTTGTTATTTTTACAAATTCTGTCAAATGTATTTGCAGATATATATTTCAAAAGTTCCAAATTTTGAAAAAATACCAAAAAATCGATGTTTCTTCGTGAATTACTAGAAGACCCGTTTAACTGATAATTCACAAAACGTAACCAACAACATGGATCATTTCAACATCACGAAATATATTACTGAGAATTTAAAAGTATAAAAGCACAAAATGACTTTCTTGCCTAATTGTCTTCATTTTATGCAGTTGGTTACACAAAAGAGCACGATATTAACAATAAATAAAATCAATGTAGCGTCAAATCGATGTTTTTTCGTGAATTACTGGAAGACCCGTTTAACTGATAATTCACAAAACGTAACCAACAACATGGATCATTTCAACATCGCGAAATATATTACTGAGAATTTAAAAGTTTAAAAGCACAAAAAGACTTTCTTGCCTAATTGTCTTCATTTTATGCAGTTGGTTACACAAAAGAGCACGATATTAACAATAAATAAAATCAATGTAGCGTCAAATCGATGTTTTTTCGTGAATTACTAGAAGACCCGTTTAACTGATAATTCACAAAACGTAACCAACAACATGGATCATTTCAACATCGCAAAATATATTACTGAGAATTTAAAAGTTTAAAAGCACAAAATGACTTTCTTGCCTAATTGTCTTCATTTTATGCAGTTGGTTACACAAAAGAGCACGATATTAACAATAAATAAAATCAATGTAGCGTCAAATCGATGTTTTTTCGTGAATTACTAGAAGACCCGTTTAACTGATAATTCACAAAACGTAACCAACAACATGGATCATTTCAACATCAAGAAATATATTACTGAGAATTTAAAAGTTTAAAAGCACAAAATGACTTTCTTGCCTAATTGTCTTCATTTTATGCAGTTGGTTACACAAAAGAGAACAATATTAACAATAAATAAAATCAATGTAGCGTCAAATCGATGTTTTTTCGTGAATTACTAGAAGACCCGTTTAACTGATAATTCACAAAACGTAACCAACAACATGGATCATTTCAACATCAAAAAATATATTACTGAGAATTTAAAAGTATAAAAGCGCAAAAAGACTTTCTTGCCTAATTGTCTTCATTTTGTGCAGTTGGTTACACAAAAGAGCACGATATTAACAATAAATAAAATCAATGTAGCGTCAAATCGATGTTTCTTCGTGAATTTCTAGAAGACCCGTTTAACTGATAATTCACAAAACGTAACCAACAACATGGATCATTTCAACATCAAAAAATATATTACTGAGAATTTAAATGTTTAAAAGCACAAAAAGACTTTCTTGCCTAATTGTCTTCATTTTATGCAGTTGGTTACACAAAAGAGAACAATATTAACAATAAATAAAATCAATGTAGCGTCAAATCGATGTTTTTTCGTGAATTACTAGAAGACCCGTTTAACTGATAATTCACAAAACGTAACCAACAACATGGATCATTTCAACATCAAGAAATATATTACTGAGAATTTAAAAGTTTAAAAGCACAAAAAGACTTTCTTGCCTAATTGTCTTCATTTTATGCAGTTGGTTACACAAAAGAGCACGATATTAACAATAAATAAAATCAATGTAGCGTCAAATCGATGTTTCTTCGTGAATTACTAGAAGACCCGTTTAACTGATAATTCACAAAACGTAACCAACAACATGGATCATTTCAACATCAAGAAATATATTACTGAGAATTTAAAAGTTTAAAAGCGCAAAATGACTTTCTTGCCTAATTGTCTTCATTTTATGCAGTTGGTTACACAAAAGAGCACGATATTAACAATAAATAAAATCAATGTAGCGTCAAATCGATGTTTTTTCGTGAATTACTAGAAGACCCGTTTAACTGATAATTCACAAAACGTAACCAACAACATGGATCATTTCAACATCGCAAAATATATTACTGAGAATTTAAATGTTTGAAAGCGCAAAAAGACTTTCTTGCCTAATTGTCTTCATTTTATGCAGTTGGTTACACAAAAGAGCACGATATTAACAATAAATAAAATCAATGTAGCGTCAAATCGATGTTTTTTCGTGAATTACTAGAAGACCCGTTTAACTGATAATTCACAAAACGTAACCAACAACATGGATCATTTCAACATCGCAAAATATATTACTGAGAATTTAAAAGTTTAAAAGCACAAAATGACTTTCTTGCCTAATTGTCTTCATTTTATGCAGTTGGTTACACAAAAGAGCACGATATTAACAATAAATAAAATCAATGTAACGTCAAAATACGCCATTAGCAGGTTAAATAAGGGTTGAATAAGATCCCTGGATTCATAATTGAAATTTCTCGTGTAATATCAGATGACTGCTAGCCCAAGCTAGAAAATAGCCTAAGTGCCTTGCATCACACATCCTCTATCACTGATTTCTCCGCGTTCAGGCCACCAGCTCAGGGATTTTATTAAACCTGTTCAGATCAGTTTGAAGTATTGATAAGAAATATGAGAATTCCCAGCGTTCACATAGGAAATAAATGAAATCTAAAAATCGCTAAAAGGCACCGACATTTTGCACAGACCACGCACTTTATTCGAATTTGCATGGAATTGAGGCTGCAATTGGAGGAGGTGTCTTCGAAGGAACTGGAATCGTTATTTCTTTCGAGAAATTTGACGGAAATACAGTAGTGCCCGCATAAGTGACCAGATTTTTAGCCACATAAATGATCAGAGTTATCCCCATCAATTCTTGGGTGACTCTAATGGGAGATTTTAGAGGCCAAAATAAGACGAAAATAAAATATCAATTTTTTGACAATTTTTTGTATAAAAAATTAAATTGAAAAATTTCAAATCATTCTGGAAAAATTATTTTCGATTTCTAGGGTCAATTATAATCATTTTTGGTCAATAGACATACCCTCGAAATCCTGCGCATTTTCGAGAAAAAAATTCGAGAAAGTGTGAAATTTTTCGACTGGAAAAAAAAAATTTCAAATCATACTAAAAAAATTATATTTAGTTACAGGGGTCAATTACAATTATTTTTGGTGAATAGACATACCCCCAAATTCCTAAGCATTTTCGAGAAAAAAATTCCTTACCGAAAATACGATGTCTGACCATATATGGATACGTTTCCCTGAAATTTCATGCGAATCTTTAAAACATCATAACTTCTGAACGGATTGGAGGATTTTAATGTTTCAAAAGGCAAACAACGCGTAATTTAGTGAAGAATATGTGGAAATTTTAAGAATATTAAAAAAGTTGTTCCTTGACCCCGTAAAGTGAGAAAAACCCCATAAAACGTAGTCGAAACTCCAAACGACCATAACTCCTACTATAGTCGACAGATTTCATTGAAATTTTGGGAAGAACTAGAGTTCGTGGATACCTATAAAAAAGTATTAGACAACTTTTCTGTACAGCTTCAACCTAATTTATTAAAAATGAAAAATTAATATCGATGAAAAATCGACAGTAAATTTTTCGGGGGGAAAAAAAAAATTTCGAATCGTTCTGGAAAAATTATTTTCGGTTGTGGGGGTCGATTACAATCATTTCTTATCATTTGACATACCCCCGAAATCCTACCCACTTTCGAGAAAAAAATTCGAGAAGGTATAAAGTTTTTAGACGAAATTAAAAAATTTCAAATCATATTTTTAAAAAATGTATTTAGGTACAGGCGTTAATTACAAGCATTTTTGGTCAATAGACATACCCCCAAATTCCTACGCATTTTCGAGAAAAAAATTCATTACTGAAAATACGATGTCTGACCATACATTGATACGTTTCCCTGAAATTTCATGCAAATCTTTAAAACATCATAACTTCTGAACGGATTGGAGGATTTTAATGTTTCAAAAGGCAAACAACGCGTAATTTAGTGAAGAATGTGTAGAAATTCTAACAATATTAAAAAAGTTGTTCCTTGACCCCGTAAAGTGAGAAAAACCCCATAAAACGTAGTCGAAACTCCAAACGACCATAACTCCTACTATAGTCGACAGATTTCATTGAAATTTTGGGAAGAACTAGAGTTCGTGGATACCTATAAAAAAGTATCAGACAACTTTTCTGTACAGCTTCAACCTAATTTATTAAAAATGAAAAATTAATATCGATGAAAAATCGACAGTAAATTTTTCGGGGGGAAAAAAAAAATTTCGAATCGTTCTGGAAAAATTATTTTCGGTTGTGGGGGTCAATTACAATCATTTTTTATCATTAGACATACCCCCGAAATCCTACCCACTTTCGAGAAAAAAATTCGAGAAGGTATAAAGTTTTTAGACGAAATTAAAAAATTTCAAATCATATTTAAAAAAATGTATTTAGGTACAGGCGTTAATTACAAGCATTTTTGGTCAATAGACATACCCTCGAAATCCTACCCACTTTCGAGAAAAAAATTCGAGTAGATACTGAAATTTTTAGACGAAATTAAAAAATTTCAAATCGTACTAAAAAAATTATATTTAATTGCAGGGGTCAATTACAAGCATTTTTGGTCAATAGACATACCCTCGAAATCCTGCGCATTTTCGAGAAAAAAATTCATAACATTTAAAACTTTAAACGTTAATAACTTTTTAACGAAGCCTCCATCAACAAATTGGTATTCTTGATTTTCGCCCTATTTTGGCCTCTATTTTCCCCCAAGGATGGCCAAAACACCCTCTATGTGAGAACTAACAATGCCCATATAAGTGACCGTGGCCTATCTCGAGTTTGGTCACTTATGTGGGCACTACTGTGTTCCCCATGAAACATTCTGTTGACTTTCTTCGTCGATTCCTCTTCATTCCTTCAAACGGAGACGAAAACACGCGGTGCATTCGATATCGTATCGATAAAAGAGGATCCTCTTTTGCGTACTCGATCGCCATTTTATTGTTAAACACGACAACTAGAATTAAACGAGATATGCGAGCCTATACATAATATTTCAAGAGATAACAATTCGCGAACGAGTTTAAGGAAGAGAGAAGAGAGCAAAGAAAACAATATTTTATTCTAGAGAATCGAAATTATTATATTTTAATAACGGAGACGAGAACACGAGATAAACGATGCAAAACGTATAAGATAAAAAAAAAACAAATCTATAAAACGACAAAAAAAAAAAAATGCGTGGATACATTGTACGAGCGAACGAAACGAAATTCGACCCTTTCGAACCGAACAGTCCGATGGGAGGATTCCCAGGACGAAACGTAGAGAGATACATGTTGAATTTCATTTATATTTTCCTACGCGACTTTTGTATGACGATGCGGGGCATGTGTGCGAATGTTGGACTCGATCGACGTTTGTTAAAACGAAGTAGGAAGTTCGAAGGTCTCGCTGAAACGATAAATGTCGACGACGCTGCTTGAAAATGTACATATGTAGCTTTTTTCTTTTTTTTGTCAAGCAGAATCGTCAGGTCCACTTTTTCCCGCTAAACAGTTCAATATATATATATTTATATTTGTTTCTACAATGGGCCATGAGGTACACGCATTCACCATCGACCATCGACCGAGAATACACCGCTGTTCTCGGGCCACGCTCGAACCGACTCGCCCCGAAGGCTCCCGAGCCCGCCCGAATCGCCCCGAGGGCTCCCGAGCCAGCCCGAATCGCGCGCGGACGACCGTTGCGCAGCGCCACCTTTGTTCCCAACACGTACAAACGCCGTTCACCGCCACCTTGCACATTTCTCCTTCTACTCCATGTAATAGGATACTCGTATTTATGTTAGAGAGAGTTTAAATATACGAAGGTGTTGAGTACTTGGTAAGGATTCAGAGTTATTGCTTCGACGACGACAGATTACTCGAGCGAAACGGGTTGTACAGTTTTCGAGGTTCGGTTGAGCATCGAGCAAAGTATTCGTTAGATTTTCCATACGATTACCGAGAGAGAAAGGAAATAGAAAATAGGATCGATCGATCGATTAATGAATTGTAATTCTGATTAACTTCAATTGACGATGGAAAAGTGAGATTTACATAAACAATAAATTCTAACTTATTAATTGTTAATTATTATTGATAGCGTGCGATTTACTTGGTCAATTTTAAATAAACACACCCTAAATAAAATATATTTACGAAGAAGTGAAGAGCAGTTAGTTTCTAATAAACTAAACTAAATCTGTAACTTTGTCATTTTTGAGAATTTTACTTTCGTTCTTAAAACTCGAAACGTTGAAGAGAGATAAAGATTTCGATTTTTTCAAATCGGTCACCAGTGGTTTCCTCCTTTAATTCGCAATAATTACACGTTTCTTTTTTCTACTAAACTAAACTAACTGAATCTGTAACTTTGTCATTTTTGAGAATTTTACTTTCGTTCTTAAAACTCGAAACGTTGAAGAGAGATAAAGATTTCGATTTTTTCAAATCGGTCACCAGTGGTTTCCTCCTTTAATTCGCAATAATTACACGTTTCTTTTTTTATTTTGACACCAAAAAGTATCTGATAAGAGCCATTTTTTGATAAGGCGTTGATAAAACAGGAAAAATGAAAAGAGACATTGTGAGATTGATTCTTAACACTTTACCGACCGGTAGCGGTTGATTAATCGGCTATCGGTCGGTAAGCGTTGGTCGGTAAAACAGTTGATTGATACGCTATCGGTCGGTAAGCGTTGGCCGGTAAAAAAGTCGATTAATAGGCTATCGGTCGGTAATGTGTTAATAATACATATCGACAAATAATCATTAATAAGGCAATTGAAGAAGATGACTCGAGCAAATTTACCTGTTAAAATAAGTGTTTTATTTACACTGTTGTTGTATTTTGTAATTTCCATGTGTATGATATCTGTTTGGTTTGGACTTGAAAGAATGTCGAGTGAGACTTGACGAAGGTGCTCCTGAGATCAAAATTTATGTCGAATCACACTCGACATAGGAGTGCAAAGGGTTAAGATAATTTGGATTATTAACTAATCCAGACCTAACCCAGATCTAATTCAGATCTAATCCAGACCTAACCCAGATCTAATTCAGATCTAATCCAGACCTAACCCAGAGCTAACACAGATCTAATCCAGACCTAACCCAGATCTAATTCAGATCTAATTCAGATCTAATCCAGACCTAACCCAGACCTAACCCAGATTTAGGGTCTGGGTTAGGTCTGGGTTATGTCTCGGTTAGGTCTGGGTTAGGTCTGGATTAGATCTGGGTTAGGTCTGGGTTAGGTCTGGGTTAGGTCTGGATTAGATCTGGGTTAGGTCTGGGTTATGTCTGGGTTAGATCTGGATTAGATCTGGAGTTAGTCTGGGTTGAGTCTGGGTTTAGGTCTGGTTAGATCTGAGTTGGGTCTGGGTTAGGTCGGGATTAGATCTGGGTTGGGTCTGGGTTGCTGTCTGGGTTAGGTCTGGGTTAGGTCTGGATTAGATCTGGGTTAGGTCTGGGTTAGGTCTGGGTTAGGTCTGGATTAGATCTGGGTTAGGTCTGGGTTAGGTCTGGATTAGATCTGGGTTAGGTCTGGATTAGATCTGGGTTAGGTCTGGGTTAGGTCTGGGTTAGGTCTGGATTAGATCTGGGTTAGGTCTGGGTTAGGTCTGGATTAGATCTGGGTTAGGTCTGGGTTAGGTCTGGGTTAGGTAAGCCCAAATCGACAATTTATCATGTACTTGTATGTTATCATGTGTAAATAAAACACTTATTTTAACAGGTAAATTTCAAATAAAACACTTAAAAGCATTGTTCGTCAAGTCACATTCGACATATTTCTAACCCAGAGCTAACTCAGATCTAATCCAGACCTAACCCAGATCTAATCCAGACCTAACCCAGACCTAACTCAGATCTAATCCAGACCTAACCCAGACCTAACTCAGATCTAATCCAGACCTAACCCAGACCTAACCCAGACCTAACCCAGACCTAACTCAGATCTAATCCAGACCTAACCCAGACCTAACTCAGATCTAATCCAGACCTAACTCAGATCTAACCCAGACCTAACCCAGACCTAACTCAGATCTAATCCAGACCTAACCCAGAGCTAACTCAGATCTAATCCAGACCTAACCCAGACCTAACCCAGACCTAACCCAGAGCTAACTCAGATCTAATCCAGACCTAACCCAGACCTAACCCAGAGCTAACTCAGATCTAATCCAGACCTAACCCAGAGCTAACTCAGATCTAATCCAGACCTAACCCAGACCTAACCCAGATCTAATCCAGACCTAACCCAGACCTAACTCAGATCTAACTCAGATCTAATCCAGACCTAACCCAGACCTAACTCAGATCTAATCCAGACCTAACCCAGATCTAGGGTCTGGGTTAGGTCTCGGTTAGGTCTGGGTTAGGTCTGGGTTAGGTAAGCCCAAATCGACAATTTATCATGTACTTTCTATGTTATCATGTGTTGGTAATCGAAAAAAAATGAAAACTGTTATTTCAATACAGAGTCGAACTGGTCATATAAGAAATTTACTCAATTCAATAATAAGAGTGATTTGATTATTTAAAATTTCCCAAGCAGTCAGAATGACTGCTTTTGACCAATACAGGTATAACACATATACCGGAAATGAAGGAGGGAGGAGGTAACTACAATTATTAATAAACGCATTTATATGTTGTACAAAAAGTCACAAAATTCTAAGAAATTGTGTCCTTATATACATAATTGTTTTTCTAATTGAAATTAAAAAGCAGTCAAAATGACTTCCTTGGGCAATCTAGTGTTAACAATTGATTCATATTATTTTAACGTACTTTGCTTGTAAGAAGTCCAGATGTATCGTAAACATCTGCGTACGAAGAGCATTCAGGAAATTTATTTTTTACGGCTTCTATTTCATCTAGATTCTCAGATATGTGGCTCTAAAACGTTTTGCACATATTGAAGTAACTTATGTGTGTTAAATGTATACAAAAATGTAAGATATATTCAGAAACATATTTGGACACATAAATTATAATTACATATTAACACTTTACCGACCGGTAGCGGTTGATTAATCGGCTATCGGTCGGTAAGCGTTGGTCGGTAAAGAAGTTGATTAATACGCTATCGGTCGGTAAGCGTTGGTCGGTAAAACAGTCGATTAATAGGCTATCGGTCGGTAATGTGTTAAAATCCTTTTCAATTTCGAGAATTTCAATGGAAGAGACAAACATTTTTAATTTTACATTAAAAATTGACCTTGCAAAAACTGAATAAAATCGAAGTCGGTTGGTTGGGAATTTTTCCTCGTCTAAAACCATTTAATTTACCACAATTTCAAACTTCCTACACGCTATACCGTGGTTCGATGTAAATGAATAAATTTTTTCCCCATTTTTCTAAGTATCTTGTTTACGTTATATGTATCAGTTTACATTAAACATTTTATTTGATATTGTAGGAAAAATAACGCGATTACACTCATCGTATCATAAACTTTCAATTTGAATTAATTCCTTCATGCTCATCGTATCATTTTTTATACACATTAATTTCAAATAAATTATACTACTAGTAGAATGGTAACTCTGTGTTTTTCTATTATATATTATTCTTTAATTTTTGTTAAAATAGATATAAACATAACCAACAAATGCAATCAATTATATTAAAGATTTTCAAATTTTGACAGTAATTTATCATTTTTTTAATAGAATTATGATATACTTTCGTTAATTAAATCTCCAACGATTTTACCCATTTCTTTGTCGTACTGTAAAACAAAACAATGATGGTAGCCATGTTTACAGAGTTCTGCGTTCACATTTGGATGCGCAAGCTTCATATTTTCGTAATGTCTCACTGGAGCCCAGCCATCGCAATTACCATAATAAAACCACAGTTTGTCAGCATGTTTCGAAAGTAATTCATCGTCTCGTTCCTTTACGATCTCCATCTCCTCGTCTGCCATTTTGATAACATTTCTCAAGCTACGAGGGTTCAATAGCTGTTGTATCGCTTTGTTATACTTTGCAGGAATGCCATTTAATAGCGAATAAATGCTAATTAGAAATGTTTGTAAAAAGTGTGGCAGACACGAGAGTGTCCAAGAGAGAAAGATTAAAATACTTGCGATACGCGATACCTAACAGGAGTGCAGAATTAATTATTTTATGCTGTAATGTTACGGCTTTGTTTATATAATAGCTCGTTGTTAAAAGTACTTACTACTCTAGTGAAAAACCATCCGTTACGGGTTTCAGCTATATTCTCTATGGTTGGAAACAGCAAGTAACATTTTGCTACTCTTCTAGAAATCAATACATCTTTTAACATGTTCAGAATTATCCAACATCCTATCGAATGGCCGATAAGATGTAACTTCGCATCCTCCGGCACGTACTTCTTTATAAACTCTTTCTGTAATCAAATTATAACAAACGCGTAGTCAATTTTTATAGAAAAAGCTAAGAGTCGGTACGAAAGGGAAACCTTGTGCTCCAGTTGCGCCATCAAACTGTAATGTTCGTTCCAGGTCGAATCGTTCGGCATGGTAGCCAACAAATTATTCGGTGGTTGTACGTGTCCCGCGTGCCCGACTACCCAAATAAGCGTTTCCATGGAAAGTCTTGTTCGTAAAGTCTTTATAAATCCCTCGTAAAATTCTGGAATGCCTGGATTACCAGTAATGACAATCGCAATGTCCTTTTTGCCGTACTGCGAAAGACCTTCCTCTACCCAGTGTCCTTCGGTGATTACATGGGTAGGAACGCCGTTCCAATTTAGCATCGCACGTTGCATTCTCCTTCCTACCGTAACAAATTGTTTAACACGACTATACAATAACTAAAACTATTCGAGACATATATATATATACATGAGTGCGTTTGATTGGAATGAAATATTTATAAGAATACATTCCGTGCATAAATATTAAATTTAGTGATTGCTCAATAAATATTAATTTTTAAAACGATTCATCATCAAATATCTATACTCGTGAATATATTTATTTTTAAAAAACGAGTACTTGTACTAACAGCAAAATTGATGGAATTTAAGAGATATATGGCAGGTACTATTGCAGCAACAATTTGCACTGGATGGTGCACCTAGAACAGGGCATCGTACTGACCAGATCGAACGTAGCGGTCGAGTCGGTATGTTTGCACTTTGCACACAGCAGTGTGACCGAATTTGGCATAATTGAATACATAGACGGCGACACTAGTAATGACGAACGTTCTCAGCGTCTAACGAGATGGTGGGGAAAGCCATGTTATTTCCTTTTCGATCTTGGACGGACGAAGGTTCGTCTAACCTTAATAGTTATTTTTTTAAGTTCTTTTTGACGATTCGTGATCGTTCAACGTGTTTCCCCCGAATAAAACACGAAGTTTAAGACATGGCAGGGAAGAGGAAAGTACTTATGGTTTGTTTAGGTAAACGACAAAATATTTGGGTGAGTTGTACGTTATTCGATACATTATCGATATGCATTTCATTATCTGCGGATATTCGTTATTTGTTTATAAACTTGTTAAGTTACGGTGAAAAAGTAAGGTTAAGTATATTTTGAGAAGTCCACAGGTGGAAACAGGTGACTGTCGTTACTCTGTTCAAAAATGCTAATTTGTTAAACATTAATGAACTTGTGAAACGTAATGAAAATTGGCGTAGAAAAACAATTGCAGACAGGTTCACTGTTTGTACGCGTACCTCACACGCCTCCTTAAAATTGTGTGAGTATTTAGGGTGGTTTACGGAAGCAAAGACGATGGTTGTTCGTTAAGTCTTTATTTTAAAACGAGTAGATGACGAGACTCTTGAGCTGTATTCTGACCGAGCGTTGCTTGATATCTGTCTAACAGTCGTATCTTTTAGCGCTTTTCGACTCTGTGAAGTTGTGGTTGGTTGCTTTCATTAGTGGAAAGGGCGAGATGGATGGCTTCTTATTGGTGGTGCTTGGGAGGAGGGTGTATCAGGAATGTTCTTGAGGCGTGTCTTAAATGTTTAAATATTTTGGGAAAATGTTTGTCGTCGGGGCAGGTATGGTTTGTTGGGGGTGTTTGCACGCGAGGTGCAACTGTCGAGGAGTCTCTGTTTATGGGGACGGTTTTAGTCGCTAAAATGCTTAATTGCCTTGCTTCTATGGTCCGCTTACGGCGACCCTTTTCCAAGCTACCTGCGTTGGGCGCAAATATTCGTTGTTATAAAATCCCGTTCTTAAAAATGATTTCGCTGCGCGACATTCACAGATAGAAACAAGTGACAAGTGAAGTATGTGCCGCAACAATTCCCCTCACTCAAACAGTGTTTACGGGTAGAGAATATAATAAATTACTATTGTATGCAGTGCGTTGGATTAACTTTTTTTTATTATTAAATTTCATTATCATCCAGGTCTGGTATATTTTGGTTTTCCGTAGAATCAAATGAAATTTCTGCAATTTCTTTTAACAGCTGGTTAAATAAATCATCCTTTCCTTGCTTGGAAAATTTGTAAAATACGTAGTGGCTTAAATACCCAATGAAATTATCCTTTTTCTAAAAATAGAAAATTTTATGGTATTGTATGTTACAGAAAATATTAAAAGACGTGCAAAATTACAAATACTAACCGACAATATTCAGGCAAAAAGTGTTTACTATGCCTCCACGTAGTTTCTATCGTATTTGTACGAGCGCCTGTTTCCGGGTCTTTGAAATGTAAGCTGTGATTTACGGTAAGATGTTCGTACCCCTCTTTCTCTAAGATGTTACAGGCTTTCCAACAATCTGAAATAATTGTTGTGCCAGGCAACACCCATTGTTTAATTATTGAAAGCAGGGACTCTGTGTCCCTACTTTCAACAGGCACCAGGAATATTTTTCCACTTCCTCTTTCTATTCCTCCAAAAACCCATTGTCCCTCTACACGATCACCTCTGTGATATTTTCTTCGTCCGAACTTAGATTCGTCTATTTCTACTATTAGGTCGTCCCATATGTTCGTGCCGAGTTTTCTACTGCAACTTGAAGCAATATTTTAAACATATGATGGAATTTTATGAAAAATAGTAAACCTCTTCTCGTTCAACAACTCCTTCCCCTTCTTTTGGCAAAGCCATTGTAT
This sequence comes from Colletes collaris, assembly GCA_030068185.1. Lineage (NCBI taxonomy): Eukaryota > Metazoa > Arthropoda > Insecta > Hymenoptera > Colletidae > Colletes > Colletes collaris. Next base: position 2,926,007 of record JASGYR010000076.1, on the reverse strand, counting down.
CGTCGCTCCAAAACTTGCTGGATATTTTATTCAAATTTAGTTTAACGCTTTTCATTAAAACGTTGACATTTTCAAATTGTTTATCCACTAATAAGCCTGGAGATTGTTATATTTTATATCTTATAAGATTCGGTTGTTATTATATGCTAACAGAAATATTTACGCAACCAGGCTCTACCACGATTAAGAGAATTTTGTTCCATAAGCTAGTGTGAATTCCAAACTTCGAACTTTGACACAATATCTATTTGTTTCAAATTTCTATGAATTGTTGATGTTACTATGTTTGAAATTTCAGAAATCACCTCAACTGACAAATTTTCTTTGTTTTTATTAGATTACAAATTTTATCCTCATCAATTTCAGAATATTGAACGGCACGAACTTATGGGACGACCTAATATTTTGCCTGGTCCGCCAAGTACTTCGCACGAATGTTGTAGCCAATCAGTCATAACTTGTTTTACTAAATAATTCCATCGAGAAACAGTATTTTTATTCAATTGTAATTCTCGTACAATCTGATATCGATCAAAATTATGGACTAACGTGTAAGTTAATTTTAATACCATTTCATAAGAAAGCTTTGTTTTTGAAAACCACGTTCCACGTTTTACACATATTTTTACATCACAAGTTCGCTTTCGTTTGCAAGCACCAAGAGATGCTGCAATTGTTTTTCTACAACGCCAATTTTCATTGTCTAATTTCATTACGTTTCCACGCTGTGGACAATTAAGATTTTTGGCAATCAACTTTTAATCTTGCAAAGAATTTTAATAAAGCTTCTTTATTTTTACAAAATTCGTGCAATTTAAATAAGGTCCACGCTTCTGGAACTACTAATTCGGTCATTTTTATAGCACGGTTGAACAAAATTCGCAAAGTACAAGAAACAGAAGAAAATCAGAAATGACAGTTGAAACGAATGATTACTGAGAACAATTTCTGCTTTTCTTCTGTTTCTTGTACTATCTGCAATGTGGAAATGTTATGAAAATTGGCAACGCAGGATAACTATTCCAGGATCTGTCGATCAAACTAAACGTAGAAGACATCGTAATATAAAGATATTTGCAAAGTGAAGAATGTGGTTTTCTAAAAACAAACTCAGCTGTAGATGTTTTAAAATTAACATATATACTAACATAATTAAGAGTAGACTGCGGATATTTATGCATTTATGGGAAATTTAGATTGTCAAAAAACTATAGACTGCATTTAATATGCAAAAATATAACAAATACTTCAAGTAAGATAAGAATTATTGTATTTAGGGGTTGAAACAACCCTCTACAAAGCTTTTATTTTATTAATTCTATTAATAAATATATGAATTTGCATAAAAATCCGCAGTCTAATTATGAGCAATGTCATATTATTATATAACTATAGATGCTGCAATTGTTTTTCTACAACGCCAATTTTCATTGTCCAATTTCATTACGTTTCCACGCTGTGGACAATTAAGATTTTTGGCAATCAACTTTTTATCTTGCAAAGAATTTTAATAAAGCTTCTTTATTTTTACAAAATTCGTGCAATTTAAATAAGGTCCACGCTTCTGGAACTACTAATTCGGTCATTTTTATAGCACAGGTGAACAAAATTCGCAAAGTACAAGAAACAGAAGAAAATCAGAAATGACAGTTGAAACGAATGATTACTGAGAACAATTTCTGCTTTTCTTCTGTTTCTTGTACTATCTGCAATGTGGAAATGTTATGAAAATTGGCAACGCAGGATAACTATTCCAGGATCTGTCGATCAAACTAAACGTAGAAGATATTGTAATATAAAGATATTTGCAAAGCAAAGAACGTGGTTTTCTAAAAACAAACTTGGGTATAGATGTTTTAAAATTAACATATATGCTAACATATAATTATGAGCAATGTCATATTATTATATAACTAAAATTAAATAAAAATACTGCTCAGCGATTGGAAGAGTAGAGTAGATTGTCGAGATCGATGAATCAACATTTTGTCATAGAAAATATCACAGAGGTCGCTTGAAAATTAATCACAGCGTCAGTTTTGAAGATCCCATTACGGATGCTTACACGAATTAAATTGAAACCACTCGGAGGCATGCTACACATTTTTTAATCCTTTTTATAACATATAATACTATCGATATTTTATATTTTTAAGAAGAGTAACTTCATCGAATGCCTGAGCCATTATGTATTTAGTAAATGTACCTAATAGAAAAATGGTGATTTATTCGATGAAATATTAGCAGAAATAGTAGAAATTTCATTCGATAAATGTTTAACAAATTAGCATTTGACTAGCTAGCATTTTGAACAGAGTAACGACAGTCACCTGTTTCCACCTGTGGACTTCTCAAAATATACTTAACCTTACTTTTTTACCGTAACTTTACGACAAGTTTATAAAAAAATAATGAATTTCATCAGATAATGAAATGCATATCAATAATGTATTGAATTAGACGAATCGAATGACGTATAACTCACCCCGATCGATGAACTAGGTTTTGCTATGAATATACCCCCAACTTTTATTTCACAGGAAATATTTGTCGTTCGCCTATAGCAGAGGCTGTGTTTATTAATGAAATGAATACGTTAAATGTAAGTGATTCGTGGGAGGTAGACAGCGCAGCTCTTGCAAGTTATCATACGGGTAAAAGCCCAGATCATAGAGCTATGTCCACGCTCAGGGAAAAGGGCATTACAAATTATTCCCACAAAGCAAGGCCTGTAAGTAGATCGCTGATCAGGTAAGAACCATGAAATATAAATATCAACGTATTTGTATATTTTGTTATAGATCACCGAAGATGACTTCACCAAATTCGATTGGATATTTGGAATGGATAATGATAACATCAAAGAGCTAAATAATATGAAACCTCGCAATTCTACTGCCAAGATCGAGCTTCTTGGAAGTTACGATCCGCAAGGAGAAGTTATAATCAGAGATCCTTATTATGTACATGATTCCTATCGTCTTTACTCGAACTAAAATAATATTTTATGAAATCTATCTCCAGCGTTTAACTTAGATTCTGTACTATGAAGCAGGAACTAAATTGATAAAAAATTTTGTTCGCAGGATAGCAACAGCGTTGGATTTCATAAAGCGTACGAACAATGTGTACGAAGCGTAAAGACTTTCTTGGAGAAACGTAAGGGTATTTGATACAATTTTAAATTAGTGGGAATTAAAATTTATTCTCATAATAGAAAATTAGTTTATTATTTTCAGATAACAAATTCTGATCAAAATGAATCCCAGAAATAATTGTTTCGAAAATTATTTAAATATTGTAGCATAATTCGAAATTTGTAAAAAATAATAAACATTCGTTACAACACTTTACAATACTTTTCTTAAAAATAATCGTTTCGTATACAGTTAATCGTTATTTCATAGATAAAAATAAATGTACTTCATCGTTTTGTTTTACAAGGTCATTTACATAACCTAAAACAATAGCATTCCTGTCTTTGGTAGGGGAAAAAAGTAGTTTTGTTTTTGAAGATCTGCGGATCTTAACATGTCTCAAAAGAAGAAAGTATTAATGGTGTGTTTAGGTATGTTAAAAACATCGATCGTTTCTTGTGAAAAGTGGTTTATATTTTATAGATTATAAATTTCAGGGAACAGTTGTCGTTCTCCAATAGCAGAAGCAGTGTTTCGCAATCAACTGGAAAAAATTGGTCTTTCTAACTATTGGGAAGTAGATAGCGCTGCACTTCTGCGATATCATGTAGGCAAAAGTCCAGAACCTAGAGCTATGGCCACGCTCAAACAAAATGGCATCGCGCAGTATAATCACACAGCGAGACAGGTAAGTCGATTAGAAAATTAAAGAAGGAAATGAATTAGGTAATTTTCAGATTACCAAAGAAGATTTCCATGAATTTGATTGGATATTTGGAATGGACACTGGTATAGTTTACGATTTATATCAAATGCAACCGGAAAACAATCGAGCAAAAATTGAACTGCTTGGCGAATACGATCCAAATGGAGAATTGAATATACGAGACCCATTGTTTGTAAATATTACATGCATTCGTTTAGTATCGAATAGGTTTTTCTTTGAGCCATCGCATGATGTAATTAATCTTATTTATTTGTAGGATGAGGACAGCAGCGGGTTTGATAAGGCGTTCGAACAAGCTACTAGAAGTATAAAAGCATTCCTAGAACAACGTACAGGTAATTTTTTATATCGTAATGGTTAATTTATGTGTAATTTAGCGTTTGATAGAATTTCTTTTGATCGTGTACTTCTATATTGCTTTACGAAAGAACAAGTTTTATTTACAGCTATTATGGGTACGGAATCAAAGTGAATGTAAGTACGTTACATTGTCAAAGTGATTTATTTGACTTTACGCCCACTTATATACACTTCGAGTACATTGCGATCATCTCCAGAATATATGAATTTCTGAAGTTTTTCTTCCAAAGTATAATCTTGTAAATCATCTAAGTGTCCGATACTTATGTTTGTATCTATAACAAGAGCATCGAATTCTTTGCCAACTACAAAATTTCCTATCTCATTATCCATCGCCAGAGCTGGAAAAAAATTAATATTGATACGTAAAATGGAAACTTGATAAATTCATATAAATCTTACCCATTGCACCTCCTAAAGTAGCCATATGAAACACGTCTTTGTAATTAAGCGGTTCATAATTATCTTTAATCAAAGACAGGTGAGTCGATACTTCCAAAGCTGATTTCATCGCATCCAAAATGCTACAGCTTTGTCCCCCCGCAACGTCTGCGAACAAATGATCACAATGACACAATCGTTGGAAAATCTACTTTTGAAAGACATTTATTTTTACCAGTGCCAAGGCCAACTTTTATTCCTTTGGATCTCAGCTTTTGAATGTCGCAGAGACCACTCTTTAAACATGTATTCGATGAAGGACAATGAACAACCGCTACACTGCGTTTCTTTAATAACGCAATTTCATTGTCTGTGAGATGTACTCCGTGAGCCATCACTGTCTACAAATAAATTTCTATGAACAGTCTGTAAACAGTTTGTAAACTTGAAGTATTTAACACTAGAAAGACTGAAACTAAGTATATACCTATATTGCCCAAAAGCAGTCAAAATGACTGCATCGTGAAAGAATAACTAATGTGTAAAGAAATTTGTTTGATATTAATTTTTAATATTATGTTATAATATTATGAATTTAGGGGGCAGAAATAAAATAAACAACTTGTTAGGACAAGTATCACTGCATAAAGATTCGAATAACAAGTACTACTTTAGCTTATTGAGAAACTGTAATTTATCAATAGGTCTGGATTAGGTCTGGGTTAGGTCTGGATTAGATCTGAGTTAGGTCTGGGTTAGGTCTGGATTAGATCTGGGTTAGGTCTGGGTTAGGTCTGGATTAGATCTGAGTTAGGTCTGGGTTAGGTCTGGATTAGATCTGGATTAGGTCTGAGTTAGGTCTGGGTTAGGTCTGGATTAGATCTGAGTTAGGTCTGGGTTAGGTCTGGATTAGATCTGAGTTAGGTCTGGGTTAGGTCTGGATTAGATCTGAGTTAGGTCTGGGTTAGGTCTGGGTTAGATCTGAGTTAGGTCTGGGTTAGGTCTGGGTTAGGTCTGGATTAGATCTGAGTTAGGTCTGGGTTAGGTCTGGATTAGATCTGAGTTAGGTCTGGGTTAGGTCTGGATTAGATCTGAATTAGATCTGAGTTAGGTCTGGGTTAGGTCTGGATTAGATCTGAGTTAGATCTGAGTTAGGTCTAGATTAGATCTGGGTTAGGTCTGGGTTAGGTCTGGATTAGATCTGAGTTAGGTCTGGGTTAGGTCTGGATTAGATCTGAGTTAGGTCTGGGTTAGGTCTGGATTAGATCTGAGTTAGGTCTGGGTTAGGTCTGGGTTAGGTCTGGGTTAGGTCTGGGTTAGATCTGGATTAGATCTGGGTTAGGTCTCATTTACACTGTTGTTGTATTTTGCAATTTCCAAGTGTATGATTTGGTTTGGTTTGGACTTGAAAGAATGTCGAGTGAGACTTGACGAAGGTGCTCCTGAGATCAAAATTGATGTCGAATCACACTCGACATAGGAGTGCAAAGGGTTAAGATAATTTGGATTATTAACTAATCCAGACCTAACCCAGACCTAACCCAGACCTAAACCAGACCTAACCCAGATCTAATCCAGACCTAACCCAGACCTAACTCAGATCTAATTCAGATCTAATCCAGACCTAACCCAGAGCTAACTCAGATCTAATCCAGACCTAACCCAGACCTAACCCAGATCTAATCCAGACCTAACCCAGACCTAACCCAGACCTAACCCAGATCTAATCCAGACCTAACCCAGACCTAACCCAGATCTAATCCAGACCTAACCCAGACCTAACCCAGACCTAACTCAGATCTAATCCAGACCTAACCCAGACCTAATCCAGACCTAACCCAGACCTAACCCAGATCTAATCCAGACCTAACCCAGACCTAACCCAGATCTAATCCAGACCTAACTCAGATCTAATCCAGACCTAACCCAGACCTAACTCAGATCTAATCCAGACCTAACCCAGAGCTAACCCAGACCTAACTCAGATCTAATCCAGACCTAACCCAGACCTAACTCAGATCTAATCCAGACCTAACCCAGACCTAACCCAGATCTAACCCAGACCTAACTCAGATCTAACTCAGATCTAATCCAGACCTAACCCAGACCTAACTCAGATCTAATCCAGACCTAACCGAGACCTAACCCAGATCTAGGGTCTGGGTTAGGTCTGGATTAGGTCTGGGTTAGGTAAGCCCAAATCGACAATTTATCATGTACTTGTATGTTATCATGTGTTGGTAATCGAAAATCAAGAATACTGTTATTTCAATACAGAGTCGAACTGGTCATATAAGAAATTTACTCAATTCAATAATAAGAGTGATTAGATTATTTAAAATTTCCCAAGCAGTCAAAATGACTGCTTTTGACCAATATAGGTATAACACATATATATACCGGAAATGAAGGAGGGGAGAGGTAACTACAATTATTAATAAACGCATTTATATGTTGTACAAAAAGTCACAAAATTCTAAGAAATTGTGTCATTATATACATAATTGTTTTTCTAATTGAAATTAAAAAGCAGTCAAAATGACTTCCTTGGGCAATCTAGTGTTAACAATTGATTCATATTATTTTAACGTACTTTGCTTGTAAGAAGTCCAGATGCATCGTAAACATCTGCGTACGAAGAGCATTCAGGAAATTTATTTTTTACGGCTTCTATTTCATCTAGATTCTCAGATATGTGGCTCTAAAACGTTTTGCACATATTAAAGTAACTTATATGTGTTAAATGTATACAAAAATGTAAGATATATTCAGAAACATATTTGGACACATAAATTATAATTACATATTAACACTTTACCGACCGGTAGCGGTTGATTAATCGGTCGGTAAGCGTTGGTCGGTAAAACAGTTGATTAATACGCTATCGGTCGGTAAGCGTTGGCCGGTAAAAAAGTCGATTAATAGGCTATCGGTCGGTAATGTGTTAATATTCATTTATCTATTTATGGCATCATTGGAAACTTCATTTTCGCCAGTACCTGTATATGGAGATCTTTCTCTTTCGCTAATTTTCCTAATTCTCTCATCAACGTCATATCGCAACTTAAGGCGAATCTTGGTGTTATAATTGGCTTTACGAGAGGATTCTGAAGTAACAGTTACACAGACTGATGTTATACGATGAAGATAACATAACAGAAATTAAAATAGAATACTTACATTCAATTCAATGATATCTTTCACGAATTTATTTACATTTATCATTGATTCTTCTGTGGTCTCGTAGTATTTGTCACTACGTTCAACATTCATACTCAGTTTTCCTATGAAAGCCCGTTGACCTATGTCCGCAGCTTTCTGCCCAAGTATTACAGATGCTTTCGCGTAAAGGGATGCAAAGTAACACGCTGTTGTTGTACCAAGCGCAATAGTTTGTTTCTACAATTCAAACATGATTTAAAATGCAAACGTAACGCAGAATATTTTGATTTCTGCGAATTATCTTTGCCGAACTCACTACGACAGCATCGAATACTTGTTCGGCAAACTTCTCATCCGTATATTTCCTCTCCAAAGGGAAAGTGTAAGTTTCCAACCATTCTAAAAGCTTTTTATCGTATCCGACTCCTAAATTAGGGAGTTGGACAGCATGAATGTGACAGTCGATGAATCCTGGTACTAAAAATTGGCTGCTGTCGAGGACAGTCACATTTTCATCTTTCGTGTCAATTGATTTTGGATTTATTATTATGTTGGTAATCTAGAAATTTACAAATACTTTTATATTTCTTATAAAAACTTCGTTATCGTTATTTTTTTTTGATAAAAAAAAAATCTGTTATGTACCTTCCCTTCTTTAACGTAAATCGCGCCATGATCGACGGTAATTAATTTTCCATGTTCGTTAGTATGAACGAACGAGCCGACAAACACTTTGATTTTTGAGGTTACAGACATGGTGCAAAATTTTTCGTACAGTCGAAATTTACAGCATCTACAAATATTCAAATATTGGACAAATTTAATGAAAATCGAAAACGATTGTTTAGTAATAATACTCAAAATTTATGTGATATATGTTACACGTATTTACAAGTATTTGCTTGCATATCACATTATAGTTTTATAGAAATACAGTAATTGTTGCGTAGTAACGCGGAATATATCGATTTAACATAACCTCAAACGTGATATAGAAATACAGTAATTGTTGTGTAGTAACGCGGAATATATCGATTTAACATAACCTCAAACGTGATATAGAAATACAGTATACAGTAATTGTTGTGTAGCAACGCGGAATGTATCGATTTAACATAACCTCAAACGTGAAACTCTGGTATCTTGCGAGGATGTGTTAATTGATGTTTTGATTAATTGTATATGTGTTTGTTTGTTTAATTAATAGCCATGAGTGCCAAAAGAGAACAAAAGTCGGAAAGTTCGAGGAAATCGGACAACATGGTGGATCCACATCGGGAATTTTTAGATATGGATACGGACGAGGAAGATTTTGGGCGGCAAGGTAAAATACACGTTCGAAGTTTCGTAATTTAGAAAGTAAAATTAACATGAATTTTACGATCGAAATTTACAGTATCTGCAATAATGATTTATTCTTCATTGTTTCGTGCAGAATGTATTTAAACGTTCGTAAAAAATATATTATTTGACTTTCATATAACTTCGTACTTCGTGGAAGAAATGTTCTCTTGTAAAGTAAAGTAAATTAGTATTCGATTAACGTGTATATGTATTATAATTAGAAACCACCGAATGTATTTTTCAACACTCAGGACCCCCCCAACTGCAACACTAAACGCCGAAAATGTAAACAAAATAATTGCTGGGATCTTGAGATATTATATTTCTTTGATCGAGCATAGAAAAAATTAACATTTAAGGTTATGGTATAGAAATACATTAATAGTGCAAATTAGTTGAGAATAATTCCTCACTTAAAGGTAGAATTTTAGCACAGGACCAAACCCAGACCTAACCCAGACCAATTCATCGCTGATAACGGGGGTTAGGTCTGGGTTAGGTCTGGGTTAGGTCTGGAATAAGTCTGGGTTAGGTCTGGGTTAGGTCTGGGTTAGGTCTGGATTAGGTCTGGGTTAGGTCTGGGTTAGGTCTGGAATAAGTCTGGGTTAGGTCTGGGTTAGGTCTGGAATAAGTCTGGGTTAGGTCTGGGTTAGGTCTGGAATAAGTCTGAATTAAGTCTGGGTTAGGTCTGGGTTAGGTCTGGGTTAGGTCTGGAATAAGTCTGAATTAAGTCTGGGTTAGGTCTGGAATAAGTCTGGGTTAGGTCTGGGTTAGGTCTGGAATAAGTCTGGGTTAGGTCTGGGTTAGGTCTGGAATAAGTCTGAATTAAGTCTGGGTTAGGTCTGGGTTAGGTCTGGGTTAGGTCTGGAATAAGTCTGGGTTAGGTCTGGGTTAGGTCTGGAATAAGTCTGGGTTAGGTCTGGGTTAGGTCTGGGTTAGGTCTGGAATAAGTCTGGGTTAGGTCTGGGTTAGGTCTGGAATAAGTCTGGGTTAGGTCTGAATTAAGTCTGGGTTAGGTCTGGAATAAGTCTGAATTAAGTCCTAACCTAGACTTTAAGTCCAGACCTAACCTAGACTTAATTCAGACTTATTCCAGACCTAACCCAGACCTAACCCAGACTTATTCCAGACCTAACCCAGACCTAACCCAGACCTAACCCAGACCTAACCCAGACTTAATTCAGACTTATTCCAGACCTAACCCAGACTTAATTCAGACCTAACCCAGACCTAACCCAGACTTAATTCAGACCTAACCCAGACCTAACCCAGACTTAATTCAGACCTAACCCAGACCTAACCCAGACTTAATTCAGACCTAACCCAGACCTAACCTAGACTTAATTCAGACCTAACCCAGACCTAACCCAGACCTAACCCAGACTTAATTCAGACCTAACCCAGACCTAACCCAGACTTAATTCAGACCTAACCCAGACCTAACCCAGACTTAATTCAGACCTAACCCAGACCTAACCCAGACTTAATTCAGACCTAACCCAGACCTAACCCAGACCTAACCCAGACTTAATTCAGACCTAACCCAGACCTAACCCAGACCTAACCCAGACTTAATTCAGACCTAACCCAGACCTAACCCAGACCTAACCCAGACTTAATCCAGACCTAACCCAGACCTAACCCAGACTTAATTCAGACCTAACCCAGACCTAACCCAAACCTAACCCGAACTTCCACTACATTTATCTATGTTTTCTGCCAGCTGTTGACATAATCATAACCACAGACCAAGCATGCTCCTATATCTAATTCGTGCCATAATCTATTCAAGGCCAAATGTGTTTGTGACGTTTCTGTATCATAACCCTAATGGTCACCATTATAATATTTAAAATAACTTAAAAACTAAACGTACACATATATGTACCAATATTCTCAAAAAGTTGAAAAATTTGCTAACAAAAATTTAAAGCAGCGCCATCTCTATTCTTATGAGTGTATTATCAATAAGTTAATGAAAATAAGTCCAACACAGAAACTTATTCGAACTATTTTTTTCAAAAGTTTTACGAAAACGAACTTTATTAAACAATAATACAAAAAAAAAAACAAATTATATTTCTAATTTTACATATTATAACGATAAATTAACTTTCAACTTTTCTTTTCCGTAACTGCGCGCATTCTTCCATTTTTTTAAGCATCTTGCGCCTCTTCTTTTTTTTTACCAGTGTTGCCAACGCACTTTTAATAACCACCAAATTCTAACGGAATAAATTATAATTAAAAATAGTCCAAACGAGGTTTTATTTAGATTCATTTTCATCGAAAATACCTCGTCGTTCTTATAAAGACATTATGATTAATATAGTAAATTTTAATTTGTCAGTGTCGACACCATTTAATTTATTTTAAATTTTCTGTTGATTCTCGATTAAATGTAATTAATCGTTCCAATTTTAAAGCAAAGAATATGGTATATTGTTCAATCACGGCTGTGTAAAATAAATTTGCAGTATAATAGTTCGCTGTATTTCAGAATCACCTGAAATCGAAGAAGAACTTCCCCCGGAACCCGAAAAACCGATATTCACTGAGAGAGAGTTGGATACATTAGTAAGACTGTTTTTTTTATTATTCTATTATTGAAAACTGCACATGTACTAATTATAGTTTTATCGGAAGATAAATGTTGCAATAACACGGTGAATTCTAACCGTAGATAATTTTATGATTTTTTTTACGAATTATACGTTAATAGTTATACGTTCTAGCATAATGATATTAACAAAATTTAAGATAAGAAGTATATCAAGATTTGCGATTACTTACGGAAAAACATGCTCTTGAAACCAACGCAGTGTAATCGTTGAAATGATTGACAGTAAATTGACGATGAAAATTAGATGCAATTGCAAAGAAGCGTTTTATCGTGTTTATCGCGTTCATCGGTTCAGAGGTCTATTTGATAAGATCACTTCGTTATAGCGACATCTATCTAACGAATAAAGTTCATCGAGACTGTTAACACATTACCGACCGATAGCGTATTAATCAACTTCTTTACCGACCAACGCTTACCGACCGATAGCCGATTAATCGGTCGGTAAAGTGTTGAGCGGTAGAAAACTGATTTACCGGCTATCGGTCGGTAAAACAGTCGATTAATAGGCTACCCGGTCGGTAAAGTGTTTCACGTTTAAATATATTTGCAGGTGCAATACGTAAAAGATTTAACGATATTCCCTACTGTCGATAACGAAGATTGGAACGAGAAATGCGACGAAACGATACGCGAATATTTTGAAAATCCGTCGCACCCGGTGCTGAGCATATTTCACGAAGAAAATAAGCTAACCGCCATTTTGAATGTTCCAAATTACGCGCCCAAAGGGTTCGTGTACTTTCTTCGATCACCGTGGCAAATTTATACGCCAGAAAATTTTGTGAACGCTGTTTTATTCGGAAGTATCAGCGGGAATATTGAAAGTTCCGTTTTAAAATTTTTGGAAAATATTTACGCGCCAGTCACACTTCGTAGCAACGACTGTACATCGTGTATCCATTCAATATATTTATTATAGATCCTGGGGGCCAAAATAAGACGAAAATCAAGAATATCAATTTGTTGATGGAGGCTTCGTTAAAATGTTATTAACATTTAAAGTTCAGGCTGTATTTAATTTTTTTCTCAAAAGTGCGTAGGATTTCGGGGTTATGTATAATGACCAAAAATACTTGTAATTGACCCCTGCAACTGAAAATAATTTTTTTAGAACGATTTGAAAAATTTTATTTTCGGTCGAAAAATTTCACAATTCTCGAATTTTTTTCTCGAAAATGGATAGGATTTCGAGGGTATGTCTAATCACCGAAAATGCTTGTAATTGACCCCTGTAACTAAATATAATTTTTTTAGTATGATTTGAAATTTTTGAATTTAATTGAATTTAATAACTTTTTAACGAAGCCTCCATCTTGATTTTCGTCTTATTTTGGCCCCCAGAATCTGCCATTAAAATTTTTATTATTTCCATCACATTCGTCATACATACACTATATTACAATTAACAATTTTCCATTTGTAATGAACCAGTCATACAAACCCATGTGTTATCAAATCTTCATGAATTTATTATATGCCTGACTGAGGAGGTTTACAAACCAATGGGTTTGACTACGTTGTACGTTCCAAAAGAGAACATATTTAATGTATTTCCGGAGAAAATTGACTGTTTCTTGCTCGGAGAAGATACAAAAGCGATCCTTTCGGAGGAAGACGAGAGGAAAATTGAATTGGTCGATAGATTGGAAAGAGTAGTTTGGTCATGGATCAGGCAAATTCATGGAGAGAAAAGAGTAGCATCGAGTCGAACGAAGATCGAAAGCATACACGACGAAGTTAATTATTGGAACGCGAGACGTTAGTTTCCATAATTCTAAATTATACAAATAGTATTGCTCGATGCATCGTCCTTTCATGAGTACCTAGAGGGCGCAGTGTGTTTACATCCCCACTCCCGTTGCATTCCGCTGACTCACAGGATTGGTCGAGAACTGTGACGAAGCTCGACGACAGCCAATCAGCGGGCAGCAGCAAGAGTGGGGATGCGAACACTTCTCGATACAAGAAATATTTTTTAGGACCTAACCCAGACCAATTCATCGCTGATAACGGGGGTTAGGTCTGGGTTAGGTTTGGGTTAGGTCTGGGTTAGGTCTGGGTTAGGTCTGGGTTAGGTCTGGGTTAGGTCTGGGTTAGGTCTGAATTAAGTCTGGGTTAGGTCTGGGTTAGGTCTGGATTAGATCTGAGTTAGGTCTGGAATAAGTCTGAAGTAAGGTCTGGGTTAGGTCTGAATAAGTCTGAATTAAGTCTGGTAGGAGTCTGTTAGGTCTGGGTTAGGTCTGGATTAAGTCTCTGTTAGGTCTGGAATAAGTCTGGATTAAGTCTGGGTTAGGTCTGGGTTAGGTCTGGAATAGAGTCTGGATTAGATCTGGGTTAGGTCTGGAATAAGTCTGGGTTGGGTCTGGGTTAGGTCTGAATAAGTCTGGGTTAGGTCTGGGTTAGGTCCAAGTTAGGTCTGGGTTAGTCTGGATTAAGTCTGAATTAGGTCTGGGTTAGAGTCTGGAATTAAGTCTGGGTTAGGTCTGGGTTAGGGTCTGGAATAAGTCTGGAGTTAGTCTGAAGTCTGGGTTAGGTCTGGGTTAGGTCTGAATTAAGTCTGGGTTAGGTCTGGAAAAATTCTGACTTAAGTCCCGACCTAACCTAGACTTAAGTCCAGACTTATTCCAGACCTAACCCAGACTTATTCCAAACCCAACCCAGACCTAACCCAGACTTAATTCTAGACTCCAACCCAGACCTAACCCAGACTAATTGTTAGACCCAACCCAACTAACCCAGACCTAACCCAGACTTAATTCAGACCTATCCCAGACCTAACCCAGACCTAACCCATACTTAATTCAGACCTAACCCAGACCTAACCCAGACTTAATTCAGACCTAACCCAGACCTAACCCAGACTGATTCCAGACCTAACCCAGACCTAACCCATACTTAATTCAGACCTAACCCAGACCTAACCCAGACTTAATTCAGACCTAACCCAGACCTAACCCAGACTTAATTCAGACCTAACCCAGACCTAACCCAGACTTATTCCAGACCTAACCCAGACCTAACCCAGACTTAATTCAGACCTAACCCAGACCTAACCCATACTTAATTCAGACCTAACCCAGACCTAACCCAGACTTAATTCAGACCTAACCCAGACCTAACCCAGACTTAATTCAGACTTATCCCAGACCTAACCCAGACCTAACCCATAATTAATCCAGACCTAACCCAGTTTAATTCAGACCTAACCCAGACCTAACCCAGACTTATTCCAGACCTAACCCAGACCTAACCCAGACTTAATTCAGACCTAACCCAGACCTAACCCAGACTTAATTCAGACCTAACCCAGGCCTAACCCAGTGACGAAGCTCGACGACAGCCAATCAGCGGACAGCAGCAAGAGTGGGGATGCGAACACTTCACGATACAAGAAATATTCATTTACAGATTCGAACTTAAATTACTTAAATGCTCAACTTCTCAACCCAGAAGTTCGATCGATAATAGACACGCTTAGAAATTTACGTTCTCTCAGCGTGAACAAGTTCGAGAAATTAGCCCGCCATATTCGAATCGGTTTAAAAGAAACGTCGTCGAATTTGACGTACTTGAACATTTTACTAGATTTATGCAAACGTTTGAACATTTTTGAGGACCCTGAAAATTCGATAACGGAAGCGTTACTTCTGATATTATTTATCTGGGCCGAATCTCCATTTTATAACACCAAGTGAGAGCAATATCTTTTTCAAAAGGAACGTTTTAACGCGGGAGATATATTTGGTAGTATGATGTTTCAGGAATGATATAGAAATACTTTGTCGAGCGTTCAGCTCGCAAATAATACATCAATGCAGAGCTTATGTTAACATCGATGTAGCATTGGGCAGTAATCCGGAAGAGGGAATGAAAACACTGAAAAAATGCATATTCTGTTGTGATATTTACAAAATAATTTATGATAATGTATGTTCCTCGTTAGATACAATTTCTATACTAAATTCTATATTTACATAATAAAATTCTGTTTAGCTGATAACAAACGTTGTTTCGTATATCAATTCTGATAAAAAGTGGGACATAAACGAGGCGGAAGTTTTCAATAAAATTAACACTTTTGAACAGAGATGTTACGATGTATTTGAAATCTGCGAGGCTTTGGTCATATTTGGAAGGTAATAATTATTCAATAATTTTGAAAATTCCATAAATTGCCCCTAATTATTATTACGTATGTTACATTTCGTTTAACAGGTCGAATAAAACAGGAATATTCGGAAGTACCAGAGGAATCGAGTACGAAGCATATTGGCGGGAAATTCAAAATTTGTTTCACGAAGTTTCGAACGAAATTACAGTCGTTCGCGATATCATATTCGACATTACGAGATCGAACTGGCTGAAAAAGTTTAGACGGTTCAGGTATACGATTCGACAATTAGAGAACATGGTGATAAATCTAATCGACGACATATTCAAGCGTGTTAAGAACATAGAAGAAGGTGTCGAAGCAATGTACACTTTGCAGAAATTTAAAAAAAGGAACAACTTGTCGGAGATGTTGCGGACCAAGTGGATACAGGTTATATAAACTTGTGCGAACGCATTTTGTATATAAAAGAAGATTTCCAGTAATATTTAGGAAATTTTCAGATATGGGCGATTTTCAACAACGAAATAGAATATTGTTACACGAACGCGATTGATATGTCAAAAGAGACAGACGTCGACACGAATATCTTGTGCATTTCACGGTATTTAAAAACACAGTATAATGTGATGATAAATGCAACGGATTGGATGGGAGAGTGTGCCGCTGAACAGTGAGTAACAGTTTACGGAGATGAATTATTCAAACACATTTATTGAAATGTTAGATTTCCTTCTTTTTAAGTATTTTATGCTAAACATCAGTTTTATACGATTCTTCTACACTCGTATCAGCTAGGGACGTATCATACATGTTTTTA
Source organism: Colletes collaris (assembly GCA_030068185.1). Lineage (NCBI taxonomy): Eukaryota > Metazoa > Arthropoda > Insecta > Hymenoptera > Colletidae > Colletes > Colletes collaris. The sequence goes on along the minus strand of JASGYR010000076.1, from coordinate 2,909,339 downwards.
GATGTACCTTGCAACGATATAAACACGTGTTACATGTAATTGACGAGAGAAGAAAGATGTTCGATGCTTACAGTACGCGTGGAATGTAGCAACGAAGATGGTGAGTCATTGAAATCGCAATAAAAGTTAACGGATGATAAAGGATGGCTCCCATCGCTGTATCGTCACAAAAATTCTATGTAACTTTGGACGGGGTATTCTATTCGCAACATTCATTCTTTTATATTTCATTTTTGAGTCGAAAAGAAGTACCGATACCATGGTAAATGTTAATTGATTCATTCGACGTAACGTGTGTAAAGTTACGTTCTGTTTTATGGTTCGTTCGATAACAAAATTTACATTGCTTGTGTTTATGATGAATTTGTGACTTACTTATAGAATTACCCATCGTAATATACCACCCGATATCAATATTCATATAATTTTACTTTGTTCGAAACCTTATTAGCGTACGTAAATCTTTTAAACATTTATATGAATTCCTTCCTTATCGATCACCCTGCCTTTATTTTTTAACAGTGCAAAAATAAAATTTTTAATACGATCGGCATAGGATGAGAGAGAAATCTTATAGATGGCACTTTAAACATTGTGAGGTATTTGAATAGTAAACTAAAGTATATATACTTTAGTAATTCGCTATATAAAAATCATTTCTTATAAATTATGTAAAACTTTCAAGTACTAACAACAATAAGTATAAATTATAATCATGTCGGACCGTAAGATATTGTGAGAAATATCACATAAAATAAAAGCGTGTAATTTATAATATATTTGAAAGACTCGTATCAAAATGTAAGTTTCTAATTAACTTTTAGAGAGCACGAGTGTATCTTCTGTATGAAAACTAACTTTGGGAATATTTAATATTAAAAACAATATTCCTATAAAGTCTATAACCATTATAAATTACTTATCGACAGACGTCGACACGAATATCTTGTGCATTTCACGGTATTTAAAAACACAGTATAATGTGATGATAAATGCAACGGATTGGATGGGAGAGTGTGCCGCTGAACAGTGAGTAACAGTTTACGGAGATGAATTATTCAAACACATTTATTGAAATGTTAGATTTCCTTTTTTTTAAGTATTTTATGCTAAACATCAGTTTTATACGATTCTTCTACACTCGTATCAGCTAGGGACGTATCATACATGTTTTTTAGATGTACCTTGCAACGATATAAACACGTGTTACATGTAATTGACGAGAGAAGAAAGATGTTCGATGCTTACAGTACGCGTGGAATGTAGCAACGAAGATGGTGAGTCATTGAAATCGCAATAAAAGTTAACGGATGATAAAGGATGGCTCCCCATCGCTGTATCGTCACAAAAATTCTATGTAACTTTGGACGGGGTATTCTATTCGCAACGTTCATTCTTTTATATTTCATTTTTGAGTCGAAAAGAAGTACCGATACCATGGTAAATGTTAATTGATTCATTCGACGTAACGTGTGTAAAGTTACGTTCTGTTTTATGGTTCGTTCGATAACAAAATTTACATTGCTTGTGTTTATGATGAATTTGTGACTTACTTATAGAATTACACATCGTAATACACCACCCGATATCAATACTCATATAATTTTACTTTGTTCGAAACCTTATCAGCGTACGTAAATCTTTTAAACATTTATATGAATTCCTTCCTTATCGATCACCCTGCCTTTATTTTTTAACAGTGCAAAAATAAAATTTTTAATACGATCGGCATAGGATGAGAGAGAAATCTTAGATGGCACTTTAAACATTGTGAGGTATTTGAATAGTAAACTAAAGTATATATGTTACAGTGAAACACCGAAATCTGGAGAATGTCGACTTTCACCGGTGAATGTCAACATTCACATAGTCGCTTAGTGTATGTCCGAAATATTTGCTAAACACCCTTATTTCTGACTTACACCGATAAATGTTGACATTCACCTTGCACTAATGGTGAGTGTTGAACATGTTGGAGATTTATATTTTCTTCTCCGTAATTCAGTCGCTATAAAACGTCACAAGGGTGACGTAACTTTTTCGCCTCTATTTCTGAAAGGATCTAACCCAGACCTAACCCAGACTTAATTCAGACTTATTCCAGACCTAACCCAGACCTAACCCAGATCTAACCCAGATCTAACCCAGACCTAACCGAGATCTAATCCAGATCTAACCCAGACCTAACCCAGACCTAACCGAGATCTAATCCAGACCTAACCCAGATCTAATCCAGATCTAACCCAGACCTAACCGAAATCTAATCCAGACCTAACCCAGACCTAACCGAAATCTAATCCAGACCTAACCCAGACCTGACCCAGACCCTAGATTTGGGTTGGGTCTGGGTTAGGTCTGGATTAGATCTGAGTTAGGTCTGGGTTAGGTCTGGATTAGATCTGAGTTAGGTCTGGGTTAGGTCTGGGTTAGGTCTGGATTAGATCTGAGTTAGGTCTGGGTTATGTCTGGGTTAGGTCTGGATTAGATCTGAGTTAGGTCTGGGTTAGGTCTGGGTTAGGTCTGGATTAGATTTGAGTTAGGTCTGGGTTAGGTCTGGATTAGATCTGAGTTAGGTCTGGGTTAGGTCTGGATTAGATCTGAGTTTGGTCTGGGTTAGGTCTGGGTTAGGTCTGGATTAGATCTGAGTTAGGTCTGGGTTAGGTCTGGGTTAGGTCTGGATTAGATTTGAGTTAGGTCTGGGTTAGGTCTGGATTAGATCTGAGTTAGGTCTGGGTTAGGTCTGGGTTAGATCTGAGTTAGGTCTGGGTTAGGTCTGGATTAGATCTGGGTTAGGTCTGGGTTAGGTCTGGGTTAACTTTGGGTTAGGTCTGGGTTCTAATCCAGATCTAACCCAGACCTAACGCAGACCTAATCCAGATCTAATCCAGACCTAACCCAAACCTGACTCAGATCTAATCCAGACCTAACCCAGACCTAACTCAGATCTAATCCAGACCTAACCCAGACCTAACTCAGATCTAATCCAGACCTAACCCAGACCTAACCCAAACCTGACTCAGATCTAATCCAGACCTAACCCAGACCTAACTCAGATCTAATCCAGACCTAACCCAGACCTAACCCAAACCTGACTCAGATCTAATCCAGACCTAACCCAAACCTGACTCAGATCTAATCCAGACCTAACCCAGACCTAACTCAGATCTAATCCAGACCTAACCCAGACCTAACTCAGATCTAACCCAGACCTAACCCAGACCCTAGATCTGGGTTAGGTCTGGGTTAGGTCTGGGTTAGAAAAAGATCACGATTTACTGCAGTATCCATTTAGTATAAATTAGCGTATCGGAAAAAAAATTAAGAAAGCGTTGCTCGCGTTATCAAAGCTTGCATAAGACTGACAAAGCTGATTGACTCCGAGCAGAAGAAAGGATTTGGCAGGAGAGAGCCAGTCGCTTGTTTTTGACTCTTCTGTTTTGGACCACCACCAGAGCATATCTGTGATTGTCGACACACACCGGAGAGGGTCCATATGTACAACAATGTAATGAAATATTCGATCTTTCACCGACGTATTTGGTATCTGTTGACATTCACCGGTGAAAGTTGACATTCTCCAATTTCGGTCATTCACGGTAACATATATACTTTAGTAATTCGCTATATAAAAATCATTTCTTATAAATTATGTAAAACTTTCAAGTACTAACAACAATAAGTATAAATTATAATCATGTCGGACCGTAAGATATTGTGAGAAATATCACATAAAATAAAAGCGTGTAATTTATAATATATTCGAAAGACTCGTATTAAAATGTAAGTTTCTAATTAACTTTTAGAGAGCACGAGTGTATCTTCTGTATCAAAACTAACTTTGGGAATATTTAATATTAAAATCAATATTCCTATAAAGTCTATAACCATTATAAATTACTTATCGACTATGTTTCAACGATAGATTTCAAATCATAAGAATAATATCAACCGATGTTAATTCGACTGCATTTTCTGCGCTGGAATTTGCACGCCAAGAATTACCAAAGCTTGCGAAGTTCATTTATGTGTCGTTAAATTTGCGAAATTCCCATACTAGTTCTGAATAATTTATCCGTATTTAGGCACAGCACTCATACTTTCATTTCCTACCATGCTATTAGTACCTTTTACATACTGTGGTCCCTCAAGCGACTCCGAACTAAATAAAGTATATAATATAACAATATTGCACGATCGTTTGGGATTCTCTGCCCTCGTTAAGATATATATTATACAGTTACGTTTCCCAAAGTTTTAGTAATTATACAGAACATCTCCATTAATAATAAAAAGAAAACAAAGTTTGGAATTAGCGAATAGTTTTGGATGTAGTCTATCAACTGCGATATATAGGGTAATCTATGCTATTTTTCTGTAATACTAAATACGTAGAATATACATATAAATAAAGTACTATGTCCATGTATAGGTAGAAACTGTTTATAAAAATGCTTCTTAAACGAAATTAGATAGTATACTTTGTCTCGAATTAAGTACCGTAGAAAATATGGGAAATACATGTGAATACGGTTATGTATTTCTTCATGTGCGCTGCATTCTTTGAAAAGAATACTATACGCTTCAATATTAATAACGAACTTAGTAAACCATCGCTAGCTTTTAGGAAGTATTGAGTCGAGTGATAAGCGAACAGTTATCGTCCACTTTATACGATTCATTAAATTTAATAAGACGCAGCTGTTCAACGATAAAGAAACATATAAAAATAGACCTATCAGCATCGTTGAGTACATTTAAAACATAACGCAGTAAAAATAGTAGCACCACTGTTAAGTTCGTTCAGTATTTTTTTTATAACCGTAAGTATTTTTACGCGTACGTTATATTAAGTTGTGAATTTCAACATAGATTACCCTATAGCCAGTATGTATTCGTCCGATTAGGAACTATTATAAAAATTATACATAAATATTTTATGTACATATACCTGGGCGTGTGTACGTACACACAATTCCCCTAATTTTGATTATCGTAATACTGTAATCTAGAATTTGCTTAGAAGAACACTCTTTTGGCACAAGTAACTTAAACAAGAGTATTTGGTTTCGTCCTACTTACTCCCAACGTAAGTTTTAGGTTGACGCAATTACCAGATTCTCCTGGCCAGTGGTTACGGTGAAGATCGGACTGCCTGGCGAGTCCTTGTAATCGAGTAATTCGCTGTCATCGCTGAATGAGCTACCTGACGAGCCAGCTTGTTCCAACCGTGATGATGGCAACAGAAATATCAGCGAAATAGCTATTATCATGTGCCATGCGCTGTGAACGTACTGCGAAGGGAAAGAAAATTCACATATTTGCTATTCATTAGTGACAATTTACACCGCATACGTACTTGATAATTAGCTTCCGTTTCAACCAGAGAAAAGAGTAACAGACCTACGGTGGCCAACAGTAATCCAGCGAATAGCTTTGAAATTTTGTCAGGTTTCTTCCATTTTTTCATTTGAAAACACCGATAAGCATACGTTCCCATCTAGAAATGTAGAAATATGAAGTAACGTTAGAAACAGTTTCTTGAAATTACTTACTGGAATCATAACGCCTATTCCCAGAGGTATCAATATACTGATCAAGCTCGTTTTGTTAGATTCCACCCCGAAAGCTATTATGAGGACTCCGAACATATGGTACAACGATACAAAACGTGTTGGTATCTCAGCCATTGCGACAAGTGTCACCCAAAATGCTAATATGCTTGAGAAAAAGTCGCTGTATTGTAAAACCTGGAAATGTGACATCGTTTGATAAAAACATTTATAGAAATTTAAGAAGAAAATATTACAGTTTACGTACTTCGTATTTAGCGACACAGTATGTCATGACATGTTGATCGCAAGCATGATACAGCGATGAGAATAGCATAGTTGCCATGTAGACTAATCCTTCTGTATATAAGCCACGTTTAACAGCTAAATATATGGCGGGTATAAAAAAACCGTTACTTAAAGTGAGTATCATCGTTGTCATGACCAGAGACGACTCTGGTTTGGCATTGGTAGCATCGGTGCAACCCCATCCTTTGTAACCTACGCAAATACTTCGCAATGTATCCTTCGAAGTAAAAATGTGTAATTAAAATTATCTAACAAACCTTCGAAGCATTTGCACGTTGTGTAATAAAGTATGTCTCGATGAATTTCCTGGCAGATTCCATGACGGCCACATGGATAGTTACCAGAGAACACGCATTGCCTGGTTCGTATGTCCAACGACACCAAGATATCCTCCATTTCGCAATTCGCAGGATGTCTGGTTCGCAGATAATTTTCGTGTAATTTTAATGCAATTGTAACCTTAATATTATCTTGTACTTTAAAGAATATTACCCGTTGAAATGGCACGTTGCACTTAGAGCAACGTACCATGTGTCCGGCTGCGGATATGGTATTAACAAACTTGCATCGTGTTTGTCGAACGAAGACAAATTCATTAACATTCTTGAATCCTCGCATTTAATGCTACCATTTGCTCGATCTGGCACTCGACCGCGTTGAACGCAAAGCGTAACTTTCACCAACTGTCTTGTTATAACCTAAAATTCATGCAAGAACTTCTGTCGATCAAAAATTACTTTGGCGATTCAAACATTCTGTTCGATTGTTATGCGCAAACGTTTACGATATAATTTTCATTTTCATTTTGTAATTACGTGTCAATGCGTACTTTGTCCATTTCTAAGTGCGCACTGATGTCAAGCGTGCCACCGATATCAACTAATGGCAAAATATTAAACTGTGTTACGACTGGATGTACATCCGTCAACATCACCCAAGAAGTTAGCCACTCTCTGCCCTGGAAAAGAGTTTTTACGTGAAACATTTACCAACTAATGGAAAAGCTACAGCGATGCCACAGATTGCATCACCGAACTCAACAAACTGGAATATTCGATACCTGTAACAAATATACGCCAGAGAATGTTTGCGAGTGCTTAATCCTAGCAAGTTGGTATCTTGGAACGCACAGCTCGTCAAGATTCTCATCCGACAAATGAAATTGACTTCTCGAATCGTCCCCGTTGTAAGACGATGCATTTTTCCTGCTTTCGTACTGGTGCGAACGATGCTTTGTTAGATCTTTCATATGTAACTGCGCTAATGCTTTGGAGAACGAAGGTGCATCCAAGTACTGTCTCACGAAAGACTTTTCTGTCACTCTGATTGGACATTCTGAGAAAATGAAACATAACGGATTCATAAAATTCAAATTAGCACAAAGATGCTAAGGCAATAACATTTACCCGAGGTGATTACTTTTATGTTCACTTCGATGATGCTATCCGAAATAATCATCAAATAGTAATAACTATCTTCGAAAGGGGAAGATTCTGTGAATGTGTGTGAATCGAATATAGTAAAGTTTCCAATTTCGCTGGGTTCGGAGTGATTGAAAACAGGTAGAGAGCGTCCTTGCAAAGCCATGCTTTTGATACAAGGTTCGTGTATGCCATGAGACGTATACACAGTGAAGTTACAACCCCAAATGTGGACACGAAAGTTCCACGTTCCTGACGTAATGTATATCCTGCGAAACAATACATTATTAACCTTCGATATTGGAATAAATTTTATTCAACGATTACGCTCTTTACTTGTAATACGAAGTTGTTTCTTTCGTTCTTAATGTATGCTGACAGCCGATTGGTATATTCTCGATACTATTTATCTGCGTCCATATAGCCACGGAACCTATACTATAATGGCATTTGTGTCCAAGCCCCTGGAAACATAGACGACAATGTTTTTGGACAAATACGGTAATTATAACAGAACGAAGAGATAATATTGATAGAAAGAGGTTCATAGAAAACATAACCGTACCTGTTGCTGAACCTTTTCGTCCCAGTGAGATAGATACGCTCCTACGAACCAGTCTCCAAATTCTGGTCCATAAACCGGCACTATCGCTGTAGTTTTTGGTTCGAACGTTGTAAGCGCGGAAACTACAATAGTCTGATTACGGTTAGGATACATGTTAATAGGAAATGTATCGTTATTTACAGACATCACAGGGTAACTGCCCCACTGCAGATATCTGAAAATTATAATATTACGTTGCGATGCGTTGCAAGACGGTCGAAAACTGTATAATATAGGACTGTTTACACGTGGACTTTTCTTTCCGGACAGTCTTGCCGATCCATAAACGCGGCGAATTGCCAAGTCGCTCTGAGCACCTCTTTGGGAACTGTGTAATGAAACATAGCTATATCCGAGTAACTTTTGAACGAATGTAACAGTCCTTCTTGACTTGCTTCTGGCATGGTACATTCCTTGGCTGTAAACATAGATCATTCTTATAGAAATAAAATGTTTGAATAATTTCCATCAAATTCTTTATAAAGTATGAACATATGAATTCCCGTTGCAAATGTTTTTAGCGTTCGATCGAATATTACGTTATCGTTAAAATGTACGTAGAATATAATGAAGTGAAAATCCCATGCAGAAGATGACACATTCTCAAATACTTTGTTTACGAATTTACCTGGAAAAAGGAGCAAAATTAGAAGAACGTGAAACTGTAGAAACATGAGATATCGCCTTGGAAAATAACATATCGGAAGCATGACAATTATTTTCAACATCACAGAAAAATTAAAGCTATTATCGATCGGATGTGCTCCATTCACTCCTCATTAATTATTGATCATCCTTACGTTGCTATGTTGATTGTACATCCTGTACGGATAATAAATAAATACGTTTAGAACGCGGTGTTTGCGTGTTTAGTCTGTTCGTTTGTATGGTTTCCTTTCGATCAGCTGTAGCGAACGATATATGAATACATAGCAGAGGGTGGGAGCACGGGATGATGATTTTACCGACAGTCAGTGGGTGCCGGATCGCGCGTGCGTCAGCTCGCGGAGTTACGGTGAGTAGACAAAGGCGAACCGACGCATGCGCTCTCTCTCGATTCTCCGAAGCCGCCCGAAGTAACTTCGGGCCGTCTCGTGGGAGTCGAGAGAGAAAGGCACATTCGCCTTCTCGCTCTTGAACATCTGAGATTCGACATCGCGTCGATGGCGTACGATTCCAAGTCTCGACTGCCCAGGTATTTTTTACTTTCCGGACCTATGTATGTAGACGAACATAAGCAAGGTACTATAACGAACAAAAATTTTGTGAAATACACGTTTCAAGACCCCCCCGATCATATTTGAATTATTGAACAAAAATAAATTCTTTTTCATTATTCCTATGTCTGAGCGTACGTATGTATATCATTTCAGATATCGCTTCTGATACATCTGGCAACGTATAACCATTACTGCCGGCTACTGCCAGCCTCTCGCAGCCTCTGCTGGCTTCTGCTGGCCACTGCTGACCACACCTGATACTTCCGACAACGTATAACGATTACTACTGGTTACCGCCAGCCTCTCCTGACCTCCGCCTATATTTCTGACATCGTATAACAATTACGACTGACTTCTGCCAACCTCGGTTGGCCTCTGCTGATCATTGCCGATCTCTACATGCCTTTACTGGTGGCTGACTTGAGTTAACAGGTAATGTCATAAAATTGTTTTACCTAGTTATACCCCTTTTTACCCGAAGTATAAGGCACGACTAAATGTACTTTTCAATTTTCCTACAGTCCTCCGCTGGCCACTGCTGACCGCTGCTGACGACTTCTGATACTTCCGACAACGTGTAACGACTACTACGGGCTACTGCTTGCCCCTGCTGGTCTCTGCATGCCTCTGCATCCCTCTGCTGGCCACTGCTGGCCTCTGCTGACCGCTGCTGACCACTCCTGATACTTCTGACAAGGTATAACGATTACTATGTGTTACTGCTTGCTCCTGCTGGTCTCTACATGCCTCTAAATGCATCTAGATGCCTCTACATTCTTCTGCTGACCTCTGCTGACCGCTGCTGACCACTTCTGATACTTCTGACAAGGTATAACGATTACTATGTGTTACTGCTTGCTCCTGTTGGTCTCTACATGCCTCTACATGCCTCTGCTGGCATATGCTGGCCTCTGCTGGCCTCTGCCTGCCTCCGCTCGCCTCTGCTGACCGCTGCTGACCACTCCTGATACTTCCGACAACGTATAACAATATACTATGTGTTACTGCTTGCTCCTGATGGTCTCTACATGCCTCTACATGCATCTAGATGCCTCTACATCCCTCTGCTGGCGTCTGCTAGCCTCTGCTGGCCCCTGCTGACCGCTGCTGACCACTCCTGATACTTCCGACAACGTATAACAATATACTATGTGTTACTGCTTGCTCCTGCTGGTCTCTACATGCCTCTACATGCATCTAGATGCCTCTACATCCCTCTGATGGCCTCTGCTAGCCTCTGCTGGCCCCTGCTGACCACTCCTGATACTTCCGACAACGTATAACAATATACTATGTGTTACTGCTTGCTCCTGCTGGTCTCTACATGCCTCTACATGCATCTAGATGCCTCTACATCCCTCTGCTGGCCTCTGCTGGCCTCTGCTGGCCCCTGCTGACCGCTGCTGACCACTCCTGATACTTCCGACAACGTATAACAATTACAATGTGTTCCTGCTTGCTCCTGCTGGTCTCTGCTTGCCTCTGCTGCCCCCTGCTGACCCCTGCTATCCCTTGCCGACCCCTGCCGACCACTGCTGACCACCCCCTGACCACCCCTGACTACCCCTGATACTTCTGACATGTATAAGTATTCAAGCCTTGTATAATGTAAATCTATGGCAATAAATGATATAATTTAACAGAATTCTATGTGTTCTCATCATTTTTACCTTTCTTTTCCTCTCCAAATCATTCCCTAAGCTTTAAGAGACCGTTTCTCCGGTTAAAATCGGATACCCAAAGTGTCCAGCTCTCGTACTTGCTGCCGAAATCAAAAATTAAAAGTCCTGAAACAGTTGGAAAGTCCTGAAACAGCTGGAAAGCCCTGAAACGACTTGGAATTTTAGAAATCCCGAATCAGCTGGAAAGTCCTGAAACAGCTGGAAAGTCCTGAAACGGCTTGGAATTTTAGAAACCCTGAAACAGCTGGAAAGTCCTGAAACAGCCGGAAAGTCCTGGAATTTCTTGGAAACGCCGAAAATTCTCGGAAACCTTGAATTTTTAGCAAAGTTCCGAGTTTCTGGACTTCCGAGGTGTTTCAGGAGTTCCTAGTGGGTTCAGGGAGTCTTACAACTAAGGTAATGACTTGGAGAGGGAAAGAAAGGTAAAAAATGATGAGAACACATAGAATTCTTTGTAATTATATCATTTATTCAAATAGATTTACATTATACAAGGTTTAATACATACACATCGTATCAGAAGTTGTCAACAAAGGTCAGCAGTGGTCAGCAGTGGTCAGCCGGGGTCAGCAGGGGCCAGTAGATGCATGTGGAGGCATGTAGAGGGATGTAGAGGCATGCAGAGGCTTGTAGAGACAAGCAGGAGCAAGCAGGGACACGTAGTAATCGTTATACGTTGCGGGAAGTATCAGGAGTGGTCAGCAGCGGTCAGCAGGGGCCAGCAGAGGCCAGCAGAGGGATGTAGAGGCATGTAGAGGCATGTAGAGACCAGCAGGAGCAAGCAGTAACACATAGTAATCGTTATACGTTGTCGGAAGTATCAGGAGTGGTCAGCAGCGGTCAGCAGAGGCGAGCGGAGGCAGGCAGAGGCCAGCATATGCCAGCAGAGGCATGTAGAGACCAGCAGGAGCAAGCAGTAACACATAGTAATCGTTATAAGTTGTCGGAAATATCAGGAGTGGTCAGCAGCGGTCAGCAGAGGGATGCAAAGGCATCTAGATGCATTTAGAGGCATGTAGAGACCAGCAGGAGCAAGCAGGAACACGTAGTAATCGTTATACCTTGTCAGAAGTATCAGGAGTGGTCAGCAGCGGTCAGCAGAGGCGAGCGGAGGCAGGCAGAGGCCAGCAGAGGCCAGCATATGCCAGCAGAGGCATGTAGAGACCAACAGGAGCAAGCAGTAACACATAGTAATCGTTATACCTTGTCAGAAGTATCAGGAGTGGTCAGCAGCGGTCAGCAGAGGCCAGCAGTGGCCAGCAGAGGGATGCAGAGGCATGCAGAGACCAGCAGGGGCAAGCAGTAGCCCGTAGTAGTCGTTACACGTTGTCGGAAGTATCAGAAGTCGTCAGCAGCGGTCAGCAGTGGCCAGCGGAGGACTGTAGGAAAATTGAAAAGTACATTTAGTCGTGCCTTATACTTCGGGTAAAAAGGGGTATAACTAGGTAAAACAATTTTATGACATTACCTTGTTAACTCAAGTTAGCCACCAGTAAAGGCATGTAGAGATCGGCAATGATCAGCAGAGGCCAACCGAGGTTGGCAGAAGTCAGTCGTAATTGTTATACGATGTCAGAAATATAGGCGGAGGTCAGGAGAGGCTGGCGGTAACCAGTAGTAATCGTTATACGTTGTCGGAAGTATCAGGTGCGGTCAGCAGTGGCCAGCAGAAGCCAGCAGAGGCTGCGAGAGGCTGGCAGTAGCCGGCAGTAATGGTTATACGTTGCCAGATGTGTCAGAAGCGATATCTGAAATGATATACATACGTACGCTCAGACATAGGAATAATGAAAAAGAATTTATTTTTGTTCAATAATTCAAATATGATCGGGGGGGGTCTTGAAACGTGTATTTCACAAAATTTTTGTTCGTTATAGTACCTTGCTTATGTTCGTCTACATACATAGGTCCGGAAAGTAAAAAATACCTGGGCAGTCGAGACTTGGAATCGTACGCCATCGACGCGAGGTCGAATCTCAGTTGTTCAAGAGCGAGAAGGCAAATGTGCCTTTCTCTCTCGACTCCCACGAGACGGCCCGAAGTTACTTCGGGCGGCTTCGGAGAATCGAGAGAGAGCGCATGCGTCGGTTCGCCTTTGTCTACTCTCCGTAACTCCACGAGCTCACGTACGCGTGATCTGGCATAGCGTGAGTAGTGCACTCGGTGCTCAATCTGGCGCCACTGTCGACATTTTAAATATTTGCGGGAACAGGACCGTGTACTATGTGTTTTAGCATTCATCAAGATATCTTAATTATGAATCCACTAAAAATCTTAGTGATACCTTATTTAATTATCATACTTTATAAATAGATACATAATCTAAAAGATAATACGCAAGTACACATTCTAAAACTAACGATACAATGTCTTGAAACTCTAAGTCACGGATGCAAACTTAGAATCACGCGCAGATATGCACGCAGTAACAAATTCTATATTTTGTACTTTCATTTATCGAACTTCTATTTATTTATTTAAATAGGAGAAAGAAAGGTTAAATCAGTGCTTCCCAACCTTTTTTACGTCACGACACATTTTTCAAATAGCGGAGATTATGTAACTATTACAAAGATATTCTACAATAATTTGTATTTCGAAAGTTTACGATCAAAATAAATCATTTAGCAAAGCCTCCATCAACAAATTGGTATTCTTGATTTTCGTCCTATTTTGGTCTCTAGAATCTCCCATTATTATTATAATTTTTCCCATGGTTGGCCAAACACCCCGTATATTATACACATGCATTGTACATTGACTTTAATACAGAGTGTCTCAAAATGCGTGTTAAATGTTTCATTTAATACAGTAAATAAAAACTGTGGAACAAAATTATTTCGTTCTTTCGTATCTCGAGATACAAGTTTAACACGCAATTCAATAAACCATAATAAAGCTTCTTCAGCTCGAACGATCACCAGCTATGTGACATTAACACATTACCGACCGATATTAATCGACTGTTTTACCGACCAACGCTTACCGACCGATAGCGTATCAATCAACTGTTTTACCGACCAACGCTTACCGACCGATAGCCGATTAATCAACCGCTACCGGTCGGTAAAGTCGCATGTCCATTATCCACATATCTAAAGTTCGATTTAATCTTATCGTCAATATGTATCGACTGTGGTTTTACAGCAATAGTGCGACTTACATAAACGATCAGTATACAAACTATTTTACATCATCTTGCACTAGGGCGGGAACAATTGGAAATTTGTGTACATTAAAATGCATCTTTCGAATCGATATCTCAATTTCTAGTGTCTACTAACATGTCGTATAATTGCTAAAACATAATTTGGACTATATACTCTTCAATTTGTTACGTGAAGCTTTTCCATGACACTAAAACTAATAAAATTATATTTTTGTTAATCCACCGCAGATTATAGAATCATAAAACTGAGACAACGGAGCTGAAAATACTGCATTTGTACATTTAAGTCTACTTATTGTTAGACGAAGAACACATATTTACAGTTAACCAGTGCTACCAAAAAAAAAAAGAGACGTTTTACTACAATTCGAATCGCTTCGAAACTTAAACTTCGATTTCTTCCTCGGCGGCTGGTAAAATCACCGTCGTCATGGTGATCGGTTTCGTCCTCGATCGTTTGCACAGCAAAATCTGAACTTTTCCCGATATTCTGCTCGTCAGGGTCGCGTGCATCGCCATTGGAATGGGAATCCCGCTCGGTAATAGGGGCACGTCCATCACGCGTGGTCTCACGTCCGTGTTCTCGTTCCTGCAAACGATGTAAAAGCCTGTGTCGGACATTTCGTCCGATATGTTCGTCAACAAGATACGAATCTGATAATTCGGCCCCAGCCCCAACACGGTGGCTTCTAAAGTGATGGGATGAAGACCGGCGTCCTGGCTCTCGTTCAAAGACTCCACCGCCTTTTTCGCCACCATCAACCGTAAGCGAAGGAGGCCTTGCTGAAACGTGCTGTGAATCTTCTTCGCCTCCGATCTCTCCCGTATCGTTTGCTCCACGAACAGTCGAGTCTTCTTCGGTATTTGAAACTTGGCGCCATCGTTCGGCGATGGGCACGACGACGCGTTGTGGATACTGAAGTTGGCGGTGCGTTTCAAAATCTTCACGCAGAGGCCGCCACCGACGGTGACCATCGCCATTGTTCGTTCCTCTTGGCCCATACGGCCGTACTGCGACAAAAATGTTAATGAAAAGGAGATTTATACGTCATTCGATACATTATCGATATGCATTTCATTATCTGCGGAAATTCGTTACTTTTTTATAAACTTGTAAAGTTACGGTAAAAAAGTAAGGTTAAGTATATTTTGACAAATCCACAGGTGGAAACAGGTGACTGTCGTTACTCTGTTCAAAATGCTAGCTAGTCAAATGCTAATTTGTTAAACATTTATCGAATGAAATTTCTACTATTTCTGCTAATATTTCATTGAATAAATCCACCATTTTTCTATTAGGTACATTTACTAAATACATAATGGCTCAGGCATTCGATGAAGTTACTCTTCTTAAAAATATAAAATATCGATAGCATTATATGTTATAAAAAAGATTAAAAAATGTGTAGCATGCCTCCGAGTGGTTTCAATTTAATTCGTGTAAGCATCGGTAATGGGATCTTCAAAACTGACGCTGTGATTAATTTTCAAGCGACCTCTGCGATATTTTCTATGACAAAATGTTGATTCATCGATCTCGACAATCAACTCTACTCTTCCAATCGCTGAGCAGTATTTTAATTTAATTTTAGTTATATAATAATATGACATTGCTCATAATTATATGTTAGTATATATGTTAATTTTAAAACATCTACAGCCGAGTTTGTTTTTAGAAAACCACGTTCTTTGCTTTGCAAATATCTTTATATTACGATGTCTTCTACGTTTAGTTTGATCGACAGATCCTGGAATAGTTATCCTGCGTTGCCAATTTTCATAACATTTCCACATTGCAGATAGTACAAGAAACAGAAGAAAAGCAGAAATTGTTCTCAGTAATCATTCGTTTCAACTGTCATTTCTGATTTTCTTCTGTTTCTTGTACTTTGCGAATTTTGTTCAACCGTGCTATAAAAATGACCGAATTAGTAGTTCCAGAAGCGTGGACCTTATTTAAATTGTACGAATTTTGTAAAAATAAACAAGCTTTATTAAAATTCTTTGCAAGATAAAAAGTTGATTGCCAACAATCTTAATTGTCCACGGCGTGGAAACGTAATGAAATTGGACAATGAAAATTGGCGTTGTAGAAAAACAATCGCAGCATCTATAGTTATATAATAATATGACATTGCTCATAATTAGACTGCGGATTTTTATGCAAATTCATATATTTATTAATAGAATTAATAAAATAAAAGCTTTGTAGAGGGTTGTTTCAACCCCAAAATAATTCTTATCTTACTTGAAGTATTTGTTATATTTTTGCATATTAAATGCAGTCTATAGTTTTTTGACAATCTAAATTTCCCATAAATGCATAAATATCCGCAGTCTACTCATAATTATATGTTAGTATATATGTTAATTTTAAAACATCTATAGCCGAGTTTGTTTTTAGAAAACCACGTTCTTTGCTTTGCAAATATCTTTATATTACAATATCTTCTACGTTTAGTTTGATCGACAGATCCTGGAATAGTTATCCTGCGTTGCCAATTTTCATAACATTTCCACATTGCAGATAGTACAAGAAACAGAAGAAAAGCAGAAATTGTTCTCAGTAATCATTCGTTTCGACTGTCATTTCTGATTTTCTTCTGTTTCTTGTACTTTGCGAATTTTGTTCAACCGTGCTATAAAAATGACCGAATTAGTAGTTCCAGAAGCGTGGACCTTATTTAAATTGCACGAATTTTGTAAAAATAAAGAAGCTTTATTAAAATTCTTTGCAAGATAAAAAGTTGATTGCCAAAAATCTTAATTGTCCACAGCGTGAAACGTAATGAAAATTGGACAATGAAAATTGGCGTTGTAGAAAAACAATTGCAGCATCTCTTAGTGCTCGCAAACGAAAGCGAACTTGTGATGTAAAAATATGTGTAAAACGTGGAACGTGGTTTTCAAAAACAAAGCTTTCTTATGAAATGGTATTAAAATTAACTTACACGTTAGTCCATAATTTTGATCGATATCAGATTGTACGAGAATTACAATTGAATAAAAATACTGTTTCTCGATGGAATTATTTAGTAAAACAAGTTATGACTGATTGGCTACAACATTCGTGCGAAGTACTTGGCGGACCAGGCAAAATATTAGGTCGTCCCATAAGTTCGTGCCGTTCAATATTCTGAAATTGATGAGGATAAAATTTGTAATCTAATAAAAAACAAAAAGAAAATTTGTCAGTTGAGGTGATTTCTGAAATTTCAAACATAGTAACATCAACAATTCATAGAAATTTGAAACAAATAGATATTGCGTCAAAGTTCCAAGTTTGGAATTCACACTAGCTTATGGAACAAAATTCTCTTAATCGTGGTAGAGCCTGGTTGCGTAAATATTTCTGTTAGCATATAATAAAACCGAATCTTATAAGATATAAAATATAACAATCTCCAGGCTTATTAGTGGATAAACAATTTGAAAATGTCAACGTTTTTAATGAAAAGCGTTAAACTAAATTTGAATAAAATATCCAGCAAGTTTTGGAGCGACGATACAATGGCTTTGCCAAAAGAAGGGGAAGGAGTTGTTGAACGAGAAGAGGTTTACTATTTTTCATAAAATTCCATCATATGTTTAAAATATTACTTCAAGTTGCAGTAGAAAACTCGGCACGAACATATGGGACGACCTAATAGTAGAAATAGACGAATCTAAGTTCGGACGAAGAAAATATCACAGAGGTGATCGTGTAGAGGGACAATGGGTTTTTGGAGGAATAGAAAGAGGAAGTGGAAAAAAATAGTCCTGGTGTCTGTTGAAAGTAGAGACACAGAGTCCCTGCTTTCAATAATTAAACAATGGGTGTTGCCTGGCACAACAATTATTTCAGATTGTTGGAAAGCCTGTAACATCTTAGAGAAAGAGGGGTACAAAACATCTTTCCGTAAATCACAGCTTACGTTTCAAAGACCCAGAAACAGGCGCTCGTACAAATACGATAGAAACTACGTGGAGGCATAGTAAACACTTTTTGCCTGAATATTGTCGGTTGGTATTTGTAATTTTGCACGTTTTTTAATATTTTCTGTAACATACGATACCATAAAATTTTCCATTTTTAGCAAAAAAGATAATTTCATTGGGTATTTAAGCCACTACGTATTTTACAAATTTTCCAAGCAAGGAAAGGATGATTTATTTAACCGGCTATTAAAAGAAATTGCAGAAATTTCATTTGATTCTACGGAAAACCAAAATATACCAGACCTGGATGATAATGAAATTTAATAATAAAAAAAAGTTAATCCAACGCACTGCATACAATAGTAATTTATTATATTCTCTATCGGTGATCGGGCCGTTTGCTAGGAATGTTCCAAAATTTTAATGGGAGATTCTAGAGATCAAAATAAGACGAAAATCAAGAGTACCATTTGTTGATTTGAGGCTACGTTGAAAAGTTATTAACGTTTAAAGTTCCAATTGTGGTTCTCAACCAGAAAACTGTAAAGCTGTCGATACGTCGATAAGTAGAGTTTCACATCCTGAACTTTAAACGTTAATAACATTTTAACGAAGCCTCAATCAACAAATTGGTATTCTTCATTTTCATCTTATTTTGGTCTCTAGAATCTCCCCTCCAAATCATCCTGTATAAATCATTAAACAATACGCCAAGCATAAGCCTTCAACGCTAAAACTTTAACTTTCATTATAAGTGTTTATAACGTTTGATGAAACGAGTTACCTTCATCGCAGAGACTGGTTCCATGATCTTCAGCGTATCCACATGGTGTTTGCCATCGTACACTCGAATACCATGCCCAGCGGTGCTCACTGCCAGCAACGAAAGGCCAATCTGTGGCACTGGTAAGCTCGCCAAATCCAGAATCGCACCCGGGACCCGAACGTGCCACAGTTTTACGCCCTGCACAATTAATATTTCACTATTTTAAAATTGTTTGCATCCTTGAAGTTGTTTTCGACTTTTTTCAATTCAAAGTTCTATCGTTCTCATCAAAAACTCCATTACGCGAAGAATTGTTTGAAAATATTTTACAAGGAATAACTATCACATTTTTAAAAATTTCTGAGCGATGGAATCAACAAGTCACTACTTCTGTGTCTTTTATTTTTTAATCGCCATCTAATTTACAAATAAATCTAACATTCTGACTTGATTGTTCGATGCACTGAACGAAGCAAGCGTGCAAGTATCGAGGTTCTACTGTATTTGCATTTGTTTGGACCCTAACCTTTCTGGAGAGGCCGATCAGAGTGCCATCCATGATGGTTACAGCTACGCCATCGTTATTGAGAACCGAAATGGCTACTGCTGGTGACGGTAACTTTTCCCAGAGCTTTACAGGACTGCCTCTTCTTATCGCTCCTATTCTGCCGTCTCTGCCAATGATTAATATTCTGCCATCCCCTGTCCACAAACCGATACAAGCGAATGCGACCGGTGGCCATTCCAGCAAGTGTTTGTCCATAACAGTGAACGTCCTGTAACGAAAACAAAATGTAATTCATAAACGAATGCATTTGAGAATCATTCGCTCTTTCGAATTCATTACTTTAAGTATTTCTTATATTTCTGCATATTAAATGTATTCTGTAGTTTTTTGAGGATTAAATAAACATTAATGCATAAACATCCGCAGTCTACTAATAACCTTACAGATTTAGCCGCTTATTTAGAGTGAGTATTAATCGACACATGAACGTATAAATAATAAATAAAAAATCCTTATTTGAAAGGTAAAATAAGATCGATAGAGGGTTAATTTGCATTTGCTCGTAAGAATAAAGACTAGTTATTGTTGTTATGACGTCAAGTGTTAAATGAAGGAGTTACCGAGGATCAAGGATGAGAATTTCTCCAAATTCCGTGCCAAGCACCAAACAACCGCTGGCTGGATCGGTCCACGAGTCTCTTCTTATGACAGAAATCGCAGATAAAGCGTTGCTCCTAACAAGCGGGACCGTTTTATACTGTTCTGCGAAGCTGGATCTGAGATTCGGGTCCATGGAAAGGAATTTTAACGTACGAGGCGATATAAATCCGGCTCCAAGCTCTTTCAACAGCAGTTCCAGCTCGTCGGCCAGCGTCAGCACGTTTAACTCTTCCTCCAGGCTGGCTTTGTGCCAGATCTATGAGAATCGCTTCATATTATAATTTATTACTAGTAATTGACATAAACGATAACTCTTTGATACATAAAATTGCAACTGTGTCTGTAATTGTAATTTTTGAACCATTTTTACTGAATTAAACTTTATCACTCTTGAATTATTTAACCCTTAGGTGTCTATGGGCGCATTTAGTAGTCAAAAAGTTAGGTTTAAGGTAGAAATACCTTGATACTGTTTTGGAAATTAAAAGAAATAATTAAGAATAATTTTGCAATCAAAATTATAGGGTTCTGTATGAATCAATGCCTAAAAATGAATAAAATTGCATTCAGTTCGTCCATCATTCGATTGCGTTTAATTGTCCTATGACATGTGTTTGTATCTGTAATCGATATAATGTTTTAACATAACATAACATAATATTTATCTCTGATAAATACCTCTCGCTCTTTAGGATGCACGTCGATCGTTGGCAAGCAGTATTTAAAGTAGGGTCTCATATTCTTGAAGATGTAGACGCTCGAACCGGCGCCCACAGCCAACACAGACGACCGGGGTTCCCCATTTTCCGTGTAAAAGCCAACCAATCCGCAGGGCAGATCCACCATATTGTGTTCCGTTATTTGGTCCCCTCCTTTATAGACTCGTATCTAATAATTAGAACACAACGAGAAAAAATAAAGGCGACCAATTAAATACAGATCAAGAACATCAAGAATACCAATTTCTTGACTGAGGCTTCGTCAAAAAATTATTTAAAAATTAAATTGAAAAATTTCAAATCGTTCTGGAAAAATTATTTTTGGTTGCAGGGGTCAATTGCAATCATTTTTGGTCGATACACATACCCTCGAAATTCTACGCACTTTCGAGAAAAAAATTGTAGAAAGTGCTGAAATTTTTCGAGCGAAAAAAAAAATTTCAAATCGTTCTAAAAAAATTATTCTTGATTACAGGGGTCAATTACAATTATTTTTTGTCAATACACATACCTTCGAAATTCTACGCACTTTCGAGAAAAAAATTCTTTTACCGAAAATCTAATGTGAGGACAAAAAATGCTTTCCTGAAATTACATGTGAATTTTTAAAAAATCATAACTCCCGAACGGATTGGAGGATTTCAATGTTTCGAAAGGCAAACGACGCGTATTTTAGCGAAGAATATGTAGAAATTCTAACAATATTGAAAAAGTTGCACTTTGACACCGTAAAGTGAGAAAAACACCATAGAAATGGTCCAATCTTCAAACGTCCATACCATCAACAGTAGTGAACCTATCTCAATGAAATTTAGTATGGGAGTAGAGCTGATGAATATCTACAAAAAAGTGCTGAACAAAATTCCCGTAGGACGTCGAACAAATTTATTAAAAATAAACAACAAATTTCTAAGAAAAATCGACCTGCTGAAATTTCGACAAAATTAAAAAATTCCAAATCATTCTAGAAAAATTATTTTCGGTTGCGGGGGTCAATTACAATTATTTTTGGTCAATACACATACCCTCGAAATTCTACGCACTTTCGAGAAAAAAATTGTAGAAAATACTGAAATTTTTCGAGGGAAAAAAAAAATTTCAAATCGTTCTAAAAAAATTATTCTTGATTACAGGGGTCAATTACAATTATTTTTTGTCAATACACATACCTTCGAAATTCTACGCACTTTCGAGAAAAAAATTCTTTACCGAAAATCTAATTGTGAGGACAAAAAATGCTTTCCTGAAATTACATGTGAATTTTTAAAAAATCATAACTCCCGAACGGATTGGAGGATTTCAATGTTTCGAAAGGCAAACGACGCGTATTTTAGCGAAGAATATGTAGAAATTCTAACAATATTGAAAAAGTTGCACTTTGACACCGTAAAGTGAGAAAAACACCATAGAAATGGTCCAATCTTCAAACGTCCATACCATCAACAGTAGTGAACCTATCTCAATGAAATTTAGTATGGGAGTAGAGCTGATGAATATCTACAAAAAAGTGCTGAACAAAATTCCCGTAGGACGTCGAACAAATTTATTAAAAATAAACAACAAATTTCTAAGAAAAATCGACCTGCTGAAATTTCGACAAAATTAAAAAATTCCAAATCATTCTGGAAAAATTATTTTCGGTTGCGAGGGTCAATTACAATTATTTTTGGTCAATACACACATACCCTCGAAATTCTACGCACTTTCTGAGAAAAAATTGTAGAAAATGCTGAATTTTTTCGAGGGAAAAAAAAAATTTCAAATCGTTCTAAAAAAATTATTCTTGATTACAGGGGTCAATTACAATTATTTTTTGTCAATACACATACCTTCGAAATTCTACGCACTTTCGAGAAAAAAATTCTTTACCGAAAATCTAATTGTGAGGACAAAAAATGCTTTCCTGAAATTACATGTGAATTTTTAAAAAATCATAACTCCCGAACGGATTGGTGGATTTCAATGTTTCGAAAGGCAAACGACGCGTATTTTAGCGAAGAATATGTAGAAATTCTAACAATATTGAAAAAGTTGCACTTTGACACCGTAAAGTGAGAAAAACACCATAGAAATGGTCCAATCTTCAAACGTCCATACCATCAACAGTAGTGAACCTATCTCAATGAAATTTAGTATGGGAGTAGAGCTGATGAATATCTACAAAAAAGTGCTGAACAAAATTCCCGTAGGACGTCGAACAAATTTATTAAAAATAAAACAACAAATTTCTAAGAAAAATCGACCTGCTGAAATTTCGACAAAATTAAAAAATTCCAAATCATTCTAGAAAAATTATTTTCGGTTACAAAGGTCAATTGCAATCATTTTTGGTCATTAGACATACCCACGAAATTCTACGCATTTTCGAGAAAAAAATTGTAGAAAGTGCTGAAATTTTTCGAGCGAAATAAAAAATTTCAAATCGTTGTAAAAAATTATTCTTGATTACAGGGGTCAATTTCATAATTATTTTTGTCAATACACATACCTCGAAATTCTACGCACTTTCGATAAAAAAATTCTTTAACGAAAATCTAATTGTGAGTACAAAAAATGCTTTCCTGAAATTACTTGTGAATTTTAAAAAAATCATAACTCCCGAACGGATTGGAGGTTTTAATTGTTTCAAAAGGCAAACGACGCGTATTTTGGCGGAGAATATGTAGAAATTTAACAATATTGAAAAAGTTGCACTTTGACACCGTAAAGTGAGAAAAACACCATAGAAATGGTCCGATCTTCAAACGTCCATACCATCAACAGTAGTGAACCTATCTCAATGAAATTTAGTATGGGAGTAGAGCTGATGAATATCTACAAAAAAGTGCTGAACAAAATTCCCGTAGGACGTCGAACAAATTTATTAAAAATAAACAACAAATTTCTAAGAAAAATCGACCTGCTGAAATTTCGACAAAATTAAAAAATTCCAAATCATTCTAGAAAAATTATTTTCGATTGCGGGGGTCAATTACAATCATTTTTGGTCATTAGACATACCCTCGAAATCCTACCCATTTTCTAGAAAAAAATTCGAGAATGGGTGAAATTTTTCGACAAAATTAAAAAATTCCAAATCATTTTAGAAAAATTATTTTCGATTACAGGAGTCAATTATAATAATTTTTGATCATTAGACATACCCTCGAATTCCTACTCAGTTTCGAGAAAAAAATTCGAGTAGGTGCCTAACTTTTTCGGAGAAATTGAAAAGTTTCAAATCATTCTGGAAAAATTATTTTCGGTTGCGGGGTTCAATTACAATCTTTTTTGGTCATTAGACATACCCTCGAAATCCTACCCATTTTCTAGAAAAAAATTCGAGAATGGGTGGAACTTTAAACGTTAATAACTTTTTAACAAAGCCTCCATCAACAAATTGGTATCCTTGATTTTCATCCTATTTTGGCCTCTAGTATCTCCCAATACAATTTTTCTCAGGGGTTACCGAACACCCTGTATATTAAGCGATTATCTATCATTTTGTACGCTCAAACGTGAAAATCTATGATATCAATCTATGATAAATCGAAGAATGGAAATTCTTCTACTCCAGAATCTAACAATGACCAAATAAAGTAAAAATTTCACTTCTGGTACATTTTTAATATTTTTAATATTCCAAGCATCCCTTAAAACGTATTTACTCCCTCCTAATTAACACTTTACCGACCGATAGCCTATTAATCGACTGTTTTACCGACCAACGCTTACCGACCGATAGCGTATTAGTAAACTTCTTTACCGACCAACGCTTACCGACCGATAGCCGATTAATCAACCGCTACCGGTCGGTAAAGTGTTAACATTCAAAATCTTTTCGCGGCAATCCTGTTTAAAAACAAATTCAAGCAATTTTAAGTGATTTGGCGGTCGAATGGACCTTGTTACCTTCGTCGTATTGGCACCGAGTGCCCCCAAATCGGCACAGATGAGCCTGGCGTCTCCATCGCCGGTCACATCGAGCATATCGAGGTTGTTTGGTAAGGTGTACAATCGGGCTCCTGGTTCCCAAAGCGCCTCCAACCATCGGCTCGTACCGAGGCCGACAATATTATGCTCGGCTCTAAAACATCATGTCTTCTTTTTTATAATTTTTCTTTTAAACGAGATGTACTACGAAATTGATTATTGATTGTTGATCGAGGCTTCGTTAAAAAGTTATTCACGTTTAAAGTTCCGTCTGTAGAACGTTCAGTGGTTCTCAATCAGAAAACAGTATGGCTGTCGGTAAGTCGGTAAAGCAGAGTTCCTCGTGCTGAGTGAGAACCACTAGCGCCTGCACGCAGCTGTATGCAGGTTGCGGAACTTTAAACGCGAATAACTTTTATTTCGACCTCCAGAATCTCCCATTAAAATTTCTCCCTGTATAATCTTCGTATTTTTGAAACTATTTAAGAATTTCTATTAATTCTCGACAGAAACAAATACGAGTTCGAGTAATCGTAGAAACACGTGGAATCGATTCGAAAAATGAACAGGAATTTTGTCGTTTCTCACCTCAGTCCGTGCATGTTTGAAGCTTCGGTTTAGCGATCGAACGTAAATATTATATTAGCTCGTAACGCATAATCGCCTCCCTTGTTCGAAGGCTCCTCGTCAGACTGTGCTGTGATACAGCGCGACGGATCGTCATATCGTTAACAACACGGCGTCCCTCTTGAGAGGATTCCTTCTCCGAATATGATCGGTGTGACACTGAACGAATTGCAATTTCACGACGCGATGGACGTCGATCATATCGGAAGATCTGTTTCGAAAATTCGTCGAACGATGTAATAGTATCAGAGATTCGCGATTTTGTTGTGGACACTCGTATCCATAGAAATGTTTGTGTGTCAATGCCAATGGTCGCGCGCAGGCGGTTCACGCGCCAATGAAAATGTATTTGGGCTGTTGAACGTGTGGCGTCGCCTCTGATGCTCGCCACCAGAGGGCGATCGCTCGATTGCTATACAGGGTGTTCAATCACGTCGGGGAAAAATTTTAATGGAAGGTTCTGGAGGCCAAAATAGGACGAAAATCAAGAATACTAATATATTAATGTTAAAAACTTCGTTAAAAAGTTATTAACGTTTAAAGTTCCACCCATTCTCGAATTTTTTTCTAGAAAATGGGTAGGATTTCGAGGTTATGTGTATTCACCAAAAATAATTGCAATTGACCCTTGCAACCGAAAATAATTTTTCTAGAATGATTTGGAATTTTTTAATTTTGTCGAAAAATTTCATAACTTCTCGAATTTTTTTCTCGTAAATGCGTAGGAATTCAAGGGTATGTCTAATGACCAAAAATGATTGTAATTGACCCCCGCAACCGAAAATAATTTTTCTAGAATGATTTGGAATTTTTTAATTTTGTCGAAAAATTTCATAACTTCTCGAATTTTTTTCTCGTAAATGCGTAGGAATTCAAGGGTATGTCTAATGATAAAAAATGATTATAATTGACTCCTGTAATCGAAAATAATTTTTCTAGAATGATTTGGAATTTTTTAATTTTGTCGAAAAATTTCATACCTTCTCGAATTTTTTTCTCGTAAGTGCGTAGGAATTCAAGAGTATGTCTAATGACCAAAAATGATTGTAATTGACTCCTGTAACCGAAAATAATTTTTCTAGAATGATTTGGAATTTTTTAATTTTGTCGAAATTTCAGCAGGTCGATTTTTCTTAGTAATTTGTTGTTTATTTTTAATAAATTTGTTCGACGTCCTACGGGAATTTTGTTCAGCACTTTTTTGTAGATATTCATCAGCCCTACTCCCATATTAAATTTCATTGAGATAGGTTCACTACCGTTGATGGTATAGACGTTTGAAGATTGGACCATTTCTATGGTGTTTTTCTCACTTTACGGTGTCAAAGTGCAACTTTTTCAATATTGTTAGAATTTCTACATATTCTTCTGCCAAAATACGCGTCGTTTGCCTTTCGAAACATTGAAATCCTCCAATCCGTTCAGGAGTTATGATTTTTTAAAAATTCACATGTAATTTCAGGAAAACATTTTTTGTCCTCACATTAGATTTTCGGTAAAAGAATTTTTTTCTCGAATGTGCGTAGAATTTCGAAGGTATGTGTATTGACAAAAAATAATTGTAATTGAACCCTGTAATCAAGAATAATTTTTTTAGAACGATTTGAAATTTTTTTTTTCGCTCGAAAAGTTTCAGCACTTTCTACAATTTTTTTCTCGAAAGTGCGTAGAATTTCGAGGGTATGTGTTTTGACCAAAAATAATTGTAATTGACCCCTGTAAACGAAAATAATTTTTCTACAATGATTTGGAATTTTTTAATTTTGTCGAAATTTCAGCAGGTCGATTTTTCATAGAAATTTGTTGTTTGTTTTTAATAAATTTGTTCGACGTCCTACGGGAATTTTGTTCAGCACTTTTTTGTAGATATTCATCAGCTCTACTCCCATACTAAATTTCATTGAGATAGGTTCACTACTATTGATGGTATGGACGTTTGAAGATTGGACCATTTCTATGGTGTTTTTCTCACTTTACGGTGTCAAAGTGCAACTTTTTCAATATTGTTAGAATTTCTACATATTCTTCACTAAAATACGCGTCGTTTGCCTTTTGAAACATTGAAATCCTCCAATCCGTTCGGGAGTTATGATTTTTTAAAAATTCACATGTAATTTCAGGAAAGCATTTTTTGTCCTCACAATTAGATTTTCGGTAAAAGAATTTTTTTCTCGAAAGTGCGTAGAATTTCGAAGGTATTTGTATTGACAAAAAATAATTGTAATTGACCCCTGTAATCAAGAATAATTTTTTTAGAACGATTTGAAATTTTTTTTTTCGATTGAAAAATTTCAGCATTTTCTACAATTTTTTTCTCGAAAGTGCGTAGAATTTCGAGGGTATGTCTAATGACCAAAAATGATTGTAATTGACCCTCGCAACCGAAAATAATTTTTCTAGAATGATTTGGAATTTTTTAATTTTGTCGAAATTTCAGCAGGTCGATTTTTCTTAGAAATTTGTTGTTTATTTTTAATAAATTTGTTCGACGTCCTACGGGAATTTTGTTCAGCACTTTTTTGTAGATATTCATCAGCTCTACTCCCATACTAAATTTCATTGAGATAGGTTAACTACTGTTGATGGTATGGACGTTTGAAGATCGGACCATTTCTATGGTGTTTTTCTCACTTTACGGTGTCAAAGTGCAACTTTTTCAATATTGTTAGAATTTCTACATATTCTTCGCTAAAATACGCGTCGTTTGCCTTTCGAAACATTGAAATCCTCCAATCCGTTCGGGAGTTATGATTTTTTAAAAATTCACATGTAATTTCAGGAAAGCATTTTTTGTCCTCACATTAGATTTTCGGTAAAAGAATTTTTTTCTCGAAAGTGCGTAGAATTTCGAAGGTATGTGTATTGACAAAAAATAATTGTAATTGACCCCTGTAATCAAGAATAATTTTTTTAGAACGATTTGAAATTTTTTTTTTCCCTCGAAAAATTTCAGCAGTTTCTACAATTTTTTTCTCGAAAGTGCGTAGTATTTCGAGGGTATGCGTATTGACCAAAAATAATTGTAATTGACCCCCGCAACCGAAAATAATTTTTCCAGAATGATTTGGAATTTTTTAATTTTGTCGAAATTTCAGCAGGTCGATTTTTCTTAGAAATTTGTTGTTTATTTTTAATAAATTTGTTCGACGTCCTACGGGAATTTTGTTTAGCACTTTTTTGTAGATATTCATCAGCTCTACTCCCATACTAAATTTCATTGAGATAGGTTCACTACTGTTGATGGTACGGACGTTTGAAGATCGGACCATTTCTATGGTGTTTTTCTCACTTTACGGTGTCAAAGTGCAACTTTTTCAATATTGTCAGAATTTCTACATATTCTTCACTAAAATACGCGTCGTTTGCCTTTCGAAACATTGAAATCCTCCTATCCGTTCAGGAGTTATGATTTTTTAAAAATTCACATGTAATTTCAGGAAAGCATTTTTTTTCCTCACATTAGATTTTCGGTAAAGAATTTTTTTCTCTAAACTGCGTAGAATTTCGAAGGTATGTGTATTGACCAAAAATGATTGTAATTGACCCCCGCAATCGAAAATAATTTTTCTAGAATTATTTGAAATTTTTTAATTTTGTCGAAAAATTTCATACCTTCTCGAATTTTTTTCTAGAAAATGGGTAGGATTTCAAGGGTATGTCTAATGATAAAAAATGATTATAATTGACTCCTGTAATCGAAAATAATTTTTCTAGAATTATTTGAAATTTTTTAATTTTGTCGAAAAATTTCATACCTTCTCGAATTTTTTTCTAGAAAATGGGTAGGAATTCAAGGGTATGTCTAATGATCAAAAATAATTATAATTGACTCCTGTAATCGAAAATAATTTTTCTAGAATGATTTGGAATTTTTTAATTTTGTCGAGAAATTTCATACCTTCTCAAATTTTTTTCTCGTAAGTGCGTAGGAATTCAAGAGTATGTCTAATGACCAAAAATGATTGTAATTGACTCCTGTAACCGAAAATAATTTTTCTAGAATGATTTGAAATTTTTTAATTTTGTCGAAAAATTTCATACCTTCTCGAATTTTTTTTTCGAAAATGGGTAGGAATTCGGGGGTATGTCTAATGACCAAAAATGATTGTAATTGACCCCCGCAACCAAAAATAATTTTTTCAGAATGATTTGAAATGTTATTTCCGCCGAATTTAAGCACCCTGTCGATGTTTCTTAAAAATTCGTTTTCCATTTTTAATAAATTTGATCGGCGCTGTACAAAAAAGTTGTTTAATACTTTTTTGTAGGTATCCATGAACTCTAGCTCTCCTAAAAATTTCAATGAAATTGAAATGATGGAAATGATTAAATATAACAAAACGAGATAACAAGTCGCTTCAGAAAATTCTATTTCAAGGCCGAAACATGTATTTTATTTTAACGAGCTTCAATCTACCGCGCTTGGATTAAATAAACCATAGTTTGTAATTTTTAAATCAGAGCCAAATAATTCTTCTATCTCTCACGATAGTTCGATTACAAAAACTGCAAACAATCGTTTACAATTTGTCAATCAGCGTCATTGCTCTCATCATCGTTATCACGTGTCTCGTTCACCGTAAATATCAAGAGTTTGACCTGTCCCACCTGTAAACACACGGAGCCACCGTTGCCAAAATATTCGAAACAGTGTGAAGTGAAACGACGCCCAACAACAGTTGATTTCAGTTACAATTTCGCGAATCATTGGTTTCTGATACTCGAAAGAACGATCTTATATTTTTAACTATTTAATTAACCGTTTAAAATAGCAATGTCGCCTAAATTATCGATGTTGAACGAACATTCGACAACGCCGTTATCATCCGTGAATAATTTGAAACCATCGTCGCGGAAGTTGTTGCTAGAAAAAGTTCTCAAGCCTAATTGCAGTGACAATAATTGGAAAAAGCATAGAAATTCGAGGGAAGACAAATGGGACGTGATCGATGCTCCCCAATTTATCGATTTTGCCAACGTGCCTCTCATGAGAGACTCTTTCTTTGGTAAGTAAACATTTTTAATTAAAAACGTGAAGAATTACTCTAATTTATCTATGAATTACTTTTGTTAGCCAACACTACTGTGATCGTGAGCACGCCGATCCCAAATTCCACAAATGCAAACTTCCCTAACTCGTCCAAAGAAGACGATATGATCGCGTAAGAATCATTATTGTGAATTTATTCGAAGAAGAAAACTTGACAAAAGTTTCCTTTTATTTTATTTTATTTTATTTTATTTTATTTTATTTCAGGTCTTTTAATAATATCCGTTTGTCTGCCATAAACAGCGACAACAAAAACGAAGAGAATAAAGAGGAATTCATTGTCCACTATACCAACCACGATATAGTATCTAACCATAATTCACAAGAAAGAGAAAAAAAATTTCGTAAACAAGACAGTTCCAAAAGAAAAATTAAGAAAACCGAGGTAATTGAATCGACAAAATTTGTTAACTTGATCAAATAACGTTCGTTCAACTATTATAATTCATGGTTTTAACACTTTACCGACCGTCTGGGTTAGGTCTGGGTTAGGTCTGAATTAAGTCTGGGTTAGGTCTGGGTTAGGTCTGGATTAGATCTGGGTTAGGTCTGGATTAAGTCTGAATTAAGTCTGGGTTAGGTCTGGGTTAGGTCTGAATTAAGTCTGGGTTAGGTCTGGGTTAGGTCTGAATTAAGTCTGGGTTATGTCTGGGTTATGTCTGAATTAAGTCTGGGTTAGGTCTGGGTTAGGTCTGAATTAAGTCTGGGTTAGGTCTGGGTTAGGTCTGGGTTAGGTCTGAATTAAGTCTGGGTTAGGTCTGGAATAAGTCTGAATTAAGTCTGGGTTAGGTCTGGGTTAGGTCTGAATTAAGTCTGGGTTAGGTCTGGGTTAGGTCTGGATTAGATCTGGGTTAGGTCTGGATTAAGTCTAAATTAAGTCTGGGTTAGGTCTGGGTTAGGTCTGGATTTATAGATAACCTTATTCCCCCAGGGAATAGATTTATTTTGTTTTAAATAGATTTAACCCAGACGTAACCCAGACCTAACCCAGACTTAATTCAAACTTAATCCAGACCTAACCCAGATCTAACCCAGATCTAATCCAGACCTAACCCAGACCTAACCCAGATCTAATCCAGACCTAACCCAGACCTAACCCAGATCTAATCCAGACCTAACCCAGACCTAACCCAGATCTAATCGAGACCTAACCCAGACCTAACCCAGATCTAATCCAGACCTAACCCAGACCTAACCCAGATCTAATCGAGACCTAACCCAGACCTAACCCAGATCTAATCCAGACCTAACCCAGACCTAACCCAGATCTAATCCAGACCTAACCCAGACCTAACCCAGATCTAATCCAGATCTAATCCAGACCTAACCCAGATCTAATCCAGACCTAACCCAGACCTAACCCAGATCTAACCCAGACCTAACCCAGACCTAACCCAGACCTAACCCAGACCTAACCCAGATCTAATCC
This sequence comes from Colletes collaris, assembly GCA_030068185.1. NCBI lineage: Eukaryota > Metazoa > Arthropoda > Insecta > Hymenoptera > Colletidae > Colletes > Colletes collaris. The sequence goes on along the minus strand of JASGYR010000076.1, from coordinate 2,877,796 downwards.
AGACCTAACTCAGATCTAATCCAGACCTAACCCAGACCTAACCCAGATCTAATCCAGATCTAATCCAGACCTAACCCAGATCTAATCCAGATCTAATCCAGACCTAACCCAGATCTAATCCAGACCTAACCCAGACCTAATCTAGATCTAACCCAGACCTAACCCAAACCTAACCCAGACCTAACCCCCGTTATCAGCGTTGAATTGGTCTGGGTTAGGTCTGGGTTGGGTCTTTTACCGACTGATAGCCTATTAATCGACTGTTTTACCGACCAACGCTTACCGACCGATAGCCTATTAATCAACTGTTTTACCGACCAACGCTTACCGACCGATAGCCGATTAATCAACTGTTTTATCGGTCGGTAAAGTGTTAAGATCTTGAACACGAACTATGCAAAATGATATGAAATCAAATTTCTGGTATACCAACGAGTAATAGATAAACAATTGTTTATTTACATTGTTGAGAAATATTAATTACCGACAATACAACTCTTAATCGTGTAATCATTTGCTGGACTCGACAAATTCTATTTAACGAGTAATAGATAAACAATTGTTTATTTACATTGTTTAGAAATATTTCTAATCTTAAAACTTTTAAAGTAAAACAAACTGATGTGTTTCTTCGTCGAATAAATCAGTTCGTTTTGCAACACACTTTTACTAATTAAAGGTTACGTTACATCGTAACCACGTAAAAGTGATTACTTTTTCTTTGTACAGGCACAAAAGAAACCTGTAACGAAACCTTGTCCATTGAGAAAGAGTTTAGTGCCAAAAGCACCGTCCCTCCAGACAGCGATACGATCATTGCAAAGGAAACGCTACGACGATAGGTTGAAAGCGAAGAGAAAAGAGAGGGAACAGATGGCGCTAATGGTAACTCGCAATACATGAATTGTAATTTCGTTTATAATATCAAACGATACTAATAATAATATCTTCATTACATATAATAAAAATATATTGTTAGACAATAATATAGAATAAAAAAAAAACAGGAATCCATCGCCAAAGAAATGCGAGAGAAGGAAGAGATTGCGCAGCTGAGGAAGCAGATGACCCACAAGGCGCAACCAGTGCGCAAGTACAAATTGGGTTTGCCACAAATTCAGAAACGCCCGTTGACCGAACCCGTGAGCCCGAGAATGTTGAAACGGCGTCGCATAGACACTCAAAATACAATTTAACGCTAGATTTACGGGCACTGATCCGCACGTATATTTATTGATACCTTTCGTGTTGACGATTACCTTAAAATGCGATTTTTTTTTTCAATCAGAATATATATTCGTGCCATTGCATCGATCAAATTCAACATAGGTTGTCAAAAAATAATATTTACACGTTCTGCAATCCGTAAATTTAGTGTTAAAAACATCACGTTGACGCATTACGAGTCCAATCGTACGTATTCGTTAAATCTAAGATACATTTACTATTTATTAAAAAAACTAATACAATTCCTTAACTCTTTTATAAAAAATGAACATTATGAAAATACAAAAATACAAAAATAACATTGATAAATAATATGTAATCTGGTTTCTTCTTCTATGTGAAAATAAACCTAACGCAAACGATTTTACGAAATCGGTTTGTATACGAAAAATATAAATGCATAGATATGTAAGTGCAAGTCTGACGATGTAATACCAGTTTAGTTACCACAATAAAGTTATGTTTATAAACGTTGGAGAATTGCAAACTTTACGAAAATATTACGAAACACAGAAGAACTATGAAGAGTTATTCGTATAACACGGACACAGTGTATACGTATACGCGTAACTGATATAGGAAGCCCAATGAACGTTAACGATACACAGACGTACAAATAACTGCCTTAAGACTATTTTAAACACAGCCAATGACACATACACACAATCATAGCTCTATGTAGGACGTAAGTCACACACAAGTAACTTCGTTGATTGAAAATCTAGAAGAGCACGTGTCGTAATTATTTTTCACCGTTTAATACAACAAAAAAATATCACTATCTCAATGAAGTAATGCAGATGACGGTGATGGAGGTAGGGATGGTGATGGCGGTGGCCTCGTAAAAATTTCTATTTCGTTACAGTGAAATTGACACACTGTACTGGATGTACTTAAAGTAGATTCCGACCACATTCCTCGTCCTTTAGCTTTCCTTCTAATTCTACTATTATCTGTAGTTGTTTCAGGCACGTTTCTAGGCTTGTTTTTTCGAAGGTATTTCCACAATACGTTTAATCTGCAATCGTTTCAAAACCACATTAATTACATTTGACCGAAACTAAAAAATATTATTAACACATTATTAGGTCTGAGTTAGGTCTGGGTTAGGTCTGGAATAAGTCTGAATTAAGTCTGGGTTAGGTCTGGGTTAGGTCTGAATTAAGTCTGGGTTAGGTCTGGGTTAGGTCTGGATTAGGTCTGGGTTAGGTCTGGGTTAGGTCTGGGTTAGGTCTGGGTTAGGTCTGGGTTAGGTCTGGGTTAGGTCTGGGTTAGGTCTGGGTTAGATCTGGGTTAGGTCTGGGTTAGGTCTGGGTTAGGTCTGGGTTAGGTCTGGATTAGATCTGGGTTAGGTCTGGGTTAGGTCTGGATTAGATCTGGGTTAGGTCTGGGTTAGGTCTGGATTAGATCTGGGTTAGGTCTGGGTTAGGTCTGGGTTAGGTCTGGGTTAGGTCTGGGTTAGGTCTGGGTTAGGTCTGGATTAGATCTGGGTTAGGTCTGGGTTAGGTCTGAATTAAGTCTGGGTTAGGTCTGGGTTAGGTCTGGGTTAGGTCTGAATTAAGTCTGGGTTAGGTCTGGAATAAGTCTGAATTAAGTCTGGGTTAGGTCTGGGTTAGGTCTGAATTAAGTCTGGGTTAGGTCTGGGTTAGGTCTGGATTAAGTCTGGGTTAGGTCTGGAATAAGTCTGAAATAATTCTGGGTTAGTTCTGGATTTTATAGATAACCTTAGTTCCCCAGGGAATAGATTTATTTTGTTTTAAATACGTCTGATTTAAGTCTGTTAAGTCTGGGTTGGGTCTGAATTAAGTCAGACCTAACCCAGAGGTCTGGATTTATAGATAACCTTAGACCCCCAGGAATAGATTTATTTTGTTTTAAACCTAGACCTAACCCAGACCTAACCCAGACCTAACCATACTTAATTCAAACTTAATCCAGACCTAACCCAGATCTAACCCAGATCTAATCCAGACCTAACCCAGACCTAACCCAGATCTAATCCAGACCTAACCCAGACCTAACCCAGATCTAATCCAGACCTAACCCAGACCTAACCCAGATCTAATCCAGACCTAACCCAGACCTAACCCAGATCTAATCCAGACCTAATCCAGACCTAACCCAGATCTAATCCAGACCTAACCCAGACGTAACAAATCTAATCCAGACTTAACTAAATCTAATCCAGACCTAACCCAGATCTAACCTTAGATCTAATCCAGACCTAACCCAGACCTAACCCAGATCTAATCCAGACCTAACCCAGACCTAACCCAGATCTAATCCAGACCTAACCCAGACCTAACCCAGACCTAACCCAGATCTAATCCAGACCTAACCCAGACCTAACCCAGATCTAATCCAGACCTAACCCAGACCTAACCCAGATCTAATCCAGACCTAACCCAGATCTAACCCCGATCTAATCCAGACCTAACCCAGACCTAATCTAGATCTAACCCAAACCTAACCCAGACCTAACCCCCGTTATCAGCGATGAATTGGTCTGGGTTAGGTCTGGGTTGGGTCTTTTACCGACCGATAGCCTATTAATCGACTGTTTTACCGGCCAACACTTACCGACCGATAGCGTATTAATAAACTTCTTTACCGACCGATAGCCGATTAATCAACCGCTACCGGTCGGTAAAGTGTTAAGATGCTTACTTTGGATAGTGAAATTGGGCAAAGTGTGACGACGGTCCAACAATAGCTAGCACAGGACACAAAAAGAACGTAGCGTATATCCAACTTATGCCCATTACGAGCAATAAAAATGTACCGATTTGAATATACGCCATTACACATGACGGTAACATGAACGCTCCAGCGGCGCCACTTGTCAGGGAGGCCATTAAAGTTGGGCCCCCCATTTGCGCAAGCGCAGTTTTCACTCTCTCCTTCCTTTCTTTCGAAGTGCATGCTTTATAACTTACTACGTAATGTAAACTGAAATCTATAGTCAAACCTAAAAATAATATATATATATATATACGCTTTTTTAAAATTTTTTTTATAAAGAAAGTTAATATGGCGGTGAATACCTATAGCTGTCGACACAGCAACATTTTCTAAAACATCCAGCTTCCATCCAAAAAGTATCAGACCAGCAACTGTTACTATAATTGCTGCAGCAATTGTTACAATCGCGTATAGACTGATAATAGGATTAAGCGTCGCGAAAGCCAATACTGTAAGCGCCAAGATCAATGAAAGTCCCATTGCCCAAAGTGTACCTTCGTACAACGTTCGCTGTAATTCATAAAACTCTAATTTACTAACGAACCAACCACCTTGCATACCCAGTGGCGCATTCTTCAATTGATCCTGCATCCAAGTCTCCACCTATAATTATATAGTTCAACTTCTTATTTTTAAAACTCATGTATCATAAATATTTTCATTATTTTTTAATACGTACCTGATGAAAGAATTGATCCATACTCGAGAAGGAAAGGCTGTAGTTATATATACTATCATATTCAACGATTAAAACTTTAATCTTAGGTACCGGCGCCATTATTGAATTAGTTTCGTTCGACGCTTGTACTTGGGTGAGATTAGCTTCGTTTAAAAACTTTAGACCAGCGGAAACACCGTTACGAGCCCACAGGTACGAGGGTGTGCGATATAGTTCTACGTTTGCTTCGGCTGCACATTGTTGCAACACGGTGGAATTGTATGGAAATGTGCTTTTCTCGCAACATGGCGTATAATTGATGTTCGAGTCCACCGGATCCTCGCAACGCCTTTTCATCCAATTGTGCAACGACTCGATGAAACAATTAGTCAGCAAAGGTCCCAAAGTATCGTGATAGAAAGGCTGGGTTCGCAGGTCCTGGCAAAATCGTTCCAACCATAGTTGCGATTCTGGTTGCGACACGTCGAAAGATTCGTCCCATTCCGGTGTACCCTTTAGATCAGGATCCAGATAATTACCGTTATCGATTGGCTTTATTCCCCATACAAATCTCAACGGTAACAGATCTCCATTATCAATCTAAAATTACAAAATTTTTTATTAATTCTTTAGAAAATTTAATAAAAAGGGTATAGCCGAATAAGGGGGTCAAATGTGCCCTTGAACGAAATGTGACATACGATGGATCCATCGATAGAGCATCAAGAAAAAACGTTCTGTGCCAAATTTTAACCCTCTATCTTGTTTGGAAGGGTAGTTATTGAGAAAATTCGGATTAACGAATTTCTGCCTATTTCCCCTATTTAATCGAGTAGAAAAATTATGAAAAAAATCTGGTGCATTGTGGTTATCGAGATACGTGTTTGAGAATTTTTTTCGATTTTTCGATTCCAAATCCTAGGTGTGAAAAATTGAAAACGCAAAAAAACACAGAAAAATACGGATTTCGTATTGAAGCTTTCGAGACACTAGATTTCTATAATTACTGTAAATGCGTATTGTCATTGGCTATCTCCCTGAATTTTTTCAGATTTTTCGATTCCAAATCCTGGGCGTGAAAAATTAAAAACGCAGAAAAATACCGATTTCTTATTGAAGCTTTCGAGACACCAGGTGTCTATCATTACTGTAGATGCGTAGTGTCATTGGCTATCTCCTGAATTTTTCAGATATTTCGATTCCAAATCCTTGGCGTGAAAAATTAAAATCGCAGAAAAATACCGATTTCGTATTGAAGCTTTCGAGACGCTAGATTTCTATAATTACTGTAAATGCGTATTGTCATTGGCTATCTCCTGAATTTTTCCGATTTTTTCGATTCCAAATCCTGGGCGTGAAAAATTAAAAACGCAGAAAAATACCGATTTCGTATTGAAGCTTTCGAGACACTAGATTTCTATAATTACTGTAAATGCGTATTGTCATTGGCTATCTCCTGAATTTTTCCGATTTTTCGATTCCAAATCCTGGGCGTGAAAAATTAAAATCGCAGAAAAATACCGATTTCGTATTGAAGCTTTCGAGACACTAGATTTCCTATAATTACTGTAAATGCGTATTGTCATTGGCTATCTCCCTGAATTTTCCGAGTTTTCGATTCCAAATCCTGGGCGTGAAAAATTAAAAACGCAGAAAAATACCGATTTCGTATTGAAGCTTTCGAGACACTAGATTTCTATAATTACTGTAAATGCGTATTGTCATTGGCTATCTCCCTGAATTTTTTCCGATTTTTCGATTCCAAATCCTGGGCGTGAAAAATTAAAATCGCAGAAAAATACCGATTTCGTATTGAAGCTTTCGAGACACTAGATTTCTATAATTACTGTAAATGCGTATTGTCATTGGCTATCTCCTTGAATTTTTTCAGATTTTTCGATTCCAAATCCTGGGCGTGAAAAATTAAAAACGCAGAAAAATACCGATTTCGTATTGAAGCTTTCGAGACACTAGATTTCTATAATTACTGTAAATGCGTATTGTCATTGGCTATCTCCCTGAATTTTTTCCGATTTTTCGATTCCAAATCCTGGGCGTGAAAAATTAAAAACGCAGAAAAATACCGATTTCGTATTGAAGCTTTCGAGACACTAGATTTCTATAATTACTGTAAATGCGTATTGTCATTGGCTATCTCCCTGAATTTTTTCCGATTTTTCGATTCCAAATCCTAGGCGTGAAAAATTAAAAACGCAGAAAAATACCGATTTCGTATTGAAGCTTTCGAGACACTAGATTTCTATAATTACTGTAAATGCGTATTGTCATTGGCTATCTCCCTGAATTATTTCAGATTTTCGATTCCAAATCCTGGGCGTGAAAAATTAAAAACGCAGAAAAATACCGATTTCGTATTGAAGCTTTCGAGACACTAGATTTCTATAATTACTGTAAATGCGTATTGTCATTGGCTATCTCCTGAATTTTTTCCGATTTTCGATTCCAAATCCTGGGCGTGAAAAATTAAAAACGCAGAAAAATACCGATTTCGTATTGAAGCTTTCGAGACACTAGAGTTCTATAATTACTGTACATGCGTATTGTCATTGGCTATCTCCATGAATTTTTTCCGATTTTTCGATTCCAAATCCTGGGCGTGAAAAATTAAAAACGCAGAAAAATACCGATTTCGTATTGAATCTTTCGAGACACTAGATTTCTATAATTACTGTAAATGCGTATTGTCATTGGCTATCTCCCTGATAATTTTCAGATTTTTCGATTCCACATCCTGGGCGTGAAAAATTAAAAACGCAGAAAAATACCGATTTCGTATTGAAGCTTTCGAGACACCAGATTTCTATAATTACTGTAAATGCGTATTGTCATTGGCTATCTCCTGAATTTTCCGATTTTTCGATTCCAAATCCTGGGCGTGAAAATTAAAAACGCAGAAAAATACCGATTTCGTATTGAAGCTTTCGAGACACTAGATTTCTATAATTAAGGTTAATGCTTATTGTCATTTGCTATCTCCATGTATTTTTACAGATTTTTCGATTCCAAATCCTGGGCGTGAAAAATTAAAAACGCAGAAAAATACCGATTTCGTATCGAAGCTTTCGAGACACTAGATTTCTATAATTACTGTAAATGCGTATTGTCATTGGCTATCTCCCTGAATTTTTTCCGATTTTTCGATTCCAAATCCTGGGCGTGAAAAATTAAAATCGCAGAAAAATACCGATTTCGTATTGAAGCTTTCGAGACGCTAGATTTCTATAATTACTGTAAATGCGTATTGTCATTGGCTATCTCCCTGAATTTTTTCCTATTTTTAGATTCCAAATCCTGGGCGTGAAAAATTAAAAACGCAGAAAAATACCGATTTCGTATTGAAGCTTTCGAGACACTAGATTTCTATAATTACTGTAAATGCGTATTGTCATTGGCTATCTCCCTGAATTTTTTCCGATTTTTCGATTCCAAATCCTGGGCGTGAAAAATTAAAATCGCAGAAAAATACCGATTTCGTATTGAAGCTTTCGAGACACTAGATTTCTATAATTACTGTAAATGCGTATTGTCATTGGCTATCTCCCTGAATTTTTTCCGATTTTTCGATTCCAAATCCTGGGCGTGAAAAATTAAAAACGCAGAAAAATACCGATTTCGTATTGAAGCTTTCGAGACGCTAGATTTCTATAATTACTGTAAATGCGTATTGTCATTGGCTATCTCCCTGAATTTTTTCCGATTTTTTGGTATGGTGCGCCGTAGTAGCAAAAATCAAAAACCGATTTTTTCGACGTTTTTCGCGTGAAAAAGCATCCTATACTTTGAATTTTTGTATTCTCTTTAATAGATAACTATATTGTATGGTTTTAAACATTTATAATTATATTTCTAATTATACTTCAAAGTATAAGATGCTTTTTCACGCGAAAAACGTCGAAAAAATCGGTTTTTGATTTTTCCTACTACGGCGCACCCTACCAAAAAATCGGAAAAAATTCAGGGAGATAGCCAATGACAATACGCATTTACAGTAATTATAGAAATCTAGCGTCTCGAAAGCTTCAATACGAAATCCGTATTTTTCTGCGTTTTTTTGCGTTTTCAATTTTTCACGCCTAGGATTTGGAATCGAAAAATCGAAAAAAATTCTCAAACACGTATCTCGATAACCACAATGCACCAGATTTTTTTCATAATTTTTCTACTCGATTAAATAGGAAATAGGCAGAAATTCGTTAATCCGAATTTTCTCAATAACTACCCTTCCAAACAAGATAGAGGGTTAAAATTTGGCGCAGAACGTTTTTTCTCGATGCTCTATCGATGGATCCATCGTATGTCACATTTCGTTCAAGGGCACATTTCACCCCCTTATTCGGCTATACCCTTTAATAAAAAAATCTTACATACCGTTTCATGTTTTTCGAACCAGAATTTCCGGGAATATATAAAATCGTATCGTTCGAACGTATGAGAGCTATCGAACAATTGAAAATCAGCGGTGTCTGGTAATTGTAAACCCGGGTAATGGAAAACAATGACACAACATAAGGCTGCGATGGCGCCCAAACTGAACATCCAACACCACCGGAAATTGATTACTATCTTTGTCAAGAAGGTATTAAAACCTATCGACAGTTTATGCCCAAACAATCGCAAAGGTCGAATAATTTTTCGCACTATATAATTCGCAGGCGATAGAACATTCAGATTAAATTGTTCCGACAGCACCACGCATGCTGGTAACCAGGTAACCATCAGAAAGAAGTTTGCGATAACAGTCATTCCTGAAAATAAGCTGAAGGTTTGCGTTATTAGTAAAATATAATTCTTATTACGGTTATAGAAGCAAACGTATACCTGAAACAATTGATGGCGGTGACATTGCTAACAACCGATGCAAAAAAAGCAACCGCAGTGGTTAAAGATGTCACGAACATAGATGGAACAGCATGTTTCATCGTCTCTTGCACCAGCCTGACCAATCCATCGTTCGATGTTTTTTGTTCCTTTCCTTTTTCCCAAATTTTGCAATATATAAATGCATCGTCTGCCCCTATCCCTTAAAAATTAATAATCGTATTATTTTTATGTATTCTGTTGTTATATTTTACTCGTATACTCACCCACAGCAACAACGATTGCTAAAACATTGATGAACGGAAAGAATTTAATGTGCAAAACTAGAGTGTACAATGCGTACGAAATGCCAAGGCTAAAAATTACTGCGATGATCGTTGTCACAGTTAGCAGCAGAGAGCCGGTGTATGCCCATATGCAAACTGTTACGAAGACAAAACCGATCACCAATAAAATCGAATCTGATACCAACAGTCTGTCGAACAATGTACTTTTTAAACCTAATTGCATCCCTTTTATACAAAACTTTCCATAAAATAGACCGTCATTGTTTAACTCTTTATAAAAGTCCAAAGTAGCTGAGCTTACGGCAATTGGTAAAAATATCATAACATATTTCAGCGTCGAATTAAATTTGGCTTGAGAATGTTGTTTCTGTAAGAATAACATTAAGAATTATATTAAGAAATATTTTAATGATATTTCTCACGTAACAAGTTTCTTACATGATCCGATATAAAATCTGTATCTAACAAATAGTGCAGCAAATGATAAGCCGCATTATGTGTGTAACATTCGCTTGGAACGTGTCTTTGACAATTCAAATCCTCTGCGCAGTTTGATGTTAAGCGAAGATTTCTATAGAAGTAAACACATCTTTGTAAAAGGGTTTCTACACGACTGAGATCATTTTCTGTCACACCCAGGCAAGAACTACGATTGGATAAAAGTGCAACGTAATTTGCTGGCGACCAACTTCTGCAACACTTTTGTCTTCCACCGTTATGTTCCATTTGCATCTGACATAAAGAGGGAAAGTGAGGATTCGATCGAAGCTCTGCGTCGATATGACACTGTGCCAACACGCCCTCCATTGACCACAAGTTCGTGTTCTCAGAGTCTCTACCTATAACTACACGTGCATAAGCAGAAGACGGTAAATTACAAAAGAAACTTTCGCTCTCCACGTGGTCTTCGTTCTTATAATCCTCTGCTATATTCAATTCATTTCTGTTCGTCAACTGTATTAACTTTTTCCATTTATCTTTACCATCGATTTGATCTATTTCTGACGTTCTGTTAGTTATTTCTTTTTGATATTTCTTTCCTCCTTTCTTTTTATTTTTCGGTTTCTTTCTGACGATACCTTGATTGATCCAGCTGTGATTTTGTGCATTAATAGAATTCTGTAAATTCTAAAACACATTGCAACGTTAGTTATTGATTTAGTATGGCGATCGGGGTGAGTTATATGTCATTCGATTCGTCTAATTCAATACATTATTGATATGCATTTCATTATCTGCGGAAATTCGTTATTATTTTATAGACTTGTAAAGTTACAGTAAAAAATGTAAGGTTTGGTACATTTTTTGACAGGTTCACAGATAGAAACAAGTGACAAGTGAAGTATGTGAACAATTCCTCCCCCCATATAACCCAGACCAACTCAGACAGTACTTGTAGGTAGACAGTGTACGCAGCAAGAGCAAAAAATGTTGCCCCCCCCCAAACAGTGTTTACGGGTAGAGAATATAATAAATTACTATTGTATGCAGTGCGTTGGATTAACTTTTTTTTACTATTAAATTTCATTATCATCCAGGTCTGGTATATTTTGGTTTTCCGTAGAATCAAATGAAATTTCTGCAATTTCTTTTAATAGCCGGTTAAATAAATCATCCTTTCCTTGCTTGGAAAATTTGTAAAATACGTAGTGGCTTAAATACCCAATGAAATTATCCTTTTTGCTAAAAATAGAAAATTTTATGGTATCGTATGTTACAGAAAATATTAAAAAACGTGCAAAATTACAAATACTAACCGACAATATTCAGGCAAAAAGTGTTTACTATGCCTCCACGTAGTTTCTATCGTATTTGTACGAGCGCCTGTTTCTGGGTCTTTGAAACGTAAGCTGTGATTTACGGTAAGATGTTTGTACCCCTCTTTCTCTAAGATGTTACAGGCTTTCCAACAATCTGAAATAATTGTTGTGCCAGGCAACACCCATTGTTTAATTATTGAAAGCAGGGACTCTGTGTCCCTACTTTCAACAGGCACCAGGAATATTTTTCCACTTTCTCTTTCTATTCCTCCAAAAACCCATTGTCCCTCTACACGATCACCTCTGTGATATTTTCTTCGTCCGAACTTAGATTCGTCTATTTCTACTATTAGGTCGTCCCATATGTTCGTGCCGAGTTTTCTACTGCAACTTGAAGTAATATTTTAAACATATGATGGAATTTTATGAAAAATAGTAAACCTCTTCTCGTTCAACAACTCCTTCACCTTCTTTTGGCAAAGCCATTGTATCGTCGCTCCAAAACTTGCTGGATATTTTATTCAAATTTAGTTTAACGCTTTTCATTAAAACGTTGACATTTTCAAATTGTTTATCCACTAATAAGCCTGGAGATTGTTATATTTTATATCTTATAAGATTCGGTTTTATTATATGCTAACAGAAATATTTACGCAACCAGGCTCTACCACGATTAAGAGAATTTTGTTCCATAAGCTAGTGTGAATTCCAAACTTCGAACTTTGACGCAATATCTATTTGTTTCAAATTTCTATGAATTGTTGATGTTACTATGTTTGAAATTTCAGAAATCACCTCAACTGACAAATTTTCTTTGTTTTTTATTAGATTACAAATTTTATCCTCATCAATTTCAGAATATTGAACGGCACGAACTTATGGGACGACCTAATATTTTGCCTGGTCCGCCAAGTACTTCGCACGAATGTTGTAGCCAATCAGTCATAACTTGTTTTACTAAATAATTCCATCGAGAAACAGTATTTTTATTCAATTGTAATTCTCGTACAATCTGATATCGATCAAAATTATGGACTAACGTGTAAGTTAATTTTAATACCATTTCATAAAAGCTTTGTTTTTGAAAACCACGTTCCACGTTTTACACATATTTTTACATCACAAGTTCGCTTTCGTTTGCAAGCACTAAGAGATGCTGCAATTGTTTTTCTACAACGCCAATTTTCATTGTCTAATTTCATTACGTTTCCACGCTGTGGACAATTAAGATTTTTGGCAATCAACTTTTTATCTTGCAAAAATTTTAATAAAGCTTCTTTATTTTGACAAAATTCGTGCAATTTAAATAAGGTCCACGCTTCTGGAACTACTAATTCGGTCATTTTTATAGCACGGTTGAACAAAATTCGCAAAGTACAAGAAACAGAAGAAAATCAGAAATGACAGTTGAAACAAATGATTACTGAGAACAATTTCTGCTTTTCTTCTGTTTCTTGTACTATCTGCAATGTGGAAATGTTATGAAAATTGGCAACGCAGGATAACTATTCCAGGATCTGTCGATCAAACTAAACGTAGAAAGACATCGTAATATAAAGATATTTGCAAAGCAAAGAACGTGGTTTTCTAAAAACAAACTCGGCTATAGATGTTTTAAAATTAACATATATACTAACATATAATTATGAGTAGACTGCGGATATTTATGCATTTATGGGAAATTTAGATTGTCAAAAAACTATAGACTGCATTTAATATGCAAAAATATAACAAATACTTCAAGTAAGATAAGAATTATTGTATTTAGGGGTTGAAACAACCCTCTACAAAGCTTTTATTTTATTAATTCTATTAATAAATATATGAATTTGCATAAAAATCCGCAGTCTAATTATGAGCAATGTCATATTATTATATAACTATAGATGCTGCAATTGTTTTTCTACAACGCCAATTTTCATTGTCTAATTTCATTACGTTTCCACGCTGTGGACAATTAAGATTTTTGGCAATCAACTTTTTATCTTGCAAAGAATTTTAATAAAGCTTCTTTATTTTGACAAAATTCGTGCAATTTAAATAAGGTCCACGCTTCTGGAACTACTAATTCGGTCATTTTTATAGCACGGTTGAACAAAATTCGCAAAGTACAAGAAACGGAAGAAAATCAGAAATGACAGTCGAAACGAATGATTACCGAGAACAATTTCTGCTTTTCTTCTGTTTCTTGTACTATCTGCAATGTGGAGATGTTATGAAAATTGCCAATGCGGGATAACTATTCCAGGATCTGTCGATCAAACTAAACGTAAAAGACATCGTAATATAAAGATATTTGCAAAGCAAAGAACGTGGTTTTCTAAAAACAAACTCGGCTATAGATGTTTTAAAATTGACATATATACTAACATATAATTACGAGCAATGTCATATTATTATATAACTAAAATTAAATAAAAATACTGCTCAGCAATTGGAAGAGTAGAGTAGATTGTCGAGATCGATGAATCAACATTTTGTCATAGAAAATATCACAGAGGTCTCTTTAAAATTAATCACCGCGTCAGTTTTGAAGATCCCATTACCGATGCTTACACGAATTAAATTGAAACCACTCGGAGGCATGCTACACATTTTTTAATCTTTTTTATAACATATAATGCTATCGATATTTTATATTTTTAAGAAGAGTAACTTCATCGAATGCCTCAGCCATTATGTATTTAGTAAATGTACCTAACAGAAAAATGGTGATTTATTCGATGAATTATTAGCAGAAATAGTAGAAATTTCATTCGATAAATGTTTAACAAATTAGCATTTGACTAGCTAGCATTTTGAACAGAGTAACGACAGTCACCTGTTTCCACCTGTGGATTTGTCAAAATATACTTAACCTTACTTTTTTACCGTAACTTTACGACAAGTTTATAAAAAAATAACGAATTTCCGCAGATAATGAAATGCGTATCAATAATGTATTGAATTAGACGAATCGAATGACGTATAACTCACCCCGATCGGTGAACGGGCCGTTTGCTAGGAATATACCTGAACTACCTGTTGATTTGATTGGCGCAAATAATTATAATATTCTAAAGGATTGTCAGTGAGCTGTCCTCTCGGCTTGTTTGTTTCCATCAAATTTTTCCAAGCAATGAGTCGTTGTGCTAACATCGTGCCTCTTGCTTGAAAGCCCTTAACAAATATAAAATAAATAAGTAAAGTATATACAAATATATCAAATGTTACCGATTCATGTATACTCACTAATTGAGGATCAGAGAAATCTGGAAACGTTTTGACAGCTAAAGGAACGATCAAGCACGTCGAAGAGAATATGAGTATTACCATTACAACGGTATAAGGATGATGAGCTATCACACGAGAAAACCACCACACTTCCATCTTGACAATTACAATCTATTCTTTCTTAAAACTTAAGTTGTACTTTCTTGTAAATTATAGTAATACAAAATAGATAATACGGAAGCAATATCGTCGTGATTGTGTTCCAACTCACAAATTATCATAGCATCGTGTATTAAACTGTTCTCAAACTCGTCAGACTTACATTAAGATACTTTTCGTGCGCACGATTCGAATAAAAATCACCCAGTAAAGGATAGAACGCGAACATTTTTCGTCTAACGTTTCGTACCATTTTTTCCATTCCTTACACTAGCCTCCATCAAATTATTATTTCAGTACATCAGTTTCAAATTTGTATAAAACATAAATGCAACAAAAGTCAAAATTCTTCACTCGATGTCTTACAAATATTATTCTTTATGCTAAACGCCCTCGATAATTCCTTAATTCAAAAAGCAACATGGACTTCCCGTTTAAAGGGGTGGTATACACGTGTTTACATCGGTAGTAACAAATGGGACGATCCACGGACCTAAGAATATATAATGAATTACAGATGCAACGTAAACAAAAATTTTCAAATTATTAAATTGACAAATTATATTTTTAATTTTCTTTAAGAGTGATAGATATCACAATTTTGATAATAGTATGATATTACAATATAATGGAAAGGTGTACGATGAAAAAACATTTGATAATTTTTGTACAAATCAACTTCGATCGACGTTTTATAATATTATTTTGGTAAAAGTCGAATTTCATGAATAATAAATCATCATTTTTTACGTTTGAACAAAGAAGTACATATTTATAATTCGACAATGTTGTCTAGTAACATTTTGGTAACTAGTAACTAGTCACTAGTAACTACTAGTGACTAGTGACTTACACGTGATGAATGCTCATTCGTGTTTCACGTTTACGCGATCCACGTAAAACATATATGCACTCAACACGTGTCTACTGACAAGCAGTTTAGTTTAGAACGTTTGATTAGAGCTCCGTTAATTTGTAATATTATTTACAATGTAAGAACAGTCTCGAAGTTTGTATCATCATCTTTTAACATAATTAATTAACAGATTTTTATTGCAGATGAAAACCTTAATTCTACTTTCCGTTCTATTTCTAAGCACTTATGTTCAATCTGTCGAGATCGATAACAAATTTTTAAAATGTTTAGGTGAGCAACTTATTGTCTAACAATCTTCGATACGTAGTAATAATAAACTAATATTAATAATATATAGTTTGCAGATCGACCGTGAACGAAATCGAAGGAGAACTGGGAAAAATTGATCCCTCGAAGAAAATTGAAATAGGTAATTACAGATTAGATGCGGAGGGGAATATTCATCAAAAGAAGGTGATCATCAATATTAGTAATATTTTTATATCGTAAGTTGTGTAATTTTGAATATATTATTTTATTTAAAGATACCTCTTGCTCAATCTGAAATACACATATCCGATGTATTGGACAGTATTTGTGACAAAATGTCGGACTATGTAAGAGCAACGTACAAATCAAATGGTCAGTTGACGATCCTAAATCTGATGGGTCCATCTGGCGGTATGAATCCTGAAATGTCCAAAGTCGATATCATTCAGGACGGCGACATGAATAAAAGTTTAAAATTTTATGTAAGTGCTTCAACGTAATTGTACGCTATTATTCTAACAAATATGATAAGTTATCTTTAATTTGTACAAAAAATGATACATACTATGATATTTGTAAAGCTGTTCGTTCTTCCGATGTATTTCAGTGCGAGGGATTAGTAGAAGAGTATGAAGATTCTATAATTTCATTGTTCATGCGTAAGGAAAACAATATCAGACATCGGTTGTGTACGGACATTACAAGGTCGTGTAATCCTGCAGATTTTGCTCACGAAGACAAAGACGACGATGATGATTATAATAATATTATTTTTGACGAGTACTAATATATTTTTGATATTAAAAAAATAAATGCAATTTGTTATTTAAATAATACTATATGTTTCAAAATGGTACAAAGTACAAAAACATAAAATGTAAAGTATATTTAAGATAAATAAATGTAGATAGACTATGGTATAGGTTTCATTGTACATTGGAAATGTAATATTTGTTTTGAAGTTATTTCACTTTAATTTTAAAAAAACTAAGGAGAATTATGCATCGATTGATTTATAAAAGAGAATTTTTGCCATTCTGCCGTATCTGAATTTCAGAAGTTTGATTTGTGTTTTGTGTCGGGCGAAAAAGAATTGAATTGCTTTTTATTTTTAATATCAAATCAAATAAATTTACCTTATATGCAGAAAACAGTGCAACTCAAAATTCATGTTATATGTAAGCTATCGGGGTGAGTTATACGTCATTCGATTCGTCTAATTCAATACATTATTGATATGCATTTCATTATCTGCAGAAATTCGTTATTTTTTTATAAACTTGTAAAGTTACAGTAAAAAAGTAAGGTTAAGTATATTTTGACAAATCCACAGGTGGAAACAGGTGACTGTCGTTACTCTGTTCAAAATGCTAGCTAGTCAAATGCTAATTTGTTAAACATTTATCGAATGAAATTTCTACTATTTCTGCTAATATTTCATCGAATAAATCACCATTTTTCTATTAGGTACATTTACTAAATACATAATGGCTCAGGCATTCGATGAAGTTACTCTTCTTAAAAATATAAAATATCGATAGCATTATATGTTATAAAAAAGATTAAAAAATGTGTAGCATGCCTCCAAGTGGTTTCAATTTAATTCGTGCAAGCATCCGTAATGGGATCTTCAAAACTGACGCTGTGATTAATTTTCAAGCGACCTCTGTGATATTTTCTATGACAAAATGTTGATTCATCGATCTCGACAATCAACTCTACTCTTCCAATTGCTGAGCAGTATTTTTATTTAATTTTAGTTATATAATAATATGACATTGCTCATAATTATATGTTAGTACATATGTTAATTTTAAAACATCTATAGCTGAGTGTGTTTTTAGAAAACCACGTTCTTCGCTTTGCAAATATCTTTATATTACCATGTCTTTTACGTTTAGTTTGATCGACAGATCCTGGAATAGTTATCCTGCATTGCCAATTTTCATAACATTTCCACATTGCAGATAGTACAAGAAACAGAAGAAAAGCAGAAATTGTTCTCAGTAATCATTTGTTTCAACTGTCATTTCTGATTTTCTTCTGTTTCTTGTACTTTGCGAATTTTGTTCAACCGTGCTATAAAAATGACCGAATTAGTAGTTCCAGAAGCGTGGACCTTATTTAAATTGCACGAATTTTGTCAAAATAAAGAAGCTTTATTAAAATTTTTGCAAGATAAAAAGTTGATTGCCAAAAATCTTAATTGTCCACAGCGTGGAAACGTAATGAAATTGGACAATGAAAATTGGCGTTGTAGAAAAACAATTGCAGCATCTCTTAGTGCTTGCAAACGAAAGCGAACTTGTGATGTAAAAATATGTGTAAAACGTGGAACGTGGTTTTCAAAAACAAAGCTTTCTTATGAAATGGTATTAAAATTAACTTACACGTTAGTCCATAATTTTGATCGATATCAGATTGTACGAGAATTACAATTGAATAAAAATACTGTTTCTCGATGGAATTATTTTGTAAAACAAGTTATGACTGATTGGCTACAACATTCGTGCGAAGTACTTGGCGGACCAGGCAAAATATTAGGTCGTCCCATAAGTTCGTGCCGTTCAATATTCTGAAATTGATGAGGATAAAATTTGTAATCTAATAAAAACAAAGAAAATTTGTCAGTTGAGGTGATTTCTGAAATTTCAAACATAGTAACATCAACAATTCATAGAAATTTGAAACAAATAGATATTGTGTCAAAGTTCCAAGTTTGGAATTCACACTAGCTTATGGAACAAAATTCTCTTAATCGTGGTAGAGCCTGGTTGCGTAAATATTTCTGTTAGCATATAATAAAACCGAATCTTATAAGATATAAAATATAACAATCTCCAGGCTTATTAGTGGATAAACAATTTGAAAATGTCAACGTTTTAATGAAAAGCGTTAAACTAAATTTGAATAAAATATCCAGCAAGTTTTGGAGCGACGATACAATGGCTTTGCCAAAAGAAGGGGAAGGAGTTGTTGAACGAGAAGAGGTTTACTATTTTTCATAAAATTCCATCATATGTTTAAAATATTACTTCAAGTTGCAGTAGAAAACTCGGCACGAACATATGGGACGACCTAATAGTAGAAATAGACGAATCTAAGTTCGGACGAAGAAAATATCACAGAGGTGATCGTGTAGAGGGACAATGGGTTTTTTGGAGGAATAGAAAGAGGAAGTGGAAAAATATTCCTGGTGCCTGTTGAAAGTAGAGACACAGAGTCCCTGCTTTCAATAATTAAACAATGGGTGTTGCCTGGCACAACAATTATTTCAGATTGTTGGAAAGCCTATAACATCTTAGAGAAAGAGGGGTACAAACATCTTACCGTAAATCACAGCTTATGTTTCAAAGACTCAGAAACAGGCGCTCGTACAAATACGATAGAAACTACGTGGAGGCATAGTAAACACTTTTTGCCTGAATATTGTCGGTTAGTATTTGTAATTTTGCACGTTTCTTAATATTTTCTGTAACATACGATACCATAAATTTTTCTATTTTTAGCAAAAAGGATAATTTCATTGGGTATTTAAGCCACTACGTATTTTACAAATTTTCCAAGCAAGGAAAGGATGATTTATTTAACCGGCTGTTAAAAGAAATTGCAGAAATTTCATTTGATTCTACGGAAAACCAAAATATACCAGACCTGGATGATAATGAAATTTAATAATAAAAAAAAGTTAATCCAACGCACTGCATACAATAGTAATTTATTATATTCTCTACCCGTAAACACTGTTTGGGGGGGGGGCAACATTTTTTGCTCTTGCTGCGTACACTGTCTACCTACAAGTACTGTACTCCGCTGACTTGAAGTCCCGTGGCAGGAATACGAGAAAAGTCGAAAGGATACATGTATTCCCACTACTATAGAACTCTAGTTCGCTATTCGTCGCAGCAGTTACATACATATGTGGACTGCTTGAGAGCAAGGGAGCGAGATAGATAAATGGGTGGTCCGACTCCTCTTGTCCCTCTGTCATCCCGTAGGACTTCAAGTTAGCGGAGCACAGTACTGTCTGAGTTGGTCTGGGTTATATGGGGGGAAGGAATTGTTGCGGCACATACTGTCTACCTGACCGACTCGTGCAAAGTCTATCCGTAACAAAATGATTTCTATGCATACGCATTCTACAAATTCCCGGTTCGGCAATGTAGCATTATCAAATTAGATCAATCATTTATATTTGTAACATGAACATAGCAACGATAGTCACTTCTATCTGTGATCCTGTCAAAAAATATACTTAACCTTACTTTTTTTACTGTAACTTTACAAGTTTATACAAAAATAACGAATTTCCGCAGATAATGAAATGCATATCAATAATGTATTGAATTAGACGAATCAAATAACGTATAACTCACCCTGTTTGCTAGAAATGTTCCAAATTTACCTTATATGCCGAAAACAGTGCAACTCAAAATTCATGTTATATGTAAACTATCTCGAAGTATTTTATAAAAATTAATCAAGTCTAGATTAACAATTGTGATTGCAGACAGCAAATACATAATTTGTTGCGATTTAATTTTGTTCTTAATCGCGATATCGCGATCGCTGTGACGAAAACCTGAGAGCCAATAGAAAATCAGCGAAAATCGATCGCTGCTCGGTAGCCCTCTAGCGGCGAGTACCGTAGGCCTCGTCGTAAACGTACGGTATAGCGCAGAATTTGTATATCCCGTGAAATGTTTACGTGACCAACGGTCTTTCTACCCAGGTTCCCGTGCGCGCTTGTTTCGTCTTCGTTTCGCCGCCATCATTACGAAGACGAATAGAGGTTGGTTTTGCTGATTTCCGCGCGATAGTGTCGTTGTACGTTAACCCAGCACAAATGAAGATGGTGGATAAAATAGAGATGAGCCTCGACGATATTATCAAGCAAAATAAAGGGACCAGACCGCGCGGCGGTGGCGGTAGACGTGGAAGAGGTGCCGGTAATTCACCACGCAGAGGTGCACGGAGAACTCAAAGAGTCGGCGGTGGCGTCATGCGGGGACGCAGCCGTGGTGGCATTACACGGAGCTCTCTACCATACACACGGGTAACGAATCACGTTTGTTTTTATTTTTAACAGAATTTTTACGCGGTTTGATAATTTGTACACGATTCGTCGCGTGTCTCGTATATCGAAACCTACGGCATTATTTCCGCCCCAAATTACTTTAAACCGAGGACAAATTTTACGACTGTATTTCGGAGTAAAACAGTTCTCCCGAATAGAAGTATAAATTCATAGTTGTTTATTTACTTTTAGAGGTCTTTCGGAATTATCGTACGAACATCGTGTTGTCGATATTGAGGGCGATTATGTGTATCGTTTTTTATTAGTTTGCTTCATTGGATTATTGACATAAACGTGTTGGAGTTTCGTCCGTTATAGAAAGAAACAATTTTAAAACCATTGACGCGTTAACGTGATTTGAATGTTTAATTTAAATTTATTGGAAGAAGATAATAAACATCGATGAATGTAACTTGCGTGTATAGGGAGACGTAAACAGTGCGTGGAAACATGATATGTTCGACGGGGTTAAAAAGGTTGGCCGAAGTGCAATAGGTAGCGCAGGAACGACCAAGCTCCTCGTATCTAACCTGGACTTTGGCGTATCGGATTCGGACATTCAGGTATTATTACCGAATAATTTTATGAAAATTTAGCCTTAAAATCATTACGGTTTAACAGTAACAATTAACGAGTGTTTGTAAAATATTTTGAGAAGATTTGACGCTAGAAGTTTAAGCGTAATAAAAATGTACAATAATTATGCGCCTGTTTGTGTGTTTCTAGGAATTATTTAGTGAATTTGGTCCCTTGAAGTCGGCAGCGGTGCATTATGATAGGTCAGGCCGATCATTAGGATCAGCGGATGTTATATTTGAAAGAAGAGCGGACGCTATTAAAGCGATGAAACAGTATAACGGCGTACCATTAGACGGTGTGTAATTAAATTTACGTTTGCTCTTTAATTTTCCTTTGAACGTCTCTTTTTAATTATAAAATTCCGCCTATATTTAGGGTTTCAGTAACACTAATTAATCTGGTCAACCGGTTTGTACCTAGCGACCATACAGTTTGAGCATTATTCTCTTTTATTCTTCCAATAAACGCACCGGCATGGGATGAAATTAAAGAAAAACAAAATTTCAAAGAAGTTATTGTGAATTATCATTTGCACAGCTATTCACGTCTATTATTGCAATGTGTGATATACGTCGGCAGGTCGTGAAATGAACATACAAGTCGCTACCTCTGAAATACCAGTCACGTCTATCCGTGGAGGTCCGAGACTTACCGGCAGTAATTATACACAGAGACCTCAGCCCCGCTTTAGAGGCAATCGTGGAACAGGATCCATTAGGGGTATGTAATTTAATTATTCTTAACACTTTACCGACCGATAGCCTGTTAATCGACTGTTTTACCGGCCACATTCCTCGTCCTTTAGCTTTCCTTCTAATTCTACTATTGTCTGTAGTTGTTTCAGGCACATTTATAGGCTTGTTTTTTCGAAGGTATTTCCACAATACGTTTAATCTGCAATCGTTTCAAAAACACGTTAATTACATTTGGCCGAAACTAAAAAACATTATTAACACATTGTTAGGTCTGGGTTAGGTCTGGGTTAGGTCTGAATTAAGTTTGGGTTAGGTCTGGGTTAGGTCTGAATTAAGTTTGGGTTAGGTCTGGGTTAGGTCTGGAATAAGTCTGGGTTAGGTCTGGGTTAGGTCTGAACTAAATCTGGGTTAGGTCTGGGTTAGGTCTGAACTAAATCTGGGTTAGGTCTGGGTTAGGTCTGAACTAAATCTGGGTTAGGTCTGGGTTAGGTCTGAAATAAGTCTGAATTAAGTCTGGGTTAGGTCTGGGTTAGGTCTGAATTAAGTCTGGGTTAGGTCTGGGTTAGGTCTGAACTAAATCTGGGTTAGGACTGGGTTAGGTCTGAACTAAATCTGGGTTAGGTCTGGGTTAGGTCTGGAATAAGTCTGGGTTAGGTCTGGGTTAGGTCTGAATTAAGTCTGGGTTAGGTCTGGGTTAGGTCTGAACTAAATCTGGGTTAGGTCTGGGTTAGGTCTGAATTAAGTCTGGGTTAGGTCTGAACTAAGTCTAGGTTAGGTCTGGGTTAGGTCTGGATTTATAGATAACCTTATTCCCCCAGGGAATAGATTTATTTTGTTTTAAATAGGTTTAACCCAGACCTAACCCAGACCTAATCCAGACCTAACCCAGACTTAATCTAGACCTAATCCAGACCTAACCCAGACCTAATCCAGACCTAACCCAGACCTAACCCAGATCTAATCCAGACCTAACCCAGACCTAACCCAGATCTAATCCAGACCCCAGACCTAAGCAGACCCAACCCAGACCTAATCCAGATCTAAACCAGACCTAACCCAGATCTAATCCATTACTAACCCAGACCTAACCCAGATCTAATCCAGACCTAACCCAGACCTAACCCAGATCTAATCCAGACCTAACCCAGACCTAACCCAGATCTAATCCAGACCTAACCCAGATCTAATCCAGACCTAACCCAGATCTAATCCAGACCTAACCCAGACCTAACCCAGACCTAACCCAGACCTAACCCAGACCTAACCCAGACCTAACCCCCGTTATCAGCGATGAATTGGTCTGGGTTAGGTCTTTTACCGACCGATAGCCTATTAATCGACTTTTTTACCGGCCAACACTTACCGACCGATAGTCTATCAATCACCTGTTTTACTGACGAACGCTTACCGACCGATAGCCGATTAATCAACTGTTTTACCGGTCGTTAAAGTGTCAAGTAAATAAAAAATAAGTTATCGAATTATATATATGATATTTATGTTCTTTATTTAAAGGACGTGGAACTGGTCGACGTGGTGGCAGAGGAGGCAGCCGGCAAGCAACAAAAACTCCCACTGCCGAAGAGCTAGACGCCGAATTGGAAGCTTATGTGAAAGAAGTAAAGTAACAACGTCACAAAACCTTCACACTTTTAAGATTTTGTTCTGATCTGACTTAACATGATAAAATGTGTTTCTCTAATTTCCCATGAGAATATATAAAAATTAAGTATAACTGTATCACTAGCAAAGTGTTATAAGATATTCCTTTTAAACGAGTCTTTTTTTTTTTTTATTTTTGACTTTTTCTCTGGAAATTGGCATACAAAATTTTACAGATTCGTAAGAAAAGATGATTTATAGGGGTTCATAAATTTTTTTATGATAATCGTAACAAAAATATGAAAAAAGTTATAATGTAAAGACTGTATAGATTTGTATGTACTATCGTGCGTGTGTGGTTATCAGATGAAAAATACAGTAAAAAAAGTTCATCTTTAAAAGTTGTTGTTTATCAAAGTACAGAATGTGCTTCTAGCCCTCTAATCTAATTAATTTTTTCATTCATAATCGAAACTTTTCAAGTATCCACTTTTTTTGACAAAATTTAGTTTACAACCTTGTAGAACATCCTGTTATATACTATGTGTCAATTACTATATGTACTGGTAATCGTACCTTTTGTAAATTACGTTTACTCGATTGTTTTTTTACTACGAGTAATTGAAGACTACCCTCTTGTGCGTAGTTTGTAGCTCGTAGTGGAATAAGGCTGTGACGTACTGTTATCTAGTCAAAACTACTAATGAAATATTTTACTGCGCAGTAAATGGGCTTGTAAGACAATGTATACGCTTTTATTCATGCAGCGTATGAATGGCAATGCAGTGGTACAAGACTGAAGCAAAGAAACTGACGAGTCATTATCTAATAAATAACAATATTCTTGAGAATAAAAATAATTTTTATTTACCACCTTGATCGATGATCAAATTTCCACTCTTTTTTTGACAATTTATTTTCATTCGGTTTTTCTTAAATACGGGTTCAAGGGTCCATAGAGTCCGTCCCTGGTAAATTACGCATACATAAAACACAAATGCTTTCATTCGAAGAACATTCTTTATTTAAATAATCACACGAGGTACCATTTTGTACATTTGTAAAAATATTCGCTAACAGATACCGCAGAGTGGGCTAAAATTACTTTCCACGTCTGATCGTAAAAGTAGATCGCTAGAGTGTTGTACTTGTTTTTGTATCTTTAAGGAAGTCATTTCTCGTAATGCTTCTGGAATCGTTAACTTTTTTCTAAATACTTAATAATAAGATCAGTCGTGTTTAGATAATAAATTTTTACTATGCAATAATTTGTGTACAATAGAGGCAACATTACCACACCGGTGTTTTCTTAAATTATAAAAGATAGATCAAACGACGTCTCACATCTCTTCACAATCTTTTCAGCGTCCTCTTTTTGTCTTTTAACAGTTTCTTCTTCTCCGCTGATAGTTTTTTATCCCCCGCATGCTTTTTTGGGAGTGGTCCTCCGACTTCAGAGGAGGCGCAACTTTCCAGACCCGCTTTGCTGCCCTTTCCACCGCCCTAAGTCCAACGCACATTGTTTATCATTGGGTACGTGTGCGAAACAATATAAACTTTTAACGCTATATTACCTGCGCATGTATCTCTGTCATCATTTTTGCCCTCTCTGAGTAATCGTCGTACCTTTGTAGAAGCAATTTACCAGCTTCTTCGTTCAAAGCAGACTCCGCGTTTGGCACTATTAAGAGACATTTCACAGTCTGAAAGAAGACGTTTGTGAGTATCGGTGATATCGTATACTTTCTGACATTAATCGTACCAGTAGTATGTGTTTTATTCCGAGATCTGATTTCCAATCCTTCTTTAAAGTATTCACGCATATTTCACCGTTCTTTGCGACGTTCGGATGAAAGATCTTTGTTAAGAAGAACGCCTTCGGCGGCCCTTGAGGGAAGTCTTTGCCGAGGGCTAGTTTCACTCTGAAGAAACCACCTGCGTACGGTGTTCCCGCTGGCGTTGGGGAAAAAGGTGACATTTTTAATTTACCGATACTGTAATCCTGTTTACAAGTTTGCGTAGAACTCGATAAATCAAATTATACAAATTAATACGTAAACAGATACGACGTTCACATTTTTAACAATAGTGATTTAAAAAGGAAGTTTTCTGTATTTAAGAAATTTAATCGGCTTGAAATTCCAGAGATAATTTTTAAATTTGTTTTGAGAAATTTTATTAAACAAGTGTAATGTGTAATTGACACGTGAATAGGTTATGATTCGATAATCGGTGATTTCGCTGAATAGAAATATGTTATTTGATTTAAATTTGAAGGGGATAGTAATTACGTGTGGTTTAATCTTACAAGGTCCTTCTATAGTAGCCTGAATGTCAGTAACATCTTCTTCGTTCAAAATAACACGAATGCCCTCGGGTGGTTGCGTCGCTAATTCGGTCATTTCTTTGGCTACCCGTCGAATAATTTGCGGCGAAAGGTTCTCGACGTTTGATATCTGGAAAACGTAAATAACGATACGGTGGCACGATACACGGGAGAGCGTGATACATCGCGAGAGGAGACCCTTAACCAGAAGATAAACAAGAAGCACCGACGTGAAAATTCGAAGCTACGAAATAACAATTGTCGTCCGGTACTCACGGAACTCACTGCGGCCATATTCAGCAAATTTTTAAACAGAATTTCGACTGAAACGCGTTCACGTAAACGCGATTTGTTCGGGCGAGCACTGTTGGTAAAATCTTTAACGTCACAACATCAGCACAGCATCGCCAGCGATAACCAACATTTTGAACTGACAGCCAATCGGGTGCGAGTTAGCGATAATCTCGAATCCGAGAGTCGAGAGTCGATCACTCGTCATTTCGTCTGTGTGTTTTCAACCAAAAAAAGTTTCCCGGCGTCTCTGACTTTTCGTCGAATTTACGTTGGAACAGTTCAATCAAAGAAACGAGAAATGATCGAATCGAAGGGGATATAATGCGAACGAATTTTAATCGCGTTCGACTGTGACTTTTACGTATCGTGTTACGGAATACTGTACCCTACCGGTCGGAACAAATTTGAATACTTCGTTACGTATCAGACAAGATGAGCGATAGCGCAGGAATTGAGCGGGTAAGATTTTATTCGTGTTGTTTCTATTTGTACAAAGAAACGTTCGAACGCGTTTTATTTAACGTTCGAGTAGTCCTGTGCACTGATTATACGGAGTTACCGTAATGGAAAAATCAATGACAGTGACACTCATTCGTAAGTAGACACTCTCTGATAATGTAATCTTATTACAGGAGAAGCACATGAAACAATTAAAGCGTTTGATGGAATGGTGCCGTGAAGCAATACTTTTATTGAATTCCATCCTATTATGGGAACGGTCTTGGTACCCCGGTCTTATAGTTGGAACTACGAGTACGATATTCTTGTGAGTGAAAACGTTGTATGTAAATGCATGTGTTTTCTCGTTGCGGATTATGAAATAAATTTCTGTCGTGAATGTTCTATTTACACTCGTCGCGTTTTATTTAAGAGGAACATTCCTAGCAAACGGCACGTTCACCGATCGGGGTGAGTTATACGTCATTCGATTCGTCTAATTCAATACATCATTAATATGCATTTCATTATCTATTTTTTAATTCGTTATTATTTTATAAACTTGTTGTAAAGTTACAGTAAACAAAGTAAGGTTAGTTGAATATAACCGACAATATTCAGGCAAAAAGTGTTTACTATGCCTCCACGTAGTTTCTATCGTATTTGTACGAGCACGTGTTTCTGGGTCTTTGAAACGTAAGCTGTGATTTACGGTAAGATGTTCGTACCCCTCTTTCTCTAAGATGTTACAGGCTTTCCAACAATCTGAAATAATTGTTGTGCCAGGCAACACTCATTGTTTAATTATTGAAAGCAGGGACTCTGTGTCCCTACTTTCAACAGGCACCAGGAATATTTTTCCACTTCCTCTTTCTATTCCTCCGAAAACCCATTGTCCCTCTACACGATCACCTCTGTGATATTTTCTTCGTCCGAACTTAGATTCGTCTATTTCTACTATTAGGTCGTCCCATATGTTCGTGCCGAGTTTTCTACTGCAACTTGAAGTAATATTTTAAACGTACGATGGAATTTTATGAAAAATAGTAAACCACTTCTCGTTCAACAACTCCTTCCCCTTCTTTTGGCAAAGCCATTGTATCGTCGCTCCAAAACTTGCTGGATATTTTATTCAAATTTAGTTTAACGCTTTTCATTAAAACGTTGACATTTTCAAATTGTTTATCCACTAATAAGCCTGGAGATTGTTATATTTTGTATCTTATAAGATTCGGTTTTATTATATGCTAACAGAAATATTTACGCAACCAGGCTCCACCACGATTAAGAGAATTTTGTTCCATAAGCTAGTGTGAATTCCAAACTTGGAACTTTGACGCAATATCTATTTGTTTCAAATTTCTGTGAATTGTTGATGGTAGTATGTTTGAACATACAGAAATCACCTCAACTTACAAATTTTCTTTGTTATTTATTATATTACAAATTTTATCCTCATCAATTTCAGAATATTGAACGGCACGAACTTATGGGACGACCTAATATTTTGCCTGGTCCGCCAAGTACTTCGCACGAATGTTGTAGCCAATCAGTCATAACTTGTTTTACTAAATAATTCCATCGAGAAACAGTATTTTTATTCAATTGTAATTCTCGTACAATCTGATATCGATCAAAATTATGGACTAACGTGTAAGTTAATTTTAATACCATTTCATAAGAAAGCTTTGTTTTTGAAAACCACGTTCCACGTTTTACACATATTTTTACATCACAAGTTCGCTTTCGTTTGCAAGCACCAAGAGATGCTGCAATTGTTTTTCTACAACGCCAATTTTCATTGTCCAATTTCATTACGTTTCCACGCTGTGGACAATTAAGATTTTTGGCAATCAACTTTTAATCTTGCAAAAATTTTAATAAAGCTTCTTTATTTTGACAAAATTCGTGCAATTTAAATAAGGTCCACGCTTCTGGAACTACTAATTCGGTCATTTTTATAGCACAGGTGAACAAAATTCGCAAAGTACAAGAAACAGAAGAAAATCAGAAATGACAGTCGAAACAAATGATTACTGAGAACAATTTCTGCTTTTCTTCTGTTTCTTGTACTATCTGCAATGTGGAAATGTTATGAAAATTGGCAACGCAGGATAACTATTCCAGGATCTGTCGATCAAACTAAACGTAAAAGACATCGTAATATAAAGATATTTGCAAAGCAAAGAACGTGGTTTTCTAAAAACAAACTCGGCTATAGATGTTTTAAAATTAACATATATACTAACATATAATTATGAGTAGACTGCGGATATTTATGCATTTATGGGAAATTTAGATTGTCAAAAACTATAGACTGCATTTAATATGCAAAAATATAACAAATACTTCAAGTAAGATAAGAATTATTGTATTTAGGGGTTGAAACAACCCTCTACAAAGCTTTTATTTTATTAATTCTATTAATAAATATATGAATTTGCATAAAAATCCGCAGTCTAATTATGAGCAATGTCATATTATTATATAACTATAGATGCTGCAATTGTTTATCTACAACGCCAATTTTCATTGTCTAATTTCATTACGTTTCCACCCAGTGGACAATTAAGATTTTTGGCAATCAACTTTTAATCTTGCAAAAATTTTAATAAAGCTTCTTTATTTTTACAAAATTCGTGCAATTTAAATAAGGTCCACGCTTCTGGAACTACTAATTCGGTCATTTTTATAGCACGGTTGAACAAAATTCGCAAAGTACAAGAAACAGAAGAAAATCAGAAATGACAGTTGAAACGAATGATTACTGAGAACAATTTCTGCTTTTCTTCTGTTTCTTGTACTATCTGCAATGTGGAAATGTTATGAAAATTGGCAACGCAGGATAACTATTCCAGGATCTGTCGAACAAACTAAACGTAAAAGACATCGTAATATAAAGATATTTGCAAAGCAAAGAACGTGGTTTTCTAAAAACAAACTCGGCTATAGATGTTTTAAAATTAACATATATACTGACATATAATTATGAGCAATGTCATATTATTATATAACTAAAATTAAATAAAAATACTGCTCAGCAATTGGAAGAGTAGAGTAGATTGTCGAGATCGATGAATCAACATTTTGTCATAGAAAATATCACAGAGGTCGCTTGAAAATTAATCACAGCGTCAGTTTTGAAGATCCCATTACCGATGCTTACGAATTGAATTGAAACCACTCGGAGGCATGCTACACATTTTTAATCTTTTTATAACATATAATGCTATCGATATTTTATATTTTTAAGAAGAGTAACTTCATCGAATGCCTGAGCCATTATGTATTTAGTAAATGTACCTAATAGAAAATGGTGATTTATTCGATGAAATATTAGCAGAAATAGTAGAAATTTCATTCGATAAATGTTTAACAAATTAGCATTTGACTAGCTAGCATTTTGAACAGAGTAACGACAGTCACCTGTTTCCACCTGTGGATTTGTCAAAATATACTTAACCTTACTTTTTTACCGTAACTTTACAAGTTTATAAAAAAATAACGAATTTCCTCAGATAATGAAATGCATATCAATTATGTATTGAATTAGACGAATCGAATGACGTATAACGTTTGCTAGGAATATACCATTTAAGAATAGTTTTTCTCAGGAATTCTTAACGATTTAGTTTACATAATTATTATTAAACATTCGTATCATCGAACTAACGAAGCTTCAGTTTTGGGTTGTTACATAAAAGGCGCTTCCAAACGCTTTGTGTTTCTTAATTTATCTGTTACTCGTAACCACAGAAAATAAATTTTCATTTTTCTTAAAGAATAATATGATTCGTGTAAATAATCTTATCATCCTCCAGTTTTATTTGAAACTTAATATCTGTCAATTTTTTACACAATATAAGTACATATATTTATGATTAATGTTTGTGTATACGCAATTTTGATCTAATATTATTTTCATAGCTCTTAAAATCGACGGTTGTAGGATGGTGTTTTTACTTGTATTTGTTTGGTCACGATTTTAAAATTTGAGCATTGAAATTTTTATAGATTTCATTTCTTCCACGATTTTTAGGATCGCATGCCTGGGGAAATAGCTAGTAAGTCTGATAAAAGAATAATAGGAGAATAAATATCTGTTTATAATAATAATATTTACATTTTATACACTTCAACTGTATTATTTTCAGGTTTCAGTCAAATTAGGTCTGTCTCTAGATTTAGTAACATATATATACATACGATACACTTTGCGTTTAAAAATATTTTGTCAACGCTCGTAAAATTCTTTTCTTTGCAGTCTGATATGGGTATTGGAGCCTGCTCTGCTTACGATAATATCCGTATCGCTTCTTGTATTGGCATTGGTCGACTATCTTGTATCGCCTTTGACTGCCCTTCTGTGTAGCAGTTGGACGGGCCAAAAGGAGCGAAAGTTGAATGAAATTTGTCAGAATTTATCCGTAACACTTTTACAGTTACAAAATCTGTGGAGATCCATGTTGCAAGTACGAAACGATCGTCCTAACCTTGTAAGTTAAGAAAGAAATTGAACGGTGAAACAACGATAGATAGAATATTCAAGAATTCCCTTTTAAATCGTCTTCCTTTTATGTTCCAGTATTACGTAGGACTAATAGTTTGCCTCACTATATGTATATGGGTTGGTAATGCAATCAACAATTTACTTTTATTTTATATCGCAGGTAAATGATTCTAAATTATATTTCAAACGATACTATATTTCATTACGTATATATGTTAAATTCTGTTCTAAATGTTACAGTGAACGCCATTTTACTTATGCCAGGACTTAGACGCAAAGGACGCGCGATGTTGTCCATATCGTTCGTTCGCGATTACGTGTCCCACGCTGAAAAGACATAATCATAGTTTGTATGTATTCCCTTATCTTTATTCTCTACGAGCGTTTAATCACTTCTTTATTTATTAATTAAAAACCAAGGATGTACGGGGCTTTACGCATTCAAAAACGTATAATTATATGATAAATCACGCCCCTTTCCTTAGTTTTATCGTTTCATGTGATATCATCGAATATTACGAATCGTTTTCATTGTACTTTTGTACTTGAAATATATTTCCATGTTTCTTCACTCGACGATTTTAATAAAGCTATTTCATATTTTATCGGTATATTTATTGCAAAGTTTATACAAAAGTTTACGC
This sequence comes from Colletes collaris, assembly GCA_030068185.1. Classification (NCBI taxonomy): domain Eukaryota; kingdom Metazoa; phylum Arthropoda; class Insecta; order Hymenoptera; family Colletidae; genus Colletes; species Colletes collaris. Next base: position 2,845,620 of record JASGYR010000076.1, on the reverse strand, counting down.
AAAAATAATAGTATCCATATGGTTTATTCATGATATATTTTAATTACTCGAAGTTTGTTTTTATTTACATTATGTATGTGTTACTGTGAAACACCGAAATCTGGAGAATGTCGACTTTCACCGGTGAATGTCAACATTCACATAGTCGCTTAGTGTATGACCGAAATATTTGCTAAACACCCTCATTTCTGACTTACACCGGTAAATGTTGACATTCACCATGCACTAATGGTGAGTGTTGAACATGTTGGTGATTTATATTTTCTTCTCCGTAATTCAGTCGCTATAAAACGTCACAAGGGTGACGTAACTTTTTCGCCTCTCTTTCTGAAAGGATCTCACCCAGACCTAACCCAGCCCTAACCCAGACCTACCCCAGACCTAACCGAGATCTAATCCAGATCTAACCCAGACCTAACCCAGACCTAACCGAGACCTAACCCAGACCTAACCGAAATCTAATCCAGACCTAACCCAGACCTAACCGAAATCTAATCCAGACCTAACCCAGACCTAACCGAAATCTAATCCAGACCTAACCGAAATCTAATCCAGACCTAACCCAGACCTAACCGAAATCTAATCCAGACCTAACCCAGACCTAACCGAAATCTAATCCAGACCTAACCCAGACCTAACCGAAATCTAATCCAGACCTAACCCAGACCTAACCGAAATCTAATCCAGACCTAACCCAGACCTGACCCAGACCCTAGATTTGGGTTAGGTCTGGGTTAGGTCTGGATTAGATCTGAGTTAGGTCTCGGTTAGGTCTGGATTAGATCTGAGTTAGGTCTGGGTTAGGTCTGGATTAGATTTGAGTTAGGTCTGGGTTAGGTCTGGATTAGATCTGAGTTAGGTCTGGGTTAGGTCTGGATTAGATCTGAGTTAGGTCTGGGTTAGGTCTGGATTAGATTTGAGTTAGGTCTGGAGTTAGGGTCTGGATTAGATCTGAGTTAGGTCTGGGTTAGGTCTGGATTAGAGTTGAGTTAGGTCTGGGTTAGGTCTGGATTAGATCTGAGTTAGGTCTGGGTTAGAGTCTGATTAGATCTGAGTTAGGTCTGGGTTAGGTCTGGATTAGATTTGAGTTAGGTCTGGGTTAGGTCTGGATTAGATCTGAGTTAGGTCTGGGTTAGGTCTGGGTTAGGTCTGAATTAAGTCTGGGTTAGGTCTGGGTTAGGTCTGAATTAAGTCTGGGTTAGGTCTGGGTTAGGTCTGGAATAAGTCTGAATTATGTCTGGGTTAGGTCTGGGTTAGGTCTTAATTTACTCTTAAAAAGACGAGTTTGCTAATTAGAAAATCTAATTTTTCTTCCAGACCTAACCCAGACCTAACCCAGACTTAATTCAGACCTAACCCAGACCTAAACCAGACTTAATTCAGACCTAACCCAGACCTAACCCAGACTTAATTCAGACCTAACCCAGACCTAACCCAGACGTAATTCAGACCTAACCCAGACCTAACCCAGACTTAATTCAGACCTAACCCAGACCTAACCCAGACATAATTCAGACCTAACCCAGACCTAACCAAGACTTAATTCAGACCTAACCCAGACCTAACCAAGACTTAATTCAGACCTAACCCAGACCTAACCCAGACTTAATTCAGACCTAACCCAGACCTAACCCAGACTTAATTCAGACCTAACCCAGACCTAACCCAGACTTAATTCAGACCTAACCCAGACCTAACCCAGACTTAATTCAGACCTAACCCAGACCTAACCCAGACTTATTCCAGACCTAACCCAGACCAATTCATCGCTGATAACGGGGGTTAGGTCTGGGTTAGGTCTGGAATAAGTCTGAATTAAGTCTGGGTTAGGACTGGGTTAGGTCTGGAATAAGTCTGAATTAAGTCTGGGTTAGGTCTGGAATAAGTCTGAATTAAGTCTGGGTTAGGTCTGGGTTAGGTCTGGGTTAGAAAAAGATCACGATTTACTGCAGTATCCATTTAGTATAAATTAGGGTATCGGAAAAAAAATTAAGAAAACGTTGCTCGCGTTATCAAAGCTTGCATAAGACTGACAAAGCTGATTGACTCCGAGCAGAACAAAGGATTTGGCAGGAGAGAGCCAGTCGCTTGTTTTTTGACTCTTCTGTTTTGGACCTCCAGCAGAGCATATCTGTGATTGTCGACACACACCGGAGAGGGTCCGAATGTACAACAATGTAATGAAATATTCGATCTTTCACCGACGTATTTGGTATCTGTTGACATTCACCGGTGAAAGTTGACATTCTCCAATTTCGGTCATTCACGGTAACATATGTATGATATTTCAAAAAGCGCGGGTTTATAAATCGAAAGATGGGTGGCGCTGTAAGCGGAAAATGGACGTTCCGTCGTTATCATACGCGCACCTTGACCAAACCAGTTTCGTCTCCGAGATAAATTACGCGGAATGACAAGAAACTTTTAATTAAGCTATGAACAGTCACGTATACAATGTGTTCCGACAGCCATAAGCGGAGAGATTACTTTTGCGTGTCGATGCAATTCGATCACGTTACATTTTCGTTTAAATATTATTTGTGTTAATTCCACGTCGATTACGGTTGTAAACAAACATCACGTCAATTGAAACAAACTTCGAACTGTTTTTTTTATTTTCTGTCGCTGAATAATATATTACATAGAAGCGCCATGGATATAATGGTTAAGTTGAATGAACAGACTGTGGGCAGGGACAAAATTATCAGGTATGTGTATTTTCATTTACTTTTCAAACCATTTTTGTGTGTATCAAACGTTCAGTGTTTTGGCTAACGTAAAGTTAAAATTTTACTAAATTTGATAACCATGATTTTAATTATTTCATGTAGCAGCTAATGAACGTTATATTTTAAATGCTACGTCAATCCACAGAGAGCGACGCTAAACTTTTTGTTGGGGCGTCTTGCATTTTCAACTAGAAATAAACAGAAAGTTTAAGTTTAAAAATTGATAGCAATACTGTTAGTTTTTAAAACGATTGTTTGTTAATAATTTACAGATTGCTGCAGTACGGGAGTAGAGCGTATTGGTATTACGCTCAGAATACTCGTATCACGCAACATTCGGCAGAAATTCTGCGAAGTTTGGAATACACTTTCAGTTCCTTTAGAAAATGTACATTCTCGATGATATTTCAGATTCTAGAACGATCGGCGCGGTTGTTAACAAAATTTTCCATTTTATTCCAGTATTGCGCCTTGGAAGGTGTCTGGACAGTTTGTATTCCGCTTTGAAACTGATGAAATATCCCGATGTAGGCATAAGGGTTACTCTGACGCTATCCAGAATCGCCAATGCTCTGTTTTTACTAGCGGATCATATAATTTGGATCGGTCGTGTAGGATTGTTGCGCGTTAACATAGAAAAGTGGAGCAAAATAGCTAATAAATATTGGTTGATGAATATCATTATGAATCTTACCAGAGATTTCATTGAAATTATTAAAATTTTGGAGCGCGAGGGGAAAGATATATTAATGAAAACGCCAAAATTCTCTTCGAATACTTGGGAACGATACGAAATGCTGTTTCACTTGCGAAACCACAAAGAAGTCGTAATGGATACGATTAAAAATGGATGCGATTTATTCATTCCATTGACAGCGTTAGGTTTCACAAAATTTTCACCCGGAACCATAGGTTTATTCGGTGTCGTTTCATCGATCGTAGGTCTTTACACATTGATTCATCCGTTATGTAAATTAACGCCACCTTAAAACCTCTGTATATAATGTATATAATGTATGATATATACAGAACCTTCTAATTAATAGTAAAATAATTATAAGTATTTTTATATGGGTCTCATGGTGTTTTATGCATTTTTGACATTTAATATAGTATTACGGTATATAAGTAATTGTGATTTGTGATTTATCTTTAGAAAAATTTAAAAAAAAGACACTTTTCTAAACATGAAGTATTCAATGCGTAGGAGCAGATAGTTATTTTATTCTAGCTGTATTGTTTATTTTGATGATAGTTTTCTTCAATCGTTTAAGAGTTAGGATGAAAACTGCTGGGGTATGTTTATACGGAGGGAGACACGAACCAGTTCCCATGATTTTTCAGTCCCCTTCGATGATCTGACAAGAAAATATTTCCTAACGAAGTCGATCAGTATTTAACCGACAAGAAATTGCAGTTTTCAATAAAAAATCACTGTTATATTTTTAAATGGACTTAATTCTGCTACGCTATTACCTTCAGATGACGTTTAAACAAAAATTAACACTATGGCCTCGCATTTGAGCTAAACAAATCAACGTAAACATTACGAATGCTTATTTGTTCAAGTTCAGAACTTAACGCACAGAATGAAAGGAAAATTTGTGCAAAATGTGTGGAAATGTACAAAGAGGTTATCGAAGGTACACGTAAGACTTTATTACAAAGAATAGAGCTTCGCAGAAGGTGGAATGCAGTTCATTTAATTTAATTACTAATTCACATGCGCCTTTCTAACATGCGTGTTTTCAATTTGGTTTTCTGTAAACTTTTCTGTTATTTCTATTGTGCGTTAGGTCTTGGAAGGTTAATAAATGTTATTCATTTGTTAATTTGTGTAATTTTGAATATTTTGTCAGTCGATTCGTGACAATTTTTCTTTCAATGTTCGATTTGGTTTTCTGTAAACTTTTCTGTTATTTCTTTTGTGCGTTAGGTCTTGGAAGGTTAATAAATGTTATTCATTTGTTAATTTGTGTAATTTTGAATATTTTGTCAGTCGATTCGTGGCAATTTCTTTCAATGTGATCCGAAAGTCATAGCGTAGCAGATCATTGATCGTCGAAAGGGATTTAAAGATCGTAGGGACCAGTTTGTGCCTCGCTCCAGTATTTAGGTAAAAATTGTATATTTTTATAAAAATATATTTTAGTTACGAATAAAATTTTACTTTGCAATATTAAATATCTCAAAATATGTATAAAAATTTGTTGCGTCTAACGATGTGAGATTAAGTGCTGCTTTCCGTTAGTATGGGTGCAGAACCTTCTCCGATCAACGATTGATACTTATGAGAATAGTACATTAAGAGAATACCCCATTTGCCGCAAATCATAGACCAAACAGCCGATATGCCTGTGCTTTGGGAAACCGGCTCCAGAGCTGAAACATTGAAAATATGCTATTTTTTTTAAATTCCTTGTACGAAATAAACACCGTAAACCGATATACTTACGTATCTTGTAGTAGAACGTGAGAAAGAGGTACCAAATTAGCCCAGTGATACCAGCGACTGCGCTTATAAAGCCAACGATGTTTAGATTGTTCAGCGTCACTCTGGTGTGCCATCGTTCTAAACTTTCGTTTCTTTTGACCCAGTGCAAGTGAAAACAAACCGCAGCTAGAATCGCTGTGTGCCACGCGCAATCAAACATTTTACACTTAAAGACTCTTGCTCGATTTGCAATATTCTAATTATCATGTTTTTGTTACTACGATAGCGCGAGTCATATTTAGCGACAACAATAGAAGCATATACAATGTTATAGTTTAACATATGTTCCAAGAGTAAAAAAAAAAAAAATCAGTATTTTTCTGGATTTAATAAATACAAAATTATAAGTATTTTTATATGGGTCTCATGGTGTTTTATGCATTTTTGACATTTAATATAGTATTACGGTATATAAGTAATTGTGATTTGTGATTTATCTTTAGAAAAATTTAAAAAAAAGACACTTTTCTAAACATGAAGTATTCAATGCGTAGGAGCAGATAGTTATTTTATTCTAGCTGTATTGTTTATTTTGATGATAGTTTTTTTCAATCGTTTAAGAGTTAGGATGAAAACTGCTGGGGTATGTTTATACGGAGGGAGACACGAACCAGTTTCCATGATTTTTCAGTCCCCTTCGATGATCTGATAAAAGAATATTTCCTATCGAAGTCGATCAGTATTTAATCGATCAGAAATTGCAGTTTTCAATAAAAAATCACTGTTATATTTTTAAATGGACTTAATTCTGCTACGCTATTACCTCCAGATGACGTTTAAACAAAAATTAACACTATGGCCTCGCATTTGAGCTAAACAAATCAACGTAAACATTACGAATGCTTGTTTGTTCGACTTCAGAACTTAACGCACAGAATGAAAGGAAAATTTGTGCAAAATGTGTGGAAATGTACAAAGAGGTTATCGAAGGTACACGTAAGACTTTATTACAAAGAATAGAGCTTCGCAGAAGGTGGAATGCAGTTCATTTAATTTAATTACTAATTTACATGCGCCTTTCTAACATGCGTGTTTTCAATTTGGTTTTCTGTAAACTTTTCTGTTGTTTCTTTTGTGCGTTAGGTCTTGGAAGGTTAATAAATGTTATTCATTTGTTAATTTGTGTAATTTTGAATATTTTGTCGGTCGATTCGTGACAATTTTTCTTTCAATGTTCGATTTGGTTTTCTGTAAACTTTTCTGTTATTTCTTTTGTGCGTTAGGTCTTGGAAGGTTAATAAATGTTATTCATTTGTTAATTTGTGTAATTTTGAATATTGTGTCGGTCGATTCGTGGCAATTTCTGTCAATGTGATCCGAAAGTCATAGCGTAGCAGATCATTGATCGTCGAAAGGGATTTAAAGATCGTAGAGACTAGTTTGTGCCTCGCTCCAGTATTTAGGTAAAAATTGTATATTTTTATAAAAATATATTCTAGTTACGAATAAAATTTTACTTTGCAATATTAAATATCTCAAAATATGTATAAAAATTTGTTGCGTCTAACGATGTGAGATTAAGTGCTGCTTTCCGTTAGTATGGGTGCAGATCCTTCTCCGATCAACGATTGATACTTATGAGAATAGTACATTAAGAGAATACCCCATTTGCCGCAAATCATAGACCAAACAGCCGATATGCCTGTGCTTTGGGAAACCGGCTCCAGAGCTGAAACATTGAAAGTGTGCTATTTTTTTTTAAAAATTCCTTGTACGAAATAAACACCGTAAACCGATATACTTACGTATCTTGTAGTAGAACGTGAGAAAGAGGTACCAAATTAGCCCCGTGATACCAGCGACTGCGCTTATAAAGCCAACGATGTTTAGATTGTTCAGCGTCACTCTGGTGTGCCATCGTTCTAAACTTTCGTTTCTTTTGACCCAGTGCAAGTGAAAACAAACCGCAGCTAGAATCGCTGTGTGCCACGCGCAATCAAACATTTTACACTTAAAGACTCTTGCTCGATTTGCAATATTCTAATTATCATGTTTTTGTTACTACGATAGCGCGAGTCATATTTAGCGACAACAATAGAAGCATATACAATGTTATAGTTTAACATATGTTCCAAGAGTAAAAAAAAAAAAAAATCAGTATTTTTCTGTAGTTAATAAATACAAAATTATTTGTTTGTTCAAATAGTAATTTTATGTATGGTAAGAGAATTAGGTGATTTACAAGTAACATGTTCGTATGTTCGTATGTTGAGCAATTGTTGCAACATTATTGCGATCGATAAAAGAAATTATTTGGTGTTGAATAAGGAATGCTAACCTGACAAGATCGACCAAAATCCAACGTCGTGATTTTTGTAAATGACGAAAAATACGATGCACGCGGATACACCCACGATCACACCGATCCCACTCAGTATCAAATGTGGTACGACGTTTCGCGACATTTTCGAACGTTCGTCGTTGCTTCAAAGTGATCAAGCCGGTCGGAACCGTGTCACGAGGAGGTCCGTTTCTGAACGGAATGGTGGCATATTAAAAATTACGATTAAGCCAACGACGATTAAAATAGCTGCGAATAAATGTGAATTCGAAGTTATCTGAAATGCATGAAACAATCGCGATGTTACAAAACGTACAAAATACGCAGATTTTTCTTGGAAAAAAGTGAAATCGGTTTTTACGTGTTTCGATTAACGATAAAGCATTATCGTGTCGCGAACCCGTAAGATTGCATACATATTTAGTAATCTATTGTGCGTATTACAAAACTTGTGCAATACAATTTTAAATCGTTCGATTGTTGAAATTCTTCGCGACACCGACGCGCCATCTGGCGGAGCAAAAACGAAACTTTTTCCAATTTTCTTGCGACGCGGTGACAAGAAATAATACCGTTTAATTTCTTTTAAATGCATTATCGTGAATAATATTGTCGTCGATATGTTTACGCCAGCGAAGTTCGTTACGTGTTTCTATGCAAGATTCGCGCCGTTTCGAACGGATTTTGTTTCAAGTTGCGACTACCGGAGTGAAATCGAGGTAGGATAGCACGACACTTGCATTTTTATGGTTCTGAGGCGTTTATGTAATGTGCGTTTGATACGCAGAATCGCGCGGGCGATAACTATACTGGTAGGGGTTATGTTGTTAAAAAAAATTCCTGTGAAAGTACAACGCTATCTTTGGCGCGTTCGTAAATGTTTTTTTTGTCGCGATGTATTGCAAAAAGAATTTTTATTTTAATTCAAGGTACAATTAAGGTAAATTAAATAGCACTGAATTACGTATAAACGATAATGTATTTGAATTAATTCGATTGTCATTTTCGGACAGCACGCGGATCGTTTCTTTTGATCTTCGATTCCGTCATTTTTGTTTCGTTCGAAGTTGTTGTCAGTTTTTTGTCGCTGTTACCGTGAAAGACCGAAATTGGAGAATGTCAACTTTCACCGGTGAATGTCAACAGATACCAAATACGTCGGTGAAAGATCGAATATTTCATTACATTGTTGTACATTCGGACCCTCTCCGGTGTGTGTCGACAATCACAGATATGCTCTGGTGGAAGTCCAAAACAGAAGAGTCAAAAAACAAGCGACTGGCTCTGTCCCGCCAAATCCTTTGTTCTGCTCGGAGTCAATCAGCTTTGTCAGTCTTATGCAAGCTTTGATAACGCGAGCAACGTTTTCTTCATTTTTTTCCCGATACCCTAATTTATACTAAATGGATACTGCAGTAAATCGTGATCTTTTTCTAACCCAGACTTAATTCAGACTTATTCCAGACCTAACCCAGACCTAACCCAGACCTAACCCAGACCTAACCCCCGTTATCAGCGATGAATTGGTCTGGGTTAGGTCTGAATTAAGTCTGGGTTAGGTCTGGGTTAGGTCTGAATTAAGTCTGGTTTAGGTCTGGGTTAGGTCTGAATTAAGTCTGGGTTAGGTCTGGATTACGTATGAATTAAGTATGGTTTAGGTCTGGGTTAGGTCTGAATTAAGTCTGGGTTAGGTCTGGGTTAGAGTCTGAATTAAGTCTGGGTTAGGTCTGGGTTAGGTCTGAATTAAGTCTGCTAGGGTCTGGGTTAGGTCTGGGTTAGGTCTGAATTAACTCTGGGTTAGGTCTGGGTTATGTCTGAATTAAGTTTGGGTTAGGGTTCTGGGTTAGGTCTGAATTAAGTCTGGGTTATGGTCTGGGTTAGGTCTGAATTAAGTCTGGGTTAGGTCTGGGTTAGGTCTGAATTAAGTCTGGGTTAGGTTCAAGTTAGGTCTGGGTTAGGTCTGAATTAAGTCTGGGTTAGGTCTGAATTAAGTCTGGGTTAGGTCTGGAAGAAAAATTAGATTTTCTAATTAGCAAACTCGTCTTTTTAAGAGTAAATTAAGACCTAACCCAGACCTAACCCAGACATAATTCAGACTTATTCCAGACCTAACCCAGACCTAACCCAGACATAATTCAGACTTATTCCAGACCTAACCCAGACCTAACCCAGACCTAACCCAGACTTATTCCAGACCTAACCCAGACCTAACCCAGACTTAATTCAGACTTATTCCAGACCTAACCCAGACCTAACTCAGATCTAATCCAGACCTAACCCAGACCTAACTCAAATCTAATCCAGACCTAACCCAGACCTAACTCAGATCTAATCCAGACCTAACTCAGATCTAATCCAGACCTAACCCAGACCTAACTCAAATCTAATCCAGACCTAACCCAGACCTAACTCAGATCTAATCCAGACCTAACTCAAATCTAATCCAGTCCCTAACTCCAGACCTAACTCCAGATCTAATCCAGACCTAACCCAGACCTAACTCAGATCTAATCCAGACCCAACCCAGACTAACTCAGATCTATCCAGACTCCAACCCAGACCTAACTCAAATCTAATTCAGACTAACCCAGACTCTAACCGAAATCTAATTCAGATTTAACCCAGACCTAACTCAGATCTAATTCCAGATTTAACCCAGACCTATCTCAGATTCCATCCAGACGAACTCCAGACCCCAACCCAAATGTAGGGTCTGGGTCAGGTCTGGGTTAGGTCTGGATTAGATTTCGGTTAGGTCTGGGTTAGGTCTGGATTAGATTCCGGTTAGGTCTGGGTTAGGTCTGGATTAGATCTGGGTTAGGTCTGGATTAGATCTCGGTTAGGTCTGGGTTTGGTCTGGGTTAGATCTGGATTAGATCTGGGTTAGGTCTGGATTAGATCTGAGTTAGATCTGAGTTAGGTCTGGGTTAGGTCTGGGTTAGATCCTTTCAGAAAGAGAGGCGAAAAAGTTACGTCACCCTTGTGACGTTTTATAGCGACTGAATTACGGGGAAGAAAATATAAATCTCCGACATGTTCAACACTCACCATTAGTGCATGGTGAATGTCAACATTTACCGGTGTAAGTCAGAAATAAGGGTGTTTAGCAAATATTTCGGACATACACTAAGCGACTATGTGAATGTTGACATTCACCGGTGAAAGTCGACATTCTCCAGATTTCGGTGTTTCACTGTAACATCGCGACGTATTACAAAAAGAATTTTTATTTTAATTCGAGGTACAATTGACGTATAATAAAACGTAAGGTAAATTAAATATCACTGAATTACGTATAAACGATAATGTATTTGAATCAATTCAATTGTCATTTTCGGACAGCACACGGATCGTTTCTTTCGATCTTCGATTCCGCCATTTTTGTTTCGTTCGAAGTTGTTAGTATTTTGTCGCGTTCTTGCAACATTACTGTTGCTCCTGTACGGCCAAAAGTGTTTTGGTACATCGAAAGACTTCCGTGCAATAGTTTCGGTCTTATATATCCAAATACTGGATACGTTTCATGTAATAATGTTTATATTAGTGAAAATATCAAAAGAAATATTATTTTGTTTTTAGAATCAGAATGATATGAGACATATAACGAATTAATTACGTTATTTGGTGAATCAGAGCAATACATACGTATTCAAATTTCTTTGAGTGCAGATTTTTAGGGTGTAATTATCTTTTTAACGAAGCTTTAATCAACAAATTGGTATTAATGATTTTCATCTTATTTTGGACGCTAGAATCTTCATTTTTCCGTGGAAAAATTTTAATGGAAGATTCTAGAGGCCAAAATAAGATGAAAATCAAGAATATCAATTTGTTAATTGAAGCTTTGTTAAAAAGTTATTAATGTTTAAAGTTCCACCCTTAATGAATTTTTTTCTCGAAAATGCACAGGATTTCGAGGGTATGTCTAATGACCAAAAATGATTATAATCGATTCCTGTAACCTAATATAATTTTTTTAGTATCATTTGAAATTCTTTAATTTCGTCTAAAAATTTCTGTATCTTCTCGAATTTTTTTCTCGAAAATGGATAGGATTTTGGGGGTATGTCTATCCACCAAAAATGCTTATAATTGACCCCCGCAACCAGAAATAATTTTTTCAGAACAATTTGAAACTCTTCAATTTCACCGAAAAATCACCCTTATCGATTTTACTTAAAAATTCGTTTCTGATTTTTAGTAATTTTGTTTGACGTTCTACAGAAAAGTTGTCTAATACTTTTTTGTAGGTACCCATGAGCACTACTTTAGAAAAAAGTTTCATTGACATATGTTCACTATTGTAGGAGTTATGGTTGTCTGAAAGTTGGACCATTTTTTTGGGGGTTAAAACGTATGTGTCGTTGGTTGTTTAAACTCTGTAACCTCTGTTACAGCTTACTTCGTTTTGTCGTTGCCGGAGGAGCGAGGATTTTTTCTTCGTGAGGATCGTGATACAAATCTTGAATGTACGTCATTAATTCGCTTTCGAAGTCTTTTCCTTTAGTTTCCGCCTCCGACTTGTCCTTTTCTGTTTCGTCTTTACCGCGTGGAGTCCCTATATTTCGAAGAAAACAGTTCACATTGTATATCAATAGGGTGTTCCATTTAAACCAAACCACCCAAACATATTCTCCAAAAATAGTAGTGCAAAAAAGATTTCATATCCAAATATAAAATTTCGGGTTTCGTTAAAAAGTTATTAACGTTTAAAGTTCGAAAAAAAAATTCAGAAAAGTGGACTTTGTTGACAAAATTAAAAAATTTCAAATCGTTCCGAAAAAATTATGTTTGCCTCAGGGGGTGAATTACAATCATTTTTGGTGAATACACATACCCCCGAAATCCTTCGCAATTTCGAGAAAAAAATTCAGGAAGGTGGACAAAATTGACAAAACTAAAAAATTTCAAATCGTTCCGAAAAAATTATGTTTGCCTCAGGGGGTGAATTACAATCATTTTTGGTGAATACCCATACCCCTGAAATCCTTCGCAATTTCGAGAAAAAAATTCAGAAAGTTTGACAAAGTTGACAAAATTAAAAAATTTCAAATCGTTTTGAAAAAATTATGATTGCCTGAGGGGGTGAATTACAATCATTTTTGGTCAATACACATACCCCTGAAATCCTTCGCAATTTCGAGAAAAAAATTCAGAAAGTTTGACAAAGTTGACAAAATTAAAAAATTTCAAATCGTTCCGGAAAAATTATGTTTGCCTGAGGGGGTGAATTACAATCATTTTTGGTCAATACACATACCCCCGAAATCCTTCGCAATTTCGAGAAAAAAATTCAGAAATTTTGACAAAGTTGACAAAATTAAAAAATGTCAAATCGTTCCGAAAAAATTATGATTGCTTGCGGGGGTGAATTACAATCATTTTTGGTGAATACACATACCCCCGAAATCCTTCGCATTTTCGAGAAAAAAATTCAGAAATTTTGACAAAGTTGACAAAATTAAAAAATTTCAAATCGTTCTGAAAAAATTATGATTGCCTGAGGGGGTGAATTACAATCATTTTTGGTGAATACACATACCCCTGAAATCCTTCGCGTTTTCGAGAAAAAAATTCAGAAAGTTTGACAAAGTTGACAAAATTAAAAAATTTCAAATCGTTTTGAAAAAATTATGATTGCCTGAGGGGGTGTATTATAATCATTTTTTGTGAATACACATACCCCTGAAATCCTTCGCGTTTTCGAGAAAAAAATTCAGGAAAGTTGACAAAGTTGACAAAATTAAAAAATTTCATATCGTTCTGAAAAAATTATGTTTACTTGCGGGGATGAATTACAATCATTTTTGGTGAATACACATACCCCCGAAATCCTTCGCAATTTCGAGAAAAAAATTCAGAAAGTTTGACAAAGTTGACAAAATTAAAAAATTTCAAATCGTTTTGAAAAAATTATGATTGCCTGAGGGGATGAATTACAATCATTTTTGGTGAATACACATACCCCTGAAATCCTTCGCGTTTTCGAGAAAAAAATTCAGAAAGGTGGACAAAATTGACAAAATTAAAAAATTTCAAATATTTTTGAAAAAATTATGTTCGGCTGCGGGCTTCAATTACAATCATTTTTGGTGAATACACATACCCCCGAAATCCTTCGCATTTTCGAGAAAAAAATTCAGAAATTTTGACAAAGTTGACAAAATTAAAAATTTTCAAATCGTTCCGAAAAAATTATGATTCCCTGAGGTGGTGAATTACAATCATTTTTGGTGAATACACATACCCCTGAAATCCTTCGCATTTTCGAGAAAAAAATTCAGAAATTTTGACAAAGTTGACAAAATTAAAAAATTTCAAATCGTTCCGGAAAAATTATGTTTGCCTGAGAGGGTGAATTACAATCATTTTTGGTGAATACACATACCCCTGAAATCCTTCGCATTTTCGAGAAAAAAATTCAGAAAGTTTGACAAAGTTGACAAAATTAAAAAATTTCAAATCGTTTTGAAAAAATTATTTTCAATTGCGGGGTTCAATTACAATCATTTTTGGTCAATACACATACCGTCGAAATCCTAACCATTTTCGAGAAAAAAATTCTTTACCGAAAATATACCGGGTGGCTCAAAAAGTTTCTATAACTTTTTAACGAAGCCTCAATCAACAAATTGCTATTCTTGCTTTTCGTCTTATTTTGGCCCCTGGAATCTCCCATTAAAATTTCTCCCAGATTTGGCAGAACACCCTGTATAAGTATATTATAAATTCAGATATGTATTAAAAAACATGATCTCGTGATCTCACAATGATTCTTGTAGCTGACTTGGTAAACAGATCGCTGGTAGTCAAGAAAGTGTTTGTAAACTAATTGTTCCGCGTCCTCGTCGAGTTTAGTTGGTATCGATGCCACTAGAGGGTCGATTTCACCTTCTTCTATGCGTTCAGCAAAGTAATCTCTTGGAATACAACTAAAAAAAGGGTGTGGCTTAAACATTACCTTGCATAGATCATACAATCTTCACTATTCAGATTTAATTTCGTTGATCGTAGCATATTTTTGGAAATTTATATTTTATCCCTGGAATTACTATGGTGGGGACCCCCCGTTTATATTTATTATAAAATGCGTTTATTGTCAATAGATCGTCAAGTAGAAAACTGTTTAAGAATCATTTCATACAAAGTTAATAATTTCACAGTAATAAAAAACGAATCTTTCCAATTATTCAAGGATAACTTTTAACGAAATTACCTGTAGCTCTTTTATCGCAGGTTTAATATCACCTATTACTTAATTAACCTTTCTATGCAATGTAATTTACCTTTCTGTCGGTGTTAATTTCCTTTTAATGTAATTACGACTGTATTCTGTGCCGAACAATCGACAAGAATTCATTTTTCAGTATTCTCGTTACCCATCGTCGAAGAAAAATATCGAAAATAAAATATCGCGAGATTTCGATGCTTCAAATTTAATTGGTTATCAAAAATAATAAATAGAAGCGTTTATGTCATTGATATGTATGTATGTGTTGGAACAAAGGAGCGCTGTGCAACTGCACGTCTTCCGCGCGCGATTCGGGTAGACTCGGGGAGCGTTCGGGGCGAGTCGGGTAGGCTCGGGAGCCTTCGCGGCGAGTCGGTTGCCCGGAGAACAAAGGCAGTGGCGTTTGGTCGCTGGTCGAGTGAACACGCGTGAACACTCCAATCGCCCCACTCCATGGACTCTGTATAGCGCTGCTCGATCGCGCATGCGCTCATAACCGATCCAAGGACTCGACATATATATTGAACTGTTTATCAGAGAGCGTTGTTAATTTTGTGAAGCCCCATAAATCCAACAGTATGTCTTCTTTTTTGTTTTTTAAACACGGTGCATCGTTGTTCTCGTTATAACGTTTCCATGCAGCGGCAATTAAGGCGATAAAACTTTCAATTGTTCGTCGTGTAATTAGTTTTATTTCGATCGAATGTGTTTTACAACGATAGATCGGTTTTTAAAAATTGATATTTTACACAAGAATTCGAATTCACAGTTTACAGTCGCCGAATCTTCTTCTTGACGAGGGCAACGGTTCCAGATACTGTTGTCGATTTTTCATGTTACTTAAACCCATCTTGCTGATGGTGTCCATGTATTCCGATCGACCGGTAAAAGGTTCCTCCCACAAAGAGAATGTTCCTGGAACTGAACACGTATTTCTAAGTTATCAGAAACACGTTTCTAAATCTACAACTTTGGTAGCAACGAGAACGCTTAGAAATTCGTTTCTGAGTGGTGTATATTGAAAATAGAGTAAATAAATATTCGTCTAAAAGTTTGTTTTTATTCGTAAAAAGTTGGTCTTCCACCTCGAAAAGTGAGAAAATCTGCATAAAAATGGTCCAATTTTCAGACAACCATAACTCCTACAATAGTGAATATATTTCAATGAAACTTTTTTCTAAAGTAGAGCTCATGGGTACCTACAAAAAAGTATTAGACAACTTTTCTGTAGGACGTCGAACAAAATTACTAAAAATCAGAAAAAAATTTTTAAGTCGAAATTGAAAAATTTCAAATCACTCTGGAAAAATTATTTTTGTTTGCGAGGGTCAATTATAAGCATTTTTGGTGGATAGACATACCCCCAAAATCCTATCCATTTTCGAGAAAAAAATTCGAGTAGATACTGAAATTTTTAGACGAAATTAAAAAATTTCAAACGATGCTAAAAAAATTATATTCAGTTGCAGAAGTCAAGTACAAGAATTTTTGGTGGATAGATATACCCCCGAAATCCTACGCACTTTCGGAAAAAAAATTCTTTACCGAAAATTTAATGTGAGGCTTCCTTGAAATTTCATGCGAATCTTTAAAATGTCATAACTTCTGAACGGATTGGACGATTTTAATGTTTAAAAAGGTATACAACGCGTATTTAGACGAGGAATATGTAGAAATTGCAAAAACATTCGAAAAGTTGATCCTTGACCCCGCAAAATGAGAAAAACTCCATAAAAATGGTCCAACTTTCAGACAAGCATAATTCCTACAATAGTAAATATAGTTCGATGAAACTTTTTCTGACATAGAGCTCATGGGTACTTACAAAAGCATTAGACAATATTTCCATACAGCGTCAAACAAATTTATTAAAAATGAAAAACTAATTTGTGGGAAAAATCGACAAGAAGTAGGTGGTTAAATTTTTCGTAAAAAAAAAATTTCAAATCGTTCTGAAAAAATTATTTCCAGTTACGAGGTACAATTATAATCATTTTTGGTGAACAGACATACCCCCGAAATTCCTACCATTTTCGAGAAAAAAATTCCTTGCGAATGTCACTTCAATAATTTCATGCGAATCTTTGAAACGTCATAACTTCTGAACGGATTGAAGGATGTTAATGTTTCAAAAGCCAAATAACGCGTAATTTAGTGAAGAATATGTAGAAATTCCAAAATTATTCGAAAAGTTGATCCTTGACCCCGCAAAATGAGAAAAACTCCATAAACATGGTCCAACTTTCAGACAAGCATAATTCCTACAATAGTAAATATATTTCAATGAAACTTTTTTCTGCTATAGAGCTCACGGATGCCTACAATAAAGTATTAGACAACTTTTCCGTAGGACTTCAAATAAAATTACTAAAAATCAGAAACGAATTTTTAAGTCGAAATTGAAAAATTTCAAATCACTCTGGAAAAATTATTTTCGATCGCAGGAGCCAATTGCAATCATTTTTGGTTATGAGGCATACCCTCGAAATCCTAACCGTTTTCGAGAAAAAAATTCGACGAGGTGCCTGAATTTTTCGACGAAATTGAAAAGTTTCGAATCGTTTTGAAAAAATTATTTTCGGCTCTGGGGTTCAATTACAATCATTTTTGGTCATTACACATACCCTCGAAATCCTTCGCATTTTCGAGAAAAAAATTCAGGAATGTGGACAAAGTTGACAAAATTAAAAAATTTCAAATCGTTTTGAAAAAATTATGATTGCCTGAGGGGGTGAATTACAATCATTTTTGGTGAATACATATACCCCTGAAATCCTTCGCGTTTTCGAGAAAAAAATTCAGGAAGGTGGACAAAATTGACAAAATTTAAAAATTTCAAATCTTTTTGAAAAAATTATGTTCGGCTGCGGGCTTCAATTACAATCATTTTTGGTCAATACACATACCGTCGAAATCCTTCGCATTTTCGAGAAAAAAATTCTTTACCGAAAATATACCGGGTGGCTCAAAAAGTTTCTATAACTTTTTAACGAAGCCTCAATCAACAAATTGCTATTCTTGACTTTCGTCTTATTTTGGTCTCCAGAATCTGCCATTAAAATTTTTCGACTCTGCGTTCAAAAAGTATTCGTGGCTCACGGACGAATTAGAAATTTAATTTTGAAATTTATAACAAGAAACGAAGAATATTTACCTTCGTGCAGATTGATAGATTTGGCTGGTTGAATGTGTGGCCTCTCGATGGCCGAATATCGGAATCTAGTGGGATCCCTGTAGCCATCTTTCAATTCCGTAACTTCCGGTTTGAGTGGCGAACAATATGGCGAGTCAACCGCCGCCATTAACTGTCTGTACTCGTTGATCGGTAAACCTGAATTTAAACAAGTTGTTCCAGGCACATTCTCGCTTTATCGACGCCATTTTGTACCTCTTTTCGAATAATCCGTCTTATAAACGGTCATCATTGTCTCGTCTATGGGCGCGCAATCGTTGTCTATCATAGCTGACGCCAGATTGGTCATTTCTCGATTAACCTTCGCCAATTGGCTGTGAATTTGTTGCTCCTTCTCGGCTAGATACTTGTATCTAGAAATATTTTTTAACACATTACCGACCGATAGCCTATTAAACGACTGTTTTACCGACCAAACACTTACCGACCGATAGCGTATTAATCAACTGTTTTACCGACCAACGCTTACCGACCGATAGCCGATTAATCAATCGCTACCGGTCGGTAAAGTGTTAATATTTTCTATCAATTTTCACATATAATTACAATAATGAGGATTTACAATAATTATTGTTGAAATATTGTTCAAGACTGGTAGGATAAACAGAACATGGAATATTTTCTATTTTATTTAGCTCTGAATCGATGATGGTGAACATATAGAGGACCATTTTATAGGTTAGGTTTGATTGGTTCCTAGTTAGTTTGAAAAGTGTTTTGTACAGTCTGAAAATTTGTCAGCCTTTTCTTTGCAGTGTTCTGAATGTCTGAAATATAGATTTAATGAGTTGCATACCTATTTTTGTTGCTATCGTGGCCATGAACGTCGCATGGACAGTCCTCAGGAGCGATTCTCTGTGTGTACAAGCGAATTCCGGTACTCATCGGCGGTTGTGCCGGTTTTGAGACCAGAGGCACCGGATACGGCCATTTGTATTCGTCGCTGGTGATCGTGACGAAATTTTGCAACGCGGTGGTCATCGTGCACCAACAATTTGATTACTTTTAGAGTCGAACACCAAAATTTACATGCACCTTTGTCGGAGAAAGTATTTAATTATTTAATTGACAGGGTTTTTGCAATATCGAAACATCTTTATTGATTTATTTATCATACTTTTGCAGTTGAGGTAGAAAACAGTATTTATAAATAAAAAATATACAGAGTATTCGGCCATTTCTCGGAAAAATTTTAATGGTAGATTCTGGGGACCAAAATAAGACGAAAATCAAGAATAGCAATTTGTTGATTGAGGCTTCGTTAAAAAGTTATTAACGTTTAAAGTTGCGGGTGTAGAACGGCGATCTACGAACACAAACGAATTTTTTTCTCGTAAATGGTTAGGATTTCGAGGGTATGTGTAATGACCAAAAATGATTGTAATTGAACCCCGTGGCCGAAAATAATTTTTTCAAAACGATTTGAAATTTTTTAATTTTGTCAACTTTGTCCACCTTCCTGAATTTTTTTCTCGAAAATGCGAAGGATTTCGAGGGTATGTGTAATGACCAAAAATGATTGTAATTGAACCCCGTGGCCGAAAATAATTTTTTCAAAACGATTTGAAACTTTTCAATTTCGTCGAGAAATTTAGGAACCTTGTCGAATTTTTTTCTCGAAAATGGTTAGGATTTCGAGGGTATGCCTCATAACCAAAAATGATTGTAATTGGCTCCTGCAGTCGAAAATAATTTTTTCGAGACTGACTTGAAACTTTTCAATTTCGACTTAAAAGTTCGTTTCTGATTTTTAGTAATTTTGTTTGATGCCTTACAGAAAAGTTGTCTAATACTTTATTGTAGGCATCCGTGAGCTCTATAGCAGAAAAAAGTTTCATTGAAATATATTTACTATTGTAGGAATTATGCTTGTCTGAAATTGCGGACTATTTTTATGGGGTTTTTCTAATTTTGCGGGGTCAAGGATCAACTTTTCGAATATTTTTGGAATTTCTACATATTCTTCGCTAAAATACGCGTTATTTGCCTTTTGAAACATTAAAATCGTCCAATCCGTTCAGAAGTTATGACGTTTTAAAGATTCGCATGAAATTATTGAAGTGACATTCGCAAGGAATTTTTTTCTCGAAAATGGTAGGAATTTCGGGGGTATGTCTGTTCACCAAAAATGATTATAATTGTACCTCGTAACTGGAAATAATTTTTTCAGAACGATTTGAAATTTTTTTTTACGAAAAATTTAACCACCTACTTCTTGTCGATTTTTCCCACAAATTAGTTTTTCATTTTTAATAAATTTGTTTGACGCTGTATGGAAATATTGTCTAATGCTTTTTTGTAAGTACCCATGAGCTCTATGCCAGAAAAAAGTTTCATCGAAATATATTCACTATTGTAGGAATTATGGTTGTCTGAAAATTGGGACCATTTTTATGGGGTTTTTCTCATTTTGCGGGGTCAAGGATCAACTTTTCGAATATTTTTGCAATTTCTACATATTCCTCATCTAAATACGCGTTGTTTACCTTTTTAAACATTAAAATCGTCCAATCCGTTCAGGAGTTATGACATTTTAAAGATTCGCATGAAATTTCAGGGAAGCCTCACATTAGATTTTCGGTAAAGAATTTTTTTCCGCGAAAGTGCGTAGGATTTCGGGGGTATATCTATCCACCAAAAATTCTTGCAATTAACTTCTGCAACTGAATATAATTTTTTTAGTATCGTTTTAAATTTTTTAATTTCGTCTAAAAATTTCAGTACCTTCAGGAATTTTTTTCTCGAAAATGGATAGGATTTTGGGGGTATGTCTATCCACCAAAAATGCTTATAATTGACCCTCGCAAACAAAAATAATTTTTTCAGAACGATTTGAAATTTTTTAATTTCGTCGAAAACTTCACTGTCGTTTTTACTTAAAAGTTAGTTTCTGATTTTTAGTAATTTTGTTTGACGACCTACGGAAAAGTTGTCTAATACTTTTTTGTAGGTACCAGTGAGCTCGACTTCAGAAAAAAGTTTCATTGAAATATATTCACTATTGTAGGAATTATGGTTGTCTGAAAGTTGGACCATTTTTATAGAGTTTTTCTCATTTTGCGGGGTCAAAGAATAACTTTTTCAATATTTTTAGAATTTATACATATTCTTCGTTAAAATACGCGTTATTTGCATTTTGAAACATTGAAATCGTCCAATCCGTTCAGAAGTTATGGCGTTTTAAAGATTCGCATAAAATTTTGAAGTGATATACAATATATTTTCAGTAAGGAATTTTTTTCTCGAAAATGGTTAGGATTTCGAGGGTATGTCTAATGACCAAAAATGATTATAATTGACTTCTGTAACCGAATATAATTTTTTTAGTATCATTTGAAATTTTTTAATTTCCTCTAAAAATTTCAGTTCCTTCTCGAATTTTTTTCTCGAAAATGGATAGGATTTCGAGGGTATGTCTATCGACCAAAAATGCTTATAATTGACCATTGCAATTAAAAATAATTTTTCCAGCTTGATTTGAAATTTTTTAATTTAATTTTTTAATAACTTTTTAACGAAGCCTCAATCAAGAAATTCATATTCTTGATCTTCGTCTTATTTTGGCCTTCAGAATCTCCCACTACAATTTTTCCCAGGGGATATTACGCATAGAACAAAATAGAATCGATATCGAGGCTCATAATTTAATTACAAATTGTAAACCTGATTTAACTTCGACGTAACCTGCATCTAAATAGCGAAATTCACTTTTGCAACTCCCATTTTGGTCCCATTTTGACAAGAATTTGAATTTTACTATTTCCCATTTCAACACAAGGATTTCGATTTAATTTTCACGTGAAAACTTTCGATTAATTATTTATTCACAAAATTCATTACAGATTTAACTATTTTCCAACCCCAACTTAATTTTTATCGTTAATCTCAGAAATTTACGTGATAGCATTTAAAATCGAGGGTCAAAATGGACGCAGGATTATACCTAAAAAAAAAATGAAATAAAATGTTTCCAATAATATCGTTGTTGGGCGATTAATGCATAATTTATTGGAAAATATTGAGTCAACACGACTTACCCAGAATTTTGTTGCAAAAAAACAGCGACTAAACGTCACATGGCAAGGAAGACCGAATCTTTTCGTTGCTAGAGACCCAACCGAGTTTCGTCACCTTGAGAAAAGACCAGAGTAGTGTTTCTTTGACCAGCATGATCGCGACAACGACAATTTTGTAAACCGCGTAGAACAATATGGCGTTCAGAATCGTAATACCGGTATTCACGACGATAGAATCGGTCGTCAGTGTCGAATCGTTCATCTTTCGAGTCCCAAAGGTGTATTTTCCTAGCTTATAACGACATTTTTAGCACCCAGAGTAATTTAGTCAGCGACATCAAAATGTTCGACTTGAAGTTTGCACAGTGTTCGTTTTATCAGTGTTTGTTGCATAATTTCGCGTTAAAGCTTTCTAGAAATGCTCAGTTTTTAAAAAAAGACTTGTCTTTGCGTAAGAAGTGATATTTTGATAGTTTTGCTAGTATTAACACGTTGATTGGCATACCAAAACCACAAAAACAACAATTTTCTATGAGATCGAAACCTCGTTATTATATAAAGAGAGAAGATATTTTATGTTCGCGCAAAACTCAAGACCTGTTGAACCTATCTTCCTCAAATTTTGACACGTTATTCCTGCATACTCTAGGACGGACATCGACTATGTAGCATGACTCAGAAGCGCGTTATTAACGTGTAATTTATGTGCAAAGATTTCATGTGTACGACTGTTTGGCGGACCACGCGGCCCCTGTATACGACAGTCTACTTGCGCGCGCATACGCGTTAACGGCCCGCGCGATACCTCGCCCGTAGCAGTACTGCGATGTCACCGCCAGGTGGCGTAGCTTCTCGAGCGCTTTCTCGCGAGAGAATTGCATCATCGCGGATATATATGTCAGGACGATCGTCTGGTCATAAATTGCTTTTGCAATGAGCTGCATGGAAAATGTGTTCGAGGGTCGCGTGTGGCCACGTATTTACGATTTCAAGGAAGAATCGGTCTTCAGAACGAAGAACTGAGAATCCAGTTTACTCAGTTTACTAAGTCCAATTACTTCTGGTGAATAGACATTCCCCCGAAATCCTACTCACTTTGCAGAACAAAATTCGAGAAGATATGAAATTTTTCGAGAAAATTAAAAAATTTCAAATCGTTCTAAAAAAATTATTTTCAATTACGAGGGTTGATTACAATTACTTTTGGCGAATAGACATGCCCCCGAAATCCTACTCACTTTGCAGAAAAAAATTCGAGAAGTTATGAAATATTTCGACAAAATTAAAAAGCTTCAAATCATTCTAAAAAAATTATGTTTAGTTACAAGGGTCAATTACAAGAATTTTTGGTGCATAGATATACACCCGAAATCCTACGCACTTTTGGGAAAAAAATTCTTTACCGAAAATCTAATGCGAGGCTTCCCTGAAATTTCATGCGAATCTTCAAAATGTCATAACTCCTGAACGGATTGGACGATTTTAATGTTTAAAAAGGTAAACAACGCGTATTTAGATGAAGAATATGTAGAAATTCCATAAATATTCGAAAAGTTATTCCTTGACACCGTAAAATGAGAAAACCCCCATAAAAATGGTCCAATTTTCAAACAGCCATAACTCCTACAATAGTGAATACATTTCAATGAAACTTTTTTTTGAAGTAGTGCTCACGAGTACCTACAAAAAAGTATTAGACAACTTTTCCGTAGGGTGTCAAACAAAATTACTAAAAATTAGAAACGAACTTTTAAGTAAAATCGACAAGGTGCCTAAATTCGACGAAATTGAAAAGTTTCAAATTGTTCTGAAAAAATTATTTTTGGTCGCGGGGGTCAATTATAAGCATTTTTGGTGGATAGACATATCCCCAAAATCCTATCCATTTTCGAGAAAAAAATTCGAGTAGGTACAGAAATTTTTAGACGAAATTAAAAAATTTCAAACGATACTAAAAAAATTATATTCAGTTGCAGAAGTCATTTACAAGAATTTTTGGTGGATAGATATACCCCCGAAATCCTACGCACTTTCGGGAAAAAAATTCTTTACTGAAAATCTAATGTGAGGCTTCCCTGAAATTTCATGCGAATCTTTAAAATGTCATAACTCCCGAACGGATTGGACGATTTTAATGTTTAAAAAGGTAAACAACGCGTATTTAGATGAGGAATATGTAGAAATTGCAAAAATATTCGAAAAGTTGATCCTTGACCCCGCAAAATGAGAAAAACTCCATAAAAATGGTCCAACTTTCAGACAAGCATAATTCCTACAATAGTAAATATATTTCGATGAAACTTTTTTCTGACATAGAGCTCATGGGTACTTACAAAAAAGCATTAGACAATATTTCCATACAGCGTCAAACAAATTTATTAAAAATGAAAAACTAATTTGTGGGAAAAATCGACAAGAAGTAGGTGCTTAAATTTTTCGTAAAAAAAATTTCAAATCGTTCTGAAAAAATTATTTCCAGTTACGAGGTACAATTATAATCATTTTTGGTGAACAGACATACCCCCGAAATTCCTACCATTTTCGAGAAAAAAATTCCTTGCGAATGTCACTTCAATAATTTCATGCGAATCTTTGAAACGTCATAACTTCTGAACGGATTGAAGGATGTTAATGTTTCAAAAGCCAAATAACGCGTAATTTAGTGAAGAATATGTAGATATTGCAAAAACATTCGAAAAGTTGATCCTTGACCCCGCAAAATGAGAAAAACTCCATAAAAATGGTCCAACTTTTCAGACAACCATAACTCCTACAATAGTGAATATATTGCAATAAAACTTTTTTCTGACATAGAGCTCATGGGTACTTACAAAAAAGCATTAGACAATATTTCCATACAGTGTCAAACAAATTTATTAAAAATGAAAAACTAATTTGCAGGAAAAATCGACAAGAAGTAGGTGGTTAAATTTTCGTAAAAAAAAAATTTCAAATCGTTCTGAAAAAATTATTTCCAGTTACGAGGTACAATTATAATCATTTTTGGTGAACAGACATACCCCCGAAATTACTACCATTTTCGAGAAAAAAATTCCTTGCGGATGTCACTTCAATAATTTCATGCGAATCTTTGAAACGTCATAACTTCTGAACGGATTGAAAAATTTTGATGTTTCAAAAGCCAAATAACGCGTAATTTAGTGAAGAATATGTAGAAATTGCAAAAATATTCGAAAAGTTGATCCTTGACCCCGCAAAATGAGAAAAACTCCATAAAAATGGTCCAACTTTCAGACAAGCATAATTCCTACAATAGTAAATATATTTCAATGAAACTTTTTTCTGCTATAGAGCTCACGGATGCCTACAATAAAGTATTAGACAACTTTTCCGTAGGGCATCAAACAAAATTACTAAAAATCAGAAACGAATTTTTAAGTCGAAATTGAAAAGTTTCGAGTCAGTCTCGAAAAATTATTTTCGATCGCAGGAGCCAATTGCAATCATTTTCGGTTATGAGGCATACCCTCGAAATCCTAACCATTTTCGAGAAAAAAATTCGACAAGCCTAAAAATGGCAGTCTAGACAGAAATACTTGCTCAAAATTGCGTTAAAAATTCTTGGATATCTGTTTTTTGTTCTAAATTGCAACCTCGATGATCTCAATTAAAATGGGGGACACAAAGACAGTTTATTACTATCGACAGCAGGCGTACAACAATATAAAATGCAAATACAAGTCGTTTTCTCAGTTGGTGGTCGTGGAGGTGTTGCTAAATTTTTCACGAGGCGACGGGCTCCTCGACACGCGATCCGGAATCTCCGTTTCCTCCGCGTCGATTCGTTTCTCCTCCATTTCGAAGCTCTGATCGCCATCTGGCGGAGTTTTCGCGAACGTTCGCGCGTCCAAATAGTGCTTCTTCGATTTCCCCTTCTGTCTGTTCCTCCGTTGCTCCAACGGCGATGTCAGATGCTCTTGGAGGTTCGACGAGATCAGTTTCAAAATTTGCTCCTCGTCCTCCACCTGGCTGCAGACTCTCTTCTGCACGCGACCCTTGGATGTCGTGAAAATCGGCCTAGTCGTCTCTTGAATACACCCACAGTTCAGTCTCGTGATCGTCGTCATTGTCCCACATGGTTCCAAGCTCTGGAAAAGTGTTTATCGATTATTTGGCTGGATTGGAACACAGCCAGATCAACGTTCCACTGCATTTAACTACGATAAACTGTCTAAGAAACAGTTTTGTTCGGGTCGAAAATAAAATTTCAAGAAGAAGATCGTTTGCGTTAACCTCAAAAACGATATTTAATTAAATCTTGTTTAAAGAAACAGAGAATTGCAAGATTAGTAATTTAGAACAAAATCTACATGGTAAATATACAATTTTTATCGAAACAAAAGTATCAATTAATGTAAATAATTTACATTGTTGGCACGGAATGAGATTCAATGAATTGAATTTATTTGTTATTCTAAATAATAAAAGATTGCTTATTCCTTAGAAAAAAGTGTGTTTTTGTTTGAAAATAATACGTTTCTCGGTCGATTTTCGGTGTGGGGCTGAAAGCTGGCGCTTTGCAATTTCCCGTGAGCCCTCAGCGCCGGCGACGCCATCTTGGGGCCGAAGTAATACTCCCCGATCAGTCGTTTGATCTCTTGCGAGTAGTATCTCTCGTTCATGTCCCGTTTCATTTGCAGTTCTCTCAATTTTTGCAATTTTTGCATCGTTACCATTGCATCGGGAACGTTCGACTCGGTGCAGTCATTGAAACGCGAATGTTTTCCACGCAGATTGGCGTTGTTATGGCGCGGGGGAACGTAGAGTGGCTCGTCTGGATAACCGTGCAACTAGAAAACAAAATCCAATTATTCAGACACTACAATTATTACTCGAGAGCTCCTTTTTTTCGGAGAATCGTCCATTTTATCGAGAACTATCACGTTGGTCCATAGATCACATCGAATTTTTAAAATAGACGTTTCTTGTTTATTTTTTTCTATTATAAAACACCGTTTCTAACTCACAAAATGTATACATTCTGTATGGTGGTTTTATTTCCCATTTTCAATCTTTGTTTCTTGCATCAAACTTTTTTGAAAAATACTGAATATCATCGAACAAAAATTATGTGTTTAACTACCTTAAATATATAAGTATATATACGATACAAATTTAGTGGAAGAAAAACGAGATTCACAACGCATCAATGCCAATGATTCGTAGACGTTTGAACAAAGATGGCGGCTCGAAGTACCGAGTGTCGGTTCCCACGTCAGCTTTCGAAACAAAACCTCGATTTCGTACGCAATTCTTAGCGAAATATAAAAAAGAATAGCCACAACGACGTTCCACGGCAGGTTTACAACCTCGTAAAGTTTTTTTTTATGCTTTTGGTGGGACTTCGAACGAGAAACTCGACTGAAGAATCTTTTTACATTGACTACTATATTTTTAGACCAGAAATCAATCGTTTCTCGGTTACATCACGTATTACGATTTCACTTTTTTGTGCCAGTTAACTACTATATGACTATTTGCCCCAAAAGTAGAGAAATTTGAGAAAAAAAAGAATTGAGAATTTTACTGTATAGTTTCTAGCTTTTTCCCATTGAAACAAACTAAGAGACTCCGATATTGTACCACTATCCTAACCGTTAACTACTATATGACTATTTGCCCCAAAAGTAGAGAAATTTGAGAAAAAAAAGAATTGAGAATTTTACTGTATAGTTTCTAGCTTTTTCCCATTGAAACAAACTAAGAGACTCCGATATTGTACCACTATCCTAACCGTTAACTACTATATGACTATTTGCCCCAAAAGTAGAGAATTTTGAGAAAAAAAAGAATTGAGAATTTTACTGTATAGTTTCTAGCTTTTTCCCATTGAAACAAACTAAGAGACTCCGATATTGTACCACTATCCTAACCGTTAACTACTATATGACTATTTGCCCCAAAAGTAGTGAAATTTGAGAAAAAAAAGAATTGAGAATTTTACTGTATAGTTTCTAGCTTTTTCCCATTGAAGCAAACTAAGAGACTCCGATATTGTACCACTATCCTAACCGTTAACTACTATATGACTATTTGCCCCAAAAGTAGAGAATTTTGAGAAAAAAAAGAATTAAGAATTTTATTTTTACTGTATAGTTTCTAGCTTTTTCCCATTGAAACAAACTAAGAGACTCCGATATTGTACCACTATCCTAACCGTTAACTACTATATGACTATTTGCCCCAAAAGTAGAGAAATTTGAGAAAAAAAAGAATTGAGAATTTTACTGTATAGTTTCTAGCTTTTTCCCATTGAAACAAAACTAAGAGTGATATTGTACCACTATCCTAACCGTTAACTACTATATGACTAGTCACAGTTTTACGTTTATAGTTTTATGTTTTTCTTTTATGTTCTTTACTGATTTATAGGTATGTGTGAATTACAAAAGAAAGAATTGGCTCGCCTCGTGGCGATTACTCGACTCGCTCGCCACACTCTAACTCTCTCGCTGTCCGCCGCGTGGCGCTGCGACTACCCAGGACCGTAACTAGCCGATCCCACCACATAATTGAGTTTCAACGCATGTTCCACTTTAGCCTGTAAGGAGTGTATGTGTGTGGTTCGGAGAACCGTTATCGTTAGTAACAGTCACAGTTTTACGTTTATGTTTTATGTCTTTCTTTTATGTCCTTTATGTTAAATAGTTAGTAAATATCAAATACTATAATTACATCGTTACAATTAGTTCAACATCGTACCGATATAGGGCGCTTCTTTAAATTTAAGCATCGAGCACAGTCTTACTATATATTCAATTTCTACGACTCTGATTACGTCACGATTTAGCTTGCAAACACGACGTGAAAATAAACGTAAATCATACTTTATTCTTATTAATTCCCGTTTCCTCCACCTCGACGACGGTTTCCTCGGAAGTTCTCTCTCCCAGAAATTTAACGTCGTGTTCGCTGGTGCAATCCTGTTGATAAGTGTTCGAGTCGGTGTACCGTGCGCCATTAGGGTGCATTTCTCTGGGCCAATTGTTGCCTGGCACAGTGGACGTGTACTTTTTACGACGATTGTCCATCTCCATCGGTGGCCTCCTTTAATTCGGACAGATTTAATAGAATTTTGATAGTAAAAAAGCTATAGGTTATGTGAGACAATTACTCGTCTGATAGTTTGCCACGAACGCGACCAGGAGGCAAGGCAGCCATTTTAAATTATTCCTTTAAATACGCCGTTTACAGGCGCGTGTGGCGTGTTGTGCATTACTACGCGGAATTTGTTGTAATGTTTCACTATTTTTCACATAATTCGCTCGTGTCTGATGGCGATTGAGACTCTCGAGCAACTTCAAGGTTATCCACGACTGGGGTGAAACGCATTTTCATCGACGAAATTCGTTCGATTCAGTGAGGAATTTTTTTCTCCAAAATGCACTAGTTTCTGATTTTTAGTAATTTTGTTTGACGACCTACAGAAAAGTTGTCTAATACTTTTTTGTAGGTACTCGTGAGCTCGACTTTAGAAAAAAGTTTCATTGAAATATATTTACTATTGTAGAAATTATGCTTGTCTGAAAGTTGGACCATTTTTATGGAGTTTTTCTCATTTTGCGGGGTCAAGGATCAACTTTTCGAATATTTTTGGAATTTCTACATATTCCTCATCTAATTACGCGTTATTTGGCTTTTGAAACATTAAAATCTTTCGATCCGTTCAGAAGTTATGACATTTTAAAGATTCGCATGAAATTATTGAAGTGATATTCGCAAGGAATTTTTTTCTCGAAAATGGTAGGAATTTCGGGGGTATGTCTGTTCACCAAAAATGATTATAATTGTACCTCGTAACTGGAAATAATTTTTCAGAACGATTTGAAATTTTTTACGAAAAAATTTAACCACCTACTTCTTGTCGATTTTCCCACAAATTAGTTTTCATTTTTAATAAATTTGTTTGACGCTGTATGGAAATATTGTCTAATGCTTTTTTGTAAGTACCCATGAGCTCTATGTCAGAAAAAAGTTTCATCGAAATATATTCACTATTGTAGAAATTATGCTTGTCTGAAAGTTGGACCATTTTTATGGAGTTTTTCTCATTTTGCGGGGTCAAGGATCAACTTTTCGAATATTTTTGGAATTTCTACATATTCCTCATCTAATTACGCGTTATTTGGCTTTTGAAACATTAACATCCTTCAATCCGTTCAGAAGTTATGACGTTTTAAAGATTCGCATGAAATTATTGAAGTGACATTCGCAAGGAATTTTTTTCTCGAAAATGGTAGGAATTTCGGGGGTATGTCTGTTCACCAAAAATGATTATAATTGTACCTCGTAACTGAAAATAATTTTTTCAGAACGATTTGAAATTTTTTTTTTACGAAAAATTTAACCACCTACTTCTTGTCGATTTTTCCCACAAATTAGTTTTTCATTTTTAATAAATTTGTTTGACGCTGTATGGAAATATTGTCTAATGCTTTTTTGTAAGTACCCATGAGCTCTATGTCAGAAAAAAGTTTCATCGAAATATATTTACTATTGTAGGAATTATGCTTGTCTGAAAGTTGCACCATTTTTATGGGGTTTTTCTCATTTTGCGGGGTCAAGGATCAACTTTTCGAATATTTTTGCAATTTCTACATATTCTTCGCTAAAATACGCGTTGTTTACCGTTTTAAACATTAAAATCGTCCAATCCGTTCAGAAGTTATGGCGTTTTAAAGATTCGCATGAAATTTCAGGGAAGCCTCACATTAGATTTTCGGTAAAGAATTTTTTTCCCGAAATTGCGTAGGATTTCGGGGGTATATCTATCCACCAAAAATTCTTGTAATTGACTTCTGCAACTGAATATAATTTTTTTAGTATCGTTTGAAATTTTTTAATTTCGTCTAAAAATTTCAGTACCTACTCGAATTTTTTTCTCGAAAATGGATAGGATTTTGGGGGTATGTCTATCCACCAAAAATGCTTATAATTGACCCTCGCAAACAAAAATAATTTTTTCAGAACGATTTGAAATTTTTTAATTTCGTCGAAAACTTCACTGTCGATTTTACTTAAAAGTTCGTTTCTGATTTTTAGTAATTTTGTTTGACGTCCCACAGAAAAGTTGTCTAGTACTTTTTTGTAGGTACTCATGAGGTCTACTTTAGAAAAAAGTTTCATTGAAATATATTTACTATTGTAAGAATTATGATTGTCTGAAAGTTGGACCATTTTTATGGAGTTTTCCTCACTTTACGAGGTGAAAGAACAACTTTTTCTATATTGTTAGAATCTGTACATATTCTTCGCTAAAATACGCGTTATTTGCAATTTGAAACATTGAAATCGTCCAATCCGTTCAGAAGTTATGGCGTTTTAAAGATTCGCATGAAATTTTTAAGTGACATAGAATTTATTTTCAGTAAGGAATTTTTTTCTCGAAAATGGTTAGGATTTCGAGGGTATGCCTCTGAATAAAAAATGATTGTAATTGATCCCTGCAATCAAAAATAATTTTTTCAAAACGATTCGAAACTTTTCAATTTCGTCGAAAAATTTAGGCACCTCTTCGAATTTTTTTCTCGAAAATGGTTAGGATTTCGAGGGTATGTCTAATGACCAAAAATGATTATAATTGACTTCTGTAACCGAATATAATTTTTTCATTATCAATTGAAATTTTCCAGATATTATTCTGTTAAATCCTATTTTTGTGAAATTCCAATTTGTGGTCTTTATTTAATACAATTTTGTCAGTCGTGGAATATTAAAACCAATTTTACAAGATCGCCATCGACCAAGTCGGAGCGTTGGCCTTCTTGTGATGAATTCTTCCTCTAATAATGGCGTGGCCTAATCTGCTAATACTATCTTGGTACTCCGATCGCCAAGCTGGTATTCGTGTCTCGTGACTGTCATCCTCCACCTTTTTCGACGTTTTCGTTCTCCCTCTCAGGCCATTCTCGCGTTTAGAAAGTCGAGATCGAGTAGACGGACGACAATCTATTCGTATTCTGTGTTTCACAGCAACGCATGGATCCTTATCTTCGTCCATCTTGCCCATAATCGCTGCAAACAATTTCCATTATCATGGTAACACTTTACCGACCGGTAGCGGTCGATAACTCGGCTATCGGTCGGTAAGCGTTGGCCGGTAAAACAGTTGATAGGCTCTCAGCCGGTAAGCGTTGGTCGGTAAAACAGTCGATTAATATCGGTCGGTAATGTGTTAATATTTAACTAAATGTCACCGTCCTGGTCAATATATTTACTAAAAATTCCCCAATGGAATTCAGATTGTAAATTTAGTGGTCTAATAAAAAAAAAAAATGGAGTATATTCTTTGCTGGAAGTGTTTTTTTAATTGTTTTCACTTTCCTGATGTTCAAGGTGAATATATATGAAGCGAAAAAAGATTGTAAAAATAGTGCAATGTAATTGACCGATAGATGGCGCTTTGCTGATGTATTTTTTTTATTCTTTTGATTTAGAGGTTATTATTTAGATTAGTATGGATCCCACTGTTAAAAACGAGTACGATTTTTCCTCTTTTCTTCTCTCAGCGAGACACGTCTTCCAGCTTATATTTGTTTTAATACCATGAAACACATATTCTCTAGATACATCGCCATGCTTACAAAAATAAACACTAGGCCACGACATACAATTAAAGTTCACTTTCTTATCTATGATAACCATATCACCACAGGTACATCCAAACTTTTTGTTGTTACAGCCGAGTGCAAAGGGTTAATATATCGTGGATCATCGAAACTGTACCTTTGTCTGAATAGTCCATCTGATAGGTCGTCGTGAATCGATCCTGATCCACGCGTTGAATAATCTCGTCCATGGGCGAGCTCTGTAGAATTCCATAGAGATTAGGATACTTCTCTTCCAACTGAAACGAGCGTGTCTCCGGTTCAATTAACGCAAAAATGATTTCCACTGTGGAATTCTACTCACTTTTTTCATGTAAGTGCTGGGTTGATCGAATCTCGTTGTTTCTGTCTCAGGATGGGGGCCTGTTTTCGCAGGATACAGTTTAGGGTCCAGTAGGCGTCCCATGGGACCCAAACGACTCCATTCCTGATCATCTCCGCACAGATCGATGACTTTTAGCTCGCGCGAGCGCGTGTCACATCGACAGGAACCGTCGCGTAACGTGATTGGCGCGTGTTGAATCCTTGTGGAAGGCCACGTGTAATCTTTCTGATACGTCGAAATAAACCGATCCATGCTGGTATATCGCTTTTTTATTTTTGTACAGTGGAAACGTATGGACGCGGGGCTGATTTCGCTACTTCGATACACGGTCCATTTATCATCTTTTCTCTGACGATCCAACCGCGGGAAGTCGACGCTTTTCAAACAGTTGCGTCAGAAACGTATGATAGAAAGTCTTGCAATCTATCGTGGAACGGAAAGGTTAGGGAATGATGCTTTCTTTTAATTAGAAAACAAACATTTTCGTGTCTTTTTGATGAGAAAATG
This sequence comes from Colletes collaris, assembly GCA_030068185.1. NCBI lineage: Eukaryota > Metazoa > Arthropoda > Insecta > Hymenoptera > Colletidae > Colletes > Colletes collaris. Next base: position 2,812,216 of record JASGYR010000076.1, on the reverse strand, counting down.
GAACAACTTTGGAGCAAGGAAATTGTTCAAATTGAGCGATTTTTTAAAATAAATTATAGTTCGAATACGTATGAAATACGGATATAAGAAACATAAGTAAAGGTAATTCTTCTAACCCAGACTTAATTCAGACTTAATTCAGACTTAATTCAGACTTAATTCAGACTTAATTCAGACTTAATTCAGACCGAACACAGACTTCATTCAGACTTAATCCAGACCTAACCCAGACTTAATTCAGACTTATTCCAGACCTAACCCAGACCTAGGTTTGGGTTAGGTCTGGGTTAGGTCTGCGTTAGGTCTGGGTTAGGTCTGGGTTAGGTCTGGGTTAGGTCTGGAATAAGTCTGAATTAAGTCTGGGTTAGGTCTGGGTTAGGTCTGGGTTAGGTCTGAATTAAGTCTAGGTTAGGTCTGGGTTAGGTCTGGGTTAGGTCTGGGTTAGGTCTGGAATAAGTCTGAATTAAGTCTGGGTTAGGTCTGGGTTAGGTCTGGGTTAGGTCTGAATTAAGTCTAGGTTAGGTCTGGGTTAGGTCTGGGTTAGGTCTGGGTTAGGTCTGGGTTAGGTCTAAATAGTCTGAATTGAAAGTCTGAATTAAGTCTGGGTTAGGTCTGGGTTAGGTCTGAATTAAGTCTGGGTTAGGTCTGGGTTAGGGTCTGGGTTTAGGTCTGAATTAAGTCTGGGTTAGGTCTGGGTTAGGTCTGGGTTAGGTCTGAATTAAGTCTAGGTTAGGTCTGGGTTAGGTCTGGATTAAGTCTGAATTAAGTCTGGGTTAGGTCTGGGTTAAGTCTGAATTAAGTCTGGGTTAGGTCTGGGTTAGGTCTGGGTTAGTTCTGGAAGAAAAATTAGATTTTTTAATTAGCAAACTCGTCTTTTTAAGAGTAAATTAATAACTAACACAGACCTCAGACCTAACAGACTAATAACCCAGACTTAATTCAGACTTAAGACTATTCAGACTTATTCCAGACCTAACCCAGACCTAACCCAGACTTAATTCAGACTTATTCCAGACCTAACCCAGACCTAACCCAGACTTAATTCAGACTTATTCCAGACCTAACCCAGACCTAACCCAGACCTAACCCAGACTTAATTCAGACCTAACCCAGACCTAACCCAGACCTAACCCAGACTTATTCCAGACCTAACCCAGACCTAAACCAGACCTAACCCAGACCTAACCCAGACCTAACCCAGACTTAATCCAGACCTAACCCAGACCTAACCCAGACTTAATACAGACCTAACCCAGACCTAACCCAGACTTATTTCAGACTTAATCCAGACCTAACCCAGACCTAACCCAGACTTAATCCAGAGCTAACCCAGACCTAACCCAGACCTAACCCAGACCTAATCCAGACCTAACCCAGACCTAACCCATAGAAAAAATTTTGTAACGGAAAATAGTTTAATAAATCATAGAATGATAGTATCAAAATTACATCGTAAATTACACTTCACCTGGGATCCATTTTTGCTAATTTTGGTACTCGAATTTTTCCTGGGTCGAAGATTACGCCATGATGAATGTTGTTTTACCAAATTCTATTTCGTTTCATTCATGATTTTCGACGTTATTTTGCCATTGTTTGGAGGTTGTGAGACAACATGTCGGAATTTCGCCAGTTTCGCGGTGGAATTCCGACGATTAAGATCGTGGCGACATTCAGGCTCCTCGTGTTCCTAAATCGCAACATTCAGGGACTCGAAAGTTCAGTAATTTCGTCAATCCAAACAAACAACGCGACAATTCTAATTCAACGATTAAGTATGCATGATTTTAACACTTTACCGACCGGTAGCGGTTGATTAATCGGCTATCGGTCGGTAAGCGTTGGTCGGTAAAGAAGTTGATTAATACGCTATCGGTCGGTAAGCGTTGGCCGGTAAAACAGTCGATTAATAGGCTATCGGTCGGTAATGTGTTAAGTTGCAACGTCGTGTAAACAATAAATAGTCCAATATAGTCCAATATAGTCCAATAAACAGTCGTAGACCGATAGTATCAGGCGTTAACTTTAACAAAGACGCAAGATGGCGCCGTCCATTTGCAATTGGGTATTGTCTTTGGCCTGACGCCACTTTCAATAGAAATTATCTATTTCCCGGGTCAATATATCCTTCCAACGTAGTCAATCATACAAATTGAGAAAGAAAAATATCTTTACTAACGACTTCCTCATTTCCATGTTTTTCTTTCTCTCACTATATTTTTATTTCGTTGAGAAATTTCGAAATATTTCAGTAAACAGTCGACCATGTTGCAGAAGGCTGTTCACAATTATTTTTCGCGTCGATTCTCTTTTCTGACGGTTGCAAGGCATCAATCTTATTCCCCTACTTTTTCATCCTCGATTGGCGCGGTTCCAAGACCAACAGATAGTTCAATGCGGAGACTAGACACAGCCCACACGACTGCAATCGACAGTACACCGAAGTCGTGCTTTATTTCGAGACACATCGGTTCGAAAGTTCGGTCACTCCGCTTCCGGAATCCATGGTGCCTTCTATGCTGCTCAGAGACACGGTTTTTAACCAACTGGTAGGAATTATTTAACGTTAAAATTCAATTGTAACTATTTAGAGCAGGTAACTTCAGCTTTCTAGGTCTATGAGAGCAACACTAGGTGTTGCATCAACCCTGAAACATCGAGATAGGTTGATGCATCCACCTAGTTTAGCAGGCCCAGTTCTTTTCCTCGAAAAATGAATATTTTCAAGATTGAGGATCGAGTCTTCAAGCTCGATATGATCGAACCGTACATTATTCAACGTTAGAATTCAGTTCGTAACTATTCAGAGCACGTAACTTCAACTTTCTTGGTAAGTGAGAGCAACACTAGGTATTGCATCAACCCTGGAACACGAACAAGCGTTGGTACACTCGGTCAACTTGGCAGGGCTAGTTTTGTTCCTCGAAAAGGACAGTTTTCGAGGATCGAGTCCTCCTATTGAGGTTTGATACGAACGTTAAAATTCAATTGTAGCTATTCAGGAAAGGTGACTTCAGCTTTCTTGGTGCGTGAGAGCAACACTAGGTGTTGCATCAACCCTGGAAACATCGAGAAAAGGTTGATGCATCCACCTAGCTTAACACTAGAAAGACTGAAACTTAGTATATACCTATATTGCCCAAAAGCAGTCAAAATGACTGCATTGTGAAAGATTAACTAATGTGTAAAGAAATTTGTTTAAAATTAATTTTTAATATTATGTTATAATATTATGAATTCAGGGCGCAGAAATAAAATAAACAACTTGTTAGAACATGTATCACTGCATAAAGATTCGAATAACAAGTACTACTTTAGCTTATTGAGAAACTGCAATTTATCAATAGGTCTGGGTTAGGTCTGGGTTAGGTCTGGATTATGTCTGGGTTAGGTCTGGGTTAGGTCTGGGTTAGGTCTGGGTTAGGTCTGGATTAGATCTGGATTAGATCTGGGTTAGGTCTGGGTTAGGTCTGGATTAGATCTGGATTAGATCTGGGTTAGGTCTGGATTAGATCTGGATTAGATCTGGGTTAGGTCTGGATTAGATCTGGGTTAGGTCTGGGTTAGGTCTGGATTAGATCTGAGTTAGATCTGAGTTAGGTCTGGGTTAGGTCTGGATTAGATCTGGGTTAGGTCTGGGTTAGGTCTGGGTTAGGTCTGGATTAGATCTGAATTAGATCTGGGTTAGGTCTGGATTAGATCTGGGTTAGGTCTGGGTTAGGTCTGGATTAGATCTGGATTAGATCTGGGTTAGGTCTGGGTTAGGTCTGGATTAGATCTGGGTTAGGTCTGGGTTAGGTCTGGATTAGATCTGGGTTAGATCTGGGTTAGGTCTGGATTAGATCTGGGTTAGGTCTGGGTTAGGTCTGGATTAGATCTGAGTTAGATCTGAGTTAGGTCTGGGTTAGGTCTGGGTTAGATCTGGGTTAGGTCTGGGTTAGGTCTGGGTTAGGTCTGGATTAGATCTGAATTAGATCTGGGTTAGGTCTGGATTAGATCTGGGTTAGGTCTGGGTTAGGTCTGGGTTAGGTCTGGATTAGTTCAGAGTTAGCTCTGGGTTAGGTCTGGGTTAGGTCTGGATTAGATCTGGATTAGATCTGGGTTAGGTCTGGATTAGATCTGAGTTAGATCTGAGTTAGGTCTGGGTTAGGTCTGGGTTAGGTCTGGATTAGCTCTGGGTTAGGTCTGGATTAAATCTGAATTAGATCTGGGTTAGGTCTGGTTTAGGTCTGGGTTAGGTCTGGGTTAGGTCTGGATTACTTAATAATCCAAATTATCTTAACACTTTGCACTCCTATGTCGAGTGTGATTCGACATCAATTTTGATCTCAGGAGCACCTTCGTCAAGTCCCATTCGACATTTTTCTAATCCAGACCTAACCCAGAGCTAACTCAGATCTAATCCAGACCTAACCCAGACCTAATCCAGACCTAAACCAGACCTAACCCAGATCTAATTCAGATCTAATCCAGACCTAACCCAGACCTAACCCAGACCTAACCCAGACCTAAACCAGACCTAACCCAGATCTAATTCAGATCTAATCCAGACCTAACCCAGACCTAACCCAGACCTAACCCAGACCTAAACCAGACCTAACCCAGATCTAATTCAGATCTAATCCAGACCTAACCCAGATCTAACCCAGACCTAACCCAGACCTAAACCAGACCTAACCCAGATCTAATTCAGATCTAATCCAGACCTAACCTAGAGCTAACTCAGATCTAATCCAGACCTAATCCAGACCTAACCCAGACCTAACTCAGATCTAACTCAGATCTAATCCAGACCTAACCCAGACCTAACCCAGAGCTAACTCAGACCTAAACCAGACCTAACCCAGAGCTAACTCAGATCTAATCCAGACCTAACCCAGACCTAACCCAGACCTAAACCCGACCTAACCCAGATCTAAGGCAGATCTATTCCAGACCTAACAGACTAGACTTCCAGACCTAAACCAGACCTAACTCAGATCTAATTCAGATCTAATCCAGACCCTAACTTAGACCTAGACCTAGCAGACCTAAACCAGACCTAACTTAGATCTAATTCAGATCTAATCCAGACCTAACTTAGATCTAGCCCAGACCTAGCAGACCTAAACCAGACCTAGCAGATCTAATTCAGATCTAATCCAGACCTAACCTAGAGCTAACTCAGATCTAATCCAGACCTAATCCAGACCTAAGCCAGACCTAACTCAGATCTAACTCAGATCTAATCCAGACCCTAACCCAGACCTAACCCAGAGCTAACTCAGACCTAAACCAGACCCTAACCCAGAGCTAACTCAGATCTAATCCAGACCCTAACCCAGACCTAACTCAGATCTAACTCAAATCTAATCCAGAGTCTGGGTTCCAGGGTCTGGAATTTACCTCTGGAGTTATGTCTGGGTTAAATACGCCCAAATCGACAATTTATCATGTACTTGTATGTTATCATGTGTTGGTAATCGAAAAAAATGAAAACTGTTATTTCAATACAGAGTCGAACTGGTCATATAAGAAATTTACTCAATTCAATAATAAGAGTGATTTGATTATTTAAAATTTCCCAAGCAGTCAAAATGACTGCTTTTGACCAATATAGGTATAACACATATACCGGAAATGAAGGAGGGAGGAGGTAACTACAATTATTAATAAAGGCATTTATATGTTGTGCAAAAAGTCACAAAATTCTAAGAAATTGTGTCATTATATACATAATTGTTTTTCTAATTGAAATTAAAAAGCAGTCAAAATGACTTCCTTGGGCAATCTAGTGTTAACAGAGCTAGCTCTTTTCCTTGAAGAAGGAATATTCTCAAGGATTGAGTCTCCAGGTTTGGTTAGAGATTGAGAAGACTATGAGACCAGGTCAAAGTCGATTAAAACCTTGTCTTGGAAGGCGTTAGGTTGGAAAGTTAGGGGATTTGGAGACGAAACGAGTCATCTTTTGAAGGAAAGCTCCGAAACGGACTGTACCGTCGGTTGCTCTAAAGATATCGCTGCGTCCACAGCCAGGAATAGAACAGTGACGTCGTCGTCGTCGACGAGCTAACACCAGCTCCTCGTTGCTCGCCACCGACGGTCAGCCAATGAGACACGCTTCGAGGTCGATGCTGTGAAGACTCGTACACCGCGCGGTTCCGATTTCGTCGCGGCCACTTCCTCGTTTCCCTCCTCGCGTTTTTAGTGTCACCGCGGATACTTACGAAGCGTCCAGTTATTCGTCACCTTGTTCCCCGGTTTTCTCGATTCTCGAGCTACCCAGGAACTCGTGGGTGGTCCCACCAACGAACACAGCCTCTGGATTCCTCGAGAAGCTCCTCCTATCGAAGGTTTCATTTTTTAGGTTATATTTTTCCAACTATGAGCCACCAGAGGGCATTCTTGTGCAACAAATCTAAAATTTCATATTATTTTCCCCCAAATAGAAAATATTTTTTTTCTGAAATAAGAGTCGTAGGCTAAATTCTGTTCAGATCGATGTTTAGGATAATTTTTGAAAAAATTTTCAATGCAATTTCTTTCAATTCGTTTCAAAGATGTTCAAACTCTTCTCGCGACCTTTATTATACTCTGGAAAGATACAAAGCAGACGAAGTAGCGTGTGTGTTACGATTCCACGAAAGAAAGGACTTCCTAGAACGAAATTCTGGTTGCAGAGTTTTTCCGAGAATGGAAGAATGATCGAATCAAAGGCAGTCAGCGATAATTTACAGTCGAACCGTGTCTCCAAGTTTTTCGAGTTCAAAGGACGAATTCGAAACGGGTGTAAAGGGGGAAAATAAAAAAATGGGGGTGACGCTGTCAGGGACGGAGTCGATAAAAATCGTTGACAAAAGGGGGCGTCGTAAATTTCTTGGGGGGGGGGAAAGAATTATTGCCACCGGGATAAAGGCGAGCAACGATCTGGCCAAAAGGTTGCACGAAACGTGGACTCGTCGAGCTCCTCGTTTTTGGAAGTTCTGGATTCCTCGCGTGTGACTCAACTGGGGGGGAGGGGGGAGGGGGAGGGGGAGGGGGGGAGGGGGGGGGGAGAAAAAAAGGGAAGAATTCGAATGAAAATGGTGAAAGAAGACGCTGACAAAGGAAATTTGTTCCGCTGCGAATGGTGGAAATTAATTCGATTAATCGACATACGATGGATCAATCGATAGAGCATCGAGAAAGAAAGTTCTGTGCCAAATTTTAGCCCTCTATCTTGTTTGGAGGGGTAGTTATTGAGGAAATTCGGATTAACGAGTTTGTGCCCATTTCCCCTATTTAATCGAGTACGAAAATTATGAAAAAAATCTGGTGCATTGTGGTTAGTGGGATACGTGTTTGAGAATTTTTTCCGATTTTTCGATTCCAAATCCTGGGCGTGAAAAATCAAAAACGCAGAAAAATACCGATTTCGTATTGAAGCTTTCGAGACACTAGATTTATATAATTACCGTAAATGCATAGTGTCGTTGGTTATGTCCCTGAATTTTTTCAGATTTTTCGATTCCAAATCCTGGGCGTGAAAAATCAAAAACGCAGAAAAATACCGATTTCGTATTGAAGCTTTCGAGACACTAGATTTCTATAATTACTGTAAATGCGTATTGTCATTGGCTATCTCCCTGAATTTTTTCCGATTTTTCGATTCCAAATCCTGGGCGTGAAAAATTAAAAACGCAGAAAAATACCGATTTCGTATTGAAGCTTTCGAGACACTAGATTTATATAATTACTGTAAATGCGTATTGTCATTGGCTATCTCCCTGAATTTTTTCCGATTTTTCGATTCCAAATCCTGGGCGTGAAAAATCAAAAACGCAGAAAAATACCGATTTCGTATTGAAGCTTTCGAGACACTAGATTTCTATAATTACCGTAAATGCGTAGTATCATTGGTTGTCTCCTTGAATTTTTTCAGATTTTTCGATTCCAAATCCTGGCCGTGAAAAATCAAAAACGCAGAAAAATACCGATTTCGTATTGAAGCTTTCGAGACACTAGATTTCTATAATTACTGTAAATGCGTATTGTCATTGGCTATCTCCCTGAATTTTTTCAGATTTTTCGATTCCAAATCCTGGGCGTGAAAAATCAAAAACGCAGAAAAATACCGATTTCGTATTGAAGCTTTCGAGACACTAGATTTCTATAATTACTGTAAATGCGTATTGTCATTGGCTATCTCCCTGAATTTTGTCCGATTTTTCGATTCCAAATCCTGGGCGTGAAAAATTAAAAACGCAGAAAAATACCGATTTCGTATTGAAGCTTTCGAGACACTAGATTTCTATAATTACTGTAAATGCGTATTGTCATTGGCTATCTCCCTGAATTTTTTCCGATTTTTCGATTCCAAATCCTGGGCGTGAAAAATTAAAAACGCAGAAAAATACCGATTTCGTATTGAAGCTTTCCGAGACACTAGATTTCTATTATTAATTTAAATGCGTATTGACATTGGCTATCTCCCTGAATTATTTCAGATTTTTCGATTCCAAATCCTGGGCGTGAAAAATTAAAAACGCAGAAAAATACCGATTTCGTATTGAAGCTTTCGAGACACTAGATTTCTATAATTACTGTAAATGCGTATTGTCATTGGCTATCTCCCTGAATTTTTTCAGATTTTTTGGTAGGGTTTCTCAACATCTTATTCCCGAAAATCAATGATTTTTAATTCCTTCTCCACCCCTTTTAACATTCCAAAGGGAATTCATGAATCCTTTTCACACAACATTTCTAAGAATAACGATATTAAACATTAAATCAATAGTTTAAGTTTTCAATTAATATCAGAATTCTCAGAGATTACTAATTCCACCGTAAAACTAGAAAAATTCTCAAATCGAGATGTCGATTGAAATAAATTCTAACAAAACAAAATTAAGTACCCAAACAGATTTTAGGTTACGCTAGTTCACATTTAAAAAGAAAATTTTAGTCTTCCAGTTAGGAGCTGCCTCGAACAAAGGAACTGAACATCGTTTCATAGTTAAAGAAACTTCTTTTTTCGCGCTGTTCGCGTTCGCGCCAGTTTGTCGTCGAGCGCGCGTGCGCGGCGCAGTGGCGCACGCATCCGCGAAACAGAGACGAATGCCGCGTTCGGGATCGCGTTGAACGCGTTCAGGCTAGACAACGATCCTCGCGAACGCGTGTCTCGTTGAATTTATACGTTCACATTCCCGTCACACGACGTGGCACCCAATTAAACGTTTGATATAGGGTGGACCCCCGTGTTGTGACTTTCGCAAAAATAATCGCAGCGCGGAGAATTCGCGAGTTTCGTGGAACGATGTGGTTTTCAAGCTGCCTTACAAAGTGTAAAATTACTGGCTTCGAGGTAAGCACGATCCTCGAGGCTTTTTTTTCTCACCCATTTAACGTCACCGCGACATCCTCTTTGATCGCTTTATCGTCCTCGTCCAGGAAAACAGCGAAGTCTTTTAAATAGAAAAATCATTTTATGGAATTTTAACACTTTTACAACCACATGTTTTCTCGAAACTGTACTCGAGGTTTTATAACCTCCAAATTATGGGGATTGGTAACGCGAAATTTTTGAAATAGTACTTGTCATCGTGGATAAACTTGAAATATCAAATTATGGTTAGCTCTTGATATAAAATTTTTATACAAGACTCTGGTCAGGAGTCTGGGTTAGGTCTGGGTTAGGTCTGGGTTATGTCTGGGTTAGGTCTGAAATAAATCTGAATTAAGTCTAGGTTAGGTCTGGGTTAGGTCTGAATTAAGTCTGGGTTAGGTCTGGGTTAGGTCTGGAATAAGTCTGAATTAAGTCTGGGTTAGGTCTGGGTTAGGTCTGAATTAAGTCTGGGTTAGGTCTGGGTTAGGTCTGGGTTAGGTCTGGAATAAGTCTGAATTAAGTCTGGGTTAGGTCTGGGTTAGGTCTGAATTAAGTCTGGGTTAGGTCTGGGTTAGGTCTGAATTAAGTCTGGGTTAGGTCTGGGTTAGGTCTGGAATAAGTCTGGGTTAGGTCTGGGTTAGGTCTGGAATAAGTCTGGGTTAGGTCTGGGTTAGGTCTGGGTTAGGTCTGAATTAAGTCTGGGTTAGGTCTGGGTTAGGTCTGGAATAAGTCTGAATTAAGTCTAGGTTAGGTCTGGGTTAGGTCTGAATTAAGTCTGGGTTAGGTCTGGGTTAGGTCTGGAATAAGTCTGAATTAAGTCTAGGTTAGGTCTGGGTTAGGTCTGAATTAAGTCTGGGTTAGGTCTGGGTTAGGTCTGGGTTAGGTCTGGGTTAGGTCTGGTTAAGATAAGTCTGAATTAAGTCTGGGTTAGGTCTGGGTTAGGTCTGGAATAAGTCTGAATTAAGTCTAGGTTAGGTCTGGTCTTAAAGTCTAGGTTAGGACTTAATTCAGACTTATTCCAGACCTAACCCAGACTTAATTCAGACCTAACCCAGACCTAACCCAGACCTAACCCAGACCTAACCCAGACCTAACCCAGACCTAACCCAGACCTAACCCAGACTTAATTCAGACCTAACTCAGACCTAACCCAGACTTAATTCAAACCTAACCCAGACCTAACCCAGACTTAATTCAGTCTTATTCCAGACCTAACCCAGACTTAATTCAGACCTAACCCAGACCTAACTCAGACCTAACCCAGACTTAATTCAGACCTAACCCAGACCTAACCCAGACTTAATTCAGACTTATTCCAGACCTAACCCAGACTTAATTCAGACCTAACCCAGACCTAACCCAGACTTAATTCAGACCTAACCCAGACCTAACCCAGACTTAATTCAGACTTATTCCAGACCTAACCTAGACCAATTCATCGCTGATAACGGGGGATAGGTCTGGGTTAGGTCTGGGTTATGTCTGGGTTAGGTCTGGGTTAGGTTTTGTGTGTAATTTCATCAATTTTACTGGAAATTATTTTCGTGTAATAATTTGCGAAATAATTTTGTTCGTCACGCTATAAAAATAATTTTCCTTGTTTTCGAAATTACTCTCGATCACTACTCTCTCAGAAATTTATTGTGAAATGATTTGAGGCGTGTATAATTATTATTCGTCTATTCGTTCATAGTTTCGAGATATTTTCTGGAAAATATAAATCTACGAAGAATATAAATTTCTTTGCTATGATAATTACATTATTCCTGCATACTCTAGGACGGACATAGGCTATGTAGCATGTCTCAGAAGCGCGTTATTAACATGTAATTTATGTGCAAAGATTTCATGCGTACGACTGTTTGGCGGACCACGCGACCCCTGTATACGACAGTCTACTTGCGCGCGCATACGCGTTAACGGCCCGCGCGATACCTCGCCCGGTAGCAGTACTGCGATGTCACCGCCAGGTGGCGGAGCTTCTCGAGCGCTTTCTCGCGAGAGAATTGCAGTATCGCGGATATATATGTCAGGACGATCGTGTGGTCATAAATTGCTTTTGCATAAGCTCGGGCAAAGCCTACACGGTGCATGCTAGTATAAAATAAAATTGATGCAATACATCATTAAATTCATCAGTTGCTCCTAAAATAAACCTGAATATTATTCATAATTTGGAAGTAATTGACAGTAATTTGGAAGATTTAAATTACTAATACGGTTTTTCAGATTGTTTCACTAAACATCGTTTTATTTCTGGTAAAATCGTCGATCTAAGCGTTGAAATCAGGTTTGTTTGTTTCATAACTTTATTGCACGACTTAAAATCGTGTCTCGGTTGGATTCGAACGCCGGGAATCTTCGTTCCTGTCGTCGTTCGTGCAGAATTTTGGCATAAAGTAAACAAAGTGACTGTTTCGTATCGTTATTGGCGATCGTTCCGTCAAATTAATTCCTCGTGATTCCTGTTTTCGTTCCCGTTTCTTTCGTGGCTTTACGGTCGCGTGAAACTCACGAGATTTATGAGCGTAAACGAGATTAAACGTAAGATTCAAACTCCCCCTTCGATTTTCTCTCCACCGACGAGAAGATAATAATTCGACTATTCAATATTTATATACTTCGATAATTATTTTTCTTTTTCTGATATTAATTTGTACACTATTATCGACCCAAGAAATACTATCACTACAATTTAGAGAATTCCTCATTTCTCATTTCTCATTTCTCATTTAGTTATTTTATTTATTAGACCGACGTCTCAAGAGTATTTTCGGTTAATTCGTCGACATATGTATAATGCATTAATTAGACCCTTTTTTTTCTCCATTTCCTTGGGGAGCACCGTGGCCAATAAAGTCGTCGACCTCCGAAGAGTATTTTCTTTGCCTCGAAAATGTATCAGACGATTCTGAGTAAAACGTTCTAAGATCTTTTAAACGTTGGAATGTTTCGTCGTTTGGCGACTCAAACTGATTCAGATGCTTTGTTCGGGGAAGCATCTTTTGGTAGGTGAGCATCGTTTCGAGTTGAAAATCCCGGGAACGCGAATTCGATGCCGGTGTCGTCCGTTTTTGGATTTCGAAGAAACTTCCGAGCTTCAGCGTTTAGGCGTGTGGCGTTTATTAGCTTCGTTTCGAAACGTGCTGAAGAACAGATTCGACGAATAACGAAGTATTAGAGGGGTTATTGTACCTTGGCGTATCCTGCGAATTGGCATCCAAATCGCAAGTAAATACGAATCTCTGATTAGGGGAACTAAGAGTCAAGTTTTAGAAAGAGTTTGCATCTAAAATTGAACAGCCAAATTTTACTTTTACTTCTGAAGAAGTGTTTTCCTTGGAGAGTTCACGATGGACACTGAACTTTTCACAAGTTTCTACCCTTTGTCCTTTGGTTCACGTCTCGAGTTAAATGGTCCTAAAAATCGCCCGCAATTTGTAGAATCACGCGGCCATCGTCAACTTGACACTCGTCACGTTTCGTCGCGTGAATCTGCAGCTTGCCAAGAAACTCGATGACACAGTATTGGTGGAGTGTGTTCGACCAGTGACACGTTTCTGTGCAACATGTAGGTCATTATTTTTATTTCGACCATCGATCAAAACACTCGACATAACCTGTACCAAATATTCTCGTCTCACCCGGTAAATGATCGACTTCCGTTGATACGAAATCGAACCTGCAAACCTATAAGCGATCATTCGGGAGCATTTGTGGTTAAATTGTACATTTCGACGCTTTTGTTATCAGTGTTTTTACCAATTATTATCGTTCGTGCTTTTTACGAAAGATTTTTGAAACTTTTGAAGATTTTATTCAAATTCATGTGAGTTCTTTAGTTGGATAATAAAAATTGACTGTAGTGATATTTTAAAATGAAATTACTCGACCGAGTTAAGTGTTTTATTTGCAATTTACCTGCTTAAGTCTGGGTTAGGTCTGGGTTAGGTCTGGAATAAGTCTGAATTAAGTCTGGGTTAGGTCTGGGTTAGGTCTGAATTAAGTCTGGGTTAGGTCTGGGTTAGGTCTGAATTAAGTCTGGGTTAGGTCTGGGTTAGGTCTGGGTTAGGTCTGAATTAAGTCTGGGTTAGGTCTGGAATAAGTCTGGGTTAGGTCTGGGTTAGGTCTGAATTAAGTCTGGGTTAGGTCTGAATTAAGTCTGGGTTAGGTCTGGGTTAGGTCTGGGTTAGGTCTGCATTAAGTCTGGGTTAGGTCTGGGTTAGGTCTGGGTTACATCTGAGTTAAATCTGGGTTAGGTCTGGGTTAGGTCTGCATTAAGTCTGGGTTAGGTCTGGGTTAGGTCTGGATTAGGTCTGGGTTAGGTCTGGGTTAGGTCTGAATTAAGTCTAGGTTAGGTCTGGGTTAGGTCTGAATTAAGTCTGGGTTAGGTCTGGGTTAGGTCTGAATTAAGTCTGGGTTAGGTCTGGGTTAGGTCTGAATTAAGTCTAGGTTAGGTCTGGGTTAGGTCTGGGTTAGGTCTGGAAGAAAAATTAGATTTTCTAATTAGCAAACTCGTCTTTTTAAGAGTAAATTAAGACCTAACCCAGACCTAACCCAGACTTAATTCAGTCTTATTCCAGACCTAACCCAGACCTAACCCAGACTTGATTCAGACCTAACCCAGACCTAACCTAGACTTAATTCAGACCTAACCCAGACCTAACCCAGACTTATTCCAGACCTAACCCAGACCTAACCCAGACTTAATTCAGACCTAACCCAGACCTAACCCAGACCTAACCCAGACTTAATTCAGACCTAACCCAGACCTAACCTAGACTTAATTCAGACCTAACCCAGACCTAACCCAGACCTAACCCAGACCTAACCCAGACTTAATTCAGACCTAACCCAGACCTAACCCAGACTTAATTCAGACCTAACCCAGACCTAACCCAGACCTAACCCAAACTTAATTCAGACCTAACCCAGACCTAACCCAGACTTAATTCAGACCTAACCCAGACCTAACCCAGACTTAATTCAGACCTAACCCAGACCTAACCCAGACTTCATTCAGACCTAACCCAGACCTAACCCAGACCTAACCCAGACTTATTCCAGACCTAACCCAGACCTAACCCAGACTTAATTCAAACTTTTGAAGATTTTATTCAAATTCATGTGGGTTGTTTCGTGTTTACAGTGAGATATAATGCATCCAAAATTTGTGTCAACGTAAGTGTAAGATTTTGCTTCTCGAGAGATTAGAAAATCGGTTTCGAATTACGTAAAAGTGAACGCAACTGGTATAATGTTAAAGTGTAACGTGAATTACGTTTATCTGATCGCATCAGTGAGATAGAAGAAGTGTAAGAGGGCTATACTTAGTAACAACGATATAAATATAACCGTACAATATGTCTCAAGGTTCTCTTTTAATTTTAGAAGAAATTCGCAAGAATACCTGCGGTGTCTCGATATAATGCCATACGTAAAATGTATTACACGTTACTCTCTTCCTACAGAAACTGAATTTCTCTCAGATCTACACTCTCGTTCGATAATATCTACATACGATCATGAAACTATATGTAATCGTTATTAGTTACAATATTATCGATTGCACGAGAGTTTTACAGAGCGAGCGCCGTGATTGGTCAGTGTTTTTCGTTAATAATTCAAAAACGAAGCTCCAATCGACATTTTTGGAAAGGAAATTGTTGTTCAGAATCGTCTCAGCTACCCCCCATTTCCGGTTCTTACACTATTTACGGGACACCCTGTACAAGCAGAATATTTTTTATTGTTTGATCTATCTAACTAAATAAATCTACTACGATTCCAATTTCTATCAAAATTTCTGAAAATCTACCTCAATATTCCCCAAGAAAATAAATAAACACATATTTCCATTTCATTCTAAATTTCACCGCATATAAATCGTTCCAATTCCCCCGATACAACTAAATAAACACTCTACAATCGTCCATAGTCCCAGTATCGATATTTCCCCGCTCGTGTCGAACAAAATCGCGGAACAAACCGTTCCAGGTAACCGTTGTATCAGCAGCTCCTTCCATGGAAGCGCGCGCAGCCCACAATCGGTTGACACTTGCCCGCTGCCAAGACGCCCCCTATTACTCGCTCGCGGCGTTCGCAACGCGGGTCGCTCGAGAGTTGGAAGGACAGCGGTTTTAAAATAAGCTCGCGCGAGTCCCCGTAGCGCTCCGCCAATCGGTGCAGTCCCTCGGACGTGCGCCGTCTCCCTTTCAGCAGTCGTTGATCGTCCACCGTTCTCGCAACAGTCCTCCTCGTCGTCGTGATCGTGTTCGCGGTCGTCGTGATCGTGATCGTGGTCATCTACGCCAGTAGACGCGTTAAGCTCGAGTCTGTGGTCTATTCGTGCCCCAAATCAGCGCTCACCGAACGATACACCAGAGTCAGAGAGAGAGACAGAGAGAGAGATAGAGAGTGTGTGCGCGCCAGGTGACACGTGGTGCCGGGTTCGCGTAGTGTTTCGTTCCGCGTGCAACACGCTTGGACGATTTGTCATAGTTCACGGGGTTCTTGTTACCGCTGTGCGATGTCGGGTTACGGAAGGTGATCTCCTTGAAAGGATACTCGTGTTCGGTGCGGTAAAAATAGAAGTAATCAGCGTCGCAACAGCGTCCCGGAAGCGGGACGCGGGAAAACGATACGCGATCGAAGCTCCAAGGCGCGTTTTCCAGGGTAGATCCGTGAATTATTCGCGTCGAACGACCCCTTTCGACCGTGAGATGACTGTAGATCATGGACGATACGCTTCTATTCTCGACGATCATATCAACCCCTCTGACTTACGATTTAATTTCATTTTGGTTTATTTTAATATGTAACGTTGGAATCCGGTTGGTCAAGTAATGCTCCTTTTGTATAGTAAGAGTTTATTCATTTACATTGAACTCACGCCGAACTCAACTATTAAGAATGACGGAATTTGAGGCGGAATTTGACTTTTTGGGAAGACGTTAACACCAGCAGACTTCTTGTGCAACTCTCAGCCCCTGGGCCCTGGGGGCCGGGTATATATATATGTCTTATCAATAGTAGGGGAGGAGGACCCTTAGAACTAGTGACTAACGAGCCTTGTGACTAACAGACGATGACGTATCGATCTTTGACCTATTGGTCATCCAACAGTAAGCTTCGTGATTGTGAGACTTGACATTAAGAACTGGTCAAGATAGAGATTCTACCAGTAGCTTAGAATTGAATATCGAAAGGTTGTAGATATAAATTTTCAGGGAAAAACGATGGGCCAAGGCTAGATTCAGCAAAGGATAATTATCGTTGGAACGTCGCGAGTCGTAAAGCGTGCTGATTGTGAATTATCGTACGCTTGAACGACGTGGCCATGTTAGTTAGTTAGTTTGTCAGTTAGTTAGTTAATTTGTCAGTTAGTTAGTTAGTTTGTCAGTTATTTAGTTAGTTTGACGAGTTACTTAACCCTTTGCACTCCGAATTATATTTCAATTTTGTTACCAGCAGCTCCCAACAACAACAACAAAATTATTAATAATTATGTATAATTTTTAGTTTTATAATAAAAATTGATTCCAGTGATATCTTAAAATGAAACACAATGAAATTCTTATGAAATAGCATTGTGGTATAAAAAAAAAGTTATTTGATAATAAGAAAAGTTAATTTTTAGTAGGATAATAAAAATTGACTGTAGTGATATTTTAAAATGAAATTACTCGATCGAGTTAAGTGTTTTATTTGAAATTTACCTGTTAATTTACCTGTTTAGGTCTGAATTAAGTCTGGGTTAGGTCTGGGTTAGGTCTGGGTTAGGTCTGGGTTAGGTCTGGGTTAGGTCTGAATTAAATCTGGGTTAGGTCTGGGTTAGGTCTGAATTAAGTCTAGGTTAGGTCTGGGTTAGGTCTGGGTCTGCTAAGTCTGGGTTAGGTCTGAATTAGTTAGGTTAGGTCTGGGTCTAGTCTGGGTTAGGTGTGGGTTAGGTCTGAATTAAGTCTGGGTTAGGTCTGGGTTAGGTCTGGGTCTGAATTAAATCTGGGTTAGGTCTGGGTTAGGTCTGAATTAAGTCTGGGTTAGGTCTGGGTTAGGTCTGTATTAAATCTGAATTAACTCTGTGTTAGGTCTGGGTTAGGTCTGAATTAAGTCTGGGTTAGGTCTGGGTTAGGTCTGAATTAAATCTGGGTTAGGTCTGAATTAAGTCTGGGTTAGGTCTGGGTTAGGTCTGGAAGAAAAATTAAATTTTCTAATTAGCAAACTCGTCTTTTTAGGAGTAAATTAAGATCTAACCCAGACCTAACCCAGACTTAATTCAGACTTATTCCAGACCTAACCCAGACCTAACCCAGACCTAACCCAGACCTAACCCAGACTTAATTCAGACCTAACCCAGACCTAACCAGATTTAATTCAGACCTAACCCAGACCTAACCCAGATTTAATTCAGACCTAACCCAGACCTAACCCAGATTTAATTCAGACCTAACCCAGACCTAACCCAGATTTAATTCAGACCTAACCCAGACCTAACCCAGACCTAACCAGATTTAATTCAGACCTAACCCAGACCTAACCCAGACCTAACCCAGACGTAATTCAGATCTAACCCAGACCTAACCCAGACTTAATTCAGACCTAACCCAGACCTAACCCAGATTTAATTCAGACCTAACCCAGACCTAACCCAGATTTAATTCAGACCTAACCCAGACCTAACCCAGACTTAATTGAGACCTAACCCAGACCTAACCCAGACCTAACCCAGACTTAATTCAGTCTTATTCCAGACCTAACCCAGACCTAACCCAAACCTAATCCAAACCTAACCCAAACCTAACCCAAACCTAACCCAGACCTAACCCCCGTTATCAGCGAATGAATTGGTCTAGGTTAGGTCTGGAATAAGTCTAAATTAAGTCTGAATTAAGTCTGGGTTAAGTCTGGGTTATTTTATTCTTTTACATATATATGTTTGACAGAACTTTTAACAGTAGAACTGTAACAACTCATTCTCAAGTTTACATGTTAAAGAAAATAAATTTCAATAGTCTCCATAAACTTTAACGAGGTTACGAAAGCAACTACTACGACAACTTTTAACTTGTATAGTTTACAATTGCCTAAAATGAAAGTTTTGGTCCCGTAAACAATTTTAGGATTTTAGACCTGCAGTCAACGTGTTAAAGAATCGAGATTTTAATCAACAATCAATGGAAAAGATGGTCCCCTAGAAGACGCTTCCACTCTCGAGTCTCCAGTGTCTTTCACTACATTTCGTTATTTCGAAAGAATTTCTCAATTCCTGAAAGACGAGAGGTTTCGCCAGGTCGACGGTTGTGTTTCGTATTAATGCAGCCGATATTAAAGCGGGGCGAGTTTGTACACAAAGGCACGGCCCCGATGGGCGATCAAAGGGGGCAATGTTTCTCGTAGCACTTCGTTAAACGCGCGTGTTTCCTCTCTTCGTCCCTCTTTGTGTTCGTCGGTTGCACGGTATCCGGGATTCCCGGCGTGTTCTCGCGTTAATAAGAGCATAAGTCACCGTGCGCGTAGACGTTGTATTTATAAGATCGATTATTCTTGGAACGTCGCGGCGTGCGCTCTGCCGATGTGTATTGTTACGAATCCGACCGTGTTCCCATTTAACGATTCATTTACGATTCCTAATGTCATCGACGCAACGTATCATTCTTCCAAACAGAATCTAAAACTATAGCAGCGGTACATGTTCCAAAGAAAAGGAAAAAACAATCGAATCGGTGTTTTCGTGCTTTCGAATCTCATTCAAAATCGAGGCTAATTCCAGAACTTTGAATCCTTCTACTTTTCGTTGCACCACATATCCGAATTAGTAATTATTCACACCCTCTATATACTCAAATACATTTAAATTCCCGTAATTTGATGAAAGATTTCAAACGTTGATTGTGAAACGCTGATAGTCGCAGCGTGTGTTCCCTAATGTATATTGTTATAAATCCGCCGTGTTTCGTTCGAAGATTCCTCGACTGTTAATCCCAACTCGCGTGGTTTCGTCTTCGTAAATTTAAAAATCGTTCTTTGGATCGGACAATCCACGCGCGAAAGAAAGTTGTGTGAGTTGCGCGCGCATAGAGTGTCCGGTTGCGTCGGCTGACCACAAATATTTGAATTACAGGAAACGGTGGTGAACGATAGTCGGGGAGAGGCTCGTTTCGATCGGGAAAGCAATTGTGCCTGACAAGTGAGGTATACGTACCCGATTAGAAATTAACTAGTGCGTCTGTTACGAACCGCGGGATCGAAAGTGCTCGGAGGTGAATCTATTGAGTGAATCGCGGATGCAGTGGAGAAAGTGGTTGGAGCCGGTGAATGGTCAGACGATCAGTGGTGAAAAAAGAGGAAGAAAAATAGAAGCAAAAAACGAGCACCACACGATTGGGAATTATGTGAC
Source organism: Colletes collaris (assembly GCA_030068185.1). Taxonomy (NCBI): domain Eukaryota; kingdom Metazoa; phylum Arthropoda; class Insecta; order Hymenoptera; family Colletidae; genus Colletes; species Colletes collaris. Next base: position 2,792,477 of record JASGYR010000076.1, on the reverse strand, counting down.
GAGCAGATGTCATCATGGGAATTCAAAGCACCGCTCAGTTCGTCGAGAAGTACCACCATATTATCGGTGAGAAACTATTTTAGTTATTTTATGTTATTGTTAGTGGATAGAGGAAGAAGAAACTGTGGAAATTGAGGATGATTTTTGAAATTATTCGTGTAATGTTCTTGGCGATTGATCAGTTATTGATACGAGCATAGTTTGAATTATTAATGGATTGTTTGTATTTATTTACTTTTTCCGTTGATTGTTGATTAAAATTTTGATTCTTTGACACGTTGACTGGCAGTCTAAAATCCTAAAATTGTTTAGGGGACGAAAAGTTTCATTTTAGGCAATTGAAAACTACACAACTTAAAAGTTGTCGTAGTAGTTGTTTTCGTAACCTCGTTAAAATTTATGGAGCCTATTGTGGCGTCGCCTCTCATGCTCGCCACCAGAGGGGTCGCGCTCTCACAAGCGCGAGACCGACCCCTCGTGTATATACACTCCTCGAACGACTTCCCAATATCCCAGTCGTCTAAGGCAGGGCCTGCTAGAAAGCCTTACTGATGGAGTCCCCTAGCAGGCCCCGGACGAAACGCGCCCCCTCCTTTCCTTTTCTGTCCTCCTACGATTTTCGCGAGATCCCTACCCGCAGCGAAGTATAGCGCCACACTATTAAAATTTATTTTCTTTAACATTTCAACTTGAGAATTCATTGTTTTAGTTCCACTGTTAAAAGTTCTGTCACCCATATATATATAAAAGAATACAATAACCCAGACCTAACTAACTCCAGACTTGAGTCAGACTTCAGACTTAATCTCCAGACCTAACCCAGACTTAATTCAGACCTAACCCAGACCTAACCCCCGTTATCAGCGATGAATTGGTCTAGGTTAGGTCTGGAATAAGTCTGAATTAAGTCTGGGTTAGGTCTGGGTTAGGTCTGAATTAAGTCTGGGTTAGGTCTGGGTTAGGTCTGGGTTAGGTCTGAATTAAGTCTGGGTTAGGTCTGGGTTAGGTCTGAATTAAGTCTGGGTTAGGTCTGGGTTAGGTCTGGGTTAGGTCTGACTCAAGTCTGGGTTAGGTCTGGGTTAGGTCTGACTCAAGTCTGGGTTAGGTCTGGGTTAGGTCTGAATCAAGTCTGGGTTAGGTCTGGGTTAGGTCTGACTCAAGTCTGGGTTAGGTCTGGGTTAGGTCTGAATCAAGTCTGGGTTAGGTCTGGGTTAGGTCTGAATCAAGTCTGGGTTAGGTCTGGGTTAGGTCTAAATTAAGTCTGGGTTAGGTCTGGGTTAGGTCTGGAATTAAGTCTGGGTTAGGTCTGGGTTAGGTCTGGGTTGGTTAGTCTGGGTTGGGTCTGGAATTAAGTCTGGGTTAGGTCTGGGTTAGGTCTAAATTAAGTCTGGGTTAGGTCTGGGTTAGGTCTGGAATAAGTCTGAATTAAGTCCTAACCTAGACTTTAAGTCCAGACCTAACCTAGACTTAATTCAGACTTATTCCAGACCTAACCCAGACCTAACCCAGACTTATTCCAGACCTAACCCAGACCTAACCCAGACTTATTCCAGACCTAACCCAGACCTAACCCAGACTTATTCCAGACCTAACCCAGACCTAACCCAGACTTATTCCAGACCTAACCCAGACCTAACCCAGACCTAACCCAGACCTAACCCAGACCTAACCCAGACCTAACCCAGACCTAACCCAGACTTATTCCAGACCTAACCCAGACCTAACCCAGACTTAATTCAGACCTAACCCAGACCTAACCCAGACTTAATTCAGAGCTAACCCAGACCTAACCCAGACTTAATTCAGACCTAACCCAGACCTAACCCAGACTTAATTCAGAGCTAACCCAGACCTAACCCAGACCTAACCCAGACTTGATTCAGACCTAACCCAGACCTAACCCAGACTTAATTCAGACCTAACCCAGACCTAACCCAGACCTAACCCAGACTTATTCCAGACCTAACCCAGACCTAACCCAGACCTAACCTAGACTTAATTCAGACTTATTCCAGACCTAACCCAGACCTAACCGTGGCAGTCAAAGTGTTAATTATGTCATAGTACTTGTATTGGTGTTTGGGGAAAAATAAGGCCAAAGTAGAGAGAAACTTGCAATTATCAAGAATCGACATAGCAAATAATATAAATGATGTCATATTTGCATTTGTTACGTTGCAAAATCACTATAAATTTCACTATTTCCCAGACTGCCTTAAATTACGTTTTTAATTTATTTTGGTACTATTTTTGTAAAAAATGATTTGTCAAAATTGAGCAATCTTAAATTTTTCATTTAAATCTTTTCTACTTTAATTATGTAATTTTCATGTGAATATCATTAAAAAATCCGTATTAAAAATCCAGTAAAACTGGAACATTTCTCAGAACCAGAATAATAATTTCAAACTCTTTCGAACTTTCAAATCACTTATTTACCAACAAAACACCACACAAAGTATCCCTTTGCAGTTTATAATAAAAAAAGAAATTTACAGCTTCAACACCCTTCAGCATCGAATTTCTATTTTCCAACTCTTTTCATAATAAGCAGCTCGGTACATCGATAATTTATATTTTTACACGTTCCTCGCGCCCTACTCTCTTCTTCTTATATTTTTCTATATTTTTAGATTATAAATTACACCGCAGGGGGTTTAAATCGAACTCGAAACGTTTAAATATAGTATCGTTGTTCAAACTATGCTCGACTTTCGTATTTTTTCATCTCAGAGAACAGAATCGAACAATTGTTGTCTTCTGAAAGAACATTGCACGTTTGAGGTTAAGGATTTCGAAGTTTAAACGCAAGTGAACATCGTTTCGTGTGTATCTACTTATTCATTCTGATTTATTTCGGAAAATTTAATAATCCCTCGATATTTTACCCTTTCTGTCGAAATAAAAATCACGAGGCTCGTATCTCGATCGAGTTAGATGCATAACTCTTTCAATTTTTTATAAGTTTAACCAGCTACGAGAAAAGGAATTAAAATTCTGTAAAATCAACTTTCCAAATTGAATTTCACAGTTTCCTCTTTCGTGATTTTATAAATTGGGTAAATTTTATTCTAATTCACGAAATAAAATTCACCCAATCCTGCAAGAAATGCATTTTTAGTGCGCAGGTGTGCGGTCACTGACCGCCATTTTGGAACCGTGTTAACGAATATCCCCAATCTCGACCCTCCCCGTCACCGGAGATCTCCCAGAAACTACGAAACGAAGAATACACAAAGAGCACATCCGCCAACACATGTTGCCTTCTCCCTCTCTTCTCCTCTCCTCTCAATATCTCAGGCTCCTCGACATTTTGACAGTGGTGAATCGTCTTTTCTGTAAAACTTTCTTGCACGCCGTAAATCAAACCGCGCCGCCTCGATAAAAGCTAATTTTCCGGCGCGCCGAAAATAGAACTGTATCCTAGTCGAGATCGACGGATACGATCGTACATCGAGCCCCGCTGATCGTTAAGAGCAGATCGAGGGATCGTGGATGCTTCGAATTACAAAATTTCACGTTGCAAAATCTGCTCGTATAAATACGAGGAACGGTGGGGAAGAAAAAGACATTCGAACCACTCCTAAGCGATACGCGATTAGGATACCCGTTAGTCTATTTTACGGGCGTTTCTCTGACCGTTGATGAAACGTGATCGACAGTCGGACAGCGATCGGGGTGGGGTCGCGTGTGTATATTTAAAACCGTTCCGTCAGGGATTTTCCCGGGACGTCTCGAGCACGTCAAGAAAACGCGTTCGATAATTCATCGATCGTCGAATCGATCGTCTATGCCTTTTCGCGACGATGCACTGCAACTAATGAGAAAATCGACACGCTCGTAACTCGTGTTTATCGACTGCGTGACGTTAATGAAATGAAACCCCGTTATTTTTAACAACCTCTTCCTCAAATATGCCTTTCGATTCATTTCGACTTTAAATGGCAGGAAAAACCGGTTGATCGCAGCTCGAACGAAATATCGCGAATACGGTGCATTCGTGAAAAATGAAATTTATTTGTTAAGAAATTTTCTGTGTTAGGTTAGGTCTGGGTTAGGTCTGGGTTAGGTCTGAATTAAGTCTGGGTTAGGTCTGGGTTAGGTCTGGAATAAGTCTGGGTTAGGTCTGGGTTAGGTCTGAATTAAGTCTGGGTTAGGTCTGGGTTAGGTCTGGGTTAGGTCTGAATTAAGTCTGGGTTAGGTCTGGGTTAGGTCTGGGTTAGGTCTGGAATAAGTCTGAATTAAGTCTGGGTTAGGTCTGGGTTAGGTCTGAATTAAGTCTGGGTTAGGTCTGGGTTAGGTCTGAATTAAGTCTGGGTTAGGTCTGGGTTAGGTCTGGAATAAATCTGGGTTAGGTCTGGGTTAGGTCTGAATTAAGTCTGGGTTAGGTCTGGGTTAGGACTGGAATAAGTCTGGGTTAGGTCTGGGTTAGGTCTGAATTAAGTCTGGGTTAGGTCTGGAATAAGTTTGGGTTAGGTCTGGGTTAGGTCTGGGTTAGGTCTGAATTAAGTCTGGGTTAGGTCTGGGTTAGGTCTGGAATAAGTCTGGGTTAGGTCTGAATTAAGTCTGGGTTAGGTCTGGGTTAGGTCTGGAATAAGTCTGAATTAAGTCTGGGTTAGGTCTGGGTTAGGTCTGGAATAAGTCTGAATTAAGTCTAGGTTAGGTCTGGACTTAAAGTCTAGGTTACGACTTAATTCAGACCTAACCCAGACCTAACCCAGACTTAATTCAGACCTAACCCAGACCTAACCCAGACTTAATTCAGACTAACCCAGACCTAACCCAGACTTCTATTCCAGACCCAACCCAGACTCCAACCCAGACTTAATTCCAGACCTAACCCAGACTAACCCAGACCTAACCCAGACTTAATTCAGACCTAACCCAGACCTAACCCAGACTTATTCCAGACCTAACCCAGACCTAACCCAGACTTAATTCAGACCTAACCCAGACCTAACCCAGACTTAATTCAGACCTAACCCAGACCTAACCCAGACTTAATTCAGACCTAACCCAGACCTAACCCAGACTTAATTCAGACCTAACCCAGACCTAACCCAGACTTATTCCAGACCTAACCCAGACCTAACCCAGACTTATTCCAGACCTAACCCAGACCTAACTCAGACTTAATTCAGACCTAACCCAGACCTAACCCAGACTTAATTCAGACCTAACCCAGACCTAACCCAGACTTATTCCAGACCTAACCCAGACCTAACCCTGACTTAATTCAAACTTATTCCAGACCTAACCCAGACCTAACCCAGACCTAATGTGTTAATAATTTTTCTGTAAAGTGTTAATATTTAACTAAATGTCACTGTCCTGGTCAACATATTTACTAAAAATTCCCCAATGGAATTTAGATTGTAAATTTAGTGATATAATAAAAAAAACAAAATGGAGTCATCTATATTCTTTGCTGGAAGTGTTTTTTAATTGTTTTCACTTTTCTAATGTTCAAGGTAAAAATTTATGAAGCAAAAAAAGATTGTAAAAATAGTGCAATGTAATTGACCGATAGATGGCGTTCTGCTAATGTATTTTTTGGTTTCTTTCAATTTATTCGTACGAATGCATTTAGAGGTAATTCTTTAGATTAGTATGGATAATGGCGGATTCACTGCACAAGGTCATTTTCTAAATTATGATGATTAACGAATCTTTCCATTCTGACTGAAGGACGCTTGTTAGAGCACCAATGGCCCGCTTGGTACGGAATGTACTAATTGGTTAAATTGTCTTCCATAACTTTGGCTGATATTCGTTACTCTTTTCAATTTAATATTTTTTAAACAGATATATAGAACTTGCTGACGATGAGAGTAGCTACCAAATTATTTTTTATTTTTTTATAATTTATAATTTATTTTTTTAGTATATTTTTATTCTTTGCAAAACAAACTTTCCAAGTCGATAAACAAATTGGATGTAATTTTCAAATAACCGATTAGCCATTTATTCTAATAGAAATTGAAATCAATTCTCATTTGAATAATATTTATTTAGGGTTGCAAACAAAGTCGAAATTTTTCACGAAAGAAGAATTATTTTTCACACGAATGCAAGTAGAATTAACACATATTTACAATTTTTCCAAGCGTTTATCATAAATAGATTACGAATCTTAATGCAAAATTCATATTTTTATTAATAAAATCGATGAAACGGGAGCTTTGTAGAGGGTTGTCTCAACCCCTAAATATAATCTTCCATATCAAGTGCATTCTATAGTATTTTGACAATTAAAAGTTTCCCATAAATGCATAAACATATAAAACAACGAATTCCCACATTTTCTCACACATTCCTTGCGAACAAAATGCATTTCCCAAAAAACTGTCTCTAAAAATCCGCCATAATATTTCCAGTCGTCGAAACTCGATTCGAATGTCGCGCGCTTCGTAATGGCGGACCGGAAGTGCGCCACAAGCGCGTTCCACCGGCCACGTTGGGCCCCCAGAATCATCGGTATCTGTGTCCAACAAACGTGGACCAGCTACCCGTGATAAATCGCTCGAGATTTCTCGTGATCCTCTTCCCTGACGACTCGTAAGATCGATAACACTCGTACGCATCGGTGGTCGTAGCATTTGGCAGAGATCCCCGGTTCCGCCCGCGCCGTACGGTTTCTGCTGGCATACGCTGGACCGCGTAATCCATAAATAAGTGGTATCCGTTTCGAATCGGCTGCAACGTAAACCCGCGACTGCAGGTAGCCGGGGATTATTGGTTTTGCGTGTCTGCTTCTCGTTCGAGCGGGGGGGGGGGGCACGTGTGGGCAAACGGTGCACTCGACGAAAGGCCAAAGGCCTTCGTGCGAGCTTCGGATCACTCCTCCGCTCTTGGAACGAGCCTGGCGTGACGAAGAAGGGAGCCACGCGCTCGTTTCGTGACACGAACGTGTCTAGCACGGGCTTCCTCGGCTAGACACGCCGTTATATCTCGATTATTATCAAGCTAGACTCGCACATACACTTAACCATACGTTGACTGCCCATACCTAACTGCACAGCAGACTATGAAGGTTTTTAATTCTCACAGAAAACTATAAAATGCGCTTAACATGCAAAAATATGAGAAATACTTGAAGTAAGACTACTTGTTTCTTATTAGTCTGAAATTTCTATGGTTTGTGAGGATAACTACTGTTTTGGAACGCTAAAATCTGCAGAGCAGACTGCGAAAGTTTTTAATTCTCGAAAGAAACTAGAAAATATACGGTCGGTAACGAAGAAAACGTTCGTACCGATACAGCGAACGCTCTTGTGGCAGGAAACATGACTCGATATCGTACAGAAGTTACCATTCACGTAATAATAATAATAATACGTTTTTATTACCACGCACGAATGCAAGATATTATTTAAATTGTTCTATTTCGTTCGAATATCCTCCATCTGCAACGTAAATCGTAAGATTTACTATTAAATTTCATTCCTGATATTTCGATATATTTTTATATATAACTTAACACTTTACCGACCGATAGCGGTTGATTAATCGGCTATCGGTCGGTAAGCGTTGGTCGGTAAAACAGTTGATTAATACGCGGTCGGTCGGTAAGCGTTGGCCGGTAAAACAGTCGATTAACAGGCTATCGGTCGGTAATGTGTTAATTCTAATCCATTCAAAATAAGATTTACTACTAAATTCAATTCCTGATATTTTGATATATATAACTTGATTCTAATCCATTCAAAATAAGATTTACTATTAAATTTAATTCCTGATATTCGATATTTTGATTCTAATCCATTCAAAATAAGATTTACTATTAAATTTAATTCCTGATATTTCGATATATTTTTATATACAGGGTGTTCGGCCACCTCTAGCAAAAATTTTAATGAACGATAGTAGAGGCCAAAATAAGACGAAAATCAAGAATACCAATTTGTTGATGGAAGCTTCGTTAAAAAGTTATTAACAATTAAATTCAAAAATTTCAAATCGTTCTGGAAAAATTATTTTCGGTTGCGGGGGTCAACTACAATCATTTTTAGTCAATATACATATCCTCGAAATCCTAACCATTTTCGAGAAAAAATTCCTTACTGAAAATATATTCTATGGCCAGGAATGTCACTTAGGCGAATCTTTAGAAAATCATAACTTCTGAACGGATTGGACGATTTTAATGTTTCAAACGGCAAACAACGTGTATTTTAGTGAAGAATATGTACAAATTCTAACAATATTGAGAAAGTTGTTCTTTGACCTCGTAAAATTAGAAAAACCCTCATAAAAATGGTCCAATTTTCTAACAGCCATAACTCCTAGAATAGTGAATATATTTTGATAAAACTTTTTTCTGAAGTTAAGCCCATAGGTACCTATAAAAAAGTATTAGTCAAAATTTCCGTAGGGCGTCAAACAAAATTACTAAAAATCAAAAACCAATTTTTAAGAAAAATCGACAGTCTAAATTTTTCGGTGAAATTGAAAAGTTAAAATCACTCTAGAAAAATTATTTTCGATTACAGTAGTCGCTTATAGTCATTTTTGGTCATTAGACATACCCTCGAATTCTTACCAAATTTCGAAAAAAAAATTCGAGAAAGTGTGAAATTTTTCGACAAAACTAAAAAATTTCAAATCATTCTGAAAAAAATATTTTTAGTTACAGGGGTCAATTACAATAATTTTTGGTGAATAGACATACCCCCGAATTCCTACGCATGATCGAGAAAAAAATTCGAGAAGGTATGACATTTTTCGACAAAATTAAAATTTTCCAAATCGATCTAGAAAAATTATTTTCGGTTGCGGGGGTCAATTACAATAATTTTTAGTGAATAGACATACCCCCGAATTCCTACGCATAATCGACAAAAAAATTCGAGAAGGTATGACATTTTTCGACAAAATTAAAATTTTCCAAATCGATCTAGAAAAATTATTTTCGGTTGCGGGGTTTAATTACAATAATTTTTGGTGAATAGACATACCCCCGAATTCCAACCCATTTTCCAGAAAAAAATTCGAGAATATGTGAAATTTTTCGACAAAATTGAAAAATTTCAAATAATTCTAGAAAAATTATTTTCGGTTGCGGGGGTCAACTACAATCATTTTTGGTGAGCACACATACCTCCGAAATCCTATCCACTTTCGAGAAAAAAAATCGAGTAGGTGGTGAAATTTTTCGGCGAAAAAAAATTTTTCAAATCGTTCTAAAAAAATTATTTTCGGTCGCGGGGATCAATTGCAATCATTTTTTATCATTACACATACCTCCGAAATCGTACGCGCTTTCGAGAAAAAAATTCCTTACCGAAAATCCAATTAGGTGCCTAAATTTTTCAACGGTGAAAAAAAATTGCAAATCGTTGTGGAAAAATTATTTTCGGTCGCGGGGGTCAATTGCAATCAGTTTTTGTCATTAGACGTACCCACGAAATCCTGCCCACTTTCGAGAAAAAAAATAGAGAAGGTGTGAAATTAATCGAGAAAATTAAAAAATTGCAAATCGTTGTGGAAAAATTATTTTCGGTTGTGGGGTTCGATTACAGTCATTTTTGGTGAATAGACATACCCCCGAAATCTTGCGCATTTTCGAGAAAAAAATTCAGTAAGGGCGGCACTTTAAACGTTAATAACTTTTTAACGAAGCTTCCATCAACAAATTGGTATTCTTGATTTTCGTCTTATTTTGGCCTCTACTATCGCTCATTAAAATTTTTGCTAGAGGTGGCCGAACACCCTGTATAACTTAACACTTTACCGACCGGTAGCGGTTGATTAATCGGCTATCGGTCGGTAAGCGTTGGTCGGTAAAACAGTTGATTAATACGCGGTCGGTCGGTAAGCGTTGGCCGGTAAAACAGTCGATTAATAGGCTATCGGTCGGTAATGTGTTAATTCTAATCCATTCAAAATAAGATTTACTACTAAATTCAATTCCTGATATTTTGATATATATAACTTGATTCTAATCCATTCAAAATTAGATTTACTACTAAATTTAATTCCTGATATTTCCAATATATTTTTATATGATATTATATTAAATTTAATAGATATTTACTATTAAATTTAATTCCTGATATTCGATAACTCGATTCCAATCAATTCAAAGTATTTCAAAGATATCTATATCCACCGAGTTTCTAATCTACCCATCGTTTACCATGATTCGTTAACCAAAGAACCAATCAATAGCTGGTTCCGTGTGTCCCGAGTACCGATATCCGGAAAGCTAGCGATTCCCCTTAGCTTTGTGGCGACAGGTGCGTTTTCTGTCGCGAGGTTGAGCTCTACTTTACCGATTAAAGGGTTGAAGTTAGGGTTGTTATAAGAAAAAGTTAATGTCAATGTTTTTTGTTTTTGATCGCTAGGAGACGGCTAGTAGTTTGTTTAAACAGTTATAAGAATAAACTCGGAGTTCTCCAGATATTCAAAAGAGTCATACATATGTTCTAATTTATTACGGCTACAATTGGTGACCCCCGACGTGATCAAAGGAGAGATTCTGTGTAAAATTCAAATTTAAAAAAAAAAGTAAAATGTTTCATTCGCCTACTAGAGCAGAGGCGACAGAAAACGCACCTGTCGCCACAAGCTTTCAAGCGCGACTGCCACCTGACGGAGCTTTCGTAGGGACTGTACGGCGGTCCGTACGGTGGCGCCGCCAGGCGGCTCGCGGTCGAAGTGCTGGCGCGCGGAGCGTTTCGGAACAGAAGGCTCGCGGCGCACGCGACGAACGGGCAGAAGTACCGGCGCGTGCGGCGACCTTGCGATATTTTTGCGCCACGCTAAAAATAACCCGCGCATTTTATAACACGACCGGCGAGGACTGACCGTTTTCGCTACACGTTGCACACATTTCGGAAAATTTGAAAGCTCGTGGACCTTTAACGTTAATCGCGCGGTCCCTTCATGTCTGCAAAGAAACAAATAAAAATCGACGCGTAAATAAACATCGAACTATCGTCTAGAAAGCTTCAAATATTGACGAAATTTAGTTAAAGTTGAAACGTTGGAAATTCGAGTTAATTCTCGCGACTTGCAAGATCGAAATCGTTAAAAAATTCAGTTATTATTTAGTTATTATCGTGAATATTACTGCAATTTCACAGTCACCTTAGATATTTTTTTATAAGAATATTTTTTATCTCTTGACTCCATTTTTTATATCTGTAATTTAATTTTTCTTCTCCGTTCGATGTTGACCATTCTATATTAATGAAAACCCGACAATTTAAGCACGGAATGTTTATTATAAATAACTTTTGAATTATTTTGGTTATTTTTAGTTTCCAAAAAAAAAAAAAAAAAAAAATTGAAAATTCGATTCAAAAATTTTTGACTTTATTTTCCTTGGTAGATGTAGTAATAACGATACATATTGATAAAAAAAATGATAAGTTAAATTTCTATTATAGGTGTTCTATGTGAAATATTTTTTTTTATTCTGATTTGTCACGTGTTTGGCGATAGAGAGTTGATCGATGTTTGATGATAGGTGTGTCAGATGATTGGTATTGTTTGGAAGTAACGAGACCACGCGATGAATGTACGATTGAATTTCACGCCGGAGCTTTTAAAGTCGCGTCTAATTGTATTGCCATTAATCTAAGCGGCGTTTATTTTCGGGCTGGTGCTCTCATCCAGACATTCGATATACGATCCCTCGGATGCAAAGCATTAATTTAATTATTTTATTTTCGCGTCCCGGTTATTTTAGACGCCGATCTCCGCCCGTCTGACTTTCCAATGATCTATAGATCTCGCTTCGAGTCGAATCAGGCACTCGATTTTATAAAATTCCTAGTGAACGTTTCTGTAAAACTAAATTCAGAACAAAAACAATCTATACTTATCTCGATTTTTATGTTCGCGCGAAACTCAAGATCTATTGAACCGATCTTCCTCAAATTTTGACACGTTATTCCTGCATACTCTAGGACGGACATAGGCTATGTAGCATGTCTCAGAAGCGCGTTATTAACATGTAATTTATGTGCAAAGATTTCATGTGTACGACTGTTTGGCGGACCACGCGACCCCTGTATACGACAGTCTACTTGCGCGCGCATACGCGTTAACGGCTCGCGCGATACCTCGCCAGTAGCAGTACTGCGATGTCACCGCCAGGTGGCGTAGCTTCTCGAGCGCTTTCTCGCGAGAGAATTGCAGTATCGCGGATATATATGTCAGGACGATCGTCTGGTCATAAATTGCTTTTGCAATGAGCTGCATGGAAAATGTGTTCGAGGGTCGCGTGTGGCCACATATTTACGATTTCAAGGAAGAATCGGTCTTCAGAACGAAGAACTGAGAATCCAGTTTACTCAGTTTACTAAGTCCAATTACTTCTGGTGAATAGACATTCCCCCGAAATCCTACTCACTTTGCAGAAAAAAATTCGAGAAGGTATGAAATTTTTCGAGAAAATTAAAAAATTTCAAATCATTCTAAAAAAATTATTTTCAATTACGAGGGTTGATTACAATTACTTTTGGTGAATAGACATGCCCCCGAAATCCTACTCACTTTGCAGAAAAAAATTTGAGAAGCTATGAAATTTTTCGAGAAAATTAAAAAACTTCAAATCATTCTAAAAAAATTATTTTTAGTTACAAGGGTCAATTACAAGAATTTTTGGTGGATAGATATACCCCCGAAATCCTACGCACTTTTGGGAAAAAAATTCTTTACCGAAAATCTAATGCGAGGCTTCCCTGAAATTTCATGCGAATCTTCAAAATGTCATAACTCCTGAACGGATTGGACGATTTTAATTTTTCAAAATGCAAACGACGCGTATTTTGGTGGAGAGAATGTAGAAATTCCATAAATATTCGAAAAGTTATTCCTTGACACCGTAAAATGAGAAAACCCCCATAAAAATGGTCCAATTTTCAAACAGCCATAACTCCTACAATAGTGAATACATTTCAATGAAACTTTTTTCTGACATAGAACTCATGGGTACCTACAAAAAAGCATTAGACAATATTTCCCTACAGTGTCAAACAAATTTATTAAAAATGAAAAACTAATTTGCAGGAAAAATCGACAGTCTAAATTTTTCGGCGAAAATGAAAATTTTAGAATCGTTCTGAAAAAATTATTTTTAGCTAGGGGGGTCAATTACAATAATATTTGGTGAATAGACGTACCCCCGAATTCCTATCCACTTTCGAGAAAAAAATTCGACAAAGTAATCAAATTTTTGGACAAAATTAAAAAATTTCAAATGGTTCTGAAAAAATTATTTTTAGCTAGGAGGTTCAATTAGAATAGTTTTTGATGAATAGGCATACCCCTGAAATCCTACCCAATTTCTAGAAAAAAATTCGAGAAGTTGTGAAATTTTTCGACGAAATTCAAAAATTTCAAATCGTTCTGAAAAAATTATTTTCAGTTACAGGAGTCAATTACAATCATTTTTGGTGAATAGACATATACCCGAAATTTCTACCATTTTTGCGAAAAAAATTCCACAAGGAATGTCACCTCAATAATTTCATGCGAATCTTTAAAACGTCATAATTTCTGAACGGATTCGTCGATTTTAATGTTTAAAACGGCAAACTACGCGTATTTTGGTGGAGAGTATGTAGAAATTCCATAAATATTCGAAAAGTTAACCCTTGACACCGTAAAATGAGAAAACCCCCATAAAAATGGTCCAATTTTCAAACAGCCATAACTCCTACAATAGTGAATACATTTCAATGAAACTTTTTTCTGCTATAGAGCTCACGGATGCCTACAAAAAAGTATTAGACAACTTTTCTCTAGAGCGTCAAACAAAATTACTAAAAATGAAAAACATATAGGATAGGTGTCGAAATTTTTCAGCGAAACAAAAATTTTCGAATCGTTTTGAAAAAATTATTTTTAGCTGTGGGGGGAGATTACAATCATTTTTTGTGAATAGATACTCCGCCGAAATCCTACGCACTTTCGAGAAAAAAATTCTTTACCGAAAATATATTCTGTGTCCGGAAATATTTCCATAACTTTTTAACGAAGCCTCAATCAAGAAATTGATATTCTTCATTTTCGTCTTGTTTTGGCCTCTAGAATCTCCCGTTAAAATTTTTTTATCCTCCCTGTATAAGAAATGGGAAATTTTAATTTTCAAGAAACTACTTAATACGCTCAATATGCAACTATATCTATACTATTATATAAAGAGAGAGCCGATTTTTATGTTCGCGCAAAACTCAAGACCTATTGAACCGATCTTCCTCAAATTTTGACACGTTATTCCTGCATACTCTAGGACGGACATCGACTATGTAGCATGTCTCAGAAGCGCGTTATTAACATGTAATTTATGTGCAAAGATTTCATGTGTAACGACCGTTTGGCGGACCACGCGACCCCTGTATACGACAGTCTACTTGCGCGCGCATACGCGTTAACGGCCCGCGCGATACCTCGCCCGTAGCAGTACTGCGATGTCACCGCCAGGTGGCGTAGCTTCTCGAGCGCTTTCTCGCGAGAGAATTGCATTATCGCGGATATATATGTCAGGACGATCGTTTGATCATAAATTGCGTTTGCACAAGGTCTGGTGAACGCGAGACGAGGCATGCTAGTTTTAACAATAAAATTCAATTGAAATATCAATTTTATTGAAGTTCATAGGTAATGAAATATCAATTTTATGAAATTCATACGTAATGAAATATCAATTTTATAAAATTCATACGTAACTTTCCATTTACGAAATTTCCAAAAACAAGTAAATTCTTTCGACAAAGCTCCGACAGCAAAAACAATTTTAACAATAAAATTCAATTCAACTACCAAAAGAAAACCTCAATTTTTTGAAATCGTAAAATTGGGGATCGCAAGAAAAGTTTTATTTATTTTCTGTCTTCAATGAAATACACTGCTTTTCAATTAATTTAATTTAGACGAAGTATTTTAAATTTTTTGACGATTAAAAAAGAATTTCATAGTAGAATTATTACGTTTATTATTTGTAGAAGTGGATGGAAATGATTCTAATTGATCTTTGGATGTTAATTTGTCCTTCTATTGTGAGAGAAACGGTAGAATGTCGGGATTCTCGCGATGTGTACGCGTCGCGGAGCAAGCGATGGCGATCGTGCGAGCACCAGAACAGAATTAACACGAAGGGGGGTCAATCCGGTATTTCTGGCGCGATTGTCCGTCGAAAAATAGATCCGTATGGCGGTTCGGATTAAAAGACGCCACTGGGACGATTATTCTGGCGCTGTTACGCTACTCGTGTCCTTCCGTGATTCTTTCTCTCTCGTGTCCTCATCCATCTCTCTTCTGCTTGCTCCAGGAACGAAAATAGCGACACGGTGCTATCGATTTCTTCCATTTTTCCGATCGATCGATCCACTAAGTACGTCCACGAACATTTTTTCAGCTCGAAACTACCATTCTCTTTCATTTTTATTAGTTTTATCGAACTCCATTGTCTCAACTTCGTTCAGTCGACTCGTAATTATTAGACTTAAGCCCATTAAGTAATTATTAGACGGAACTGATTCCAATTAGGATCCCAAAGATTTTTGTTTAACTTAAAAAATATGATTCAAGAGAATTACGAATAGTAATTATTAGACAACGAATGTTTATGCATTTATGGGAAATTTTAATTTTCAAAAAGCTACAGAATTTGGTTAATATGCAGTAATATAAGAAATACTTCAAGTAAGATACTAATTATTATATTTAAGGGTTGAGACAATCACAAAGCTCCAATTTCATGAATTTTATTAATAAAAATATGAATTTTCATGAATTCGCACAGATATTTTAATATATTTAAAACACACGTTCTTTCCTCAAGAATTTTATCCAAATTGAAACCAAAGTATTAGGAAAACAATTATCTATGAAGATGTTGATTTATGTTGAGACTGTTACGTATTAAATTTGCTTAAACTTGCAAACATAAACTGCCTTTTTTTGGTCGATATTTGTACGGATACAAGATACACATAAATAGAAATATAACGCTATATTAAAACAGAGAATAGAAAAATATGAATAGTAAATTGCATCTGCATTTAGAAGATATATTATTACTATTATTATTATTACCACTACTACTACTACTACTACTACAATTATTATTATTATTATTATTATTATCATCATCATCATAATCGTCATAATTATAATCATCATAATCATAATCATAATCATCATACTCATCATCATACTCATCATCATACTCATCATCATAATCATCATCATACTCATCATCATACTCATCATACTCATCATCATAATCATCATACTCATCATACTCATCATCATAATCATCATACTCATCATCATAATCATCATACTCATCATCATACTCATCATCATAATCATCATACTCATCATACTCATCATCATACTCATCATACTCATCATCATACTCATCATCATACTCCTCATACTCATCATACTCATCATCATACTCCACATCATAATCATCGTACTCATCATCATAATCATCATAATCATCATCATACTCATCATCATACTCATCATACTCATCATCATAATCATCATACTCATCATCATAATCATCATAATCATCATACTCATCATCATACTCATCATCATAATCATCATCATAATCATCATAATCATCATACTCATCATCATAATCATCGTAATCATCATACTCATCGTCATAATCGTAATATTCATCATCATAATCATCATACTCATCATCATACTCATCATACTCATCATACTCATCATACTCATCATAATCATCATAATCATCATACTCATCATCATAATCATCATAATCATCATACTCATCATCATAATCATCATACTCATCATCATAATCATCATACTCATCATCATAATCATCATACTCATCATCATAATCATCATACTCATCATCATAATCATCATACTCATCATACTCATCATCATAATCATCATAATCATCATACTCATCATCATAATCATCATACTCATCATACTCATCATACTCATCATAATCATCATAATCATCATACTCATCATCATAATCATCATACTCATCATCATACTCATCATACTCATCATAATCATCATCATAATCATCGTAATCATCATACTCATCATCATACTCATCATACTCATCATACTCATCATACTCATCATAATCATCATAATCATCATACTCATCATCATAATCATCATACTCATCGTAGGAGGTTCAATTAGAATAGTTTTTGATGAATAGGCATACCCTCGAATTCCTACCCATTTTCTAGAAAAAAATTCGACAAAGTAATCAAATTTTTGGACAAAAAGAAAAATTCCAAAATCGTTCTGGAAAAAATATTTTCAGTTACAGGAGTCAATTACAATCATTTTTGGTGAATAGACATACCCCCGAAATCCTACCCATTTTCAAGAAAAAAATTCTTTACCGAAAAATCTAATTTTTGGCCAGAAATGTTATTATAATTTAATTTACACTCTGAATTCCTCTTTTGTTTAGTTCTGCAACCTGTTTATAGTGTTACTAGTGACACAAAAATACTAATGAGTATCTAGAACCCCAGAAAAATGAAAAATGGACCAAAAAAATACATTTTCTCTGATTATATTCCTCTTAATCTCGCAATCTTTCAAAAAATCAGTCGTTAAATCATAGTTCGATGTCAACTATCCTCGAAAATCATAAAATTGACATCCCATTCACTCTATTTGCATCCCCATGTTTTTATAATCAAATTTCTTTTTAGTTTCATCCAGTA
This sequence comes from Colletes collaris, assembly GCA_030068185.1. NCBI lineage: Eukaryota > Metazoa > Arthropoda > Insecta > Hymenoptera > Colletidae > Colletes > Colletes collaris. Next base: position 2,774,772 of record JASGYR010000076.1, on the reverse strand, counting down.
ACGCATTTTATTTTATTAAGTCCTAACGAATGTGTTTGAATTTTGTTTAACACAGCGTCAAGACGATCAATTTGATATTTACAGCAATTAATTTTCAAGGTTCGACCTGTCTGAACATAAAAATCGACGAGTCGCGGTTTTGGATCGCGAACTTGAAAACGATCGCGTTGGAAATCCCCGTGGAATTAATTCGCGTGCCACGAGGTGGCGCTCGTGCGATGTTCAGCTGTTTGTTATGCTGGTCCGAGCTCACGTGGCGTGGCAAGCGATTTTAAATAAGCCCTGGCCGCGAGTCCGACCGAAATAGCGACAATCAGTCGATGACACTGCGCCGTTGATCTTCCGTGACGGCCGGTTCGACGTCGATCATCAGCCAAGCTCGTCATCGATCGATGACGCGTTTTGTACGTCTCACGATCGACGACTCCCACTTCCACGTCCACGTGCCTCCTTCACGGTTAGTCATTGATCGTAAAAACGTGGCCAACTCACGCGGTTGAGGCGATATTTCCATTTGGCGATCGTTAAAATAAACTGTCTGAATAACCAAGCGGTGGTTTGCGTAGTGAAATTAATAGTTTATTATAGGTATATGGGAATTACAAAGAATGGTGGCCATCGTGACCACACTCTCTAACTCTCTCGCTGTCCGCCGCGTGGCGCTGCGATCACCCAGGACCGTAACTAGCCCAATCCACCACAATTGAATGCTTCTTGGAGAATTCAAAATATTCGGTTAAAAATTACATTTTTGATCGAGAGACTCGCCACACTCTCACTCTCGCTGTCCGCCGCGTGGCCTGCGATCACCAGGACCGTAACTAGCCCAATCCACCACAATTGAATGCTTGTTGGAGATTTCAAAATTTTATGTTAATTATTACATTTTTGATCGAGAGACTCGCCACACTCTAACTCTCTCGCTGTCCGCCGCGTGGCGCTGCGATCACCCAGGACCGTAACTAGCCCAATCCACCACAATTGAATGCTTCTTGGAGAATTCAAAATATTCGGTTAAAAATTACATTTTTGATCGAGAGACTCGCTACACTCTAACTCTCTCGCTGTCCGCCGCGTGGCGCTGCGATCACCCAGGACCGTAACTAGCCCAATCCACCACAATTGAATGCTTCTTGGAGAATTCAAAATATTGGAGTTAAAAATTACATTTTTGATCGATCGAGAGACTCGCCACACTCTAACTCTCTCGCTCTCCGCCGCGTGGCTGCACGATCACCAGGACCGTAACTAGCCCAATCCACCACAATTGAATGCTTCTTGGAGAATTCAAAATATTCGGTTAAAAATTACATTTTTGATCGAAGAGACTCGCTACACTCTAACTCTCTCGCTGTCCGCCGCGTGGCTGCGATCACCCAGGACCGTAACTAGCCCAATCCACCACAATTGAATGCTTCTTGGAGAATTCAAAATATTCGGTTAAAAATTACATTTTTGATCGAGAGACTCGCCACACTCTAACTCTCTCGCTCTCCGCCGCGTGGCGCTGCGATCACCCAGGACCGTAACTAGCCCAATCCACCACAATTGAATGCTTCTTGGAGAATTCAAAATATTCGGTTAAAAATTACATTTTTGATCGAGAGACTCGCCACACTCTAACTCTCTCGCTGTCCGCCGCGTGGCGCTGCGATCACCCAGGACCGTAACTAGCCCAATCCACCACAATTGAATGCTTCTTGGAGAATTCAAAATATTCGGTTAAAAATTACATCTTTGATCGAGAGACTCGCTACACTCTAACTCTCTCGCTGTCCGCCGCGTGGCGCTGCGATCACCCAGGACCGTAACTAGCCCAATCCACCACAATTGAATGCTTCTTGGAGAATTCAAAATATTCGGTTAAAAATTACATTTTTGATCGAGAGACTCGCTACACTCTAACTCTCTCGCTGTCCGCCGCGAGGCGCTGCGATCACCAGGACCGTAACTAGCCCAATCCACCACAATTGAATGCTTCTTGGAGAATTCAAAATATTCGGTTAAAAATTACATTTTTGATCGAGAGACTCGCCACACTCTAACTCTCTCGCTGTCCGCCGCGTGGCGCTGCGATCACCCAGGACCGTAACTAGCCCAATCCACCACAATTGAATGCTTCTTGGAGAATTCAAAATATTCGGTTAAAAATTACATTTTTGATCGAGAGACTCGCTACACTCTAACTCTCTCGCTCTCCGCCGCGTGGCGCTGCGATCACCCAGGACCGTAACTAGCCGATCCACCACATATAATTATACACGTGTATCGTTTCGAGTGATTGCCATAATATTATTTGAATAATAAATTAAGAAAATTGGGCACAAATTCATTACAAAATTTATGCGTTGAAAACATTATAACTTGACATATTATAATTGGACGTTACTTAAATGAAATTTTCAATGAAATTTTAAATGAAATTTAGATTTAGAGATTTTATTGTCGAGAATTATTTGCTCGGTTTTTATTTCAAATTTTATGTAAAGTGACGATTATTCTTTGAATTGAAATTATGTCAACGTCTACGAGAATATAATATTATACTGTTGGATAATTCGATAAACAAATACATACATAAAAATAGTTTTGATGGATTGTAAATTTCTGCCGAAATTTCTCTGTTGTATATACAACATTAGACTTGAAATACTATTCGATACGTTTCGATTTCGCGGGCCTCGGTACAGATTAAGAACATAATTTTCCCCTTCGAAAACAACCTATTAATTCAATCTAAAAATGCTTCGAAAAAATAACACCCAACGTTTACAACGTAATCTTGATTTTTTATTTGCTCCCTCGTCACTTTTTTTTATCTTCAAATTCTTTTATTCTTCGATGTTTATCGTTTCATTTCGCCACGAGTGGACGAGTCGTATCGAAGGGAAGCTTTCATATTTTCTCACCGCGGCGCGTTTGCAGCGCAGAAATTCCAGGGCGCATTCGGCGATAAATCACTCGTCGAATTTCCCGCTCGAAAAAATAAAGATTCTCGCCGGACGTAACTGATTTACGAACGAGTGTCATATAGACAGGGTCGATGCGTGGTACAACCTCTACCAAAACAACGTTTCCCGAATTATACCCCCCCAAACAGTACTGTTTCGTTAAAAAAATTTATATAAACATATATCTACCTTAACGCATTTTGTGTTGGCTGAGTAGTTTAAAAGAAAATATAAAATACATCATCTTATTAGTTTGATAGATTTGGAAGAATTTATATAAATATAAGACAAGGGACAAATTTGAGGGCTTCCAGGAGAATAACCAACACGTGTTGCTCTATAGTGTAAGCAACCTTTAGGTTTGTAACGAATGAATGCGGTTATATTATGTGAGAGTTACGATCGAAGGCATTGCCGACTATGTGTGTGTGTTTCGCGTGAAGTATGTATTATTTAGATATTAAAGGGAAAATATCTTACAATAGAAAGAGGTTATAATTTATACATAACATATATATATGTTACAGTGAAACACCGAAATCTGGAGAATGTCGACTTTCACCGGTGAATGTCAACATTCACATAGTCGCTTAGTGTATGTCCGAAATATTTGCTAAACACCCTTATTTCTGACTTACACCGGTAAATGTTGACATTCACCGTGCACTAATGATGAGTGTTGAACATGGTGGAGATTTATATTTTCTTCCCCGTAATTCAGTCGCTATAAAACGTCACAAGGGTGACCGTAACTTTTTCGCCTCTCTTTCTGAAAGGACCTAACCCAGACCTAACCCAGACCTAACCCAGACCTAACCCAGACTTAATTCAGACTTATTCCAGACCTAACCCAGACCTAGGTTTGGGTTAGCTCTGGGTTAGGTCTGCGTTAGGTCTGGGTTAGGTCTGGGTTAGGTCTGGAATAAGTCTGAATTAAGTCTGGGTTAGGTCTGGGTTAGGTCTGGGTTAGGTCTGAATTAAGTCTGGGTTAGGTCTGGGTTAGGTCTGGGTTAGGTCTGAATTAAGTCTGGGTTAGGTCTGGGTTAGGTCTGGGTTAGGTCTGAATTAAGTCTGGGTTAGGTCTGGGTTAGGTCTGGGTTAGGTCTGGGTTAGGTCTGGAATAAGTCTGAATTAAGTCTGGGTTAGGTCTGGGTTAGGTCTGAATTAAGTCTGGGTTAGGTCTGGGTTAGGTCTGGGTTAGGTCTGAATTAAGTCTGGGTTAGGTCTGGGTTAGGTCTGGGTTAGGTCTGGGTTAGGTCTGGAATAAGTCTGAATTAAGTCTGGAATAAGTCTGGGTTAGGTCTGGGTTAGGTCTGAATTAAGTCTGGGTTAGGTCTGGGTTAGGTCTGGGTTAGGTCTGAATTAAGTCTGGGTTAGGTCTGGGTTAGGTCTGGGTTAGGTCTGAATTAAGTCTGGGTTAGGTCTGGGTTAGGTCTGGGTTAGGTCTGGGTTAGGTCTGGAATAAGTCTGAATTAAGTCTGGGTTAGGTCTGGGTTAGGTCTGAATTAAGTCTGGGTTAGGTCTGGGTTAGGTCTGGGTTAGGTCTGGGTTAGGTCTGGAATAAGTCTGAATTAAGTCTGGGTTAGGTCTGGGTTAGGTCTGAATTAAGTCTGGGTTAGGTCTGGGTTAGGTCTGAATTAAGTCTGGGTTAGGTCTGGGTTAGGTCTGGGTTAGGTCTGGGTTAGGTCTGAATTAAGTCTAGGTTAGGTCTGGGTTAGGTCTGGGTTAGGTCTGGGTTAGGTCTGAATTAAGTCTAGGTTAGGTCTGGGTTAGGTCTGGGTTAGGTCTGGAAGAAAAATTAGATTTTCTAATTAGCAAACTCGTCTTTTTAAGAGTAAATTAAGACCTAACCCAGACCTAACCCAGACTTAATTCAGACTTATTCCAGACCTAACCCAGACCTAACCCAGACCTAACCCAGACTTAATTCAGACTTATTCCAGACCTAACCCAGACCTAACCCAGACTTAATTCAGACTTATTCCAGACCTAACCCAGACCTAACCCAGACTTAATTCAGACCTAACCCAGACCTAACCCAGACCTAACCCAGACTTAATTCAGACCTAACCCAGACCTAACCCAGACCTAACCCAGACCTAACCTAGACTTAATTCAGACCTAACCCAGACCTAACCCAGACCTAACCCAGACCTAACCCAGACCTAACCCAGACTTAATTCAGACTTATTCCAGACCTAACCCAGACCTAACCCAGACTTAATTCAGACTTATTCCAGACCTAACCCAGACCTAACCCAGACTTAATTCAGACTTATTCCAGACCTAACCCAGACCTAACCCAAACCTAGTTCAAGAGTCTGAAATAGAGTCTGAATTAGGTCTGGGTTGGAATCTGGAGATAAGGTCTGGATTAAGTCTGAATTAGGTCTGGGTTAGGTCTGGGTTAGGTCTAGATTAAGTCTGAATTAAGTCTGGGTTAGGTCTGGAATAAGTCTGAATTAAGTCGTTATTTGAAAAAGTGTCGACTGGAACTCGACAAAGGAGCTCCTGAGATAAAAATTGATGTCGAGTCACACTCGACATAGGAGTGCAAAGGGTTAAGGCAGTCCGGGAAATAGTAAAATTTATATTGATCTTGCTCCATAACAAATGCAAATATCACATCGTTTATACTACTTGCTATGTCGATCCTTGATAATTGTAAGTTTCTCTCTACTTTGGCCTTATTTTTCCCAAACACCAATACAAGTACTATAACTTAATCAACACTTTGACTGCCACGGTTAGGTTTGACTTAATTCAAACTTATTCCAGACCTAACCCAGACCTAACCCAAACTTAATCCACACCTAATCCAGACCTAACCCAGACCTACCCCAGACCTAACCCATAGAAAATATTTTGTAACAGAAAATTGTTTAATAAATCATAGAACGATAGTATCAAAATTACATCGTAAATTACACTTCACCTGGGATCCATTGTTGCTAATTTTGGTACTCGAATTTTTCCTGGGTGGAAGATTACGCCATGATGAATGTTGTGCCTTTTACCAGATTCTATTTCGTTTCATTCATGATTTTCGACGTTATTTTGCCATTGTTTGGAGGTTGTGAGACATCATGACGGAATTTCGCCAGTTTCGCGGTGGAATTCCGACGATTAAGATCGTGGCGACATTCAGGCTCCTCGTGTTCCTAAATCGCAACGTTCAGGGACTCGAAAGTTCAGTAATTTCGTCAGTCCAAACAAATAACGCGACAATTCTAATTCAACGATTAAGTATGCACGATTTTAACACTTTACCGACCGGTAGCGGTTGATTAATCAACTATCGGTCGGTAAGCGTTGGTCGGTAAAGAAGTTTATTAATACGCTATCGGTCGGTAAGCGTTGGTCGGTAAAACAGTCGATTAATAGGCTATCGGTCGGTAATTTGTTAACATCTCATACATTCAATCATTCAATCAGAGTCGACACATTCAGATCGCTCAGCCGTTCTTCACGATCGATGCGAAACGACGGAAAACACTCGTCTCCTACATTTTTTCTTTCTTTTTCTGGCCAAGTTAGGTTAGGTAATCGACGTCCCCGACTTCCCTTTGTGATTTCTTTTGTTATTTCGAAATGATCCGCTGGAACTTTTCGCGTTCCACGTTTCTGCTTCTCGTCACGACGTCCATTTTGTTCATATATTCCGCATAGGCTCGCACGAAGCTCGCTGAAATGTGAAAAAATATTTTTCCATTCACAATTCTAAATCCGTGGAATTGTTTATTAACCACCTCGGGGGCCTTCTGTACATTGTAATGCTTTAAGATTGTTCCATAATGCAAGATAATTAATCTCTTGAAACAATAAACGTCGAATATCCACAAATGATCTCTGTTTAACGCTGTAACGGCAATAAATAATTTTTTTTAACGATTTCGCCGGGGGTGAATTGTGTAACGTAGTGTTTCCAAATTTTTTATGGATCGTATCCAACCTCGTAAAGTAACGTATGCTGAAAAACAATAATGATTTGTCGACAATATCGACAATATTGAAAAAAGGTGAAGATTGGAATATTATTTTATTATTAGCTGTGGAATTATTCAAAAGTTCATATATTTCTCATTTTACGTTTATAACGATATCAAGATTGTTTAAATATTTGGTGATTAGTATGTTAATTTGTTAAATAAGCGATTAGTTCAGTTCGTAAATAAGAAATGTTTAAATCGATTCGTAAACTAGTTTTCGATTACGAAATTTCTTAATGAATTTTAATTTACTAATGAAATACAAAATATTCTAAAATTCAAATTTATTATACACTAGAGCGAGTAAAAGTGTATTGAAAAAGTTTTCTCAAAGAACTTAAGAATATGAAAAAATTGAATCTCGGAAAATTGGAAAAATTGACTTGTTTTTTTTTGTAAATGTCACTTGTAGAGATTTTTTACGTCTTTTAGAACCTTTGGATATAGGCAATAATAATGAATAAATGGATAGGGAAGTATTCTTAATCTATACGACCGGGAAAATTCACTTTGTAAAAGTAAAGACTAAAGACTCTATATGTTATAGTCTCTATGGCTCTATAAGTGCAATGACTGAAGTGTTACACACTCTAAGAGTACTATTATTGAAGTGTAGACAGGTTGTAGACGTTGTAGTAATTGCATTTATAGAGTCTATAATTTAATGCTTTAGTAATTGTATTTATAGAGTCTATAATACTTTAGTAATTGCATTTGTAGAGTCTATAACACTTTAATAATTGCACTTATAGAGTGTATAATATAACACATTAGGAATTGCACTTCTACAGTCCATAATACAACATTTTAGTAATTATATTTATAGAAGCTATAACACTTTAGTAATTGCACTTATAGAGTGTAAAATATAACATATTAGTAATTGTACTTCTAGAGTCTATAATACAACACTTTAGTAATTATATTTAAAGAATCTATAACACTTTAGTAATTGCATTTATAGAGTCTATAACACTTTAATAATTGCACTTATAGAGTGCATAATACAACACATTAGGAATTGCACTTCTACAGTCTATAATACAACATTTTAGTAATTATATTTATAGAATCTATAACACTTTGGTAATTGCATTTATAGAGTCTATAATATAATACTTTAGTAATTGCATTTATAGAGTCTATAACACTTTAGTAATTGCATTTATAGAGTCTATAATATAATACTTTCGTAATCGTACTTCTGAAGTCTATAACACTCCAGTAATTACACTGATAGAGTCTAGAATATAATACTTCAGTAATTGTATTTATAGAATCTATAATACTTTAGTAATTGTAATTATAGAATTGACAACACTTTAGTAATTGCACTTATAGAGTGTTTAATATAAGACACTGGGAATTGTAATTATAGAATCTATAATACTTTAGTAATTGCAATTATAGAATCGACAACACTTTAGTAATTGCACTTATACAGTGTTTAATATAGCACATTGGGAATTGTACTTCTAGAGTCTATAATACAACACTTTGGTAATTATATTTATAGAATCTATAACACTTTAGTCATTGCACTTATAGAGTGTATAATATAACACATTAGTAATTGTACTTCTAGAGTCTATAATACAACACTTTAGTAATTAAATTTATAGAATCTATAACACTTTAGTAATTGCATTTATAGCATCTATAACTCTTTAGTAATTGCATTTATAGAGTCTATAATACAACACATTAGTAATTGTACTTCTAGAGTCTATAATACAATACTGTAGCAATTGCATTTATAGCATCTATAACTCTTTAGTAATTGCATTTATAGAGTCTATAATATAATACTTTAGTAATTGCATTTATAGACTCTATAATATAATACTTTAGTAATTGCATTTATAGAGTCTATAATATTTTACTTTAGTAATCGTACTTCTAAAGTCTATAACACTCTAGTAATTGCACTGATAGAGTCTAGAATATAACACTTCGGTAATTGTACTTATAGAATCTATAATACTTTAGTAATTGTAATTATAGAGTCGACAACACTTTAGTAATTGCACTTATAGAGTGTTTAATATAAGACACTGGGAATTGTACTTATAGAATCTATAATACTTTAGTAATTGTAATTATAGAATCGACAACACTTTAGTAATTGTATTTATAGAGTGTTTAATATAGCACATTAGGAATTGTACTTCTAGAGTCTATAATACAACATTTTAGTAATTATATTTATAGAAGCTATAACACTTTAGTAATTGCACTTATAGAGTGTATAATATAACATATTAGTAATTGTACTTCTAGAGTCTATAATACAACACTTTAGTAATTATATTTATAGAATCTATAACACTTTAGTAATTGCATTTATAGAGTCTATAACACTTTAATAATTGCACTTATAGAGTGTATAATATAACATATTAGTAATTGTACTTCTAGAGTCTATAATACAATACTTTAGTAATTGCATTTATAGAATCTATAACACTTTAGTAATTGCATTTATTGAGTCTATAATATAATACTTTAGTAATTGCATTTATAGGGTCTATAATATAATACTTTAGTAGTTGCATTTATAGAGTCTTCAATATAATACTTTAGTAATTGCATTTATAGAGTCTATAACACTCTAGTAATTGCACTGATAGAGTCTAGAATATAACACTTCAGTAATTGTAATTATAGAATCTATAATACTTTAGTAATTGCAATTATAGAATCGACAACACTTTAGTAATTGCACTTATACAGTGTTTAATATAGCACATTGGGAATTGTACTTCTAGAGTCTATAATGCTTTAGTAATTGTAATTATAGAATCGACAACACTTTAGTAATTGCATTTATAGAGTGTTTAATATAGCACATTGGGAATTGTACTTCTAGAGTCTATAATACAACACTTTGGTAATTATATTTATAGAATCTATAACACTTTAGTCATTGCACTTATAGAGTGTATAATATAACACATTTGGAATTGTACTTCTAGAGTCTATAATACAACACTTTAGTAATTATATTTATAGAATCTATAACACTTTAGTAATTGCATTTATAGAATCTATAACACTTTAGTAATTGCACTTATAAAGTGCATAATATAACACATTACTAAGTATACTTATAGGGTCTATAATACAACACATTAGTAATTGTATTTATAGAACCTATAACACTTTAGTAATTGCATTTATAGCATCTAAAACTCTTTAGTAATTGCATTTATAGAGTCTATAATATAATACTTTCGTAATCGTACTTCTGAAGTCTATAAAACTCTAGTAATTGCACTGATAGAGTCTAGAATATAACACTTCGGTAATTGTACTTATAGAATCTATAATACTTTAGTAATTGCAATTATAGAATCGACAACACTTTAGTAATTGCACTTATAGAGTGTTTAATATAAGACACTGGGAATTGTACTTATAGAATCTATAATACTTTAGTAATTGTAATTATAGAGTCGACAACACTTTAGTAATTGCACTTATAAAGTCTATAATATAACACATTAGTAATTGCACTTATAGAGTCTATAATAGAACACTTTAGTAATTATATTTATAGAATCTATGATACTCTAGTAATTGCACTTATAAAGTGCATAATATAACACATTACTAAGTATACTTATAGGGTCTATAATACAACACATTAGTAATTGTATTTATAGAACCTATAACACTTTAGTAATTGCATTTATAGAGTCTATAACACTTTAATAATTGCACTTATAGAGTGCATAATACAACACATTAGGAATTGCACTTCTACAGTCTATAATACAACGTTTTAGTAATTATATTTATAGAATCTATAACATTTTGGTAATTGCATTTATAGAGTCTATAATATAATACTTTAGTAATTACATTTATAGAGTCTATAATTTAATGCTTTAGTAATTGTATTTATAGAGTCTATAATATAATACTTTAGTAATTGCATTTATAGAGTCTATAACACTCTAGTAATTGCACTGATAGAGTCTAGAATATAACACTTCGGTAATTGTACTTATAGAATCTATAATACTTTAGTAATTGTAATTATAGAGTCGACAACACTTTAGTAATTGCACTTATAAAGTCTATAATATAACACATTAGTAATTGCACTTATAGAGTCTATAATAGAACACTTTAGTAATTGCAATTATAGAATCGAAAACACTTTAGTAATTGTATTTATAGAGTGTTTAATATAGCACATTAGGAATTGTACTTCTAGAGTCTATAATACAACATTTTAGTAATTATATTTATAGAATCTATAACACTTTGGTAATTGCATTTATAGAGTCTATAATACAACACTTTAGTAATTGTATTTATAGAGTCTATAATACAACACATTAGTAATCGTGTTTCTAGAGTCAGAAAAGAAAGACTATTCCACGTGAACATGTCTACACTCCCGCAATAGTAAACAATGCCGAGAACAATAAATGCAACAAACCCGAAAAACTCAATTCATCCCTAAAAAAATTAGCAGAGAAAGAGTCCGAAACAGTCTCGACGTAGAACATTTACCGAAATTAATTCCTACCAAGCTTCCCTACTCTGCTCGCCACTACACCTTTTTCCGTATTCCAAATTATTCACGCGTTTTTTCCGGGGACCACCCAGTGCACAATTCGCTCGGACAAAAGTTCCCTCGCAGAGTTGCTTGAACCGACGAATTTAGAAATTGCACGTCCGCCAGGAATTTCTTATAGCGTTTGGCAAACTGAATCGATATCGTCTCTAGAATCCCCTGCAATTTACCAGACTCTACTACTCCGTTCCCCGATCCATGTCAAAGTTCACTTCACCCCTCCAAAATCACTGTTCTCCTCAAGCATTGCCTCAGAAGCAAAGCAAAAAGGTCAGAAAGCAAAAGCAAAAGCAAAAGCAACAGCAAAAGGAGCAACATGATACCCAAAAAATGGGAGGAAAAAGAGTATTTAGAGTATCAAACTCAGTCGTCATCTCCCAAGCTCATCAAAGTGGGGGACGTTGTAAGCAAAAGCAAAAGCAAAAGCAAAAGGAGCAACATGATACCCAAAAAATGGGAGGAAAAAGAGTATTTAGAGTATCAAACTCAGTCGTCATCTCCCAAGCTCATCAAAATGGGGGACGTTGTAAGCAAAAGCAAAAGCAAAAGCAAAAGGAGCAACACGATACCCAAAAACCGGAGGAAAAAAGAGTATTTTCATTGTCAGACTTAGTCGTCATCCTCAAGCTCATCAAACTAGGGCGTTGCAAGCAAAAGCAAAAGCAAAATGAGCAACACTAAACCCTAAAACGTGAGGAAAAAGAGTATTTAGAGTATCAGACTTCGTCGTCAGTTCCCAAGCTCCTCAAAGTGGGACGTTTGAACGCTTGAAAAGCATCTCAACGCGCTGACCGTCTGCCTGATCGTTATAAACAAATCCTCAAGGCGGTATCGTGCTACGAGATATATGGTTAGTGGCACATAGTCGCCAGAAGGCGTCGGTATTTGGCAAACGATGACAACGTCGACATCCCCAGGTACCCTAGACCCGAGGCATCCGCCTTCCTCCTCAGCTCCAGGTCCCTCCCCGCCATCGTCTCTCTCTCTCGACCCTTCTTCCGCTTCTTCTGCCTGAGAGCCACCGAGGAGAGAGGGGGCAAAAGACGCTTTTAGACACGGAGCGTCCACGAGCGTCGCGACGCCTTGAGAAGCAGTAGTCGCGTACCTTAGGCAGCCTCCACCTTGCCGGCTCGCGGCCCCAACGTAACGCGATTCTCCTCTGCTCTGCTCGCGCTCTGGAACCCGGAAGACCCTCCAAAAAGCAAGGACTACTCAACCTTTGGTGAACGCCTGAAACTTGCAAAAATTCAGTGAAGTCTCCGAGGAAGATCGTGGAACGCGTGGATCGCGATTTTGAGGAAAAGTACGCGCCCCCCCGAGGTCTATATTAATCTGGAGCCTGTTGGAGCTTGTGAACGCGGGCTAGTCGGCGTAAAAAGAACCGTAAAGTCTCGGCTCGCTATAAAAATAAGCGCGATACGGGGAACCGGGAGAGCCAGGATCAGTTTCTCTTCGAAGAGCTCGAGACTGTTCTCATCAGAACTCGAGGAACAAGTGGCCGCCAGTGTTCCAAACTCTCGAGAGGGTCATTTCTGACCCAGCCTCGCCAGAACCCAACCGTCCACCGTGGGATCAGCTCTGAACCCCGAGGGAACCTCCACGCAAAGAGCCCAAGACTCGCCATCGTCCGTGACTGGGATTCGCCAGTGTGGAAGTGCAGTGTCGAACGCCGTTCGAATGTGTCCAGGAATGGTATAGTGTTCTCCGAGTGGCCCGTGCGTGGATCGGTGATTCTGTGTGGGGAACGGTGGAAACGATTCCGCGAAGGTGGTTCGCGTGGCGAGGAAGGAAAAGGACGCGACGATGGCGGAGCGTCCTGGGGTGAGAAGACGTTCCCGTCGCGACAGCACGGACACCACGAGCTCCGTGCGAGGCACACCGCCAGGCTCCAGGGATCGAAGGACCAAACGGTCGAGCAAGCCTTCCAAGGAGCGATGGCTGCTCACGAGGAAGACCTGGCGTTACATGGCGGACGCTGGGAGACGCTTGATACCCGATGGCGCTCACAACAGGCCCGAGGACATCCCTAGGATCGAGCAATACTTTCAGGAAGTTTGTCAGAGGGAGCCTAGGTTTCTGCTGTGGAGGAAGGCGTCCTATCCGGGGACGCTGGGGTTCCGTGCTCAGAGGCGTCGCAGGCTGATAAAGGGCGGCAGTTGTCGGACGAAGGCCAGCTCGGCGGACGAGGCGGACGACTCGAGGAGTCCACCGCGTGGTTTCGTGCTCCGCACTACCACCGCTGGGAAGTTCGACCTCGCGAAAGCGAAACGGGAGTGGCTTTTGGCGTCTGATGGGGGGAGCACTCCGTCGAGTCCTGTGGAGCGCAGGAAGCTCCATCAGGAGGACGCTGAGGCCAAGGCACTGGCTGATATGCTTCAGAAGTACCTGAACATGCAAAGTGACGTCGCTGGAACGACTAAGACGGGAAGGTCGGAGCCTTTCGACTATCAGAGCCTGATAGACAAGCTCCAGCAGCACCTGGACCTGATGGTAGCTCACGCGAAGCTTGACGAGCTCTCCATGCAGAGGTCCACTTCTGATAAGGATGTTCAGAAGGTTCCCAAGTCTATGCAGCCGTATCAGGGCGATTACGTGCACAAGTCGCTTATGGAGACTATCAGTCGCTACTACAGCAAGTCTGGGACCCGGGAGCGCGTGATCTCTGATATCCTGACGGATAGGAAGCTTCTAGAGAAGTTGTACTTCGATCTGAGGTGCACCAGGGGGTTCAGAGGGCCTAGGGCCACCGGGGCTTACACCTCGCCGTCCAGCTGGTGGACCCACCAGAGAAGCAGACTGCCCCCCGAGTCTGAGGATTGGTTCTCCGCTAGAAGGGACCTCCTAGGAGGAGGGAATCGCGATCCTTTCTCGCCACCGCCTCTGATAGCTGTGCAAGAGCCTAGCACTGACAGAGGACCCATAGACGATGGTGTTCAGACTGATCCTGTCCCCAGGGAAGTCCTCGACGCTATCCTCCTGGAAAGGGAGAAGGAGGAGTCCAGTCAGAAGTCCAGTGGACGCAGGCGCAGCAGCGTGGACAATGACGACGTGTCGCCCTCTGTGAGCGATACGATTAAGAGGTACCTTCGAATGGCCAGGAAGAAGTCGATGGACGCTGACAAAGTAGACAGGTTCAAAAGGGTGAATTACGACAGGAATCTTCGTAACATAAAAGCGAAAGGGGAGACGACCAAACTGAGTGATGATGATGGCAACAACAAGGGTTGTCAAACCGAGGACACTTGGGCTGTTAATTACAGGGAAATGTCCTCTGTGGAGAATCCGTTCGAGAATCTTTCGGACGCAGACACGACCACCTCGCCGCCTAGCAGAAACGCTAGCTCGAGGAGCAGCATAGACGCTGGCCTAGGTTCCGAGGAACCGCTAACTCCTAAACACCACCATCAGTCCTTTCTTTCCCATCTCCTGCACGGTTCCAACGCGCACAAGGACAAACCGCACTCCGCGCCCGGTTCCCCGGCACTGACCTCGTCGTCGACAAATTCCGCAGGTGGCACAGCGATGCAGAAGAGCAAGTCGTCGAGCAGCGTGGTGCATCACGGCAGCCGGCTGGTGGCCAAGAAGATATGGCGGTCCAGGAGCAAGAGCACCTCGAGGGCGTCCAATCAACCATCCGTATGGACGCCTCAGGTGAGTCCTTTCTCCTGGTCTTGGCGTTCATTGGCTTTCTGTGTGTGTTTGTGTGTTTGTGCGTCTGTGTTTGTGTGTTTGTGTGTGTGTGTTTGTATATGTGTGTGTATTTGTGTTTGTTTGTGTGTTTGTGCGTCTGTGTTTGTGTGTTTGTGTGTGTGTTTGTATATGTGTGTGTATTTGTGTTTGTTTGTGTGAGTGTTTGTGTGTTTGCGTGTGTGTTTGTGTGTTTGTGTGTGTGTTTGTATATGTGTGTGTATTTGTGTTTGTTTGTGTGAGTGTTTGTGTGTGTGTGTGTTTGTGCGTCTGGGTGAGTGTATGTGTATGTGTGTGTATTTGTGTATTTGTTTGTGTGAGTGTGTATGTGTGTGTATTTGTGTATTTGTTTGTGTGAGTGTGTATGTGTGTGTATTTGTGTTTGTTTGTGTGAGTGTTTGTGTGTCTGTGTGTGTGTTTGTGTGTTTGTGTGTGTGTTTGTATATGTGTGTGTATTTGTGTTTGTTTGTGTGAGTGTTTGTGTGTGTGTGTGTTTGTGCGTCTGGGTGAGTGTATGTGTATGTGTGTGTATTTGTGTATTTGTTTGTGTGAGTGTGTATGTGTGTGTATTTGTGTATTTGTTTGTGTGAGTGTGTATGTGCGTGTATTTGTGTATTTGTTTGTGTGAGTGTGTATGTGTGAGTGTGTATGTGTATGTGTGTGTGTGTGTGTGTTTGTATGTGTGTGGGTGTGTTTGTATGTTTATATGTTTGTATGTGTGTGGGTGTGTTTGTATGTTTATATGTTTGTATGTGTGTGTGTGTGTGTGTTTGTGTTTGTATGTGTGTGTGTGTGTGTTTGTATGTGTGTGTTTGTATGTTTGTATGTGTGTGTGTGTTTGTGTGTTTGTGCGTCTGTGTTTGTATGTGTGTGTGTTTGTATGTGTGTGTGTGTGTGTTTGTATGTTTGTATGTGTGTGTGTGTTTGTATGTTTGTATGTGTGTGTGTGTGTGTGTGTGTATGTTTGTATGTGTGTGTGTTTGTATGTGTGTGTGTGTGTTTGTATGTTTGTATGTGTGTGTGTTTGTATGTGTGTGTGTGTGTTTGCAATTTGTATGTGTTTGTGTGTGTGTTTGTATGTTTGTGTGTGTGTGTGTGTGTTTGTTTGTGTGTGTGTGTGTTTGTTTGTGTGTGTGTTTTGAAGCTTTTAGGGAATTGAATCTTATACAACCTTATCCTATACTTTGATAGCAATTTAGGAACAAAATGGCTGATTTACAAGTTTCCTGCAACGAGACTAAAGTTGCTTACAGACTAGCTCTTTTACAGCGCCATACTTTTGTTAGTATTTAACGATTTTATGAGGAGAAAAACATATAGAAATTTGAGTACATAATAGATGACATTTATTGGAAGAGTTCTAAGAATTACTGTCGACAAATTATTATTATTATTCGCTGTTTTATGGCGTTGTGTGTTGTTTTTATTTAACGAGCAAAATATGATGCATGGAAATTCGTGTATTTGAAATTTGAATGGGAGATTCTAGAGGCTAACAGAAGACGAAAATCAAGAATATCAATTTGTTGATTTAGGTTTCGCTAAAAAGTTATTAAACAATTAAATTGAAAAATTTTTAATCGTTCTAAAAAAATTATATTCGATTGCAGGGGTCAATTATAATCATTTTTGGTCAACAGACATAACCTCGAAATCCTAACAATTTTCGAGAAAAAAATTCGAGTAGGTGACTAAATTTTTCGGCGAAATTGAAAATTATCAAAACACTCTAGAAAAATTATTTTTTATTGCAGAGGTGAATTACAAGTATTTTTGGTCATTACACATATCCCCGAATTCCAACGCATTTTCGAGAAAAAAAATTCCTTACAGAAAATCTAATTTGAGGTTAGAAATGCTACCTTGAAACTTTAAAACGTCATAACTTCCGAACGGATTGGAGGATTTTAATGTTTGAAACGGCAAACAACGCGTATTTTGGCGAAGAATACGTAGAAATTCTAATAATATCGGAAAAGTTATTCCTTGACCCTTTAAAATTAGAAAAAACCTCATAAAAATGGTCTAATTTTCAAACAGCCATAACTTCTACAATAGTGAATATATTTCGATGAAACTTTTTTCTGAAATAGAGCCCATGAGTACCTACAAAAAAGTATTGGACAAAATTTCCGTTCGATTGAAAAGATTGAAAATTTAAAATACGTTCGATCTTCTTCAATATGGAAAACCAAAATTTCATTGAAATTTCTTTTTAAAGCGTCTTATTTGCGTATTGTAGACGGAACAAGAACGTATATACATAGAGTACGCTATACATAGAGTTCTGTCTTGCCAAAACACGTCTACGAATAATTTGCTCGAACCACCTGTCGCCGCCATAACTGAGAGCGTCCATCTCGTTACGAGAAAGAAAACGAATTAAATGGCGCTGAAATTGAGATCCACCGCGAAAATATATCGTCGTTATAAATAACTGTACATGGCCAATGCTTTCTTAACAATAGTTAACAATTCAACTCGTTACAAAAACAACAAAAGTATTGACGCCCAAAGAGACAGTCTGCATAGAATTTTAAATAAAACCACTGATATTGTTTATCGCGTCACTTATTGTATTAACGTGCATATTTCGTGAGCAATTTATTTTCAAAATATGAAAAAAACATGTCTTGGGAAGAAGGGTGTAGTTTTTATCAAATATCATCAATTTTACAGCTTTTACGAATTTATCAAATTCGTGACATAATACGACAAAATATTGCTCGACCTTGAATTCTTATCGGAGGTGGAACGAAAGAAATCGACGCCATTTTGTATTCTCAAATCCCAACGAGCACGTAAAAATGTCCCCCAGTCGTAATTAAAAATTCACCGCGATCCGAAAATATAGTATTAATTGCAACAAATTTAGTATTGTTAAATAGAAGAAAAACCAGTAAACAATAGTAATAATTTATAATAATTTCTCCACGAAAACTTGATGGTAGAGTGTTGGAACAAAGGAGCGAAATTGAAAAGTTTCGAATCGTTCTGAAAAAATTATTTCCGATTGCAGGGGTTGGATACAATCATTTTTGGTCAACAGACATAACCTCGAAATCCTACTCAGTTTCGAGAAAAAAATTCGAGTAGATGCCTAAATTTTCCGGCGAAATTGAAAAGTTTCGAATCGTTCTGAAAAAATTATTTCCGATTGCAGGGGTTGGATACAATCATTTTTGGTCGACAGACATAACCTCGAAATCCTACTCAGTTTCGAGAAAAAAATTCGAGTAGATGCCTAAATTTTTCGGCGAAATTGAAAAGTTTCGAATCGTTCTGAAAAAATTATTTTCAATTACGAGGGTTGATTACAATTACTTTTGGTGGATAGACATGCCCCCGAAATCCTACTCACTTTGCAGAAAAAAATTCGAGAAGGTATGAAATTTTTCGACAAAATTAAAAAACTTGAAATCATTCTAAAAAAATTATTTTTAGTTACAAGGGTCAATTACAAGAATTTTTGGTGCATAGATATACCCCCGAAATCCTACGCACTTTTGGGAAAAAAATTCTTTACCGAAAATCTAATGCGAGGCTTCCCTGAAATTTCATGCGAATCTTCAAAATGTCATAACTCCTGAACGGATTGGACGATTTTAATTTTTCAAAATGCAAACGACGCGTATTTTGGCGGAGAGTATGTAGAAATTCCATAAATATTCGAAAAGTTATTCCTTGACACCGTAAAATGAGAAAACCCCCATAAAAATGGTCCAATTTTCAAACAGCCATAACTCCTACAATAGTGAATACATTTCAATGAAACTTTTTTCTGCTATAGAGCTCACGGATGCCTACAAAAAAGTATTAGACAATGTTTCCGTAGGGCATCAATCAAAATTACTAAAAATCAAAAACTAATATAAGAAAAATCGACGGGGAGTTGGTAGGTACCTAAATTTTTCAACGAAAAAAAAATGTCAAATCATACTAAAAAAATTATATTCAGTTGCAGAGGTCAATTACAAGCATTTTTAGTCATTACACATATCCCCGAAATCCTACGCATTTTCGAGAAAAAAATTCGTGTAGGAACTGTAATTTTTAAAAAAAATTAAAAAATTTCAAATCATTCTAAAAAAATTATTTTTAGTTACAAGGGTCAATTACAAGAATTTTTGGTGCATAGATATACCCCCGAAATCCTACGCACTTTTGGGAAAAAAATTCTTTACCGAAAATCTAATGCGAGGCTTCCCTGAAATTTCATGCGAATCTTCAAAATGTCATAACTCCGGAACGGATTGGACGATTTTAATGTTTAAAACGGTAAACAACGCGTATTTAGATGAGGAATATGTAGAAATTGCAAAAATATTCGAAAAGTTGATCCTTGACCCCGCAAAATAAGAAAAACTCCATAAAAATGGTCCAACTTTCAGACAATCATAATTCTTACAATAGTAAATATATTTCGATGAAACTTTTTCTGACATAGAGCTCATGGGTACTTACAAAAAAGCATTAGACAATATTTCCATACAGCGTCAAACAAATTTATTAAAAATGAAAAACTAATTTGTGGGAAAAATCGACAAGAAGTAGGTGCTTAAATTTTTCGTAAAAAAAAATTTCAAATCTTTCTGAAAAAATTATTTCCAGTTACGAGGTTCAATTATAATTATTTTTGGTGAACAGACATACCCCCGAAATTCCTACCATTTTCGAGAAAAAAATTACTTGCGAATGTCACTTCAATAATTTCATGCGAATCTTTAAAACGTCATAACTTCTGAACGGATTGAAAGATTTTAATGTTTCAAAAGCCAAATAACGCGTAATTTAGTGAAGAATATGTAGAAATTCCAAAAATATTCAAAAAGTTGATCCTTGACACCGTAAAATGAGAAAACCCCCATAAAAATGGTCCAATTTTCAAACAGCCATAACTCCTACAATAGTGAATACATTTCAATGAAACTTTTTTCTGCTATAGAGCTCACGGATGCCTACAAAAAAGTATTAGACAACTTTTCTCTAGAGCGTCAAACAAAATTACTAAAAATGAAAAACATATAGGGTAGGTGTCGAAATTTTCCGGCGAAATTGAAAAGTTTCGAATCGTTCTGAAAAAATTATTTCCGATTGCAGGGGTTGGATACAATCATTTTTGGTCAACAGACATAACCTCGAAATCCTACTCAGTTTCGAGAAAAAAATTCGAGTAGATGCCGAAATTTTCCGGCGAAATTGAAAAGTTTCGAATCGTTCTGAAAAAATTATTTCCGATTGCAGGGGTTAGATACAATCATTTTTGGTTAACAGACATAACCTCGAAATCCTACTCAGTTTCGAGAAAAAAATTCGAGTAGATGCCTTTTTTCGGCGAAATTCACACATCTTTCGTGCGCGATTCGGGTAGACTCGGGAGCCTTCGGGGCGATTCGGGGCGATTCGGGTAGTCTCGGGAGCCTTCGAGTCGAGTCGGTTCCCGGGCCCCGAGAACAAAGGCAGTGGTTTCTGGTCGCTGATCGAGTGAACGCGTGTACATGGCCCCAATGTAGAAACAAATATACAGGGTGTCCCAATCTAAAGTGTGACAGTCGCGATACTGCAATAACTATCGATGATACGGAAAAATTGTTTATATGAAAATTGCCGGATAAAATATGATCTTTATTCCGGCGTAAACGGAAATTTTATTTACGTTATTAATTTCAAAGATACGATGATGGAAGTTTCGTTTTTTAAATGGAGCTATATATTTTTTTTCCCCGATCATGCGATAGTGTTTTCCAATACGAATTCATCAACCTGCAAATTTATTTAAACGTACATATATATCGAACAGTTTATCAGAGTGTTAATTTTGCGAAGCCCCCATAAATCCAACATGGAGAAAGCAAGGTGAAAAATCACGATTCAACAAATTATTATTTAATTCAATAATTAGTATAAATGAATTTTATGGGAGGAAAGAAGCAGTTGTATACCCAAGAAACGGAAGGAATTGCCTCTGGATGGAATTCAAACGATCACAATTTTTATAATAGGTTATTTCAATATTCACATAATTCAACAAATTATTATTTTGCAACCTAACCTTACACTTATATGTATCACGTGTTTGCTAAAGTAAACCTTCCATTGCAGTGAAATGCAATTCAATTTTTTTAGTTCGTTTAGGTTATGTTTCATGCGTCAGAATGTCCTTTTTTCTTGAATAACAAATCCTGTTGTTTGGAAATAAATATTCAACGATCTCGTTTTTCGATTCGCTATAGATCTCGTTTTTGTTTAAAATTACACTAAGCAATCTATTTTCGTTTGAGAGTCGAAGAATCGTAAGAGAACTTATATATAGGTTTGTTAATACGAATGAAAACAATGCATGAATATAGTCAATCAATTTTTGGTAAAAATTCTGAGATTGGTTTTTCAATTGAAAGACAAATTAAAAAGAAAAGATTGTAAATAATTTATAGGGTTCAATATGAATGAAAACAATCTATGAATAGTCTTTCATTTTTTGGTAAAAATTCTGTGATTTTTCCTGGTTTTTTAATTGAAAGATAAATTAAAAAGAAAAGATTGTAAATAATTTATAGGGTTCTAGACTTCAGTAAAGGATAGTTTTTTTTATCCTTTTCTGTCGTTTCCAATATTTTTTATTTGATTCCAATATTCTTGCAATTCTTGCAATTCTTGAAATGTAAGAAATATCAAAATTGTGAAATATAGTAAAATTTCTTAAATAATAGGTTGAATAATGAGACTCGGTAGCTGGTTTTGCTTTTAACGTCTCATCGTGAGTATAAAACAGTGATTTCTTTGCTTCTATCGTAAAATACTGATATTTTCATCGATTTTTGCTTAATTTTCGTTTCTATGAGTTCCGACCCCATTTCGATTGCATATTTAAAGATCGAAAGTGACAAATTACATCCCTGTGAAATATTACAGTAAGACGCTACTTCTTTCTCGTACACTATTCGAATAATCAGACTCAGCAGTTGGTTTTGCTTTCAACGTCTCATCGTGAGCATAAAACAGTGATTTCTTTGCTTCTATTATATATAATATTGATACTTTCAGCGATTTTTGCTTAATTTTTTCATTTCTATGAGTTCCAACCCCCGTTTCGATTACCTATTTAAAGAACGAAAGTGACGATTGCATGTGAAATGTTACAATAGGAGACTACTAGTTCCTTGTACGCTTAATTCTTCAATTTCCTTGCTACGAATGTTAAAAAATTCTTCAAGTTTCTCCAAAACGTTTCCAAAATTCTCCCCCCGTCCCTTCTCCCTTTCATCGCTGTGAAATATTACAACAGGAGACTACTTCTTTCTCGTACGCTATTCGAATAATCAGACTCAGCGGTTGAAGTTCTTTGCTTCTGTCGTAAAATACTTTCATCGATTCTTTTTCAATTTTTCATTTCTATGAGCTCCAACCCCTGTTTCGATTACCTATTTAAAGAACGAAAGTGACGATTACATGTGAAATGTTACAATAGGAGACTACTAGTTCCTTGTATACTTAATTCTTCAATTTCTTTGCAACGAATGTTAAAAAATTCTCCGAAACGACTCGAACGGAAGGATCCAAGATGGCGGCGTCTATTAAGATAGTTATTCCGAGGAACGTGGCCTAAAAAATTCCCCCAAACGAGCTCCAATTAGCCAAAAAGTGAAAGAAAAATCACCACCAATTTAACTTAAAGGCTTTCGAGTTAATTTCTAGGTTATTTTCGATAAACACACGATCTTCGAAGTTCGAGAATTCGAGAATTCGAGAATTTGATCCCATGAGCGTAGAATTATTATTATTATTCATTTATTAACGGGTAATTGAACCCTTTGGTACAACGATGTAATATCTAAGGAGCTACAGATGTGGATTTTACATAGTCAAACATTATCGCTTAGTGAACGTGACAAGAATAAATTAATTTACAATACGTTGCAAGGATAGCTTTAGACTTTCTAATGATTGTTCAATTAAATCTGTTTTTGTGCATTATCATGGTTTCTACGCCTAGAGGGATCTAGTTTTCATTTTTTCTCGATTCCTTTGGTTTCAAGACTTCTTCGTCAATTCGTGTTTCGACGGTTCGTCCATTTTTCTTTTTACGTTTTCTATTTTAACGTAAAGGCTTTCGAGTTAATTTCTAGGTTATTTTCGATGAACACACGATCTTCGAAGTTCGAGAATTCGAGAATTCGATCCCACGAGCGTAGAATTATCATGGTTTCTACACCTAGAGGGATCTAGTTTTCATTTTTTTAGATTTCTTTGGTTTCGAGTCTTCTTCGTTAATTCGTGTTGCGACGTTTCGTCCATTTTTCTTTCTTCCGGGCGTCGTTGGTGTTTCGTGTACGGTGCGACCAAGTATTCGGGCGATGTGAAGGGGGAAAAGAGGTGGCGCGAGAATAAGAAGAAGAGGGTCGACCTTGCGGGAGGCGATCTCGTTAAGCGGTAAGCGCGATAACCAATTTAGGGCCTCGGAATTCCGCCGGCGCCGCCAGAAATAGTCGGCCAACGGCGGTGTGTATGAACTATACTTAACCCCTGCCTACTACCACTACTACTGCGTGTACAAACACACCAGTCTGCTCCTACCAGCGCGCTCGGTTATGCTACAATACGCATGATCGCGAATAAATTTATTTATTTCTATTATTTCACTATTTTGTAACTTGCAAAAACGTAGAAATTCGAGTATATAATAGACGACATATACAGGGTGTTCGGCCACCTCTAGCAAAAATTTTAGTGAGCGATAGTGGAGGCCAAAATAAGACGAAAATCAAGAATACTAATTTGTTGATGGAAGCTTCGTTAAAAAGTTATTAACAATTAAATTCAAAAATTTCAAATCGTTCTGGAAAAATTATTTTCGGTTGCGGGGGTCAACTACAATCATTTTTGGTCAATATACATATCCTCGAAATCCTAACCATTTTCGAGAAAAAAATTCCTTACTGAAAATATATTCTATGGCCAGGAATGTCACTTAGGCGAATCTTTAGAAAATCATAACTTCTGAACGGATTGGACGATTTTAATGTTTCAAACGGCAAACAACGTGTATTTTAGTGAAGAATATGTACAAATTCTAACAATATTGAGAAAGTTGTTCTTTGACCTCGTAAAATTAGAAAAACCCTCATAAAAATGGTCCAATTTTCTAACAGCCATAACTCCTAGAATAGTGAATATATTTTGATAAAACTTTTTTCTGAAGTTAAGCCCATAGGTACCTATAAAAAAGTATTAGTCAAAATTTCCGTAGGGCGTCAAACAAAATTACTAAAAATCAAAAACCAATTTTTAAGAAAAATCGACAGTCTAAATTTTTCGGTGAAATTGAAAAGTTAAAATCACTGTAGAAAAATTATTTTCGATTACAGTAGTCGCTTATAGTCATTTTTGGTCATTAGACATACCCTCGAATTCTTACCAACTTTCGAAAAAAAAATTCGAGAAAGTGTGAAATTTTTAGACAAAAAAAAAAAAATTAAAATCATTCTGTAAAAAATAATTTTAGTTACAGGGTCAATTACAATAATTTTTGGTGAATAGACATACCCCGAATTCCTACGCATGATCGAGAAAAAAATTCGAGAAGGTATGACATTTTTCGACAAAATTAAAATTTTCCAAATCGATCTAGAAAAATTATTTTCGGTTGCGGGGGTCAATTACAATAATTTTTGGTGAATAGACATACCCCCGAATTCCTACGCATGATCGAGAAAAAAATTCGAGAAGGTATGACATTTTTCGACAAAATTAAAATTTTCCAAATCGATCTAGAAAAATTATTTTTGATTGCAGGGGTCAATTATAATCATTTTTGGTCAATATACATACCCTCGAAATCCTAACCATTTTCGAGAAAAAAATTGGAGAAGGTATGAAATATTTCGAAAAAATTAAAAAATTTCAGATCGTTCTAAAAAAATTATTTTTGATTGCAGGGGTCAATTATAATCATTTTTGGTCAATATACATACCCTCGAAATCCTACGCACTTTCGAGAAAAAATTCATTACTGAAAATATATTCTATGGCCAGGAATGTCACTTAGGCGAATCTTTAGAAAATCATAACTTCTGAACGGATTGGACGATTTTAATGTTTCAAACGGCAAACAACGTGTATCTTAGTGAAGAATATGTACAAATTCTAACAATATTGAAAAAGTTGTTCTTTGACCTCGTAAAATTAGAAAAACCCTCATAAAAATGGTCCAATTTTCTAACAGCCATAACTCCTAGAATAGTGAATATATTTTGATAAAACTTTTTTCTGAAGTTAAGCCCATAGGTACCTATAAAAAAGTATTGGTCAAAATTTCCGTAGGGCGTCAAACAAAATTACTAAAAATCAAAAGCAAATTTTTAAGAAAAATCGACGGTCTAAATTTTCTACGGTGAAATTGAAAAGTTAAAATCACTGTAGAAAAATTATTTTCGATTACAGTAGTCGTTTATAGTCATCATTTTGGTCATTACACATACCCTTAAAATCCTACGAACTTTCGAGAAAAAAATTCGAGTATGTTTGAAATTTTTCGTCGAAAATAAAAAGTTTCAAATCATTCTGAAAAAATTATTTTCTATTGCAGGGGTCAATTACAATTATTTTTGGTCATTAGACATAACCTCGAAATCCTAACAGTTTTCGAGAAAAAAATTCTAATAGGTACTGAATTTTTTAGACGAAAATAAAAAATTTCAAACGATACTAAAAAAATTATATTTTGTTAGAGGCGTCAATTACACGCATTTTTGGTCATTAGACGTAACCTCGAAATCCTAACAATTTTCGAGAAAAAAATTCGAGTAGGTACTGATTTTTTTAGACGAAATTAAGAAATTGCAAATGATACTAAAAAAATTATATTTAGTTAAAGGGGTCAATTACAAGCATTTTTGGTGAATAGACGTACCCCTCAAATCCTACTCAGTTTCGAGAAAAAAATTCCTCACTGAAAATATAAGCTCATTCTATAATAAAACTTCAAATTTTATTTAAACAAACAATGCGTCGCGACGAATAAAGATTTCCTGATCTTTTATTCCTTATTTTACATTTTTATTCAATTTCTTATTGAATTTTTATTGAAATCAATGGTACAAAATCTACAAATTAATTTACCATTAATTATATCTACCATTAATAATATCTACCATTACATAAACATAAATCAACAATTAATTACATGAAACAATACAAACTAACCCAAAAGAAGCAAAAAAAGAAAATATATATTTTTAATCAGAACAAGCCCAGCTATATCAGGCACTAAAATAACAAAAAAAACAGTCAATAAATACGAAATTAAATAAATAGAAACTTCGAATCGGTCAAATAGTCAATAGAAACGAATTAAACGCGTTAAAACTTTATTAATCATTTTCATAGCCTAAAAATTACGAAAGCAACCAAAAGCAGGGCCCTAGGATTTTGAACACCCATTTTTCAAATCATTTTCTCGGAGAAAAAATTGAAGAAAAAGTAGTTTTTTTTTAGCGTTTACAGCAGAATGGAGTATCTTTGTTATCGTGGGTTTGATTCGCGGCGCCATGTTTTGCGTTGGCCACTCTGTACGTTTTTTTGTGTGTCTAAGATGGCGTTGTGGTGGACAGGTATCTGCTGGGGGAGTCTTCAAATATACACTTAATGCGATTGCGTTCACAAAGACTTTATTTCAAATACACGCTTCGGTTTTTATATGCTTCTGTCTTCCCGAGAGCGTCGAACAGAACTGGGCCCTTTTCATCCCTTGGCCCTTGGGCCTAAATCTAAATACTACAAACTAGTGACTTTTGATTTTACTCAAACTAACTAAAACTAACTAGACTAGGAGCTTAACTAGATGGCGCTTGTTACTCCTGTGACGTTAGCCGCCACAGCGTCGCCGCTTGTGGCGACACCTCGGTTTTCCCCCCAAACGCGATCTGGGATTCCACCTACGTATTAACCCCTTAACGTTCATGCCCGAGTCTGACTGCTTTGAAAAACAATATTTGTTTAATCCAACGGTTTAAGGGATGAAAATATTTGATTTCCTTCAAATTATTAGATACAACATTTTAATTAACAAAAACCGTATTTTTAGAAAGAAATCCAATAAAGAAAACCATTGATCATTGTTAGTTAACCCGAAAAATAGTTAAGGGGTTAATTCTTATGTATCACTCTGTATTAACTTCTAATGTATCATTCTGGTATCAACTTTAACAATCTTGAGTTTCATCGAGTTTGAGTCGACGATCATCGACGGATCTCCTTGATCCACTTGCGCCCGAGATCCTCGTCAAGATCGTTCAGTCAAAGTTTACCCGTCCCACGTCCTCGCGGAGATTTATATCGCCGATCTAAATCCGCGAGATTTCGTACGCCCACGATCCACCCGGCGTGTATATTTATTTACACGGGGCCAGGACAACCGATGATGTCGCGTCATTTCGCGCTCGACGACGCGAGAGTAACGGACACGGGCGTTTGATGGATCGTCGCTGCTGCGTTTTGGCAGCGAATCCTTTCGAGGGAAACGTGCGTGGAGCCACTCCATTCTTCCGCTGCCCACGTGTCGCGATTATTAAGTGGATCGATAAATAAATTACGCGGGTCTGTGTAAGGAAATCTGGCGACAAACGAACTCCGTCTGCTTTCGTGGATCCAAGAAGATCGGATCTACGGAGTAGTGATTACGCATCGATGAGTCTGTTTCTTGTTTTTGGCATTGTTGGAACAAGGGAGCGCTGTGCAACTGCACGTCTTCGCGATTCGGGTAGACTCGGGAGCCTTCGGGGGCGAGTCGGTTCGCCGGGGCCAGAAGCATGGCCCGAGAACAAAGGCAGTTTTGGTCGATGAGTGAACGCGTGTGGCTACATGGCCCATTCTAGAAACAAATATAAATGTATATGTTACAGTGAAACACCGAAATCTGGAGAATGTCGACTTTCACCGGTGAATGTCAACATTCACATAGTCGCTTAGTGTATGTCCGAAATATTTGCTAAACACCCTTATTTCTGACTTACACCGGTAAATGTTGACATCCACCATGCACTAATGGTGAGTGTTGAACATGTTGGAGATTTATATTTTCTTCCCCGTAATTCAGTCGCTATAAAACGTCACAAGGGTGACGTAACTTTTTCGCCTCTCTTTCTGAAAGGATCTAACCCAGACCTAACCCAGACTTAATTCAGACTTATTCCAGATCTAACCCAGACCTAACCGAGATCTAATCCAGATCTAACCCAGACCTAACCCAGACCTAACCGAGATCTAATCCAGACCTAACCCAGACCTAACCGAGATCTAATCCAGACCTAACCCAGATCTAATCCAGACCTAACCCAGACCTAACCGAGATCTAATCCAGACCTAACCCAGACCTAACCGAGATCTAATCCAAACCTAACCCAGACCTGACCCAGACCCTAGATTTGGGTTAGGTCTGGGTTAGGTCTGGAATAAGTCTGAATTAAGTCTGGGTTAGGTCTGGGTTAGGTCTGAATTAAGTCTGGGTTAGGTCTGGGTTAGGTCTGGAATAAGTCTGGGTTAGGTCTGGGTTAGGTCTGGAATAAGTCTGGGTTAGGTCTGGGTTAGGTCTGGAATAAGTCTGGGTTAGGTCTGGGTTAGGTCTGAATTAAGTCTGGGTTAGGTCTGGGTTAGGTCTGGAATAAGTCTGGGTTAGGTCTGGGTTAGGTCTGGAATAAGTCTGAATTAAGTCTGGGTTAGGTCTGGGTTAGGTCTGAATTAAGTCTGGGTTAGGTCTGGGTTAGGTCTGGGTTAGGTCTGGGTTAGGTCTGGGTTAGGTCTGGGTTAGGTCTGTGTTAGGTCTGAATTAAGTCTGGGTTAGGTCTGGGTTAGGTCTGAATTAAGTCTGGGTTAGGTCTGGGTTAGGTCTGAATTAAGTCTGGGTTAGGTCTGGGTTAGGTCTTAATTTACTCTTAAAAAGACGAGTTTGCTAATTAGAAAATCTAATTTTTCTTCCAGACCTAACCCAGACCTAACCCAGACTTAATTCAGAACTAACCCAGACCTAACCCAGACTTAATTCAGACCTAACCTAGACCTAACCCAGACTTAATTCAGACCTAACCCAGACCTAACCCAGACTTAATTCAGACCTAACCCAGACCTAACCCAGACTTAATTCAGACCTAACCCAGACCTAACCCAGACCTAACCCAGACTTAATTCAGACCTAACCCAGACCTAACCCAGACTTAATTCAGACCTAACCCAGACCTAACCCAGACTTAATTCAGACCTAACCCAGACTTAATTCAGACCTAACCCAGACCTAACCCAGACTTACGTCAGACCTAACCCAGACCTAACCCAGACCTAACTCGGACTTAATTCAGACCTAACCCAGACCTAACCCAGACTTAATTCAAACTTATTCCAGACCTAACCCAGACTTAATTCAGACCTAACCCAGACCTAACCCAGACTTAATTCAGACTTATTCCAGACCTAACCCAGACCAATTCATCGCTGATAACGGGGGTTAGGTCTGGTTTATTCCGGGTCAATCATAACACGATTTAAGATCATCCAAGATATTTGCAATGTTTATATAAAATAAACAAAGGTAGTTTATAAGTAACAAACAATCGGAAACATGTCACCAAAGTAAAATACCAAGGTTTCCTTATTTTTATTCGCAGTAAAAGTTTAAACATTTACATCGTCCATGGAAAATTTAAAAATATCGATAATTTTGATAGAAATAAAAACAGTCTCTAACTTCTTTGAAGAAAAAAATCTTAGATAAAAGTGTTGACAATGATTATCTTAGGAATCGTATGGCTCGAGCCGCCATTTTGTCTCGCGCGTTGTGACGTCGTCCATTTGTCTCTACTCGCTTAACACCTCATTTTTTTTATTTTTTTTTAGTAATTCTAGAAAGCGTATTTTCTTTTTATCCACGGATTAAGCAATCGCGAAAGTGATACATCGTTCACATTAATTTGGAAATGTTTCGTAGCCGTGTACGCGTTAAGCTCGAACTTTATTGTCTTTCGTAATTGCCGCCATAAAGAGAGATAAACCGGACCTCCGCTGTTCTTCAAATACACCGAGTCCCAGGAACCGGCAGCGATAATTCACGCGATTTCTGCGCGTTGTTCCAGCAACCGTGAAACCGGCGGTCGTAAATTAGCAGACATCGGTTGTAGGCGATAATATTCGAACTAGAAATTGACGGGGAGCCAATTCATTACATCAGACACGGGCGAATTTTCCAAGACACTCCTCGAACGCGATAAAATACCAGTATTCTTGGATCCTCGTTTTATTGCCTTTAAAGAAATCGAATGTTTCAAACACCAGCGTCATCAAAAACAACATTGTATCACATACGATGTAAACAATAGACACCTTATGGAAGTTAGTATCACACAGAATTTGAATACTGGCCAGTAGAGGTCACTAGTAACTCAATTCTTCAGAAAAATGGTCAACTTTTGCTAAAAAATAAGTCAGAAATGGTCATAAGTGATCAACAGTGGCCAGTTGCGGTCAGAAATGGCCATAAGTGCTCATAAGTGGCCAGTAGAGGTCACTAGTGGTCAGTAGTGGTCAACAGTGGCCAGTAGAGGTCACTAGTGGTCAGTAGTGGTCAACGATGGTCACTAATGCTTGCATATCAGTGGTTACAATCGAAACAACATTGTATCACATACGATGTATAGAATAGACACCTTATGAAAGTTAGTATCTCACGATTAGGAATACCAATCTTCTAAAAAACTCTTCATTTAAAATAATCTTGTCAATTATGGCCAAACGTGCCACCGAAATCGATAAAATTAGCAAATTTGCAATCCCTTACCGACCAAGTGTTGGCCGGCAAAAAAGTCGATTAATAGGCTATCGGTCGGTAATGTGTTAATAATTAATCTTTTTTTTTTGATGCTTAAACCTGATATAAGTCTTTATATTGTAGCAGTCGAGGAGGATTTTTCAGAGCTTGTAAACTTTTCTTTTCCAGGGAAAGTGCATGTGGGCGGGGACTGCAGGACGACGAGTCACTCTGCAGGACACTCCATTGAGATCGCTGTCAGAAGTCGAGAGGAGGGTCCTTTGCAAGGTGGCTGTCGCCAAACTCCAGGCCCTCAATTTAGGAGTTCATATCAGGCCACCCAGCGGTAAGTCCTTTGATAATTAACAAAAAAAGATAAAAAGATGCAATTCATCGATCCTCTCGATCTTCATATGTATTTCGTTAACCTTTTGCACCCCTATATCGAACTAGAGACATACCATACTGTAGTTATCACACGTAATACAGACACATAATCTATACTATTCTTTACCGAAAATCTAATGCGAGGCTTCCCTGAAATTTCATGCGAATCTTCAAAATGTCATAACTCCCGAACGGATTGGACGATTTTAATTTTTCAAAATGCAAACGACGCGTATTTTGGTGGAGAGTATGTAGAAATTCCATAAATATTCGAAAAGTTATTCCTTGACACCGTAAAATGAGAAAACCCCCATAAAAATGGTCCAATTTTCAAACAGCCATAACTCCTACAATAGTGAATACGTTTCAATGAAACTTTTTTCTGCTATAGAGCTCACGGATGCCTACAAAAAAGTATTAGACAATGTTTCCGTAGGGCATCAATCAAAATTACTAAAAATCAAAAACTAATATAAGAAAAATCGACGGAGAGTTGGTAGGTACTTAAATTTTTCAACGAAAAAAAAATATCAAATTATACTGAAAAATTATATTCAGTTACGGGGGTCAATTACAAGCATTTTTGGTCATTAGACATATACCTGAAATCCTACGCATTTTCGAGAAAAAAATTCGTGTAGGAACTGTGAAATTTTTAAACAAAATTAAAAATTTCAAATCATTCTAAAAAATTATTTTTAGTTACAAGGGTCAATTACAAGAATTTTTGGTGCATAGATATACCCCCGAAATCCTACGCACTTTTGGGGAAAAAATTCTTTACCGAAAATCTAATGCGAGGCTTCCCTGAAATTTCATGCGAATCTTAAAAATGTCATAACTCCGGAACGGATTGGACGATTTTAATGTTTAAAACGGTAAACAACGCGTATTTAGATGAGGAATATGTAGAAATTGCAAAAATATTCGAAAAGTTGATCCTTGACCCCGCAAAATGAGAAAAACTCCATAAAAATGGTCCAACTTTCAGACAATCATAATTCTTACAATAGTAAATATATTTCGATGAAACTTTTTTCTGACATAGAGCTCATGGGTACTTACAAAAAAGCATTAGACAATATTTCCATACAGCGTCAAACAAATTTATTAAAAATGAAAAACTAATTTGTGGGAAAAATCGACAAGAAGTAGGTGCTTAAATTTTTCGTAAAAAAAAATTTCAAATCGTTCTGAAAAAATTATTTCCAGTTACGAGGTTCAATTATAATTATTTTTGGTGAACAGACATACCCCCGAAATTCCTACCATTTTCGAGAAAAAAATTCCTTGCGAATGTCACTTCAATAATTTCATGCGAATCTTTAAAACGTCATAACTTCTGAACGGATTGAAAGATTTTAATGTTTCAAAAGCCAAATAACGCGTAATTTAGTGAAGAATATGTAGAAATTCCAAAAATATTCAAAAAGTTGATCCTTGACACCGTAAAATGAGAAAACCCCCATAAAAATGGTCCAATTTTCAAACAGCCATAACTCCTACAATAGTGAATACGTTTCAATGAAACTTTTTTCTGCTATAGAGCTCACGGATGCCTACAAAAAAGTATTAGACAACTTTTCTCTAGAGCGTCAAAGAAAATTACTAAAAATGAAAAACATATAGGGTAGGTGTCGAAATTTTTCAGCGAAACAAAAATTTTCGAATCGTTTTGAAAAAATTATTTTTAGCTGTGGGGGGATTACAATCATTTTTTGTGAATAGATACTCCGCCGAAATCCTACGCACTTTCGAGAAAAAAATTCTTTACCGAAAATATATTCTGTGTCCGGAAATATTTCCATAACTTTTCAACGAAGCCTCAATCAAGAAATTGATATTCTTCATTTTCGTCTTGTTTTGGCCTCCAGAATCTCCCGTTAAAATTTTTTTATCCTCCCTGTATAAGAAATGGGAAATTTTAATTTTCAAGAAACTACTTAATACGCTCAATATGCAACTATATCTATACTATTATATAAAGAGAGAGCCGATTTTTATGGTCGCGCAAAACTCAAGACCTATTGAACCGATCTTCCTCAAATTTTGACACGTTATTCCTGCATACTCTAGGACGGACGTAGGCTATGTAGCATGTCTCAGAAGCGCGTTATTAACGTGTAATTTATGTGCAAAGATTTCATGCGTACGACTGTTTGGCGGACCACGCGACCCCTGTATACGACAGTCTACTTGCGCGCGCATACGCGTTAACGGCCCGCGCGATACCTCGCCCCGTAGCAGTACTGCGATGTCACCGCCAGGTGGCGTAGCTTCTCGAGCGCTTTCTCGCGAGAGAATTGCACTATCGCGGATATATATGTCAGGGCATGCTAGTACAGATATATAATAACAATATAAAATACAAACTCAATAAGCATACGCCTAAGAACGACTACATGACGCATACTAAGATGGCGCTGCGGTTGGACGAGCAAACCCCCTTCACATATACTTAAAAATTACAAATTGCAACAACAGTGCAAATAAAACAGCTATTTCATATTATATTTTTTATTATATCAGATTATTATTATGTGAGATATTATATATTAAGAATTTGCTTAAATTGCCCTATAATTATATTAGATTATTATTATATAAGATTACACATCGAGGTGAAAGTTCGAGTGAATTGTTAATTTCTATTCAAATCTTATTTTTAACCCCGTTTCACACAATTCGAGATTTACGAATGTTTTGAATTTAAATATTCTTAGACGAGAATAATTCCTCCGCGTCTAGATGGCGCCACGGAATGATAAAAGTTGCCCAGAGGGACCCCACGAATTGTGAAGGTCGGTTCTTTGGGAATTCATCGAGGAAATCAGTATCTCATTCAGAACGTGGAGGGTGAAATCTCAGCTTGGCTGTTTCTCGTATGATTGACATGTTTATGAGCGCGAGGATCCATTTGCTATGCCCTGTACCTCCAACGTTGGAGTATCCTCTTTCCCAAAGAATCTTGTTTTCGTGGCATTCGGTATACACCACGAACGAAGCTTTTAGGGATCATTAGGAGGATCTTATTACCCTCTTTCACGAATTCAAGGGGAGATATCGTGTAATGGACTCGGGGATATGAAATATTCATCGTGGTCGTAAAGTCGTAGCGCCAAACGAAGGTGTTTATTAGGGTTTATTAGACAGTCACGATATTTATTATAGTATTGGGACTTCTATATAAGAAAAATTGAAGTTATTATATTCTTCTTTTCCCCAAGATATGTGTTATAACATCCAAGATAATTTTTTCCTTTCTAAATTGATTTTTAATATCGTTTCTGGAGAGAAAATAAAATGTTTCGAATAATTGAAAAAAATTTTAATGGGAGATTCTAGAGGCCAAAATAATGCGAAAATGAAGTATACTAATTTGTTGATTGAGGATTGGTTAAAAAGTTATAAAAACATTTACAGTAAATTTTCGCTAAAGAATTTTTTTCTCGAAAGTACGTAGGATTTTGGGGGTATGTGTGTTCACCAAAAATGGTTAAAATTGACCCCCACAACGGAAAATAATTTTTTCAATATGATTTGAAACTTTTTAATTGTCAGGGTAGCAGCAGTTATGGTCAGACATTATATTTTCAGTAATGAATTTTTTTCTCGAAAATGGTTAGGATTTCGAGGGTATGCCTATTCACCAAAAATGCTTGTAATTGACCCCTGTAAGCAAATATATTTTTTTTAATACGATTTGAAATTTTTGAATTTTGTCTAATAATTTCACACATTCTCGAATTTTTTTCTCAAAAATGGTTAGGATTTCGAGGGTATGCCTATTGACCAAAAATGCTTGTAATTGACCCCTGCAATTAAATATAATTTTTTTAATACGACTTGAAATTTTTGAATTTCGTCTAATAATTTCACACATTCTCGAATTTTTTTCTCGAAAATGGTTAGAATTTCGAAGGCATGTCTAATGACCAAAAACGATTATAATTGACTTCTGTAACCGAAAATAATTTTTCCAGAGTGATTTGAAATTTTTCAATTTCACCGAAAAATCACCCTGTCGATTTTTCTTAAAAATTCGTTTTTCATTTTTAATAAATTTGTTTGACGCTCTACAGAAAAGTTGTCTAATACTTTTTTGTAGATATTCATGGGCTCTGCTTTAGAAAAAAGTTTCAATGAGATACCTTCACTATTGTAGGAGTTATGGTCATTTGAAGATTGGACCATTTTTATGGGGTTTTTTCTAGTTTTAAAGGGTCAAGGATCAACTTTTCGAATATTTTTGCAATTTCTACATATTCTCCACTAAAATACGCGTGATTTGCCGTTTGAAACATTAAAATCTTCCAATCCGTTCAGAAGTTATGATTTTTTAAAGATTCGCATGAAATTATTGAAGTGACATTCCTTGTGGAATTTTTTTCTCGAAAATGGTTAGGATTTCAAGGATATGCCTATTGACCAAAAATGATTATAATTGACCCCTGCAATCGAAAATAATTTTTCCAGAACGATTAAAAATTGTTTAATAACTTTTTAGGGAAACCTAAATCAACAAATTGATATTCTTGATTTTCGTCTTATTTTAGGCTCTAGAAAAGCCGAACACCCTGTATACAAAAATCCTAAAATCTTGTATAATGATTTCTACAATATTATACATCCTTCATCGTTTTTTTTTTAACTAAATTGATTTTCAATATCATTTTTGAAGAGAATCGAAATAAAATGTTTCCAAAATATACAAAAACACGTCACAGTGTCCCTCTATTTTCAATTTGAAGCTAACAAATTTATCGCGATCTATGTTTCCCATAAAGAATCGATAACATCGAGTTATCGATACTTATCGATGCATCACCATCGATTCAGAATCTCGCTAAACGCGTATATCGAACGTCCCAGGCTCGCAGATTTCGCAATCTCGCGCGTAAAACTTTTCTGCGGTGCACCGCGGTCGTTGACGTTGCACGACAATCAAGAAGAGATCGCGTTTCCACTTTTCTCGCGCACGTTCCGCGTTTCTTTGTTCCACTTCCGTGTCCAAGCGGAAGTGAATCAACGAGACCACAATAGAGACATCACGAAGCCTCCTTATTCGAAACGTGTTTCGAATCGAACGAACCAAACGCATCAAACGTTGATTTCGCGAACGATGAACGCCACCAGCAAGATTCAACGAAGACTTTGGCCCGTGAACGGAGAATATTTCATATATATTATATAAAAAGCTAAAACTCAAGACCTATTGAACCGATCTTCCTCAAATTTTGACACGTTATTCCTGCATACTCTAGGACGGACTTAGGCTATGTAGCATGTCTCAGAAGCGCGTTATTAACATGTAATTTATATGCAAAGATTTCATGTGCACGACCGTTTGGCAGACCACGCGACCCCTGTATACGACAGTCTACTTGCGCGCGCATACGCGTTAACGGTCCGCGCGATACCTCGCCCGTAGCAGTACTGCGATGTCACCGCCAGGTGGCGGAGCTTCTCGAGCGCTTTCTCGCGAGAGAATTGCATTATCGCGGTTATATATGTCAGGACGATCGTCTGGTCATAAATTGATTTTGCATAAGGTCGGGCGAAGCCGAAACGGGGCATGCTAGTAGTTATATATGTTTGTTTTAACCCTTTGCGGTCGGTGCCGCCACTGTGGCGGCATTTCAAAACTGTCGTAGAAGTCGGTGTCGCCGCTGTGGCGGCATGATCAAGAATCCAGAAAACTGAGATTAACAGAATGCTAGCCATTTCGGACGTCTCACGCGTTATTTTACCATCGAGAAATATATGATAAGTAAATAGAAATCAATTTATAAATAAATAAAAATATAATAAATTATAAATTGAATTTCAAAGTTTAGTAAGAAATAAACATTCCAATTGTTCAGGATTTCCAGGTAGATTCATTGGCGATATTAATATATTTCTACTAAAAAGATTGTGCAGTATGTTCCGACAGGAAAACCCCCGGCAAAAGGCGAGAAACACGAACATATTGTGATACATGTATTCGGAAGCCAGGGCTTCATATCGGCGATTGTTTTGAAATATATCACACGTTGTCAAATTACAAAAGCTAAATCTTTCCGTTTTTATGTAGTTTAAGCCCTATTAAACATTACAAATCAGCATCAACATAGTGTGTGCTTTTAAATGTACATATATCCACCTTAAATTGCTTAGGGAACAATGACTCCGAAAAGCTAAATTCGCCCCGACTTGCTGGTAGTCCCAGCCGAAAAATCTGCCGACCGCAAAGGGTTAACATTGACAAATTATGGCGAAGCCTAGTATTCGTGGTTGTTCGATCTCAAAGCTTGTTATTGGGAAAACGTAATTCGATAGTTTTGTGCTCCTCTTTCTTTTCTAGAACGATATGTAGTGACGTATTAATTTCTTTCAGGTCCACTCGAACAATCGAACGTTCCAGTTTTTTCAATAATGACTCTGGTAACATTCAATTCTACGCAAAGTCTAGTTATGGGTGAATAATTGTACAGTAATTGTAAAGATTAACTTTCCTACATTTTCTTAATTTGTTTATTTTCCATTTATCGACGCAAACGTAACTAAAAGGGTAATAATCGTGATACATTGATCAGATTGTATCATTGTCGATTAAGATGGTTCAACAGGATTATCTAAATTGTTCTGAGAAATATTGATCTATCTAAATATTGAATAACGTTTTAAAATTTCCCTCTACCACGTAAACGAGACTTTTCACATTATTTTACGTGGACACGTGTCGTTATCATTCTCTCGTTAATTTCTTCCGATTTAGCGAAATATTTGCGTCGTTTGCAAATATATTTCCGTAGAATAGCATACCGGGCGAAAATTTTCGAAAGGTTATGCGGAAATGCAAGCAAAATATCCGCCAATATGAGGATGTGATACTAAATTTAATTTCAAAACCTATATTAATCTATTCGAGAAGCTATGGAAATTTAACGTCGATTTACTTAATCGTCGATTAATCGTCGAAAAGAAAAGGTCTGGGTTAGGTCTGGAATAAGTCTGAATTAAGTCTGGGTTAGGTCTGGGTTAGGTCTGAATTAAGTCTGGGTTAGGTCTGGGTTAGGTCTGGGTTAGGTCTGGGTTAGGTCTGGATTAAGTCTGGGTTAGGTCTGGGTTAGGTCTGAATTAAGTCTGGGTTAGGTCTGGGTTAGGTCTGAATTAAGTCTGGGTTAGGTCTGGGTTAGGTCTGAATTAAGTCTGGGTTAGGTCTGGGTTAGGTCTGAATTAAGTCTGGGTTAGGTCTGGAATAAGTCTGAATTAAGTCTGGGTTAGGTCTGGGTTAGGTCTGAATTAAGTCTGAATTAAGTCTGGGTTAGGTCTGGGTTAGGTCTGGGTGAGGTCTGGGTTGGAGTCTGGGTTAGGTCTGGGTTAGGTCTGAATTAAGTCTGGGTTAGGTCTGGGTTAGGTCTGAATTAAGTCTGGGTTAGGTCTGGGTTAGGTGTGGAAGAAAAATTAGATTTTCTAATTAGCAAACTCGTCTTTTTAAGAGTAAATTAAGACCTAACCCAGACCTAACCCAGATTTAATTCAGACCTAACCCAGACCTAACCCAGACCTAACCCAGACTTAATTCAGACCTAACCCAGACCTAACCCAGATTTAATTCAGACCTAACCCAGACCTAACCCAGACCTAACCCAGACTTAATTCAGACCTAACCCAGACCTAACCCAGATTTAATTCAGACCTAACCCAGACCTAACCCAGACTTAATTCAGACCTAACCCAGACCTAACCCAGACTTAATTCAGACCTAACCCAGACCTAACCCAGACTTAATTCAGACCTAACCCAGACCTAACCCAGACCTAACCCAGACTTAATTCAGACCTAACCCAGACCTAACCCAGACCTAACCCAGACCTAACCCAGACTTAATTCAGACCTAACCCAGACCTAACCCAGACCTAACCCAGACCTAACCCAGACTTAATTCAGACTTAATTCAGACCTAACCCAGACCTAACCCAGACTTAATTCAGACCTAACCCAGACCTAACCCAAACCTAACCCAGACCTAACCCCCGTTATCAGCGATGAATTGGTATGGGTTAGGTCTGGAATAAGTCTGAATTAAGTCTGGGTTAGGTCTGGAATAAGTCTGGGTTAGGTCTGGGTTATTTTATTCTTTTATATATATATGGGTGACAGAACTTTTAACAGTGGAACTAAAACAATGAATTCTCAAGTTGAAATGTTAAAGAAAATCAATTTTACCTCGCCCGTAGCAGTACTGCGATGTCACCGCCAGGTGGCGAAGCTTCTCGAGCACTTTCTCGCGAGAGAATTGCATTATTGCGGTTATATATGTTAGAAGTTTTACCCTTGACGGTTCTGGGGTAAGTCCCCTGCCGTTCCTCACAGTGCTCTTACCGGAAGGTCCCACGCCTTCCCCACTCCGTGGCCAGATCCTTCAGGACAAAGTCTTTATTTTTCTAGCAGTACGACGTCAGGTCGTCTGCCTCTTTTAACTACTCTCTCTCTATCCCTGAACAATCAATGCCTTTTTTTTTTTTTTTTTTTTTTTTTATTTGGTGGGGAAAATCTTCGAAAGACTCCCTCCCACCTCTTTGGGGAGAAGCGGGAGGGGTGTGTGGGATTCCCCGCGCCCATTATAACTGGCGCGGGACCTACCCACTAAAAACCCCACGGTGACCCTTCCGCACGATTTGGGAGGATACCGGGAATCGCTCGAAGTATACTTCCGGTATCCTCCCCGTGCCCGCGCTTTGCGGCCACCCGCGGGGGGACAAACGGTCCCCCCGGTAATCGCCCTGTCTCATAGAGGCAGGACGAGGTCATATCGTCCTGCCGCCATCCTTCCCGGGGCAACAATCAATGCCTTGAGACGCGCTAGCTGGAGACCCAACGCGGTTGCCCGCTATCGCGTCGCCCGACGCCAGGCCCGTTTAGTCTCATTCGCTCTTTAGGCCACATGCACCCCAAAACTCTGTCATAAATCTATCGTAGACTGAGTGTCCTTCGGTGGTCCTTACTTTCGATTCTCTTGGAAAATGCATTGCCGCTAACATATATGTCAGGACGATCGTCTGGTCATAAATTGATTTTGCATAAGGTCGGGCGAAGCCTAGACGGGGCATGATAGTATTTCATATTTTCTTACCCGTTTCCAGAGTCTCTGAGCAGCAGCGCGGTTGCCACGAAGCCCAAGAGGAGAGCACCTTTGTTGAAGAGGAAAGCTCTCACGACAGGCTTCTTCGACAACAAAGGAAAGGACGATAAGGAAAAGGGTAAGTGGGATATGTGAATGCCTGTTAATTGAGTGTTAAGGCTTCGTTCCGTGTAATTTTCTCGTTAATAATCTAATTAAGAGTAGGCAATCGAGAATCGACTTTCAGATCATGAAATGGACCCCCATCTTGCACAGAAATTGCTATACTTTTATTAACAAAGACATCACATAATATAAAAACATAGAAAAACATAAAAAACATAAAAACAGATTGGGTTCAGTGAACCTTCCTGTAACAATTGATGAACCTTTTCTTTTGCATGTTGAATGTTGCCAACACAAGTGAATACATATTTGTAACATTTGTTGAAGCCATTACCAACTGCTTTACGTGAATAAGACGAGATATAAACCTATGCAAATGCAGCCATTGCAATATTTCTATTGCATCAAAGAAATGGGACACTTTTAATCCCAGAGTGCCCCAAAGATTTAACTATAGCCTGACTCCTGATGAAGATTTTGGCCTAAACGCCAGTCAGACTTATGGACAGACGTAAACAACACGGGTCAGGCTCATGGACAGCAAATGACGATCGTGATTGAGT
The DNA here is from genome assembly GCA_030068185.1 of Colletes collaris. Lineage (NCBI taxonomy): Eukaryota > Metazoa > Arthropoda > Insecta > Hymenoptera > Colletidae > Colletes > Colletes collaris. The sequence continues at coordinate 2,733,582 of JASGYR010000076.1, read as the reverse complement.
GTTAGTTTCCTCAGTACACCACAAGAGTCAGTCACGATTGTCATAATCTCTGTTACATAGCACTTTATCACCAATCTAGACTGTTCAATAATTCCATTATAATTTTCTAATTTAAAAGACACACAATAACATCATCTTTACTCGTAACTTAGTGTTACCAGTGGATCGAAATATATATAAAAATTAAATTAAAACAGTATCTCACATAAATCTGACAAAGTTTCTCTTGATATATCTTCCCGTAACTTTGTTGGTTGCGTCACGGACAACAAAAATAATTAAAAGTTAAAATGTAAATATTTGATGCTTCCAAGCCATGAAGAATGTGACGCAGGCTTTTATTTTAAAACTCGTGGTGAATTCTCACGGTTGAACGGTTGAATTTCTGCGCAGGCGTCGATGAAAAGTTTTTTTTTAAAGTTGAATTTGAAAAAATAAATCTCGCGTAATCGAACGTTGAATCAATTCTCTCCGCTGAACACACTCCCGCTGCAATAGAAATTCACTCGATCGAATAAATAATTGAACGCGGTGAATTAAGTGCGCGGTTTAATGTGTGGAAAGCGGCGCGAGTTAACGATCGTAGGATTTATGGGAGGATTATTTGTTTGGAGAATAACTAGCCCAGCTATTTTCAGGTGAGATTCTGTTTGCCGAAGCTCTATCATTTTATACGTTTACGACATCGCCGCGTGTGTGTATCTCGATCTAGTCGAGCTGCAGGAAAGCCAAATATTATGGTTGGGACAAATCTTGATATTGTTATAGTCGATAATTACGTAAATCGAACACTTTCAACGATTTTAATACATAATAATACATCTATACTGTTATATAAAGAGACCTATTGAACCGATCTTCCTCAAATTTTGACACGTTGTTCCTGCATACTCTAGGACGGACATGGGCTATGTAGCATGTCTCAGAAGCGCGTTATTAACATGTAATTTATGTGCAAAGATTTCATGTGTACGACCGTTTGGCGGACCACGCGACCCCTGTATACGACAGTCTACTTGCGCGCGCATACGCGTTAACGGCCCGCGCGATACCTCGCCCCGTAGCAGTACTGCGATGTCACCGCCAGGTGGCGAAGCTTCTCGAGCGCTTTCTCGCGAGAGAATTGCATCATCGCGGATATATATGTCAGGACGATCGTATGGTCATAAATTGCTTTTGCAATGAGCTGCATGGAAAGCGTGTTCGAGGGTCGCGTGTGGCCACATATTTACGATTTCAAGGAAGAATCGGTCTTCAGAACGAAGAACTGAGAATCCAGTTTGCTCAGTTTACTAAGTCCAATTACTTCTGGTGAATAGACATACCCCCGAAATCCTACTCACTTTGCAGAAAAAAATTCGAGAAGGTATGAAATTTTTCGAGAAAATTAAAAAATTTCAAATCATTCTAAAAAAATTATTTTCAATTACGAGGGTTGATTACAATTACTTTTGGTGAATAGACATGCCCCCGAAATCCTACTCACTTTGCAGAAAAAAATTCGAGAAGGTATGAAATTTTTCGACAAAATTAAAAAACTTCAAATCATTCTAAAAAAATTATTTTTAGTTACAAGGGTCAATTACAAGAATTTTTGGTGCATAGATATACCCCCGAAATCCTACGCACTTTTGGGAAAAAAATTCTTTACCGAAAATCTAATGCGAGGCTTCCCTGAAATTTCATGCGAATCTTCAAAATGTCATAACTCCTGAACGGATTGGACGATTTTAATTTTTCAAAATACAAACGACGCGTATTTAGATGAAGAATATGTAGAAATTGCAAAAATATTCGAAAAGTTGATCCTTGACACCGTAAAATGAGAAAACACCCATAAAAATGGTCCAGTTTTCAAACAGCCATAACTCCTACAATAGTGAATACATTTCAATGAAACTTTTTTCTGCTATAGAGCTCACGGATGCATAAAAAAATTTATTAGAAATTTTTTCCGTTGGGAATAAATCAAAATTAATAAAAATAAAAAACTAATATAACAAAAATCGACGGGGAGTTGGTAGGTACCTAAATTTTTCAACGAAAAAAAAATGTCAAATCATACTAAAAAAATTATATTCAGCTGCAGAGGTCAATTACAAGCATTTTTAGTCATTACACATATCCCCGAAATCCTACGCATTTTCGAGAAAAAAATACGTGTAGGAACTGTAATTTTTAAAAAAAATTAAAAAATTTCAAATCATTCTAAAAAAATTATTTTTAGTTACAAGGGTCAATTACAAGAATTTTTGGTGGATAGATATACCCCCGAAATCCTACGCACTTTTGGGAAAAAAATTCTTTACCGAAAATCTAATGCGAGGCTCCCCTGAAATTTCATGCGAATCTTCAAAATGTCATAACTTCTGAACGGATTGGACGATTTTAATGTTTAAACCGGTAAACAACGCGTGTTTTAGCGAAGAATATGTAGAAATTGCAAAAATATTCGAAAAGTTGATCCTTGACCCCGCAAAATGAGAAAAACTCCATAAAAATGGTCCAACTTTCAGACAATCATAATTCTTACAATAGTAAATATATTTCGATGAAACTTTTTTCTGACATAGAGCTCATGGGTACTTACAAAAAAGCATTAGACAATATTTCCATACAGCGTCAAACAAATTTATTAAAAATGAAAAACTAATTTGTGGGAAAAATCGACAAGAAGTAGGTGCTTAAATTTTTCGTAAAAAAAAATTTCAAATCGTTCTGAAAAAATTATTTCCAGTTACGAGGTTCAATTATAATTATTTTTGGTGAACAGACATACCTCCGAAATTCCTACCATTTTCGAGAAAAAATTCATTGCGAATGTCACTTCAATAATTTCATGCGAATCTTTAAAACGTCATAACTTCTGAACGGATTGAAAGATTTTAATGTTTCAAAAGCCAAATAACGCGTAATTTAGTGAAGAATATGTAGAAATTCCAAAAATATTCAAAAAGTTGATCCTTGACACCGTAAAATGAGAAAACCCCCATAAAAATGGTCCAATTTTCAAACAGCCATAACTCCTACAATAGTGAATACGTTTCAATGAAACTTTTTTCTGCTATAGAGCTCACGGATGCCTACAAAAAAGTATTAGACAACTTTTCTCTAGAGCTTCAAACAAAATTACTAAAAATGAAAAACATATAGGGTAGGTGTCGAAATTTTTCAGCTTAACAAAAATTTTCGAATCGTTTTGAAAAAATTATTTTTAGCTTTGGGGGGTGATTACAATCATTTTTTGTGAATAGATAATCCGCCGAAATCCTACGCACTTTCGAGAAAAAAATTCTTTACCGTAAATATATTCTGTGTCCGGAAATATTTCCATAACTTTTCAACGAAGCCTCAATCAAGAAATTGCTATTCTTCATTTTCGTCTTGTTTTGGCCTCTAGAATCTCCCGTTAAAATTTTTTTATCCTCCCTGTATAAGAAATGGGAAATTTTAATTTTCAAGAAACTACATAATACGCTCAATATGCAACTATATCTATACTATTATATAAAGAGAGAGTCGATTTTTATGTTCGCGCAAAACTCAAGACCTATTGAACCGATCTTCCTCAAATTTTGACACGTTATTCCTGCATACTCTAGGACGGACATAGGCTATGTAGCATGTCTCAGAAGGGCGTTATTAACATGTAATTTATGTGCAAAGATTTCATGTGTACGACTGTTCGTCGGACCACGCGACCCCTGTACACGACAGTGTAGTTGCGCGCGCATACGAGTTAACGGCCCGCGCGATACCTCGCCCGTAGCAGTACTGCGATGTCACCGCCAGGTGGCGAAGCTTCTCGAGCGCTTTCTCGCGAGAGAATTGCATCATCGCGGATATATATGTCAGGACGATCGTGTGGTCACATATTTACGATTTCAGAGAAGAATCGGTCTTCAGAACGAAGAAATGAGAATCCAGGAGGGATTTTTAGACACTCTGAGATGGATGTCGACAATTTTTTAACGAAATTGAGAAAGTTTGCCTGGTTAGTCGAGTTGGAACGCAAGAGTTGTTTGGAAAACGTGTTCGAGGGTCGCTAGAAGGGGTCAGTTTCGACCCCATGGAGCTAATCCGGATCCCGATCGACGTCCACTTGTACCAGGCACGAACCACAAATAAACCTGGTATATGCGGAAATATGCACCGCCACCAAGCACCCCGTGGCTAATTTTAACCGGCGAAATTGTGTCTCATACCAGGCTGGCCGATGCTGTTCCCTCAGCCTGGTGCTTCCACATGGACAACCGTTTTTTCTCTTGAGGTGGCTACAATTCTCCAAAACGACGCAGAAACTCGAGAATAATTGTTACAGGATGTAATCGCGATTAACTAACGATAAACTAACGCGTAATCAGTTGAGATCTCGAATCCTGAGAATCTTATCGAGTTTTTTAAGATTTATTTCTCTATGGTCATCCAGAGTTGCACTGTTCCTCGTGAGGAATCTTCGTTTGCTATGTTTAGGGACGAATTATCAGCGAATTTTGAGTGATTCGTTTAAAGGAATTTATATTCCTATTGGTCACTCAAAATTTGAGTGTTTCGAGGTGTTCTCTATGAAAAAAGTAGTCTGCAAGTTTTTAGAATAATTGTTTCTTAAAGCATAGGTGTGAGTGGTCGATATATCTAAATTCGCCCGTTGTCATTGAAATTTCGTGTCTAGTTTGCTTAAACTTAGAGATTACAGTCAGGAATTTCTAATTATAAGCAAATGAGATACAGAGTATTGTTAAATAGGCCTTTGAATTCATAATGTCAATGAAAGATTGTCATTTTTTTGTTCCTTGAATATTTAATATATTTTTATCTGTGATTAAGGGTAGATTTCTTTCCATAAGAGTGATACATGAATGTTTCAACTACAATTTTTAATGCAAAATTAGTAACACTCATTTTAAAATTTAATTTGTAGAAAATTGTTATCGATTACTGTGCGTTAGCTTCTTTTCAACAAGATTTCTCTCTTCGTTCTGAAAATCGACGCTCTGAGGAGCATATTTTGCGTTCGTAAGATTCTCGAGACAGCGTTACGGCGGCTCTGGTGCAAACTTTCGGTTTATTTTCGCTTCCGAGCGTATATTTTTGTATAATGAAGTAAGAAGTATTCTGAAAGCGAAACATCCCCAAGGAATTCTTTTGTTCTGTGTGTTTCAGATTCGTCGGGTGGCCTGGTATTTGGCATACCTCTCTCACAGTGTTTGGAGAACGATAGGATTGCTAGAATCGCCGCTGGCGAGGTCGCCGACGTCGGTTGCCTGTCGAGGAGCAGCAGACATGGCAGCAGGACGAGCTTCACTAGCCTAATCGAACCCACCGTTGCTGCAAAGACTGACGAGGTGAGTAGAAGGATTCATACTTCTATCAAACAACTCGTTTTCCAACTAAAAATTGAACCAAACTCTCAGCTCAACTCAAAAATCCCTAGAATATTTCGAACTTAAAATCACTAGACGCCTCGAAACGATAAATGACAAAACTAAATGATCAATTTCAAATGAAAATTGAACCAAACTCTCAGCTCAACTCAATAAAATCCCTAGAATATTTCGAAATTAAAATCACTAGATTCTGCTCAACCCAATAAAATCCCCAATATGACAAAACTAAATGATTAGTTCCAACTAAAAATTGAACCCAACTCATCTCAAATCAATAAAATCCCTAAAATATTTCGAACTTAAAATCACTAGACTCAGCTCAACTCAATAAAATCCCTAGAATATTTCGAACTTAAAATCACTAGACGCCTCGAAACAATAAATGACAAAACTGAATGATCAATTTCAAATGAAAATTGAACCAAACTCTCAGCTCGACCCAATAAAATCCCTAGAATATTTCGAACTTAAAATCACTAGACTCAGCTCAACCCAATAAAATCCCCAAAATGACAAAACTAAATGATTAGTTCCAACTAAAAATTGAACCAAACTCATCTCAACTCAATAAAATCCCTAAAATATTTCGAACTTAAAATCACTAGACTCAGCTCAACTCAATAAAGTCCCTAGAATATTTCGAACTTAAAATCACTAGACGCCTCGAAACAATAAATGACAAAACTGAATGATCAATTTCAAATGAAAATTGAACCAAACTCTCAGCTCAACTCAATAAAATCCCTAGAATATTTCGAACTTAAAATCACTAGACTCAGCTCAACCCAATAAAATCCCCAAAATGACAAAACAAATGACAAAACTAAATGATTAGTTCCAACTAAAAATTGAACCAAACTCATCTCAACTCAATAAAATCTCTAAAATATTTCGAACTTAAAATCACTAGACTCAGCTCAACTCAATAAAATCCCTAGAATATTTCGAACTTAAAATCACTAGACGCCTCGAAACAATAAATGACAAAACTAGATGATCAATTTCAAATGAAAATAGAACCAAACTCTCAGCTCAACCCAATAAAATCCCTAGAATATTTCGAACTTAAAATCACTAGACTCAGCTCAACCCAATAAAATCCCCAAAATGACAAAACAAATGACAAAACTAAATGATTAGTTCCAACTAAAAATTGAACCAAACTCATCTCAACTCAATAAAATCCCTAAAATATTTCGAACTTAAAATCACTAGACTCAGCTCAACCCAATAAAATCCCTAGAATATTTCGAACTTAAAATCACTAGACGCCTCGAAACAATAAATGACAAAAGTAAATGATCAATTTCAAATGAAAATTGAACCAAACTCTCAGCTCAACTCGATAAAATTCCTAGAATATTTCGAACTTAAAATCACTAGGCTCAGCTCAACCCAATAAAATCCCCAAAATGACAAAACCAAATGATTAGTTCCAACTAAAAATTGAATCAAACTCATCTCAACTCAATAAAATTCCTAAAATATTTCGAACTTAAAATCACTAGACTCAACCCAATAAAATCCCTAAAATATTTCGAACATAAAGTCACTAGACGCCACGAAACAATAAATGACAAAACTAGATGATCAATTTCAAATGAAAATTGAACCAAACTCATCTCAACTCAATAAAATCCTTAAAATATTTCGAACTTAAAATCACTAGACTCAGCTCAACTCAATAAAATCCCTAGAATATTTCGAACTTAAAATCACTAGACGCCTCGAAACAATAAATGACAAAACTGAATGATCAATTTCAAATGAAAATTGAACCAAACTCTCAGCTCAACCCAATAAAATCCCTAGAATATTTCGAACTTAAAATCACTAGACGCCTCGAAACAATAAATGACAAAACTAAATGATCAATTTCAAATGAAAATTGAACCAAACTCTCAGCTCAACTCAATAAAATCCCTAGAATATTTCGAACTTAAAATCACTAGACTCAGCTCAACCCAATAAAATCCCCAAAATGACAAAACCAAATGATTAGTTCCAACTAAAAATTGAATCAAACTCATCTCAACTCAATAAAATGCCTAAAATATTTCGAACTTAAAATCACTAGACTCAACCCAATAAAATCCCTAAAACATTTCGAACTTAAAATCACTAGACGACTCGAAACAATAAATGACAAAACTAGATGATCAATTTCAAATGAAAATTGAACCAAATTCTCAGCTCAACTCAATAAAATCCCTAGAATATTTCGAACTTAAAATCACTAGACTCAGCTCAACCCAATAAATACCTCAAAATGACAAAACAAATGACAAAACTAAATGATTAGTTCCAACTAAAAATTGAACCAAACTCATCTCAACTCAACTCAATAAAATCCCTAGAATATTTGCGAACTTAAAATCACTAGACGCCTCGAAACAATAAATGACAAAACTAAATGATCAATTTCAAATGAAAATTGAACCAAACTCTCAGCTCAACTCAATAAAATCCCTAGAATATTTCGAACTTAAAATCACTAGACGCCTCGAAACAATAAATGACAAAACTAAATGATCAATTTCAAATGAAAATTGAACCAAACTCTCAGCTCAACCTAATAAAATCCCTAGAATACATCGAACTAAAAATCACTAGACGCCTCGAAACAATAAATGACAAAACTAGATGATCAATTTCAAATGAAAATTGAACCAAATTCTCAGCTCAACTCAATAAAATCCCTAGAATATTTCGAACTTAAAATCACTAGACTCAGCTCAACCCAATAAATACCCCAAAATGACAAAACAAATGACAAAACTAAATGATTAGTTCCAACTAAAAATTGCACCAAACTCAGCTCAACTCAACTCAATAAAATCCCTAGAATATTGCGAACTTAAAATCACTAGACGCCTCAAGCAATAAATGACAAAACTAACTGATCAATTTCAAATGAAAATTGAACCAAACTCTCAGCTCAAGTCAATAAAATCCCCAGAATATTTCGAACTTAAAATCACTAGACGCCTCGAAACAATAAATGATAAAACTAAATGATCAATTTCAAATGAAAATTGAACCAAACTCTCAGCTCAACCTAATAAATTCCCTAGAATATTTCGAACTTAAAATCACTAGACGCCTCGAAGCGATAAATGACAAAACTGTATGATCAATTCCAACTAAAAATTGAACCAAACTCTCAGCTCAACCCAATAAAATCCCTAGAATATTTCGAACTTAAAATCACTAGACGCCTCGAAACAATAAATGACAAAACTAAATGATCAATTCGTTTGATATTACTAGACTGCGGATTTTTATGCAAATTCGTATATTAATTAATAAAATTAATAAAATAAGAGCTTCATAGAGGATTCTTTCAAGGTTCTTTCATAGAGGATTATTTCGTCGACACAATACCGTCCGTGGCTCTCGTTGCTTTGTACATTAAGTACACACCGTTGTAAATTAGTGCTTTGTACATTAAGTACGCACCGCTGTAAATTAGTGTTTTGTACATTAAGTACACACCACTGTAAATTAGTGCTTTGTACATTAAGTACACACCGTTGTAAATTAGTGCTTTGTACATTAAGTACACGCCGTTGTAAATTAGTGTTTTGTACATTAAGTACACACCACTGTAAATTAGTGCTTTGTACATTAAGTACACACCACTGTAAATTAGTGCTTTGTAAATTAAGTACACACCGTTGTAAATTAGTGTTTTGTACATTAAGTACACACTGTTATAAATTAGTGTTGTTAAATTAGTTTATTGTTAAATTAAATAGTCGTGTTATTAAGCGAGTGATTTATTGCGATCGTTAATATTCAAATTACAAAAAACCGGCTTGTTCAACTCCTTCGTCGGATCGCCTCGACGTCCAAGTCCTTTGAAAAGGACGATCTCAGCTCTGTCCATCGTCCGAATTAAATCAGGACTCGTCAGTAAGGCTTTCTAGCAGACGACTGGGATATTGGGAAGTCGTTCGAGGAGTGTATATATACGGAGGGGTCGCGAGAGCGCTTGTGAGAGCGCGGAGCCATCTGGCGGCGAGCGTGGGAGGCGACGCCACAGTATGATGACAGAACGAGAAGAATAGTGCAGTTTTTCGCGAGTCTGGTAACAAAGTGGCGGACACGGGTTTATTTTGGCAGCCAGACGACTTCGATCGCGTGTAATAAAAGTAGATTCGCCCGCTGGCTATTTGCAATTCGAAATTTTATTCGCGTTTCGCGGAGACGAAGAGAACAACGCCCACGCGAGCCACGGAAATCCGAGTCACCTGTTTTAGATTGACGTTAACTAATCTGCTCGCGAAACGTTCACGACTTCTTCGATAGAGATTTTAGTGTCCCGTCTAAACATATGGTCGCGGCTAAAATAGATACATTACACGAATAGACCCGTTGCTTCTTTTCAATTTTTCTTTTTTTTTTTTAGACCGGATAGATGTTTTTAGGCTCGGCTATTAAGAACGAACCTATTAAGTATAACCTTTGTGGCGTATCTGATTACAAAATTAGTGTTTTTGTAACTTTCGAATCGCGAACATGCAGATTGCAACGCGTGGAAATTAAGAATTAATTGTGAACGTGGATTTTGAAAAGGAAATTTAGAAAAAAATGAAGCTTGCAATGCGTGGAAATTTCGATTAATTTTGAACGTGAATTTTAAAACAGAAATTTAGAAAAAACCCCATAAAAATGGTTCAATTTTCAGACAGCCATAATTCCTACAATAGTGAACATATTTCGATAAAACTTTTTTCTGAAATAGAGCTCACGAGTACCTACAAAAAAGTATTGAACAAAATTTCCGTAGGGCATCAATCAAAATTACTAAAAATCAAAAACTAATATAAGAAAAATCGAAATTTTTCAACGAAAAAAAAATGTCAAATCGTACTAAAAAAATTATATTTAGTTGCAGAGGTCAATTACAAGTATTTTTGGTCATTACACATATTCCCGAAATCCTACGCATTTTCGAAAAAAAAATTCGAGAATGTCTGAAATTTTTCGACAAAATTCAAAAATTTCAAATCATTCTAAAAAAATTATATTTAGTTGCAGAGGTCAATTACAAGCATTTTTGGTCATTACACATATCCCCGAATTCCAACGCATTTTCGAGAAAAAAATTCCAAACAGAAAATCTAATGTGACGTCAGAAATGGCTACCTTTGAAATTTCATGCGTATCTTTAAAACGTCATAACTTTTGAACGGATTGGAGGATTTCAATTTTTAAAAATGCAAACAACGCGTATTTTAGTGGAGAATATGTAGAAATTCTAACAATATTGGAAAAGTTATTCCTTGACCCTTTAAAATTAGAAAAAAACCCCATAAAAATGGTCTAACTTTCAAACAGCCATAACCCCTGCAATAGTAAATATATTTCAATGAAACTTTTTTCTTAGGCAGAGCTTATGAGTACCTACAAAAAAGTATTGAACAAAATTTCCGTACAGCGTCAAACAAAATTACTAAAAATCAAAAACTAATTTTTAAGGACAATCGACAGGGGGTTGGTAGGTACCTAAATTTTTCAACGAAAAAAAAAATTTCAAATCATACTAAAAAAATTATATTTAGATGCAGAGGTCAATTACAAGTATTTTTGGTCAATAGACATACCCTCAAAATCCTAACAATTTTCGAGAAAAAAATTCGAGTAGTTACTGAAATTTTTAAATGAAATTAAAAAACTTCAAATCATACTAAAAAAATTATATTTAGGTTCAGAGGTCTATTGCAATCATTTTTGGTCATTACACATATCCCCGAATTTCAACGCATTTTCGAGAAAAAAATTCCAAACAGAAAATCTAATGTGACGCCAGAAATGGCTACCTTGAAACTTTAAAACGTCATAACTTCTGAACGGATTGGAGGATTTTAATGTTTCAACCGGCAAACAACGCGTATTTTAGTGTAGAATATGTAGAAATTCTAACAATATTGGAAAAGTTTGTCCTTGACCCTTTAAAATTAGAAAAAAACCCCATCAAAATGGTCTAACTTTCAAACAGCCATAACACCCTGCAATAGTAGATATATTTCAATGAAACTTTTTTCTGAGACAGACCTTATGAGTACCTACAAAAAAGTATTAGACAATTTTTCCGTAGGGCATCAATCAAAATTACTAAAAATCAAAAACTAATATAAGAAAAATCGACAGGGGGTTGGTAGGTACCTAAATTTTTCAACGAAAAAAAAAATTTCAAATCATACTAAAAAAATTATATTTAGTTGCAGAGGTCTATTGCAATCATTTTTGGTCATTACACATATCCCCGAAATCCGACGCATTTTCGAGAAAAAAATTCCAAACAGAAAATCTAATGTGACGCCAGAAATGGCTACCTTGAAACTTTAAAACGTCATAACTTCTGAACGGATTGGAGGATTTTAATGTTTCAACCGGCAAACAACGCGTATTTTAGCGAAGAATATACAGAAATTCTAATAATATAGGAAAAGTTATTCCTTGACCCCGTAAAATTAGAAAAACTCCATAAAACGACGTAAGTGCTTGGTAAGTTGAAAGGGGCGTCGCGTGACGGACTGGTGGCGATCATAGACGTCGTCATCGGTTGCGTCAGAGTGTCCGCGGCTCGCCACGAGAGGGCGTTCATCGATGGCCACTTGGCGAGCGAAGGGGCGAGGCGTTCGAGCAGCAGCGGAGCCGCAAGTGGTTATTTTTTGACGGATACGTCACTGACGGTAGACGAAGAGCCGTTTATTCTATGTTTTCGGTGGCGTGCAACGCTCGAGACGGCTGAGAACTCGTTGCCAAATCCTCTCACCGGATTTAACTAACGTTTACGTGCAATTAAATGCCAATGGGTGCGCGTGACGTCACTGCGCAGTCACCATTGGACATTTAGCGGCGTAAGCTCGCGTGGGCTTCGAAAAACGTACTGATTTTCGATTAAAGGAATTATGCGTGGGTATAGTAATGTATGATCGGGGGAAAAATTATACAAACGATTAGGGTGATTTTGAATTTTATAAATGCAACTTTCTATTAGACAATTTTCGACATGTTCATCGATTTATAAATTTATGATATGATATATCGTTTCACGAGGAAATATTGAAATTTTTGTTATTTTATATAAAATTAATGCAAAATTTTGACTCGATTGACTCGAGTCAAATTGTATACAGGGTGTTCGAACAAATCGGGGAAAAATTTTAATGGGAGATTCTAGAGGCCAAAATAAGACGAAAATCAAGAATATCAATTTGTTGATTTAGGTTTCGCTAAAAAGTTATTAAACAAATTAAATTGAAAAATTTCTAATCGTTCTAAAAAAATTATTTTCGATTGCAGGGGTCAATTACAATCATTTTTGGTCGATAGGCATACCCTTGAAATCCTAACCATTTTCGAGAAAAAAATTCCACAAGGAATGTCACTTCAATAATTTCATGCGAATCTTTAAAAAATCATAACTACTGAACGGATTGGAAGATTTTAATGTTTCAAACGGCAAATAACGCGTAATTTAGTGGAGAATATGTAGAAATTGCAAAAATATTCGAAAAGTTGATCCTTGACCCTTTAAAACTAGAAAAAACCCCATAAAAATGGTCCAATTTTCAAACGGCCATAACTCCTACAATAGTAAAGGTATCTCATTGAAACTTTTTTCTAAAGCAGAGACCATGAATATCTACAAAAAAGTATTAGACAACTTTTCTGTAGAGCGTCAAACAAATTTATTAAAAATGAAAAACGAATTCTTAAGAAAAATCGACAGGGTGATTTTTCGGTGAAATTGAAAAATTTCAAATCACTCTGGAAAAATTATTTTCGGTTACAGAAGTCAATTATAATCGTTTTTGGTCGTTAGACATGCCCTTGAATTTCTACCCACTTTCGAGAAAAAAATTCGAGAATGTGTGAAATTTTTCGACAAAATTCAAAAATTTCAAATCGTATTAAAAAAATTATATTTAGTTACAGGGGCCAATTACGAGCGTTTTTGATGAATTGACATATCCTCGAAATCCTAACCATTTTCGAGAAAAAAATTCAAGAAAATGTGAAATTTTTCGACAAAATTCAAAAATTTCAAATCGTATTAAAAAAATTATATTTAGTTACAGGGGCCAATTACGAGCGTTTTTGATGAATTGACATATCCTCGAAATCCTAACCATTTTCGAGAAAAAAATTCAAGAAAATGTGAAATTTTTCGACAAAATTCAAAAATTTCAAATCGTATTAAAAAAATTATATTTAGTTACAGGTGCCAATTATGAGCGTTTTTGATGAATTGACATATCTTCAAAATCCTAACCATTTTCGAGAAAAAAATTCGAGAATGTATGAAATTTTTCGACAAAATTGAAAAATTTCAAATCGTATTAAAAAAATTATATTTAGTTACAGGGGCCAATTATGAGCGTTTTTGATGAATTGACATATCTTCAAAATCCTAACCATTTTCGAGAAAAAAATTCAAGAAAATGTGAAATTTTTCGACAAAATTAAAAAATTTCAAATCATTCTAGAAAAATTATTTTCAATTGCAGGGGTCAATTACAATCATTTTTGGTCATTAGACATACCCTCGAAATTCTAACCATTTTCGAGAAAAAAATTCAACAAAGTTTGAAATTTTTCGACAAAATTAAAAAATTTCAAATCATTCTAGAAAAATTATTTTCAATTGCAGGGGTCAATTACAATCATTTTTGGTCATTAGACATACCCTTGAAATTCTACCTACTTTCGAGAAAAAAATTCAAGAAAGTGTGAAATTTTTCGACAAAATTAAAAAATTTCAAATCATTCTAGAAAAATTATTTTCAATTGCAGGAGCCAATTGCAAGCATTTTTGGTCATTAGACATACCCTCGAAATCCTAACCATTTTCGAGAAAAAAATTCAAGAAAGTGTGAAATTTTTCGACAAAATTAAAAAATTTCAAATCATTCTAGAAAAATTATTTTCAATTGCAGGAGTTAATTGCAAGCATTTTTGGTCATTAGACATATCCTCGAAATCCTAACCATTTTCGAGAAAAAAATTCTACAAAGTGTGAAATTTTTCGACAAAATTAACAAATTTCAAATCATTCTAGAAAAATTATTTTCGTTTGAAGGAGTCAATTGCAAGCATTTTTGGTCATTAGACATACCCTCGAAATCCTAACAATTTTCGAGAAAAAAATTCAAGAAAATGTGAAATTTTTCGACAAAATTAAAAAATTTCAAATCATTCTAGAAAAATTATTTTCGTTTGAAAGTGTCAATTACAATCATTTTTGGTCATTAGACATACCCTCGAAATCCTAACAATTTTCGAGAAAAAAATTCAAGAAAGTGTGAAATTTTTCGACAAAATTAAAAAATTTCAAATCATTCTAGAAAAATTATTTTCGTTTGAAGGAGTCAATTGCAAGCATTTTTGGCCATTAGACATACCCTTGAAATTCGACCCACTTTCGAGAAAAAAATTAAACAAAGTTTGAAATTTTTCGACAAAATTAAAAAATTTCAAATCATTCTAGAAAAATTATTTTCGTTTGAAAGTGTCAATTACAATCATTTTTGGTCATTAGACATACCCTCGAAATCCTAACCATTTACGAGAAAAAAATTCAACAAAGTTTGAAATTTTTCGACAAAATTAAAAAATTTCAAATCATTCTAGAAAAATTATTTTCAATTGCAGGAGCCAATTGCAAGCATTTTTGGTCATTAGACATACCCTTGAAATTCTACCCACTTTCGAGAAAAAAATTCAACAAAGTTTGAAATTTTTCGACAAAATTAAAAAATTTCAAATCATTCTAGAAAAATTATTTTCAATTGCAGGGGTCAATTGCAAGCATTTTTGGTCATTAGACATACCCTCGAAATCCTAACCATTTACGAGAAAAAAATTCGTTTGTGTTCGTAGATCGCCGTTCTACACCCGAAACTTTAAACGTTAATAACTTTTTAACGAAGCCTTCATCAACAAATTACTATACTTGATTTTCGTCTCATTTTGGCCTCCAGAATCACCCATTAAAATTTCTCCCAGATCTGCTGCCCCCATCAACTTCATAATTTCAACAATTGGCGCGAAAATTCAAATTTAAATTGTTTCATTAACCGAAATATCAAGTATAACAAAAAGTTGATAATTTATTCTCTTTAAAACTAAAATTCTAATAACAATTATACACAAAGTTAATAATTTATTTTCTTAAAAACTAAAATTCTAATAATAATTATTAAAAAAAGTTATTGATTCATTTTATTAAAAATTAAAATTCTAATAATAATTATTAAAAAAAGTTATTAATTCATTTTCTTTAAAATTAAAATTCTAGTAATAATTATTAAAAAAAGTTAATAATTTTTTTTCTTAAAAATTAAAATTCTAATAATAATAATTAAAAAAAGTAATTAATTTAAATTCCATGTTTTGTATAATTTTTAGCCTGTTCTAGTGTTTTTTCTTCGAATCTACATTTTCGAGGGCGACTTCCCTCGCGACCGGAAGTAAATGTTTTGGTCGAAGAAACGAATTTTTTTCTTCTTCTTTCTTCTTCTACGCGGTTCGACGCGTTATTTTAAGAAAAGTCGAAGATTCGAGACCCGTGGCTCTTGATTTACACGATCCGATCTAATTTCTGAGCGTTTATGCTCCTGCGTATTGATTTTTCGGTTTACGGTGGGTGCAGAATGATTTGTTTCGCGAGCGAGAATTTACATTTTAGACAAATCCAACCTTTGATCGAAGGCAGCGTATAGCACTCGCTGCTTCTCGCTATCCTAACACGTGGCAAACCTATGTTATGGAATTGTCATGTACCTGCTCAGCCATGACACTGATTTCCCAGCAAATAAATTCTCAGTTGAATTGAGAAGAATGGAGAATTTTAGGTTAAATTTACCATTCAAGTGTCTAACTTACAACTAAACTTAAAATCATTAAAATATTCAATTATTACTATTATTTTCATTTTCAAGCTCTGAAATTTTCTAAATGCACGTAGACAAAGAAAATCATAATAATTGACATGAAAAAAATATTTGAAGAGAAGGAGAAATTATCCAGGAGGTCCTTTCGAATCCAAATATCCTTATACATATATATATAACGGTTTAATAATAATGAACGATACAGAAGTGATACATGTTGGCGCACGCAACGACGCACGACGACCGCGCAACGAACTCGGTGGACAGCGGCGCACACTCCTCTGCGCATACTCACAGCGCACACTCCTCTGCGCATACTCACAGCGCACACTCCTCTGCGCATACTCACAGCGCATACTCACAGCGCACACTCCTCTGTGCGTTCTCACTCGCGCACACTCCTCTGCGCATACTCACAGCGCACGCTACTCACAGCGCTGTGTGACAAACTTCCATGGCGAGTGTAAATAATTGGAACAGTCCTTACGAGCTCGCCATTTTGTTCGTGACGCATTGTCCGTGGGTGGAATTTTTCGTGGAATTAAATTCCACGGAGCTCTTCTTTTCGTGGAAATTACGGCTGCTCGACCCGATACATCGTCTATTGACCCGAATTAGTTTACAGCATAGTTGCCTGAAGCATCCTCTATCGACTTACACGCGGTGTACCGTAGTGAGCCTATCGATAGAATTTATCGAATTCCTCGCGGTTCTGGCTCTTTCGATTGTTATTAAATACCTTCGGTTATAATTGATCAATACTATGGAGGCGGAATAGCAATTTTAATATGCTGACATACTTAATTTAGCTGATACGAGCAAAAGTTGCACGTTGCAAAGAAATTGGAAGATTTAGGTATTTCTAGATTTCAGTATTAGAATTTATTTTTCAAATTAAATATAGTATCTATTTACAGGGTTCGTAGAATCGAAAAATTCAAGCTAATAGAGCAAATATTATGGATAAAATAAATATTGCTTATTTAACTTGGTAATTATTTAATTCCAAATTTCAAAAGTTGTATTTTATCTTTCGTATTTTTATTTTTCAAATTAAATACAGTATCTATTTACAGGGTTCGTAATAGTGAAAAATTCCAGACCTACCCATGAAATCTTACCAATTTTCCAAGAAAAAAATTCGAAAACGTGTGAAATTTTTCGACAAAATTAAAAATTTCTTAACCGTTCTAAAAAAATTATTTTTTGTTGCAGGGGTCAATTGTAATCATTTTTGGTGAACAGACATACCCCCGAAATTCTATCCACTTTCGAGAAAAAAATTCGAGAAGGTGTGAAATTTTTCGACAAAATTAAGAAACTTCAAATCATTCTAAAAAAATTATTTTCAATTACGAGGGTTGATTACAATTACTTTTGGTGAATAGACATACCCCCGAAATCCTACTCAATTTGCAGAAAAAAATTAGAGAAGGTGTGACATTTTTCGACAAAATTAAAAAACTTCAAATCATTCTAAAAAAATTATTTTTAGTTACAAGGGTCAATTACAAGAATTTTTGGTGGATAGATATACCCCCGAAATCCTACGCACTTTTGGGAAAAAAATTCTTTACCGAAAATCTAATGCGAGGCTTCCCTGAAATTTCATGCGAATCTTCAAAATGTCATAACTCCTGAACGGATTGGACGATTTTAATTTTTCAAACTGCAAACGACGCGTATTTTGATGGAGAGTATGTAGAAATTCCATAAATATTCGAAAAGTTATTCCTTGACACCGTAAAATGAGAAAACCCCCATAAAAATGGTCCAATTTTCAAACAGCCATAACTCCTACAATAGTGAATACATTTCAATGAAACTTTTTTCTGCTATAGTGCTCACGGATGCCTACAAAAAAGTATTAGACAATGTTTCCGTAGGGCATCAATCAAAATTACTAAAAATCAAAAACTAATATAAGAAAAATCGACGGGGAGTTGGTAGGTACCTAAATTTTTCAACGAAAAAAAAATGTCAAATCATACTAAAAAAATTATATTCAGTTGCAGAGGTTAATTACAAGCAGTTTTAGTTATTACACATATCCCCGAAATCCTACGCATTTTCGAGAAAAAAATTCGAGTAGGAACTGAAATTTTTAAACAAAATTAAAAAATTTCAAATCATTCTAAAAAAATTATTTTTAGTTACAAGGGTCAATTACAAGAATTTTTGGTGCATAGATATACCCCCGAAATCCTACGCACTTTTGGGAAAAAAATTCTTTACCGAAAATCTAATGCGAGGCTTCCCTGAAATTTCATGCGAATCTTCAAAATGTCATAACTCCTGAACGGATTGGACGATTTTAATTTTTCAAAATGCAAACGACGCGTATTTTGGTGGAGAGTATGTAGAAATTCCATAAATATTCGAAAAGTTATTCCTTGACACCGTAAAATGAGAAAACCCCCATAAAAATGGTCCAATTTTCAAACAGCCATAACTCCTACAATAGTGAATACATTTCAATGAAACTTTTTTCTGCTATAGAGCTCACGGTTGCCTACAAAAAAGTATTAGACAACTTTTCTCTAGAGCGTCAAACAAAATTACTAAAAATGAAAAACATATAGGGTAGGTGTCGAAATTTTTCAGCGAAACAAAAATTTTCGAATCGTTTTGAAAAAATTATTTTTAGCTGTGGGGGGAGATTACAATCATTTTTTGTGAATAGATACTCCGCCGAAATCCTACGCACTTTCGAGAAAAAAATTCTTTACCGAAAATATATTCTGTGTCCGGAAATATTTCCATAACTTTTTAACGAAGCCTCAATCAAGAAATTGATATTCTTCATTTTCGTCTTGTTTTGGCCTCCAGAATCTCCCGTTAAAATTTTTTTATCCTCCCTGTATAAGAAATGGGAAATTTTAATTTTCAAGAAACTACATAATACGCTCAATATGCAACTATATCTATACTATTATATAAAGAGAGAGCCGATTTTTATGTTCGCGCAAAACTCAAGACCTATTGAACCGATCTTCCTCAAATTTTGACACGTTATTCCTGCATACTCTAGGACGGACATAGGCTATGGTAGCATGTCTCAGAAGCGCGTTATTAACATGTAATTTATGTGCAAAGATTTCATGTGTACGACTGTTTGGCGGACCACGCGACCCCTGTATACGACAGTCTACTTGCGCGCGCATACGCGTTAACGGCCCGCGCGATACCTCGCCCGTAGCAGTACTGCGATGTCACCGCCAGGTGGCGAAGCTTCTCGAGCGCTTTCTCGCGAGAGAATTGCATTGTCGCGGATATATATGTCAGGACGATCGTGTGGTCATGAATTGCTTTTGCACAAGGTCTATTGCTAGTGCATAATAAATGCGAGATTTGAATTTTAAAAAACGTACATAGTGTACTCAATATGGTAAATATATAAAAAAATGGGAAATTTTAATTTTCAAGAAACTGCATAATACGCTCAATATGCAACTATAGGTATAATAAATGGGAGATTTGAATTTTTAAAAAACCTACATAGTGCACTCAATACATAAATATATAAAAAAAATAGGAAATTTTAATTTTCAGAAAATTATGCAATGCACTTAACATACAAATATATAAGAAATAATTGAAGTTAAGATTATTTTAGGGGTTCAGAAAACTCCCTATAAAGAGAAATTTATGTAAAATCCTCCATTGGTTCATTATTTTTCAAATTCTTCAAAGGAAAGTTGATTTCCATTTACGAATTTGGTAAAAATCAAAAATTAAATAAAATAATTCTCTGGAGATTGAGAGCCCACTTTAAGGGTTAATTCGAAATACTCTGAAATGAGAAATTCACCATTGAATTATCGAATATTTTTATTTGGAGAAATTTTGAGGTTTTTAACGCGTTGAAAATGAATTTTCCAGGGTGGCTCGTGCGAATCTCTGTCGTCGAAAGGCGGAGCTCTCACCGGAAGTGACTCTGGGGTCCTGGAGCTCAGCGATAGTGGGGGAGGTGGTCCCCCAGGAGAATGGGACGCGGTTCCAGCAGTGGTCAGACAGTGCATCAGGCATTTGGAAACCTCAGGACTTCGAACATTAGGAGTCTTTCGAGTTTCGCCCTCGAAGAAGAGAGTGAGACAGGTATACGTTGCTCCAACTAGCATTTATTCGCGTTTCATGAAAAATAGGGGAAAGGTGTACATATAATAAAACCTTTTTTTAATTGTAAAAAAAAAATACTTCGTTCAGGTTGCTGGTTAAAATATTATAAATAATAAATAAGTTGCTGGTTAAAATATCATAAATAATAATATCGCAAATAAATAATAAATTAATTATTTGCGATACAAAATTTAAGAAGGAAATAATTTTAAATATTTTACATTCACTGCCTCAAATTAGTTTCCAAAAATTAGTACGAATTACACCATAGTCCCTAATTGCAGAAAAATGTCTAATTTTGAAACTTGGTTTGAATCGGTGTTTTTTCAGTTACGAGAAGACTTCGATTGCGGTCGTGAGACGAAAATTGGTCCCGATCAGTGTCCCCACGACGTGGCAGCACTGTTGAAAGAGTACTTCCGGGATCTGCCGGATCCTCTGCTCTGCAGAGACCTCTACCAAGCCTTCGTCCACACGCAAAGTAAGTCCAAAACGAAAAAACACTCCTCAAATAACAAAAATACCCAATTTACTCGCATATTTGAAATTAAAAAAAAGAAATTAGCACCTTTCTATCATCACAAACTGCTTACATAATTTTCTATACCAAAACTGCTATTAAAAATTCTATAAAATTCTTGTAAACACAAAACTTGAAACGAAATAAAAAAAACACATCAAATAACGCAAAATTGATCAAAAATTCTACGTCAACTTTCAAAAAAGTGGTTATAATAGTAAGAAATATTTCAATATCAATATTTTCAATATGAAAATTGAAAAAAAGAACGCAAGTTAGGTAGATCTAAAAGAAATAAGCGCTGAAATAAGCAACAATCGTTTTGAGATTCAAGATGGCGGCGTGTGAGGGCGCCACGTTGATTCGCGGACGTTGTAACGTGCATTAGACTCTTCAGAGCCCTTCGAATATGAATTTTTTAAAAGGATTCTCGAAAAAATTCAACTTGATCTTATGAAAGTAGATGATTGAGCATCGCAAAGTGATTTCACGGGTGTATATGAAAAATTGAAAAAAAGAACGCAAGTTAGGTGGAAGATCTAAAAGCAATAAGCGCTGGAGATCGTTTGAGATTCAAGATGGCGGCGTGTGAGGGCGCCACGTTGATTCACGGACGTTGTAACGTGCATTAGACTCTTCAGAGCCCTTCGAATATGAATTTTTTAAAAGAATTCTCGAAAAAATTCAACTTGATCGCGTGAAAGTAGATGGTTGAGCCTCGCAAAGTGATTTCACGGGTGTATATGAAAAATTGAAAAAAAGAACGCAAGTTAGGTGGAAGATCTAAAGAAGTAAGCACTGGAGATCGTTTGGGATTCAAGATGGCGGCGTGTGAGGGCGCCACGTTGATTCGCGGACGTTGTAACGTGCATTAGACTCTTCAGAGCCCTTCGAATATGAATTTTTTAAAAGAATTCTCGAAAAAATTCAACTTGATCGCGTGAAAGTAGATGGTTGAGCATCGCAAAGTGATTTCACGGGTGTATATGAAAAATTGAAAAAAAGAACGCAAGTTAGGTGGAAGATCTAAAGAAGTAAGCACTGGAGATCGTTTGGGATTCAAGATGGCGGCGTGTGAGGGCGCCACGTTGATTCGCGGACGTTGTAACGTGCATTAGACTCTTCAGAGCCCTTCGAATATGAATTTTTTAAAAGGATTCTCGAAAAAATTCAACTTGATCGCGTGAAAGTAGATGGTTGAGCCTCGCAAAGTGATTTCACGGGTGTATATGAAAAATTGAAAAAAAGAACGCAAGTTAGGTGGAAGATCTAAAGAAGTAAGCACTGGAGATCGTTTGGGATTCAAGATGGCGGCGTGTGAGGGCGCCACGTTGCTTCACGGACGTTGCAAACACGAAGTTTTCTTTCTCGTCGATGTTTTTTTCTCGTTTCAATATTGATAAACGAGTTTCTTTGCACTCAAAGAGCCATGTTCTTTTTGCAGAGATCCGGAACAGGCGACTTCAGCAAGAAGCTCTTCAGCATCTCATTCAGCTGCTCCCCACGCCTAACCGCGAAACTCTCTGGGCACTTTTGAGCTTTCTCAGCGTGGTGGCGGCGAACAGCGACGACAGGAAGACAGACACTGGCGAGTGGATACCTGGGAACAAAATGGACACTACCAACTTGGCCACTGTGAGTGCATTCAGAAGTGAATTTAATCAGAATTTCTTTGCTCTAATTAATCGAGTCGTTAGTGTTATTTAAAATTGTCAAATAGAGGGTTATATTTAACCTTTTCACACAAAGTATGCAAAGTCTTGTATTATTCATTCTCTCTTTGCTGTGCTTATTGATTTAAAATTTTTTTTTATCAGTATCTGTGAGTGATATTCTTTATAATTGGATAATTTTCTGCTTCAGGTGTTCGCGCCAAACATCCTCCATTGCGTGAAACCTGGACAGAGGTCCGAGGTGTCAGCTGAGAGGGCAGAGGAGAGGATAGACGTAATAAACGTGGTGAGGGCGCTGTTGGAGCACGCTACGACCCTTTTCACGGTGCCAGCTGCCCTTCTGGACGAAGTCTACCATCACATGATGGACACGCATCCGGCGGAATTGGATCTCGCCCTTTCTCGACGCGCTGACGAGTGAGTAATTCGCTACGACTTCCCCTAACCTAGTTACTCGAGCCTCCATTTCCTCTTTCATTCGTCCTCGAAACTCTAAAAGCTGATATCCTCTTTCGATTCGTGGCCATTTAATTTTCAAGCTTCGATGTTATATTTATCGATACAGTATTTTAAGGTAGAAATCAACCCTTTTACCCTTCCTGTTTTATATCGTTTTATCAATTCTGGAGATTTATGTTTGCAAATGATTTATCGAGAAATGAGTCTTCTGAAAAAAAGTAAAATTCCCTCCTTTTTTGAGAAAAATTATTTTTCTGATAAATAAAGCCATCCATTATTACAAGTTACAATAATCATACGTTATAGTACACTTTTGAATTTAAAACCAATTAATAAAATTCTCCATTGTTTCTTCAGAATTTTTATAACATCACAATTGTCACACTTTTCGTATTTCAATTTCAAGATATCAGTTTGTGAGACTTCTGAATACGTCTCAAATTTTTTTACTTTGTGCAAAAGCAATTTATGACCAGACGATCGTCCTGACATATATATCCGCGACAATGCAATTCTCTCGCGAGAAAGCGCTCGAGAAGCTACGCCACCTGGCGGTAACATACATTGTCGTATGCAGGGGTCGCGTGGTCTGCCAAACAGTCGTACACATGAAATCTTTGCACATAAATTACATGTTAATAACGCGCTTAGGGTTAGGTCTGGGTTAGGTCTGAATTAAGTCTGGGTTAGGTCTGGAATAAGTCTGAATTAAGTCTGGGTTAGGTCTGGGTTAGGTCTGAATTAAGTCTGGGTTAGGTCTGGGTTAGGTCTGGGTTAGGTCTGGGTTAGGTCTGGGTTAGGTCTGGGTTAGGTCTGAATTAAGTCTGGGTTAGGTCTGGGTTAGGTCTGGGTTAGGTCTGGGTTAGGTCTGAATTAAGTCTGGGTTAGGTCTGGGTTAGGTCTGAATTAAGTCTGGGTTAGGTCTGGGTTAGGTCTGAATTAAGTCTTGGTTAGGTCTGGGTTAGGTCTGAATTAAGTCTGGGTTAGGTCTGGGTTAGGTCTGAATTAAGTCTTGGTTATGTCTGGGTTAGGTCTGGGTTAGGTCTGAATTAAGTCTTGGTTAGGTCTGGGTTAGGTCTGGGTTAGGTCTGAATTAAGTCTGGGTTAGGTCTGGGTTAGGTCTGAATTAAGTCTGGGTTAGGTCTGGAATAAGTCTGAATTAAGTCCTAACCTAGACTTTAAGTCCAGACCTAACCTAGACTTAATTCAGACTTATTCCAGACCTAACCCAGACTTAATTCAGACCTAACCCAGACCTAACCCAGACCTAACCCAGACTTAATTCAGACCTAACCCAGACCTAACCCAGACTTAATTCAGACCTAACCCAGACCTAACCCAGACTTAATTCAGACCTAACCCAGACCTAACCCAGACTTAATTCAGACCTAACCCAGACCTAACCCAGACTTAATTCAGACCTAACCCAGACCTAACCCAGACCTAACCCAGACCTAACCCAGACCTAACCCAGACTTAATTCAGACCTAACCCAGACCTAACCCAGACTTAATTCAGACCTAACCCAGACCTAACCCTGACTTAATTCAGACTTATTCCAGACCTAACCCAGACTTAATTCAGACTTATTCCAGACCTAACCCAGACTTAAATCAGACTTATTCCAGACCCAACCCTAGGTTTGTTAGGTTGGGTTAGGTCTGGAATAAGTCTGAATTAAGTCTGTGTTGGGTTATGATCGTTTCAGCGCGAAACGTAGCTGTTTTTCGTTGAACGTCCTAGTTCGCCTAGCAAGAACAGAGAGGCAATTATTAAGCAAAGGGAGAAATTTGTTCAAAACTATCATGCCCCGTCTCGGCTTCGCCCGACCTTGTGCAAAAGCAATTTATGATCAGACGATCGTCCTGACATATATATCCGCGATAATGCAATTCTCTCGCGAGAAAGCGCTCGAGAAGCTACGCCACCTGGCGGTAACATCGCAGTACTGCTACGGGCGAGGTATCGCGCGGGCCGAATACGCGAATGCGCGCGCAAGTAGACTGTCGTATACAGGGGACGCGTAGTCCGCCAAACAGTCGTACGCATGAAATCTTTGCACATAAATTACATGTTAATAACGCGCTTCTGAGCCATGCTACATAGCCTATGTCCGCCCTAGAGTATGCAGGAATAACGTGTCAAAATTTGAGGAAGATAGGTTCAATAGGTCTTGAGTTTTGCGCGAACATAAAAATCGTTTTCGTTCGTTTTTCTCACAGACAGTGCGGTGACGAGGCAGACCCGTGCAGCGAAGCTGAAAACTTCTCGGTCGAGGAGACCCTGACGGCGTCGACGACGACCACGGCCGGAACGACGACGTCCACCAGGAAGGTAAACGATCCAGATCGATCTAGATATCACCCTCTTTCGAAATATCTGACGTCTCCGTGTCCTATTAAAGTGGAACTTCTTGGGATTCGGGGAAAAAGAATCCCAAGAAAATCGAAGAAATTCTCGACTCTATTGGAGGAGGAACAGAGATATTTGTTCAATATTTATTTCGATGATTGGTAGTTGGAGAAGTTCTTCCAAATTTAGAGAATTTACTATCTCGAACAATCTTTATTTTTCTTTATTTTAACACTTTACCGACCGATAGCCTATTTATCGACTGTTTTACCGACCAACGCTTACCGACCGATTAATCAACCGCTACCGGTCGGTAAAGTGTTAATGGAGGAGGAACAGAGATATTGGTCCAGTTGAGTTTTCGCTTTTTCTTTAATTCTCAGCTCTTCTGAGGAAGTGATTATACTGTTTTGCATGAACGAAAGGTGGACTTTTGTGTTTTAGGTGTGGACGAGAGAACAGTGTCTCCATCAAACAGCAGGCATTGGCGGGGACATAGGACCCAGACCGCGGCGGTCGAAGAGGCCAGGAAGTCGCAGAAAGGAAGAAGGCAGGAGCAACAGCGTGGACAGTGGATCCAGCGAGGATCCAGCGGATCCACGAAGAAAATCCTCGCCCATGGTAATCACCGCCAGCCTCACCATACCAATGTCCGGAGCGTTCACGTTGAACCTCGACGATCCGGACATTCCTTACATCGAGGAAGCACCTAAGCAACCCAGCGTGCCGCCACGAAGGCAGAGGCAACGATCGATTTCCGGTTGCAGCGAAGGTGCGTTTAAAACTATAAGTCTATAAGCTTCACTATAGTATTGGTGACTAGGCTATACCCTCGAAACTTTACGCCCTATCAAGGAAAAAAAATTCGGACAGGTAGACTTTTTCGACAAAATTAAAGAATTTCAAATGATACTAAAAAAATTATATTTAGTTAGAGGGGTCAATTACAAGCATTTTTGGTGAATAGACATACCCCTGAAATCCTACCTACTTTCGAGAAAAAAATTCGAGTAGATACTGAATTTTATAGACGAAATTAAAAAATTTCAAATGATACTAAAAAAATTATATTTAGTTAGGGGGGTCAATTACAAGCATTTTTGGTGGATAGACATACCCTCAAAATCCTAACCATTTTCGAGAAAAAAATTCCTTACTGAAAATATATTCTATGTCGCTTCAAAATTTCATGCGAATCTTTAAAAAATCATAACTTCTGAACGGATTGGACGATTTTAATGTTTCAAGCGGCAAACAACGCGTATTTTGGTGAAGAATATATAGAAATTCTAATAATATTGGAAAAGTTATTCCTTGACCCCGTAAAATTAGAAAAACCCCCATAAAAATGGTGCAACTTTCAGACAAGCATAATTCCTACAATAGTAAATATATTTCGATGAAACTTTTTTTTTAAGTAGAGCTCATGAGTACCTACAAAAAAGTATTAGACAACTTTACTGTAGAGCATCCAACAAAATTACTAAAAATCAAAAACTAATTTTAACTAAAATCGTGCCTGAATTTTTTGACGAAATTGAAAAGTTTCAAGTCAGTCTCAACAAATTATTTTCGATTGCAGGGTCAATTACAATCATTTTTGGTTAAGAGGAATACCCTCAAAATCCTAACCATTTTGGAGAAAAAATTCCTTACTGAAAATATATTCTATGTCGCTTCAAAATTTCATGCGAATCTTTAAAACGTCATAACTTCTGAACAGATTGGACGATTTTAATGTTTCAAGCGGCAAACAACGCGTATTTTGGTGAAGAATATATAGAAATTCTAATAATATTGGAAAAGTTATTCCTTGACCCCGTAAAATTAGAAAAACCCTCATAAAAATGGTCCAATTTTCAGACAACCATAATTCTTACAATAGTGAATATATTTCAATGAAACTTTTTTTTTAAGTAGAACTCATGGATACCTACAAAAAAGTATTAGACAACTTTACTGTAGAGCATCGAACAAAATTACTAAAAATCAAAAACTAATTTTAAGTAAAATCGTGCCTAAATTTTTTGACGATATTGAAAAGTTTCAAGTCAGTCTCAAAAAATTATTTTCGATTGCAGGGGTCAATTACAATCATTTTTAGTTAAGAGGAATACCCTCAAAATCCTAACCATTTTGGAGAAAAAAATTCCTTACTGAAAATATATTCTATGTCGCTTCAAAATTTCATGCGAATCTTTAAAAAATCATAACTTCTGAACGGATTGGACGATTTTAATGTTTCAACCGGCAAACAACGCGTATTTTGGTGAAGAATATATAGAAATTCTAATAATATTCGAAAACTTATTTCTTCACTCCGCAAAATGAGAAAAACTCCATAAAAATGGTCCAACTTTCAGACAAGCATAATTCCTACAATAGTGAATATATTTCGATGAAACTTTTTTCTGACATAGAGCTCATGGGTACTTACAAAAAAGCATTAGACAATATTTCCATACAGCGTCAAACAAATTTATTAAAAATGAAAAACTAATTTGTAGAAATAATCGACAAGAAGTAGGTGCTTAAATTTTTCGTAAAAAAAAATTTCAAATCGATCTAAAAAAATTATTTCCATTTACGAGGTTCAATTATAATCATTTTTGGTGAACAGACATACCCCCGAAATTCCTACCATTTTCGAGAAAAAAATTCCTTGCGAATGTCACTTCAATAATTTCATGCGAATCTTTAAAACGTCATAACTTCTGAACGGATTGAAAGATTTTAATGTTTCAAAAGCCAAATAACGCGTAATTTAGTGAAGAATATGTAGAAATTCCAAAAATATTCGAAAACTTATTTCTTCACTCCGCAAAATGAGAAAAACTCCATAAAAATGGTCCAACTTTCAGACAAGCATAATTCCTACAATAGTGAATATATGTGAATGAAACTTTTTTCTAAAGTCGAGCTCATGAGTACCTACAAAAAAGTATTAGACCATTTTTCTGTAGGACGTCAAACAAAATTACTAAAAATCAAAAACGAATCTTTAAGAAAAATCGTCCTAAATTTTTCAACAAAAAAAAAAATTTCAAATCCTTTTGAAAAAAATATTTTCAATTGCAGGGGTCAATTACAAGCATTTTTGGTGAATAGACATACCCCCGAATTCCTGCGCACTTTCGAGAAAAAAATTCATTATCCCCTTCTGATGACTCCTGTCCTTTTCTATCTTCTTGTTGCGTATTCAAATTTAAGTTATTTTTAATAAATTAGTGAATTTAATAGAACTTTAAAAGTGGTGGTCGCTAGATAGTCAAAAATTCCATGCAATCAAAGCAAAATTTCTAGGGATCCCCCACACAATTAAACAGTTGCACCATGTACCCCAAGCAGTCCTACCATAACCCAACTTGAAATTCCCAAACAGTGAAGCGACCAAGAGTTCAGAATGATGATTTAAAGTGATAATTATGTGTGTTTCCAGGTGGTAGGCACGGAAGCGACAGCGCAGTGGGTTCCTCCGCGACACTGTCGGGCGACCAGGCGCCCAGCTCGCCGCCCTCGTGGGCATCCTCGCCCCCAGCGAGCCCCGACAGCGCGGTGACCGCAGTCTCTTACATACCCGACCAACAGGCAGTCCTCCAGAGGGTCTCGTTCACGACTTCCAGCGAGGTGCGCCAAGTGGCCAGGTCGAACAACCAGGACACGTCTAGGAGCACCGCGGCGCCGTACACGCCCAGCATCACCAGCATCGGCGGCGCGGTCCTCAGGTGAGAATCCTTGCCCTCTGAGCTATGCGTGCCTCCTCGGAAGACTGATAGGAATTGGGGTGGACGGTTCCGATGTGCTGGTGTCCTGGAATTCGAGGGAGCAATTTGGGACGGTTCGTCGACCCTGTCGAATTGGTCGTCCCAAGTGTCAGGTCGTTCGATAGGCTTGACCTAACCGGGTCAAGTCAGATCGTTGCTTCCTAGTCTCTTGCAATTTCACGAATCTATTTCGTTTTTAACCCCTTAACGCTCATGTCTGACTGCTTTGGAAAACGATATTTGTTTAATTTGATGCTTTAAGGGATGACTATATTTGTTTTCCTTCAAGTTATACACTAGATACAACATTGTAATGAACAAAAATAGTTATTCAATTGTAATGAATAAAGAGAACTGATTATTCTTGGTCAATCTGAGAAATATGAGCGTTAAGGGGTTAAACAGTCGAACAATGTTAACCCTCGGTTGGTGGCGTTGGGTCCTGACCCAGTGATGGTTCGATCAGGTTTTTGGTAACTGTTCCTAATATGATTAATTTTGGTTTGATTTTTAGACTTGTTAAAGGAAAGGAATGCTCCTTTTTCATCCTTTCATGTATTGTTTTAATCATTCAGGTGAAATTTTTTTGCATTATTGAGAAACACTTATCTCTACTTTTCACTGTAAATTGTCTATACAATTAACTCAAAATTAAGTCAAAATTATCTATACAAACCCCAGACCTAACCCCTACCTATGCATATAAACATTTGATCAGTTGACTATGTGTGTTAGACGCCTATGGTTGTTTAAATATTGACCATAATCAAAGGATTGATAACAGTAACGTTCAAAACAAGATCCATAATTCATAATCACCATTCATGACAAAACCCTATAAAACTCCCACTGGGTCATAGATGACCCAACGAAACCAGTAGCATTAACGTTCAAAACATAATTCATTGCCTGTCTCAATAATTCATGACAAAACTATTCCCTATAAAACTCCCACTGGGTCATAAATGAACCAACAAAATCAGTCCCCTAATCGAATCTTGATCGTACCAACCGAGGGATAAAAAAACGACCTTTTCTTTTCGAATAATTCCGGATGAAAATGTATATTTCGATTTGCAAGGTTTGCCTGGTTTTTAGATTCGAGAATCTCGAATCCGACATTTTGTGAAGTCTCGAAACTCGAAACTCGAAACTCGAAACTCGAAACTCGAAGCTCGAAGCTCGAAGCTCGAAACTCGAAGCTCGAAACTCGAAACTCAAAACTCGAAGCTCGAAACTCGAAGCTCGAAGGTCGAAACTCGAAGCTCGAAACTCGAAACTCGAAACTCGAAACTCGAAGCTCGAAGCTCGAAGTTTTAATCTCGAAACTCGAAACTCGAAGGTCGAAGGTCGAAACTCGAAGCTCGAAGCTCGAAGTTTTAATCTCGAAGCTCAAAATTCGAAACTCGAAGCTCGAAGTTTTAATCTCGAAGCTCGAAGCTCGAAACTCGAAGTTTTAATCTCGAAGCTCGAAACTCGAAGCTCGAAGCTCGAAGGTCGAAACTCGAAGTTTTAATCTCGAAGCTCGAAACTCGAAACTCGAAACTCGAAGTTTTAATCTCGAAGCTCGAAACTCGAAACTCGAAACTCGAAGCTCGAAGCTCGAAGCTCGAAGTTTTAATCTCGAAACTCGAAACTCGAAGCTCGAAGCTCGAAGTTTTAATCTCGAAGCTCGAAACTCGAAACTCGAAACTCGAAGCTCGAAGCTCGAAGTTTTAATCTCGAAACTCGAAACTCGAAACTCGAAACTCGAAACTCGAAGCTCGAAGTTTTAATCTCGAAGCTCGAAACTCGAAACTCGAAACTCGAAACTCGAAGCTCGAAGTTTTAATCTCGAAGCTCGAAACTCGAAACTCGAAGCTCGAAGTTTTAATCTCGAAGCTCGAAACTCGAAACTCGAAACTCGAAGCTCGAAGTTTTAATCTCGAAGCTCGAAACTCGAAACTCGAAACTCGAAGCTCGAAGTTTTAATCTCGAAGCTCGAAACTCGAAACTCGAAGCTCGAAGCTCGAAGTTTTAATCTCGAAGCTCGAAACTCGAAACTCGAAACTCGAAACTCGAAGCTCGAAGTTTTAATCTCGAAGCTCGAAACTCGAAGCTCGAAACTCGAAGCTCGAAGTTTTAATCTCGAAGCTCGAAGCTCGAAACTCGAAACTCGAAGCTCAAAGTTTTAATCTCGAAGCTCGAAGTTTTAATCTCGAAGCTCGAAACTCGAAACTCGAAGTTTTAATCTCGAAGCTCGAAACTCGAAACTCGAAGCTCGAAGCTCGAAGCTCGAAACTCGAAACTCGAAGCTCGAAGTTTTAATCTCGAAGCTTGAAACTCGAAACTCGAAACTCGAAACTCGAAACTCTTGAAACTCAAAACTCGAAGCTCGAAACTCGAAGCTCGAAACTCGAAACTCGAAGCTCTTGAAACCCAGAATTCTTATCTTTTCTGCACTCTTTACTAATATCTATCGAAGAATAAAATTGATTGACACAATTAGACGAGAATTAAAGTGTATTTAGAATTTAAATAAATTCAACATTGCGAGAAATTTGCAATGCAGAGGTTTGGATGCAAGATATCGGCAAAGTTAGGTTAGAAACTAGCCTTAGAGTGACTTTAGACACTTTAATCGTATGCACAGTTTAGAAGAGTTGTAGATGAAAATAGTGGTGTTTTTTATGTTAATATTTACTCACAAAAATATCTCTTGTTCAAGAATACTAGCAACCGAACTCTTTCTGGGTCTAGTCGACTGCTTTTTTATCAACTATGATACCTGACGTGCTGAATAGCCTCAATACATAGTTCATGGCGGTGAAATCGTGTCACAGTATTCTCGTAAGTTATTTTACACAAATTACTATTTACATGGATTTCGAGAGTTTTTGTATCACAAAAAAAGTAACACAAAGTTTCGAATTTCGAGTTTCGAGCTTCGAGTTTCGAGTGTTTAGGACTCGAAACCTTTCAGTTTCGCGGGGTTTTGTGGTTTTGAAATTTTGAAGTTTCGAGTGTCCCCCCATTCCTAATATTTCTTCCTTTCAAAACACTGTTTATTATTGTCAGTGTTCATGTCGACGATTTTCGAAACCATAACCTACAACTTACCATATTTTTATTTGTGATGTATGTAGCTTTTAATATTTGGTAGCGTAACTACTAATCATTACATTACGTTGTGTTTTAACTTGTATAAGGTAAATGTCCCACTTCTCAACACATTTTTTAGCAATTATCACTTTAAATGACGATAGAAATTCTGAATATTATTTATTTTTTATGTACATTATGATATAAAATGATATACTTTCTTTTTATGAAAGAAATAACTTGATTTGTTTTTAAATACTCGTGGAATTAAACATAGATTTCTCAGTCATCGCCATAACGATGGAATCCCATATGGAATGTTCATAACTGCTTCAACATTTATTAAACAAATTCCTACGTTTGAAGTTGCTTGATATTAAAAACAATAAGAATTACAGTGGAAAGGGGAATATTTAATATCATTTGCTGTTATATGCAATTTTATTGCAAACGTGATGTCTGAAACAACGACAAAGTGTTGTCGATACCAATGAATTCGAAGTAATACAGTTTACTGATACTAGAAATGAAACTGTTAATAATTGTGATAACTAGACTGCGGATGTTTATGCATTTATGGGGAAATTTTAATCCTCAAAAAACTACAGAATGCATTTAATATGCAAAAATATAAGAAATACTTAACACTAGAAAGACTGAAACTTAGTATATACCTATATTGCCCAAAAGCAGTCAAAATGACTGCATCGTGAAAGACTAACTAATGTGTAAAGAAATTTGTTTAAAATTAATTTTTAATATTATGTTATAATATTATGAATTTAGGGCGCAGAAATAAAATAAACAACTTGTTAGAACAAGTATCACTGCATAAAGATTCGAATAACAAGTACTACTTTAGCTTATTGAGAAACTGCAATTTATCAATAGGTCTGGGTTAGGTCTGGGTTATGTCTGGGTTAGGTCTGGGTTAGGTCTGGGTTAGGTCTGGGTTAGGTCTGGATTAGATCTGGGTTAGGTCTGGATTAGATCTGGATTAGATCTGAGTTAGGTCTGGATTAGATCTGGATTAGATCTGGGTTAGGTCTGGATTAGATCTGGATTAGATCTGAGTTAGGTCTGGTTTAGATCTAGTTTAGATCTGGGTTAGGTCTGGATTAGATCTGGATTAGATCTGGGTTAGGTCTGGGTTGAGGTCTGGGATTAGATCTGAATTAGATCTGGGTTAGGTCTGGGTTAGGTCTGGATTAGATCTGAGTTAGGTCTGGGTTAGGTCTGGGTTAGGTCTGGGTTACGTCTGGGTTAGGTCTGGGTTAGGTCTGGGTTAGGTCTGGGTTAGGTCTGGGTTAGGTCTGGGTTAGGTCTGGGTTAGGTCTGGGTTAGGTCTGGGTTAGGTCTGGATTTATAGATAACCTTATTCCCCCAGGGAATAGATTTATTTTGTTTTAAATAGATTTAACCCAGACCTAACCCAGACCTAACCCAGACCTAACCCAGACCTAACCCAGACCTAATCCAGACCTAACCCTGACCTAATCTAGATCTAACCCAGACCTAACCCAGACCTAAAACAAACCTAATCCAGACCTAACCCAGACCTAAAACAAACCTAATCCAGACCTAACCCAGACCTAACCCAGACCTAAAACAAACCTAATCCAGACCTAACCCAGACCTAATCCAGACCTAACCCAGACCTAACCCAGACTTAATTCAGACTTATTCCAGACCTAACCCAGACCTAACTCAGAGCTAACTCAGATCTAATCCAGACCTAACCCAGACCTAACTCAGATCTAATCCAGACCTAACCCAGACCTAACCCAGATCTAATTCAGATCTAATCCAGACCTAACCCAGACCTAACTCAGATCTAATCCAGACCTAACCCAGACCTAACCCAGATCTAATTCAGATCTAATCCAGACCTAACCCAGAGCTAACTCAGATCTAATCCAGACCTAACTCAGACCTAACTCATATCTTACTCAGATCTAATCCAGACCTAACCCAGACCTGACCCAAACCTAACCCAGACCTGACCCAAAAAAAAGAAAAGGTTTGGGTCAGGCCTGGGTTAGGTCTGGGTTATGTCTCGGTTAGGTCTGGATTAGATCTCGATTAGATCTGGGTTAGGTCTGGATTAGATCTGGATTAGGTCTGGATTAGGTCTGGGTTAGCCCTGGATTAGATCTGAGTTAGATCTGAGTTAGGTCTGGATTAGATCTGGGTTAGGTCTGGGTTAGGTAAGCCCAAATCGACAATTTATCACGTACTTGTATGTTATCATGTGTTGGTAATCGAAAAAAAAAAATGAAAACTGTTATTTCAATACAGAGTCGAACTGGTCATATAAGAAATTTACTCAATTCAATAATAAGAGTCATTTGATTATTTAAAATTTCCCAAGCAGTCAAAATGACTGCTTTTGACCAATGTAGGTATAACACATATACCGGAAATGAAAGAGGGAGGAGGTAACTACAATTATTAATAAACCCATTTATATGTTGTGCAAAAAGTCACAAAATTCTAAGGAATTGTGTCATTATATAAATAATTGTTTTTCTAATTGAAATTAAAAAGCAGTCAAAATGACTTCCTTGGGCAATCTAGTGTTAAAGTAAGATACGAATTATTATATTTAGGGGTTGAGGCAGCCCTCTGCGAAGCTTCCGTTTCATTAATTCTGTTAATAAAAATGTGAATTTGCATAAAGATCCGCAGTCTAGTGATAACGAAAGAAATTGAAAATGTCGATGACTGAGTCAGTGTTGAGATTAGGTGCACTTACCTTGATTAGTATACTTTGTTCGAGTATTTGGGACAGCAAATATTGGACGCTCAATGCCATTTTCCTCCACAGTGAATCATGATGCTAGGTAGACCGTTTACTTTTATTCGGGGGTAGATTTCTCTTCTTAAAGTCAGTGAAAAATGTACAGTTTTTTTGACGATGGGAACACGTTTCTTTCAGAGACGATACTTATAGTTATTTTCTCAAAACTTCACACATTCTAGTCTTCTTCGTAACGTAAACTAAAAATTGTAACGCAATATAATATTCAATCGAGACAATAAACTGAACACGTAAGGGACGACCCCTAAATTATTCAAATATAAAAAAAAAATACTAAAGAATTGAGGTATATATTACTATAAATCGATTATCAACTTAACACTTTACCGACCGATAAAACAGTCGATTAATAGGCCATCAGTCGGTAAGCGTTAGCCGGTAAAACAGTCGATTAATCGGTATTAAAGCTATCGGTCGGTAAAGTGTTAAAGTCAAGCTTAAAATAAATATATAGAATAATGTAAGTTACGTTTAAATTATTCAGAGGTCTCTATATGTCCTCTGTAACATCATATATCACATAAAATTCTAATAATCGTTCAAAGAATAAATACAAGTATCGTCTCCGGAAAAAACGTGTTTCCATTTTCGACTAGATGGCGTTCAACTGACTTTAGGGCAATTTAAGTTAGAATCAAAGAATCACATTGCCAACATTTCCAATTTGAGGATACAAAAGGTATCTATCTACAGGTTTGCACTTTACGTTTCTCAATCGCAATGGGAGACGTGAAGAATGATCGAAGGGACCACGGGTGGAGATAATGAGTGTCGTTGAGCGGCCAATGTTGGGCCTGGGGCCCCCCCCTCCCGAGTTCTCAGCCCTTTATTGCGACAGCAACGAAACCAGCACGTGAAAGGATCGATCGACCATCCGCTTGTGCTCTGCGACGTTTCACACTAACAACGAGGTGAACAAAACAGGGGGGGAGAGAGCTTCTGCAGCCGTAGGTTTGTTTTTTCCAGATCGAAGACCGCGGACATCGAGAGGATGCTGCACATAGCGAGGCCCGACATGCTCGTCACGCAGCAGAGCAAGAGTTCCACGGACAGCAAGAAGTATACCAAGAGACGTTACACCGATTCGAGGCACCAGACGCGTCACATACCGGACTCGGACACCCTGGCGGGCAAAACAGCCGCGTCTGTAGCGTCAGCGCCCTCTGTCGCGATGTCCGCGACCTCTGTGGTGATCGGCGGCCAGGGCCAGAGGGCCCAACCGGTTTGGAAACGACGGGAACTCATTTCCAGCGCCCCCAAAGACAGGGAAAGATACTTCTGAGCAACGACGACTCGTTCACGATCGGATCGAATGACAAAGAGACTCTTTAACGCGACACTCGATTGACCAATGTCGTGAGAGCACACCTGGGACTCATTTAACGCGTAGTGTTGAAAGGGGGAGGCTACAGGGAAGCTCAAAATCCCCTATTATCTGAATTTTAATCGATTTAAACCGATTTATTAACACTTCGACTGCCACGCCATCTATGGGTGACAAAATTTACCACTATGATACTAGTTTTTGATTTTTAGTAATTTTGTTCGATGCTCTACAGTAAAGTTGTCTAATACTTTTTTGTAGGTACTCATGAGCTCTACTTAAAAAAAAAGTTTCATTGAAATATATTCACTATTGTAGGAATTATGGTTGTCTGAAAATTGGACCACTTTATGAGGGTTTTTCTAATTTTACGGGGTCAAGGAATAACTTTTCCAATATTATTAGAATTTCTATATATTCTTCACCAAAATACGCGTTGTTTGCCGCTTGAAACATTAAAATCGTCCAATCTGTTCAGAAGTTATGACGTTTTAAAGATTCGCATGAAATTTTGAAGCGACATAGAATATATTTTCAGTAAGGAATTTTTTTCTCCAAAATGGTTAGGATTTTGAGGGTATTCCTCTTAACTAAAAATGATTGTAATTGACCCCTGCAATCGAAAATAATTTTTTGAGACTGACTTGAAACTTTTCAATTTCGTCAAAAAATTCAGGCACGATTTTACTTAAAATTAGTTTCTGATTTTTAGTAATTTTGTTTGATGCTCTACAGTAAAGTTGTCTAATACTTTTTTGTAGGTATCCATGAGCTCTACTTAAAAAAAAAGTTTCATTGAAATATATTCACTATTGTAGGAATTATGGTTGTCTGAAAATTGGACCATTTTTATGAGGGTTTTTCTAATTTTACGGGGTCAAGGAATAACTTTTCCAATATTATTAGAATTTCTATATATTCTTCACCAAAATACGCGTTGTTTGCCGCTTGAAACATTAAAATCGTCCAATCTGTTCAGAAGTTATGACGTTTTAAAGATTCGCATGAAATTTTGAAGCGACATAGAATATATTTTCAGTAAGGAATTTTTTTCTCCAAAATGGTTAGGATTTTGAGGGTATTCCTCTTAACCAAAAATGATTGTAATTGACCCCTGCGATCGAAAATAATTTTTTGAGACTGACTTGAAACTTTTCAATTTCGTCAAAAAATTCAGGCACGATTTTACTTAAAATTAGTTTTTGATTTTTAGTAATTTTGTTCGATGCTCTACAGTAAAGTTGTCTAATACTTTTTTGTAGGTACTCATGAGCTCTACTTAAAAAAAAAGTTTCATTGAAATATATTCACTATTGTAGGAATTATGGTTGTCTGAAAATTGGACCATTTTTATGAGGGTTTTTCTAATTTTACGGGGTCAAGGAATAACTTTTCCAATATTATTAGAATTTCTATATATTCTTCACCAAAATACGCGTTGTTTGCCGCTTGAAACATTAAAATCGTCCAATCTGTTCAGAAGTTATGACGTTTTAAAGATTCGCATGAAATTTTGAAGCGACATAGAATATATTTTCAGTAAGGAATTTTTTCTCCAAAATGGTTAGGATTTTGAGGGTATTCCTCTCAACTACAAATGATTGTAATTGACCCCTGCAATCGAAAATAATTTTTTGAGACTGACTTGAAACTTTTCAATTTCGTCAAAAAATTCAGGCACGATTTTAGTTAAAATTAGTTTTTGATTTTTAGTAATTTTGTTTGATGCTCTACAGTAAAGTTGTCTAATACTTTTTTGTAGGTACTCATGAGCTCTACTTAAAAAAAAAGTTTCATTGAAATATATTCACTATTGTAGGAATTATGGTTGTCTGAAAATTGGACCATTTTTATGAGGGTTTTTCTAATTTTACGGGGTCAAGGAATAACTTTTCCAATATTATTAGAATTTCTATATATTCTTCACCAAAATACGCGTTGTTTGCCGCTTGAAATTTTAGGTTATGTAGCTTAGAATTTGTTTTTATTTAAAACTTTGATTGATACTAGAAAATTTCATTTTCAAGTTAGGACGTCGAGGGAAATAAATTTGAATGGAATTCGTGAATTTTAACAAGGTTATGGAAATAAGTACCGAAACAAATTTTAGGTTATGTAGCTTAGAATGGTGTAAAATCAAAATTCACACAAAACAAAGAACTATTTCGTAAATGGAAGCAACGAACACCAACATTTGGTAAAAATTTCTTTTCCATTCATAACGAATCGACTTAATATGCAAAAATATAAGAAACTTAAC
Organism: Colletes collaris; assembly: GCA_030068185.1. Taxonomy (NCBI): domain Eukaryota; kingdom Metazoa; phylum Arthropoda; class Insecta; order Hymenoptera; family Colletidae; genus Colletes; species Colletes collaris. The sequence goes on along the minus strand of JASGYR010000076.1, from coordinate 2,694,915 downwards.
CTTAAAACTTAAAATTCAATTAAACTGAAATAACCTTAAAACTCAAAACTTAAATAACTTGAAATAAAACACGAATTATTTTACGAATCGTTTTAAATATATGAATTTGCATATAAAGATTCGTAAATCCACTAATTGTGCACTACCTACCCTGTAGATATTAAAAAACAAAACAAAACAAAGAACTATTTCGTAAATGGAAGCAACGAACACCAACATTTGGTAAAAATTTCTTTTCCATTCGTAACGAATCAACTTAACACTTTACCGACCGATAGCCTGTTAATCGACTGTTTTACCGACCAACGCTTACCGACCGATAGCGTATTAATCAACTTTTTTACCGACCAACGCTTACCGACCGATAAAACAGTTGATTAATACGCTATCGGTCGGTAAGCGTTGGTCGGTAAAACAGTCGATTAACAGGCTATCGGTCGGTAATGTGTTAATACGCAAAAATATAAGAGACACTTACATTTATAACGAATCCATCCATTATGGTGTACGAAGTATGGGAATCGAGTGTACTACGAGAAAGAGAGGTTATGTTCGATCCGATCGTCGAAAGTTTCCGCGAAAGCGTACAGTCACTGCCGATCCAGGCCTGGCAAAGTGTTCCTCGACACGTTTCCCCGGAAACCGGGACTAAAACCGTGTGTGTTCTGTGTCGTTGGGGTGTCTATTTGGTTCCTAGGCAACCGTCCTCGCGATTGCAAAGATCTCCGTGACGAAAACTCACGACTAAAATGCCAAAACTGTCCACTGGAGGGCTCCACTCGCGATGGAGAGGGCGCTCGCTACCTACGGTGTCATTTCTACGGTGGAAATAAAACGTTAACATTGATTGATGTAGCGTGGGGACTCCGTTAGCGTCCATTTGTAAATTATTTTTATTACTAGGATACGCATCGCGTCGTCCTTCGACCAGAAACGGGCGAAATTTCATTCGAAAATATCCAATCGATAATATTCTTCAAATTTTTTAACACTAAACGCCGACCGATAAAACAGTTGATTAATAGGCTATCAGTCGGTAAGCGTTAGCCGGTAAAACAGTCGATTAATAGGCTATCGGTCGGTAAGCGTTGGTCGGTAAAGAAGTTGATTAATACGCTATCGGTCGGTAAGCGTTGGTCGGTAAAACAGTCGATTAATAGGCTATCGGTCGGTAATGTGTTAACATTGAAAGGATGAATAGCTTCATCTTTTACTTGTTTTTCGAAATTTTGCCCGCCTCTGTTATGGACGAGACGCGTGAGATCCTCGACGAGCCAAAAAGAAAAGAACGAAACTCGCGTCAGCCATTTTGCGGTCTCTCTGAGATTCGAAATCGATCCCAGACTGTTTTTATCGTTATCGTGCATCGATTCTCTTCCGTTTTCATTTCTGGTTTTCGCGAACGTTCGTCGCCAGAACACGAAAACCGCGAGTGGGGACGCGTTGGCCCCGAGAGACGCCATTGTTCGTCGTTCGAAGTTTTCTTTTTCAGTCTGTAAGCCAATAAATGAAGGTTAATTTTTTTACCACTCTGTGTTCCTTATTTCCCGGAAACATTTCAGGTCCATTTCCCCTGCGACAGTGTGTGTTTTTTAAATTAGAATTTTTTCTAACCTCATCCACGCACATAACTCTTGAAAATTTTGATAAAATATTTATTCGCAATTTTGGTATACCCTCGTTGAAGGGATTCTATGTGATTAACACTTTACCGACCGGTAGCGGTTGATTAATCGGCTATCGGTCGGTAAGTGTTGGCCGGTAAAGAAGTCGATTAATAGGCTATTCGAATTTTAGAAAAATTTCGGGAGCTTTGGAAATCTGGATGGCCTTGAGTTCAAGGTCAAGGCCAAGGTCAAGGTCATTCGAATTTTAGAAAAGTTTCGGGCGCTTTGGAAATTTGGATGGCCATGAGTTCAAGGTCAAGGTCAAGGTCAAGGTCAAGGCCAAGGACATTCGAATCTTAGAAAAATTCAGGGCGCTTTGGAAATCTGGATGGCCTTGTGTTCAAGGTCAAGGTCAAGGCCAAGGCCATTCGAATTTTAGAAAAATTTCAGACGCTTTGGAAATTTGGATGGCCTTGAGTTCAAGGTCAAGGTCAAGGCCATTCGAATTTTAGAAAAATTTCAGACGCTTTGGAAATTTGGATGGCCTTGAGTTCAAGGTCAAGGTCAAGGTCAAGGTCAAGGCCAAGGCCATTCGAATTTTAGAAAAATTCCGGGCGCTTTGGAAATCTGGATGGCCTTGAGTTCAAGGTCACGGCCAAGGCCATTCGAATTTTAGAAAAATTCCGGGCGCTTTGGAAATCTGGATGGCCTTGAGTTCAAGGTCACGGCCAAGGCCATTCGAATTTTAGAAAAATTTCAGACGCTTTGGAAATTTGGATGGCCTTGAGTTCAAGGTCAAGGTCAAGATCATGGTCAAGGCCATTCGAATTTTAGAAAAATTCAGGGCGCTTTGGAAATCTGGATGGCCTTGAGTTCAAGGTCAAGGTCAAGGCCAAGGTCATTCGAATTTTAGAAAAATTCCGGGCGCTTTGGAAATCTGGATGGCCTTGAGTTCAAGGTCAAGGTCAAGGTCAAGGCCATTCGAATTTTAGAAAAATTCCGGGCGCTTTGGAAATCTGGATGGCCTTGAGTTCAAGGTCACGGCCAAGGCCATTCGAATTTTAGAAAAATTTCGGGCGCTTTGGAAATCTGGATGGCCTTGAGTTCAAGGTCAAGGTCATTCGAATTTTAGAAAAATTTCGGGTGCTTTGGAAATCTGGATGGCCTTGAGTTCAAGGTCAAGGTCAAGGTCAAGGCCAAGGCCATTCGAATTTTAGAAAAATTCCGGGCGCTTTGGAAATCTGGATGGCCTTGAGTTCAAGGTCAAGGTCAAGGTCAAGACCAAGGCCATTCGAATTTTAGAAAAATTCCGGGCGCTTTGGAAATCTGTATGGCCTTGAGTTCAAGGTCACGGCCAGCAAGCGCTATCTGAATTTTAGAAAAATTCCGGGCGCTTTGGAAATCTGGATGGCCTTGAGTTCAAGGTCACGGCCAAGGCCATTCGAATTTTAGAAAAATTTCGGGCGCTTTGGAAATCTGGATGGCCTTGAGTTCAAGGTCAAGGTCAAGATCATGGTCAAGGCCATTCGAATTTTAGAAAAATTCAGGGCGCTTTGGAAATCTGGATGGCCTTGAGTTCAAGGTCAAGGTCAAGGCCAAGGCCATTCGAATTTTAGAAAAATTTCAGACGCTTTGGAAATCTGGATGGCCTTGAGTTCAAGGTCAAGGTCAAGGTCAAGGCCAAGGCCATTCGAATTTTAGAAAAATTCCGGGCGCTTTGGAAATCCCGTGGCCTTGAGTTCAAGGTCAAGGTCAAGGTCAAGGTCAAGGCCATTCGAATTTTAGAAAAATTCCGGGCGCTTTGGAAATCTGGATGGCCTTGAGTTCAAGGTCAAGGTCAAGGAGGTCAAAAGTCCAGGCCATAGAATTTTAGAAAAATTCCGGGCGCTTTGAAAAAACTGGATGGTCCTTGAGTTCAAGGTCAAGGTCAAGGTCAAGATCGAGGTCATTCGAATTTTAGAAAAATTCCGGGCGCTTTGGAAATCTGGATGGCCTTGAGTTCAAGGTCAAGGTCAAGGTCAAGGTCAAGGTCATTCGAATTTTAGAAAAGTTTCGGGTGCTTTGGAAATCTGGATGGCCTTGAGTTCAAGGTCAAGGTCAAGGTCAAGACCAAGGACATTCGAATCTTAGAAAAATTACGTGCGCTTTGGAAATCCCGTGGCCTTGAGTTCAAGGTCAAGGTCAAGGTCAAGGCCATTCGAATTTTAGAAAAATTCCGGGCGCTTTGGAAATCTGGATGGCCTTGAGTTCAAGGTCAAGGTCAAGGTCAAGGCCAAGGCCATTCGAATTTTAGAAAAATTTCAGACGCTTTGGAAATTTGGATGGCCTTGAGTTCAAGGTCAAGGTCAAGGTCAATGTCAAGGCCACTAGAATTTTAGAAAAATTCCGGGCGCTTTGGAAATCTGGATGGCCTTGAGTTCAAGGTCAAGGTCAAGGTCATTCGAATTTTAGAAAAATTCCGTGCGCTTTGGAAATCCCGTGGCCTTGAGTTCAAAGTCAGGGTCAAGATCAAGGTCAAGGCCATTCGATTTTTAGAAAAATTCCGGGCGCTTTGGAAATCTGGATGGCCTTGAGTTCAAGGTCAAGGTCAAGGTCAAGGTCAAGATCAAGGCCATTCGAATTTTAGAAAAATTCCGGGCGCTTTGGAAATCTGGATGGCCTTGAGTTCAAGGTCAAGGTGTACAATACCTGTTCTACATAAGTATGGTTTAAAATAAATAAACTATGAATATTATAGCTTTAGTTTTTCAATATACTGTTTGTTTCTTGATTGCATCGTATTGTGCAATAATTTTACCATAATATTAATAACAAATTAAAAAATTAAAGTTTTCAAGAGTTATATGTGTGGATCAGAGGCTTGTAGGAAAATTCAACAGTACATGTTACTTTATGATGGATCACTGTACACATTAAAGACAAACTCAATAAATTCTCCATAACCTCACAAATCATTTGTATCAATAAAAATTTACATAAAACTATGATTCAAGTTTCTACTTTTCTCCTCAATTTTCTAGATTCCTTGTACCATGATTAACTAATGATATTAGCGACTCCTATAAACGATATTCGTTACTTTGAAAATTTTACTTCATTTTGTACGTCGATGGTTCTAGTGTTAACACTTTACCGACCGGTAGCGGTTGATTAATCGGCTACCGGTCGGTAAAACAGTCGATTAATACGCTATCGGTCGGTAAGCGTTGGTCGGTAAAACAGTCGATTAATAGACTATCGGTCGGTAATGTGTTAACACCTGAAAGGGAAAGTTCACAAAAGAAAAAATTGATGAATCGACGAAAGAAACGTGCAATCGTAAATTATAGAAACTCCTTTATTATCGATACACAGTCCCCGTCGTACTGGTCGTTACAAAATTCATCAAAACGCGACGAAACGAAAGTTCGCCTGATCCGAGTAGCAAATAGGTGCAAAATGTGTGAAACACGAATTCGACAGTTCCGTGAATATAAGTTAAAGTCTGCAACTCCTTCCTACAAATTGGCGAGGCCACGATCGCGCGATCTCTTCACAAAAATCCGTCAATGAACATTAAAAGTACGTCGATTTTCCTCCACACAACTCCCAACTTTCGTTTTTCGTTTTTCGTTTTTCGTCTCCCATTTCCTCATTCGTACATTTTTCATTCACTGTTTCGCGTTCCATTCATCGATTCTGCTTTAAAATTGTTGGAACAACGGAGCGTGGTGTAACTGCACGTCGTCCGCGCGCGATTCGGGTAGACTCGGGAGCCTTCGGGGCGAGTCGGGGCGGCTCGCGAGCCTTCGGGTCGAGTCGGTTGCCGGAGTACAAAGGCAGTGGGTTTTTGGTCGATGGTCGAGCGAACGCGTGTGGCTACATTGCAGAAACAAATATAAATATATATATTGAACTGTTTATCAGAGAGTGGAGCCCCATAAATCCAACAATAATTAAATAAACGTGAAATAAACGCTCCGCTCGCGTTTGAAGGGTTAATACTGATGGAATTGGACGTTGTTCGAATCGATGTTTCTTTAAAATAATTATTACACTCTCCAAAGATTCATTCATCATTCTCAGAATGATTTCGATTCTCAATCGATTCATGGACGGATTTTAAAGCGATCGCGAGCAGCCATCGCCCCCCCAAAAAAAAGACACTCACTTGGCTCGTGTGATTCGTTTCGCGGCGATGATTCGAAATTAAAACGAACGATATCGTCGAGCTTCTCAAGAAGAAAGATTTTTTTCTCCAAAATGGTTAGGATTTCGAGGGTATTCCTCTTAACCAAAAATGATTGTAATTGACCCCTGCGATCGAAAATAATTTTTTGAGACTGACTCGAAACTTTTCAATTTCGTCCAAAAATTTAGGCACGATTTTACTTAAAATTAGTTTTTGATTTTTAGTAATTTTGTTTGATGCTCTACAGTAAAGTTGTCTAATACTTTTTTGTAGGTATCCATGAGTTCTACTTAAAAAAAAAGTTTCATTGAAATATATTCACTATTGTAGGAATTATGGTTGTCTGAAAATTGGACCATTTTTATGAGGGTTTTTCTAATTTTACGGGGTCAAGGAATAACTTTTCCAATATTATTAGAATTTCTATATATTCTTCACCAAAATACGCGTTGTTTGCCGCTTGAAACATTAAAATCGTCCAATCTGTTCAGAAGTTATGACGTTTTAAAGATTCGCATGAAATTTTGAAGCGACATAGAATATATTTTCAGTAAGGAATTTTTTTCTCCAAAATGGTTAGGATTTCGAGGGTATTCCTCTTAACTAAAAATGATTGTAATTGACCCCTGCGATCGAAAATAATTTTTTGAGACTGACTCGAAACTTTTCAATTTCGTCCAAAAATTTAGGCACGATTTTACTTAAAATTAGTTTTTGATTTTTAGTAATTTTGTTCGATGCTCTACAGTAAAGTTGTCTAATACTTTTTGTAGGTACCCATGAGCTCTACTTAAAAAAAAAGTTTCATTGAAATATATTCGCTATTGTAGGAATTATGGTTGTCTGAAAATTGGACCATTTTTATGAGGGTTTTTCTAATTTTACGGGGTCAAGGAATAACTTTTCCAATATTATTAGAATTTCTATATATTCTTCACCAAAATACGCGTTGTTTGCCGCTTGAAACATTAAAATCGTCCAATCTGTTCAGAAGTTATGACGTTTTAAAGATTCGCATGAAATTTTGAAGCGACATAGAATATATTTTCAGTAAGGAATTTTTTTCTCCAAAATGGTTAGGATTTTGAGGGTATTCCTCTTAACTAAAAATGATTGTAATTGACCCCTGCAATCGAAAATAATTTTTTGAGACTGACTTGAAACTTTTCAATTTCGTCCAAAAATTTCGGCACGATTTTACTTAAAATTAGTTTTTGATTTTTAGTAATTTTGTTTGATGCTCTACAGTAAAGTTGTCTAATACTTTTTTGTAGGTACCCATGAGCTCTACTTTAGAAAAAAGTTTCATTGAAATATATTCACTATTGTAGGAATTATGGTTGTCTGAAAATTGGACCATTTTTATGAGGGTTTTTCTAATTTTACGGGGTCAAGGAATAACTTTTCCAATATTATTAGAATTTCTATATATTCTTCACCAAAATACGCGTTGTTTGCCGCTTGAAACATTAAAATCGTCCAATCTGTTCAGAAGTTATGACGTTTTAAAGATTCGCATGAAATTTTGAAGCGACATAGAATATATTTTCAGTAAGGAATTTTTTCTCCAAAATGGTTAGGATTTTGAGGGTATTCCTCTTAACTAAAAATGATTGTAATTGACCCCTGCGATCGAAAATAATGTTTTGAGACCGACTTGAAACTTTTCAATTTCGTCAAAAAAGTTCGGCACGATTTTACTTAAAATTAGTTTTTGATTTTTAGTAATTTTGTTTGATGGTCTACAGTAAAGTTGTCTAATACTTTTTTGTAGGTACCCATGAGCTCTACTTTAGAAAAAAGTTTCATTGAAATATATTCACTATTGTAGGAATTATGGTTGTCTGAAAATTGGACCATTTTTATGAGGGTTTTTCTAATTTTACGGGGTCAAGGAATAACTTTTCCAATATTATTAGAATTTCTATATATTCTTCACCAAAATACGCGTTGTTTGCCGCTTGAAACATTAAAATCGTCCAATCTGTTCAGAAGTTATGACGTTTTAAAGATTCGCATGAAATTTTGAAGCGACATAGAATATATTTTCAGTAAGGAATTTTTTTCTCGAAAATGGTTAGGATTTTGAGGATACGTCTATTGACCAAAAACGATTGTAATTGATCCCTGCAACCAAAAATAATTTTTCCAGAACGATTTGAAATTTTTTTTTTCGTCGAACAATTTAGGCACCTACCCCTGTCGATTTTCCTTGTTTTTGATTTTTATTAATTTTGTTTGACGCCCTACAGAAAAATGGTCTAATACTTTTTTGTAGGTACTCATGAGCTCGACTTTAGAAAAAAGTTTCATCGAAATATATTCACTATTGTAGGAATTATGGTTGTCTGAAAATTGGATAATTGAAAACGATGAGACATCGATTTATAATAACGAGAGCTAACGAGAGGGAAAAAAGATGAGAGCGTGGAAATAGATAATTTTCAGATCACTCCCCCCCCCAAAAAAAATCATTCACTTTGAAGTTACTCATTTTTAAATAAATATATTCGTACGATCAGACGAGAAAAGTCTTGATAGGAGATTAGCAAATTCTTTGCACTGATTAACGATAAAAAAAATAATTTGCAACGATCGAAGCATCGTTTCCTTCGAGACCAATAACACGAGCGAAAATGTCTCCCGCGTACACTGCCACATATACATATTTATATTTATATATAATATATAGATTTCTTTCGCCATATTTGTATATATTATTATTAAAACAATCGCTAAAAAATATAAATATATTTAGATATTTATATTTGTATACATATATATATAACTTTCACCGTTTAACGGCTAGCTGCCTATGCAGGGCTGGACGGATGCGACGCGATAAGTATTTATTTATTTATAATTCGTGATCCCCCGTTTTGGGGAAACGGTCAGTTAATTCTAATATTTACGTCGAACATGTATACAGAGAGAGAGAAGAAAGATTAGATTGAAAAGAATTAGAAGGAGAGACGAGAGAAATTAATATCACTTATTCGGCGATTTACATCGTAAATCGACAAGTTGTGGTTGCTGCAGAAATTCTGATGAAGAGTTCGAAAATCTTGAATATTGTATTTGACACAATTTTCTTTGGTAAACATCTGTGTTTTTGTGAAAGTTTGATAAATTGAAGGAATTTATTTTTTTGCGAAATTAAAAAATTTAATTCATTTTTACTAAATTTGGTGGTCGACTACCCTTGGGGAAATTTTAATGGGAGATTCTGGAGGCCAAAATAAGACGAAAATTAATGATAGTAATTTGTTGATGGAGGCTTCGTTGAAAAGTTATTAATGTTTAAAGTTCCGACTATAGTGAATTTTTTTTCTTGGAAATTGTTAGGATTTTTAGGGTATGTCTAATGACCAAAAATGATTGTAACTGACTCCTGTAATTGAAAATATTTTTTTCAGAATGATTTGAAATTTTTTTTTTTGTTGAAAAATTTGAGTCGATTTTTCTTAGAAATTAGTTTTTAATTTTTAGTAATTTTGTTTGATGCCCTGCGGAAAAATTGTTTAATACTTTTTTGTAGGTACCTATAGGCTCTGCTTCAGAAAAAAGTTTCAATGAGATATCTTTACTATTGTAGGAATTATGGTTGTCTGAAAATTGGACCATTTTCATGGAGTTTTTCTCACTTTACGAGGTCAAAGAACAACTTTTTCAATATTGTTAGAATTTGTACATATTCTCCACTAAAATACGCGTTATTTGCATTTTGAAACATTAAAATCGGCCAATCCGTTCAGAAGTTATGATTTTTTAAAGATTCGCATGAAATTTTGGAGTGACATAGAATATATTTTCAGTAAGGAATTTTTTTCTCGAAAATAGTTAGGATTTTGAGGGTACGTCTATTGACCAAAAATACTTATAATTGACCTCTGCAACTAAATATAATTTTTTTAGTATGATTTGAAATTTTTTAATTTTGTCGAAAAATTTCATACCTTCTCGAATTTTTTTCTCGTAAATGCGTTGGAATTCGGGGGTATGTCTAATGATAAAAAATGATTATAATCGACTCCTATAACCGAAAATAATTTTTCTAGAATAATCTGAAATTTTTTAATTTTGTCGAAAAATTTCATACCTTCTCGAATTTTTTTCTCGTAAATGCGTTGGAATTCGGGGGTATGTCTAATGATAAAAAATGATTATAATCGACTCCTATAACCGAAAATAATTTTTCTAGAATAATTTGAAATTTTTTAATTTTGTCGAAAAATTTCATACCTTCTCGAATTTTTTTCTCGTAATTGCGTTGGAATTCGGGGGTATGTCTAATGATAAAAAATGATTATAATCGACTCCTATAACCGAAAATAATTTTTCTAGAATAATTTGAAATTTTTTAATTTTGTCGAAAAATTTCATACCTTCTCGAATTTTTTTCTCGTAAATGCGTTGGAATTCGGGGGTATGTCTAATGATAAAAAATGATTATAATCGACTCCTATAACCGAAAACAATTTTTCTAGAATAATTTGAAATTTTTAATTTTGTCGAAAAATTTCATACCTTCTCGAATTTTTTTCTCGTAAGTGCGTAGGAATTCAGGGGTATGTCTATTCACCAAAAATAATTGTAATTGACCGCTACAACCAACAATAATTTTTCCAGAATGATTTGAAATTTAATTTCGCCAAAAAATTTCAGTTCCTACTCGAATTTTTTTCTCGAAAATGGTTAAAATTTCGAAGGTATGTCAATTCACCAAAAATACTTGTAATTGACCCCTGCAACCAAATATAATTTTTTTAGTATGATTTGAAATTTTTTAATTTCGTCACGGTAAACAAATTAATACCGAAGAATTTTATATTTTCATTTTCAAAATTTTGATCCCGGCCTTACGTTCGAAGCTTCCGCAGCAACCTAACAATTACAGGAATGCAACAATTGCGAATTTTCATGTTTGAACTATTATCATTATCCTTGGTCCTCCATTTTCAGTCTCGATAAGACAGAATGATTCGCCAAATACTCGATTCAGTAAAAATATTTACCAAACACGAATTATGTGTGATGCAAGGACTCTCTCAGGATAAATGTTAAATTAATATACAGTTGCTGAAAAGTAATAGAAACGAGATAATTCATTATAGAATTTATATTAATGGAAAATTGTTTTGTTATTCAAAGTTATTTTAAAGACACTTTTCTATTTAATCTGCAAACTATGCAGCAGAATAGTAATTTAAACAAATTATATTTAACGTGCCCCTTTAGTCTTGCATATTATTTGCAAATATTATATGACTGAAATAAAATCAGCAATAATTATTAAAGATCGTGTTTATTAAAGAGATTCTATTTTTTATATTATTAAAAATATTTTTTAGACCTGATTACGATCAATTTTGAGCAATAAATATACAGGGTGTTCGGCCACCTCTAGCAAAAATTTTAATGAGCGATAGTAGAGGCCAAAATAAGACGAAAATCAAGAATACCAATTTGTTGATGGAAGCTTCGTTAAAAAGTTATTAACGTTTAAAGTGCCGCCCTTACTGAATTTTTTTCTCGAAAATGCGCAAGATTTCGGGGGTATGTCTATTCACCAAAAATGACTGTAATTGAACCCTACAACCGAAAATAATTTTTCCACGACGATTTGCAATTTTTTAATTTTCTCGAATAATTTCACACCTTCTCTATTTTTTTCTCGAAAGCGGGCAGGATTTCGTGGGTATGTCTAATGACAAAACTGATTGTAATTGACCCTGCAACCGAAAATAATTTTTCCACAACGATTTGCAATTTTTTTTCTCCGTTGAAAAATTTAGGCACCTAATTGGATTTTCGGTAAGGAATTTTTTTCTCGAAAGTGCGTACGATTTCGGAGGTATGTGTAATGATAAAAAATGATTGCAATTGATCCCCGCGACCGAAAATAATTTTTTTAGAACGATTTGAAAAATTTTTTTTCGCCGACAAAATTTCACCACCTACTCGATTTTTTCTCGAAATTAGATAGGATTTCGGAGGTATGCGTACTCACCAAAAATGATTGTAGTTGACCGCAACCGAAAATAATTTTTCTAGAATTTTTTGAAATTTTTCAATTTTGTCGAAAAATTTCACATATTCTCGAATTTTTTTCTGGATAATGGGTTGGAATTCGGGGGTATGTCTATCCACCAAAAATTATTGTAATTGACCCCCGCAACCGAAAATAATTTTTCTAGATCGATTTGGAAAATTTTAATTTTGTCGAAAAATGTCATACCTTCTCGAATTTTTTTCTCGATTATGCGTAGGAATTCGGGGGTATGTCTATTCACTAAAAATTATTGTAATTAAACCCCGCAACCGAAAGTAATTTTTTCAGAAAGATTTGGAAAATTTTAATTTTGTCGAAAAATGTCATACCTTCTCGAATTTTTTTCTCGATTATGCGTAGGAATTCGGGGGTATGTCTATTCACCAAAAATTATTGTAATTGACCCCTGTAACTAAAAATGTTTTTTTCAGAATGATTTGAAATTTTTTAGTTTTGTCGAAAAATTTCACACTTTCTCGAATTTTTTTTTCGAAAGTTGGTAAGAATTCGAGGGTATGTCTAATGACCAAAAATGACTATAAGCGACTACTGTAATCGAAAATAATTTTTCTAGAGTGATTTTAACTTTTTCAATTTCACCGAAAAATTTAGACTGTCGATTTTTCTTAAAAATTGGTTTTTGATTTTTAGTAATTTTGTTTGACGCCCTACGGAAATTTTGACTAATACTTTTTTATAGGTACCTATGGGCTTAACTTCAGAAAAAAGTTTTATCAAAATATATTCACTATTGTAGGAGTTATGGCTGTTCGAAAATTGGACCATTTTTATGAGGGTTTTTCTAATTTTACGAGGTCAAAGAACAACTTTTTCAATATTGTTAGAATTTGTACATATTCTTCACTAAAATACACGTTGTTTGCCGTTTGAAACATTAAAATCGTCCAATCCGTTCAGAAGTTATGATTTTTTAAAGATTCGCTGAAGTGACATTCCTGGCCATAGAATATATTTTCAGTGAGGAATTTTTTTCTCGAAAATGGTTAGGATTTCGAGGATATGTATATTGACCAAAAATGATTGTAGTTGACCCCCGCAACCGAAAATAATTTTTCCAGAACGATTTGAAATTTTTGAATTTAATTGTTAATAACTTTTTAACGAAGCTTCCATCAACAAATTGGTATTCTTGATTTTCGTCTTATTTTGGCCTCTACTATCGCTCATTAAAATTTTTGCTAGAGGTGGCCGAACACCCTGTATATTTTAACACTTTACCGACCGGTAGCGGTCGGTAAGCGTTGGTCGGTAAAGAAGTTGATTAACACGCTATCGGTCGGTAAGCGTTGGTCGGTAAAACAGTCGATTAATAGGCTATCGGTCGGTAAAAATTTGAAATCTAGTTTGAATTTATTTAAATTATCTAAAAAATACTAAATGTCTCTAAAATAACCCTGAAAAACCAAGAAATATTTCCCCATAAGATGATCCTTCGTTAAAAAACTGATAAAATCGAATTATTTCGTGTCTCTTACTGTTCAGCAACAACAATATTTCGAACAATGTTATTATAAGATTAGAAAGAAAAATTCACGAAAATTCAAATTTAATTTCTTCGATCATAATCAGAATTTATTTAACAATTCATCAAACAATGCCATCTATTGCCATTAGAGAATACTCTCAATAAATTCGAACAAACATTATACGAGAAATTCTGTTAAATCTTAAATTTTAATTTTCGTAAAAATTCTTTTCCCGAATCTTACGGAATTTGATTCCATATTTCCGCAACAAATGTTTCAGATTCCTAAATAAAATATCTGACACACGAACACCGATTACATCCTCGAAATAGAACCATAGAATATAAAAAATTTCAACAATAAAACGTTCGTCGAACAATTATCAACAATTGTCGATTCCAATAATAAAAACATCGTGTTTAGCGTGTACAATTCCACATGCTCGATCATTCCCGCGATCTCTAGCTTAAAACAGACAATTAACAATAATCCACTTTCGTTTTTCCCGCGTTCGATCGTTCAACAACGTGATAAACTTAATAATTACGTCTCTCCAGCTGCGAACCGAGCGATATTCGCTCTTCGATTGATGTCTCGTAATTAGACTGCGGATATTTATGCATTTATGGGGAATTTAGATTGTCGAAACACTGTAGAATTCATTTAATATTCAAAAATATAACGAAAACTCAAGTAAGATATGAATTATAGCTACGAAGCTCTTATTTTATCAATTTTATTAATAAATATACGAATTTGCATAAAAATACAACAACAAAAAAGTGCAACATAATATTTAAATAGTCGTTCAAATTCCACGAGAAATTCAACATAAATATTCACATCCAAAACATCGAAAACATTAAACAACAATATTTCGAATTTTCATCGTTTTCTCGACTCGATTCGTCCACTTGGCGATTGATTCGACAAAAAACCGGTTAAATACGGTTTAAAAATTGTTCAAATATGGAAATCTATTCCAATTCACGATCGAATGATCCGCGTATAATATTATTCAACGCAGAAATTTACGAACATCGATAAAATAGCATCTGAATGTTTCCAACTGAGAAACAGAGAAACATTAGTAGACGCCATTTTGATTTTACGAATGGAAAATCACTGGTAGAAGCATGCAATATATTTCGTGAAGTTACGTTTTGTCAAAGATTCTTATAAAATTCGATTAGTTTGAGATCGATGTATGTGGAATGAATTTTAGAAAGAATTTTCCTAATTTGACTAATTAGATCACCAAATTTAATATCGTTAGATTTTTTTGTATCGAATTTTATGGTTTCTACGCCTGTTGGACGAAGATTAAGTCTCAAAAACTTACGTGAATCGCTAACTTATGTGAATGATGTACCATTGCGTTTTTTCTGTAGAAATAGTGATCCAAGTCTTAAATAAGTAAAATTAATGGACTGTGAAGAGTAGAATTCGTTCGTGTTCGTTGCTGGAGAACCACTTGGGAACTTAAACTGTAATCTCACCGAACACGACTGGCTGATTTCTATTCGATCCTCGACGATCCTGATCCAACAGTTTGCTTCGAGACTCCGCCATCTTGCGTCCCAAATCGAGACACTCCGGCCACTTTCAACGGTTACACTGCTCAAACGACTGAAAGTTTACTTTAAGAAAGAGTCGATTTTTATGTTCGCGTAAAACTCAAGACCTATTGAACCTATCTTCCTCAAATTTTGACACGTTATTCCTGCACACTCTAGGACGGACTTAGGCTATGTAGCATGCCTCAGAAGCGCGTTATTAACATGTAATTTATGTGCAAAGATTTCATGCGTACGACCGTTTGGCGGACCACGCGACCCCTGTACACGACAGTCTACTTGCGCGCGCATACGCGTTAACGGCCCGCGCGATACCTCGCCCCGTAGCAGTACTGCGATGTCACCGCCAGGTGGCGTAGCTTCTCGAGCGCTTTCTCGCGAGAGAATTGCATTATCGCGGATATATATGTCAGGACGATCGTCTGGCCATAAATTGCTTTTGCACAAGGTCAATTACTAGTGCATAATAAATGCGAGATTTGAATTTTAAAAACCTACATAATGCACTCTATATGGTAAATATATAAAAAAATGGGAAATTTTAATTTTCAAGAAACTACATAATACGCTCAATATGCAACTATATGTATAGTAAATGGGAGATTTTAATTTTCAGAAAATTATGCAATGCACTTAACATGCAAATATATAAGAAATAAGTGAAGTAAGATTATTTTAGGGGTTCAGAAAATTCCCTGTATAGAGAAATTTATGTAAAATCCTCTATTGGTTCATTATTTGTCAAATGCTTCAAAGGAAAGTTGATTTCCATTTACGAATTTGCTAAAATTCAAAAATTAAATATGCACAAGGTCGGGCGAAGCCGAGACGGGGCATGATAGTTTTGAATAAATTTCTCCCTTTGCTTAATAATTGCCTCTCTGTTCTTGCTTGGCGAACTACGTCGTTCAACGAAAAACAGCTACGTTTCGCGCTGAAACGATCATAACCCAACCCAGACTTAATTCAGACTTATTCCAGACCTAACCCAACCTAACAAACCTAGGGTTAGGTCTGGGTTAGGTCTGAATTAAGTCTGGGTTAGGTCTGGAATAAGTCTGAATTAAGTCTGGGTTAGGTCTGGATTAGATCTGAGTTAGGTCTGGGTTAGGTCTGGGTTAGGTCTGGGTTAGGTCTGGAATAAGTCTGGGTTAGGTCTGGGTTAGGTCTGAATTAAGTCTGGGTTAGGTCTGGAATAAGTCTGGGTTAGGTCTGGGTTAGGTCTGGGTTAGGTCTGAATTAAGTCTGGGTTAGGTCTGGGTTAGGTCTGGGTTAGGTCTGAATTAAGTCTGGGTTAGGTCTGGGTGAGGTCTGGGTTAGTCTGGGTCTGCTAGGTCTGGAATTAGAGTCTGTGTTAGGTCTGGGTTAGGTCTGGGTTAGGTCTGAATTAAGTCTGGGTTAGGTCTGGGTTAGGTCTGAATTAAGTCTGGGTTAGGTCTGGCATAAGTCTGAATTAAGTCTAGGTTAGGTCTGGACTTAAAGTCTAGGTTAGGACTTAATTCAGACTTATTCCAGACCTAACCCAGACTTAATTCAGACCTAACCCAGACCTAACCCAGACTTAATTCAGACCTAACCCAGACCTAACCCAGACTTAATTCAGACCTAACCCAGACCTAACCCAGACTTAATTCAGACCTAACCCAGACCTAACCCAGACCTAACCCAGACTTAATTCAGACCTAACCCAGACCTAACCCAGATCTAATCCAGACCTAACCCAGACCTAACCCAGACTTAATTCAGACCTAACCCAGACCTAACCCAGACTTAATTCAGACCTAACCCAGACCTAACCCAGATCTAATCCAGACCTAACCCAGACCTAACCCAGACCTAACCCAGACCTAACCTAGACTTAATTCAGACCTAACCCAGACCTAACCCAGACTTAATTCAGACCTAACCCAGACCTAACCCAGACTTAATTCAGACTTATTCCAGACCTAACCCAGACTTAATTCAGACCTAACCCAGACCTAACCCTAAGCGCGTTATTAACATGTAATTTATGTGCAAAGATTTCATGCGTACGACCGTTTGGCGGACCACGCGACCCCTGTATACGACTGTCTACTTGCGCGCGCATGCGCGTATTCGTCCCGCGCGATACCTCGCCCGTAGCAGTACTGCGATATCACCGCCAGGTGGCGAAGCTTCTCGAGCTCTTTCTCGCGAGAGAATTGCATTATCGCGGATATATATGTCTAGTATTTAACAAATACAAGACACGATCGAATTCGTAGCCACTGATTTCTGGTGCAACTTTCACCACACGAAAGAAGAATTTTGCACAATTTTTTATATCAATAATTTTAAACGATTCATAATAATTTATCGTGAAATTAATACAAATCTATTTTTGTCAAATTCGTTTGAATAATGGAATAGTTTTCGAAGCAGTCCGATAGAAAATATCTTAGATTCGATTCGAGTGTCTCGATGACGAAACTAGCGAATCTCGAAGCAGAAAATGGTGGCCAACCTAACAACCATCGATGACGAAATTTTTACGGTTCCCTTTAAATCAGTATTATATCACATTCTCCTATAAATACCGCCCACACGTCACACGTGACGCCTCCGGAGGTTCTCGAAGGCGTCGCGACGCCATTGGAAATCTCAGTCGGAGTCCGCCATTTTCCGACCGGATATGCTCGATCAGTTCTCGAGAGGGCTCATTTCCTACGTCCTCCCACTGAGACTGTTCGATCCAAGGTCATTCGAGATCCTTGGACCTTTCGTGAACTTGAGAACAACACTTTGTGAAAGGAAGTTCTCCAATAATCATCCAACGACAGAAAATTTATTGGAAAACTTCCCAGTGTCCTCACGCAAACTGTACTTCGTTAAAAAATAAAAAACTTTAATCGTCGAGAATCGTTATTGTAGGGTCGTTGTAATCTCGGGATGGACCACTTGTGAGAAAGGTGGCTGTTGGGTATTGAACACTTTGTTCATCGTGATTTAGCAAGATACAGTAAAAACATTCATTTAGAAGTGATGAAAATGTCCACAGGAGTCGAATGAGACTGTTAAATTGATTAATTAACCTTTTAGTTCACCGTTCTAAGAAAATAGTTGCAAAGAAGTTCTAATTTAATAGTAATAATTACACTCAGGATATTTATGCATTTAGATTGTCAAAAAATTATAGAAAATATAACAAAAACTCAAGTAAGATGAGAATTGTTCTATAATATCAATAAAAAACCGCCTCGATTGCAAAATTTGAATATTGGCGCCATAATTTCGACTCCAATGAGGACACTCGTCCACAAAATAAATCGAAACAAATAAATACCCAAACAACCCTAAAATACATTTCGAAATTAAAAGTATTCGAAATTGGTGTTATTCTTTTAAAACACGCTACACTCGGAGCGTTTTGGTCACCGTATCCCGAAAATCTCGACAATTAATAGCAATCGTCGCCAAAACAGTTGGAGCTTCACGATTATATCGGGTGTCCCCCCGAATTTTAAATGAAAACATCGTTTTCGCGATCGAAGAACGGTTCGACGTAGCTTCGACCTGTCGAGTGTCTCGTTTCGAAGGGAAACGCTTGTTCGGAGGATGTCCCACGAGGATTCGTCTCGTTGTGGCCACGAGATTGCTAGACCTCGGTGGAGTGCGTTTGTATTCGCACTTTCTTTTGCGACCCGTTCCTGGAAAGCGTCGGACTGTGCGCGGAGAAGCCGGGATTGTGAATGCCTAGAGGCTTGGGCTTCTTTAGGGAGCTACGAAGCGGAGACGCGGTGCTGCCCACGCTTCCAGAGGTCGCCACCGACGCCATCGAGCCGTTTCCTGCGCCGCCGACGTAAGGCTTGCCGCTGGCGTCCGTCATCGAGATGGTTCCACCTGAAATTATAAAAATATAGTTCATTCGCTTATTATATTCACTTGTAGTCATATTATTCACTTGTAAGCGAGCATTGAGAGTGAGGAGACGTGTGAGACAAATCATTGTTATTGTATCGATTTCATGTTAAATAGTTTTTAACCAACGTTATACAATTATAATAAATACGTTCTAAACATCCACCCACGAAAATATAGTTCTTTAACAATTTTTATAAAAACGAATCTAGTATTTATGATTCGATGTTAAATGTACGATTTTAAACTGCATCGAAACTATACAGGGTGTTCGGCCACCACTAGCAAAAATTTTAATGAGCGATAGTAGAGGCCAAAATAAGACGAAAATCAAGAATACTAATTTGTTGATGGAAGCTTCGTTAAAAAGTTATTAACAATTAAATTCAAAAATTTCAAATCGTTCTGGAAAAATTATTTTCGGTTGCGGGGTCAACTACAATCATTTTTGGTCAATATACATATCCTCGAAATCCTAACCATTTTCGAGAAAAATTCCTCACTGAAAATATATTCTATGGCCAGGAATGTCACTTCAGCGAATCTTTAAAAATCATAACTTCTGAACGGATTGGACGATTTTAATGTTTCAAACGGCAAACAACGTGTATTTTAGTGAAGAATATGTACAAATTCTAACAATATTGAAAAAGTTGTTCTTTGACCTCGTAAAATTAGAAAAACCCCCATAAAAATGGTCCAATTTTCGAACAGCCATAACTCCTACAATAGTGAATATATTTTGATAAAACTTTTTTCTGAAGTTAAGCCCATAGGTACCTATAAAAAAGTATTAGTCAAAATTTCCGTAGGGCGTCAAACAAAATTACTAAAAATCAAAAACCAATTTATAAGAAAAATCGACAGTCTAAATTTTTCGGTGAAATTGAAAAGTTAAAATCACTCTAGAAAAATTATTTTCGATTACAGTAGTCGCTTATAGTCATTTTTGGTCATTAGACATACCCTCGAATTCTTACCAACTTTCGAAAAAAAAATTCGAGAAAGTGTGAAATTTTCGACAAAACTAAAAATTTCAAATCATTCTGAAAAAATATTTTTAGTTGCAGGGGTCAATTACAATAATTTTGGTGAATAGACATACCCCCGAAACTTCCTACGCATAATCGAGAAAAAAATTCGAGAAGGTATGACATTTTTCGACAAAATTAAAATTTTCCAAATCGATCTAGAAAAATTATTTTCGGTTGCGGGGGCCAATTACAATAATTTTTAGTGAATAGACATACCCCCGAATTCCTACGCATAATCTAGAAAAAAAATCGAGAAGGTATGCCATTTTTCGACAAAATTAAAATTTTCCAAATCGATCTAGAAAAATTATTTTCGGTTGCGGGGGTCAACTACAATCATTTTTAGTCAATATACATATCCTCGAAATCCTAACCATTTTCGAGAAAAAAATTCCTTACTGAAAATATATTCTATGGCCAGGAATGTCACTTCAGCGAATCTTTAAAAAATCATAACTTCTGAACGGATTGGACGATTTTAATGTTTCAAACGGCAAACAACGTGTATTTTAGTGAAGAATATGTACAAATTCTAACAATATTGAAAAAGTTGTTCTTTGACCTCGTAAAATTAGAAAAACCCTCATAAAAATGGTCCAATTTTCGAACAGCCATAACTCCTACAATAGTGAATATATTTTGATAAAACTTTTTCTGAAGTTAAGCCCATAGGTACCTATAAAAAGTATTAGTCAAAATTTCCGTAGGGCGTCAAACAAAATTACTAAAAATCAAAAACCAATTTTTAAGAAAAATCGACAGTCTAAATTTTTTCGGTGAAATTGAAAAGTTAAAATCACTCGATAAAAATTATTTTCGATTACAGTAGTCGCTTATAGTCATTTTTGGTCATTAGACATACCCTCGAATTCTTACCAACTTTCGAAAAAAAAAATTCGAGAAAGTGTGAAATTTTTCGACAAAACTAAAAATTTCAAATCATTCTGAAAAAATATTTTTAGTTGCAGGGTCAATTACAATAATTTTTGGTGAATAGACATACCCCGAAATCCTACGCATAATCGAGAAAAAATTCGAGAAGGTATGACATTTTCGACAAAATTAAAATTTTCCAAATCGATCTAGAAAAATTATTTTCGGTTGCGGGGGTCAATTACAATAATTTTGGTGAATAGACATACCCTGAATTCCAACCCATTTTCCAGAAAAATTCGAGAATATGTGAAATTTTTCGACAAAATTGAAAAATTTCAAATAATTCTAGAAAAATTATTTTCGGTTGCGGGGGTCAACTACAATCATTTTTGGTGAGTACACATACCTCCGAAATCCTATCTACTTTCGAGAAAAAAAATCGAGTAGGTGGTGAAATTTTTCGGCGAAAAAAAATTTTTCAAATCGTTCTAAAAAAATTATTTTCGGTCGCGGGGATCAATTACAATCATTTTTTATCATTACACATACCTCCGAAATCGTACGCGCTTTCGAGAAAAAAATTCCTTACCGAAAATCCAATTAGGTGCCTAAATTTTTCAACGGAGAAAAAAAATTGCAAATCGGTTGTGGAAAAATTATTTTCGGTTGCGGGGGTCAATTACAATCAGTTTTGTCATTAGACGTACCCACGAAATCCTGCCCACTTTCGAGAACAAAAATAGAGAAGGTGTGAAATTATTCGAGAAAATTAAAAAATTGCAAGTCGTTGTGGCCACAATTATTTTCGGTTGTAGGGTTCGATTACAGTCATTTTTGGTGACTAGACATACCCCCGAAATCTTGCGCATTTTCGAGAAAAAAATTCAGTAAGGGCGGCACTTTAAACGTTAATAACTTTTTAACGAAGCTTCCATCAACAAATTGGTATTCTTGATTTTCGTCTTATTTTGGCCTCTACTATAGGTCATTAAAATTTTTGCTAGAGGTGGCCGAACACCCTGTATATTTCTTTGAATATTTTTGTGAAAGCTAATTCACCTTCGATTCAAAATTAAATGTTCAATTTTAAATAGAATCATGGAAATATTTTTATAAAAGCAAATTCACCACCTACGATTCAAAATTCAATATGCAATTTTAAATAGAATCATGGAAATATTTTTATAAATGCAAATTCACCACCTTCGATTCAAAATTAAATGTTCAATTTAAAATAGAATCGTGGAAATATGTTTCTTTAACAATTTTTATAAAAACGAATCTGGTATTTATGATTCGATGTTAAATGTACGATTTTAAACAAACATATAGACACATAATTGAATTAGTAGATTCTATAACACGTGTACAAGTGACAGAAATGAAATTTTCAAGTATAAATCCCTTGTAAGAGCTTTGAGACTTGGAAATGGGGTTCGTTGAAGTATCTCAAACCGTTTTCCATCGACTTTCTGAACGTTTAACTTTGCTTTGAAGGTTTCGCCCTTCGAATGAATTTGAAATGGCTATAGGACGTCAACGAGACACCCTTCAAGTTTCTTTTCATGGAAGTGGCTGGAAGTCGAGGGAGACCTTCGCCTGGCAGCTGATGGAAACTCAATATGCCAGAGAAATGTCTTCGGATGCGAGCGTGATGGGAGTCAAGGTGAAGGGAGAAAATAGAGAAGATATAAAGGGGGGCAAGAGAGGGTGTTTGGAAGGTCTATTCAAAGTGCGCACGCGCCCGTAGAACTTTCTGGCACGTTCCGTCCGTTGGGGCCCTCGTGGCCTGCGCGCGCATTAGTGTGCTCTCTCGGCCTGCGCGCGCTGGTGTGTGCTCTCTCTCTCTCGACCTGCGCGCGCAACCGCACGTTAAGTACACGCGATATTACAAATGTAGTCCATTGTGTAGTCCGTTAATAATTGAAAAACGAAGCCCCATCCGACATTTTTGCAAAGGAAATTGTTGTTTAGAATCGTCTCACCTACCCCCCATTTCCGGTTCTTACACTATTTACGGGACACCCTGTATATACCACGCTCTGCTACCTTCATTGCTTTGCCCTCACCCCCAAATCAACAGAGGGCTAAGTTTCTTCTTGTAATTCCATTATTGAAGAAATATAGCAACTAATCCTAGATAGAAATATGAACACAAAATATACATTTGGGTATATTGAAAAGAATTTTGAGTATCTTAAATTGTACGAGAAAAGTCGTAAATTACAGGCTTGAATAATTACTTAAAAAATGATATTAATAAGAAGGGATCGGTTTTAATAAAACAGAGAATAAAATAAAATAAATCGACAAAGTGTGGAAAGAAACGAATAATTTAAACGCGAGAAATGGTAGAAACCACATGTACCGTGCATATTAAAACGTAATTTTCGTTTTCAAGGTGCACAGTATCGGAAGCAAGTTTTTCACCGTCCATTAGTTCGCAGCGAATGTTATGCAAACTTTGTTTCCTCTTAATCAGGTTTCATCGCGGCACGTGTACGAAGTATTCGTGTTCCGTGACATCGCGTTTAAACAAACTTTGAAATACGAATTAAGAAGACAAATAGAGGTGAGGAAAACTACATTTGGTACTGTAATCCCCCGTAGAATCAGACCACGGAACTTCTCTTTCCGCTATTTAACTAATTTCGCGCTCGAAATTAAATGGCGGCGAATCGAAACGAACTTCGTGATTATGATTATTGAACTATGCATTAAACACGACGATTTGAGAATAGTTGTATTATATGCTGCTACAATTTTTCACACTCAAATATAGTAATATTACTATTATTTATGTTGTAAAAGTGTAAATAAATAATTTTATGAGTAAAAATATGTGTTTTTCCGAAATAGCAATTCGAAAAGAAAGATAAAAAAAGTCGATGTACGTGTAACATTGCAATATTCGACTCCATTCTGCAATGTAGATCAAAATCCCAAAAATTATAATAACAATTTTGATTCTTTTTGTATTTTTTAAATTTTTTTACCAAGACAATGTCCTAAATTGTGTTTTTTTACAAAAAAAAAAATTGATTTTTTTTGGCCGGTTTTTTCAAAAAAACTGTGCGTTAAGGGGTTAATTAACGTTTCGAATATCGATGCATTCCACGATGTGAAACTCGATATCGAAAATTCCTAAATTACGGAATTCGAGAGTTATTAAAAAGATGCACTTTTTCCTTTTTAAGTCTATCTTCCAGATATTCGTTTAGGGTTATTCGGGTTAGGTCTGGAATAAGTTTGAATTAAGTCTGGGTTAGGTCTGGGTTAGGTCTGAATTAAGTCTGGGTTAGGTCTGGGTTAGGTCAGGGTTAGGTCTGAATTAAGTCTGGGTTAGGTCTGGGTTAGGTCTGGAATAAGTCTGAATTAAGTCTGGGTTAGGTCTGGGTTAGGTCTGGGTTAGGTCTGGAATAAGTCTGGGTTAGGTCTGGAATAAGTCTGAATTAAGTCTGGGTTAGGTCTGGGTTAGGTCTGAATTAAGTCTGGGTTAGGTCTGGAATAAGTCTGAATTAAGTCTGGGTTAGGTCTGGGTTAGGTCTGGAATAAGTCTGGGTTAGGTCTGGAATAAGTCTGAATTAAGTCTGGGTTAGGTCTGGGTTAGGTCTGGGTTAGGTCTGGGTTAGGTCTGGAATAAGTCTGAATTAAGTCTGGGTTAGCTCTGGGTTAGGTCTGGAATAAGTCTAGGTCTGGACTTAGGGTTCAGACTTATTCCAGACTCCAACCCAGGGTTGGGGTCTTTGGGTCTGGAGACCTAAGTTCCAGAGTTAGGTCCCAGACTTAATAGGTCTAACCCAGAGGTCTCCAACCCAGACTTGTCTCAGACTTATTCCAGACCTAACCCAGACTTAATTCAGACCTAACCCAGACCTAACCAGGACCTAACCCAGACTTATTCCAGACCTAACCCAGACTTAATTCAGACCTAACCCAGACCTAACCCAGACTTAATTCAGACTTATTCCAGACCTAACCCAGACTTAATTCAGACCTAACCCAGACCTAACCCAGACTTAATTCAGACTTATTCCAGACCTAACCCAGACTTAATTCAGACCTAACCCAGACCTAACCCAGACCTAACCCAGACCTAACCCAGACCTAACCCAGACTTAATTCAGACCTAACCCAGACCTAACCCAGACTTAATTCAGACCTAACCCAGACCTAACCCAGACTTAATTCAGACCTAACCCAGACCTAACCCAGACCTAACCCAGACTTAATTCAGACCTAACCCAGACCTAACCCAGACTTAATTCAGACCTAACCCAGACCTAACCCAGACTTAATTCAGACCTAACCCAGACCTAACCCAGACTTAATTCAGACCTAACCCAGACCTAACCCAGACTTAATTCAGACCTAACCCAGACTTAATTCAGACCTAACCCAGACTTATTCCAGACCTAACCCAGACTTAATTCAGACTTATTCCAGACCTAACCCAGACCCAACCCTAGGTTTGTTAGGTTGGGTTAGCTCTGGGTTAGGTCTGGGTTAGGTCTGGAATAAGTCTGAATTAAGTCTGGGTTAGGTCTGGAATAAGTCTGGGTTGGTTTACGATCTTTTCAGAGCGAAACGTAAATAATAATATGAAATGCAATACTGCGGACCCCGTCCAGTCTCGAAATCCAATTTCAAGAGAATTCTCGTAACTTATGTAGAAATAGAGTGGAAGAGGGTAAAATGATGATCAATTTATTAGCTTTTAAATACAATGTTTTTCCCAGCTCGGTCACCAAGACACTGCTTTTTCTTTTGTCCACGCACAATTCATCTTTTCGACATTCACATTCCTTCATCCTGCTCTTTACACTCGTTTTCTCTTTCTCTCATTCACTCTCTCCTTCTTACTCGCATACATTCCTCTTGCTCCATTCACACCTGTCTCGGAAGGCCATGACCGTTTCCCGAATCTCGTTCATGTCATGGCTTCCGAACACTGCGATATCGATCCGTTTCGACCGTTCCCTTCCCACACTTATTTTCCACGAGTCATGCAACTCGAAGATCTAGAAGTTCGTTGACTTTATTTAACAAATAATAGATTCGAAAAATGAGGATTACTAAGGATAAATTAAGGATTAAAATAAGGATAATAAAAATAATAAAAATAAGGATAATAAAGGTTTGGATATAATAAATTTTTGTAAATATTTATTTGTGTCAAAGTTTGACGTTTCGAGGGAAAGAATGAAAGTCAAATTGTTGGATAAACTCACCGTTCGTGGGTTGATGTTCCCGGTAGCCAGGATTATTTATGGTGGCGGCACGAGGATCAGCCACGACCCTAATTTTCGTCGGGTCACCGCCACGTCGAGCATAAATACCCTCGTACACCGCTGTGACCAGCACGCCGAAGTTCAAGGCGATGGCAGCCAACTGAAACAACAAATTTCGACCCCTTCGATCAACGAAAACACCACGGCAATTTATCAGCCTGAAATAGATTCTATTTTCCCTCGCGGTATCAATTTCCCTTCGTATTAATTTAGTACGTGAAGGTTCTTCACGTACTAAAACTAGAACGATAGACTTAGAAATCATCAAGATTAATAAATCCACACGTAATTCACAAAGGAAATAATTTTTCGTCCAGTAGGGGAAACCCATTGTCAGAACATTCGATTTATTACCAACGAACGAAAACCACACATTTCATTCTCGTTCGAACATTCATCACCGGTATTGTTCGCGCAACGATTGATGAAAATCAATTTCACGCGCCATTAATTGTGACACGACGCAGTTAACACTAGATTGCCCAAGGAAGTCATTTTGACTGCTTTTTAATTTCAATTAGAAAAACAATTATGTATATAATGACACAATTTCTTAGAATTTTGTGACTTTTTGTACAACATATAAATGCGTTTATTAATAATTGTAGTTACCTCTCCCCGCCTTCATTTCCGGTATACCTATATTGCCCAAAAAAGCAGTCATTTTGACTGCTTGGGAAATTTTAAATAATCAAATGACTCTTATTATTGAATTGAGTAAATTTCTTATATGACCAGATCGACTCTGTATTGAAATAACAGTTTTCATTTTTTTTCGATTACCAACACATGATAACATACAAGTACATGATAAATTGTCGATTTGGGCTTACCTAACCCAGACCTAACCCAGACCTAACCCAGATCTAATCCAGACCTAACCCAGACCCTAGATCTGGGTTAGGTCTGGGTTAGGTCTGGATTAGATCTGAGTTAGATCTGAGTTAGGTCTGGGTTAGGTCTGGATTAGATCTGAGTTAGCTCTGGGTTAGGTCTGGATTAGATCTGGGTTAGGTCTGGATTAGATCTGAATTAGATCTGGGTTAGGTCTGGTTTAGGTCTGGGTTAGTTCTGGGTTAGGTCTGGGTTAGGTCTGGGTTAGGTCTGGGTTAGGTCTGGATTAGATCTGAGTTAGATCTGAGTTAGGTCTGGGTTAGGTCTGGATTAGGTCTGGTTTAGGTCTGGGTTAGGTCTGGGTTAGGTCTGGATTAGATCTGAGTTAGATCTGGGTTAGGCCTGGATTAGATCTGAGTTAGTTCTGGGTTAGCTCTGGATTAGATCTGAATTAGATCTGGGTTAGGTCTGGTTTAGGTCTGGGTTAGGTCTGGGTTAGGTCTGGATTAGATCTGAGTTAGATCTGAGTTAGGTCTGGATTAGATCTGAGTTAGGTCTGGGTTAGGTCTGGATTAGATCTGAATTAGATCTGGGTTAGGTCTGGTTTAGGTCTGGGTTAGGTCTGGGTTAGGTCTGGATTAGATCTGAGTTAGATCTGAGTTAGGTCTCAGTCCTAGGAGTTAGGTCTGGATTAGATCTGAGTTAGTTCTGGGTTAGGTCTGGATTAGATCTGAATTAGATCTGGGTTAGGTCTGGTTTAGGTCTGGGTTAGGTCTGGGTTAGGTCTGGATTAGATCTGAGTTAGATCTGAGTTAGGTCTGGGTTAGGTCTGGATTAGATCTGAGTTAGTTCTGGGTTAGGTCTGGATTAGATCTGAATTAGATCTGGGTTAGGTCTGGTTTAGGTCTGGGTTAGGTCTGGGTTAGGTCTGGATTAGATCTGAGTTAGATCTGGGTTAGGTCTGGGTTGGAGGTCTGGATTAGATCCGAGTTAGCTCTGGGTTAGACCTGGAGGTCTGAATTACCAGACTCTGGGTTAGACCTGGAATACAGTCTGAATTAAGTCCCAACCCAGACTTTAAGACCAGACCTAACCCAGACTTAATTCAGACTTATTCCAGACCTAACCCAGACCTCACTCAGATCTAATCCAGACCTAACCCAGACCTAACCCAGATCTAATCCAGATCTAATCCAGACCTAACTCAGATCTAATCCAGACCTAACCCAGACCTAACCCAGACCTAACTCAGATCTAATCCAGACCTTATCCAGACCTAACTCAGATCTAATCCAGACCTAACCCAGACCTAACCCAGATCTAATCCAGATCTAATCCAGACCTAACCCAGATCTAATCCAGACCTAACCCAGACCTAACCCAGATCTAATCCAGACCTAACCCAGATCTAATCCAGACCTAACCCAGACCTAACCCAGATCTAATCCAGACCTAACCCAGACCTAACTCAGATCTAATCCAGACCTAACCCAGACCTAACCCAGATCTAATCCAGACCTAACCCAGACCTAACCCAGATCTAATCCAGACCTAACCCAGACCTAACTCAGATCTAATCCAGACCTAACCCAGACCTAACCCAGATCTAATCCAGATCCAATCCAGACCTAACCCAGATCTAATCCAGACCTAACCCAGACCTAACTAAGATCTAATCCAGACCTAACCCAGACCTAACCCTGACCTATTGATAAATTACAGTTTCTCAATAAGCTAAAGTAGTACTTGTTATTCGAATATTTATGCAGTGATACTTGTTCTAACAAGTTGTTTATTTTATTTCTGCGCCCTAAATTCATAATATTATACCATAATATTAAAAATTAATTTTAAACAAATTTCTTTACACATTATTTATCCTTTCACGATGCAGTCATTTTGACTGCTTTTGGGCAATATAGGTATATACTAAGTTTCAGTCTTTCTAGTGTTAAAAGAAACCGTAGCGAATTATTAAAGCAAACACTCGAGTAATGATGATCACTATACGTGGAGATTTTTAAATTTATTTAAGCTACCGGTGTTGGGAACAGTTATGCCAGGCGATCGACGCGCCAATAATGATCAATACGCGATAACGAGGCGATAAACAATTTTCGTTCGAAGCACACGCGTTGCTCGGACCATCGATTACGCGTATTCGTACGCGGGACAAATGTGCATCGTTATTACGGGGAATTTTACCGTGGTTAATTGCTGGCCTTTCATCGGTAGAATACCCGCCATTAACGCGAAGAGACAAGAATGGATTTAATTAAATGCACGCGGAACCAAGCAATGGTAAAAGAGAGGATATTCGCTGAAAAACATAGAAATATAAATGTAAAGAAAGAATACTTTCTTTAATTGAGGTTAGTCGCGCTTTAGTAGCTCAGCGCGCCCTCTAAACAGGATATAGAGAAATTTTATTATGGTGCAGAAACTGAAAGATTGCAACCTTTTTGATTTTTTTTTATTTAAGTTTCATGTTTCTTTTTGAATTTATGTAAAATAGAATAATTAAACTGATGTCCAAATAGACTCATTTCTATTATTATATTTGTCCTTTTAATTATTGCACTCTATGACAATAATTTTTCAAATTCATAGCCTCGAATTGTTACTTGCGATGGGAATAACGAAAAGAAAACGTAACCTAGACGAAAGTAAATTATTTGCAGTCGTGTACCTGTACTTCCTGTAAATACGTTTACGCTGCAAATAGTTTTTCAATGATTATTTGTCTTCCCACGGGCGGAAAGTTTTCCGCGGAGCTAAACACGAGTTTCCCTCGAGGGTTTTCCCTCTACGTGATGAAATAAATTAGGTACAAAAAATGAAACAGGAAGAAACTACGTCCGTCTCTTTGCTGGTTAAGTTCTGTCTGTGACTTTTTCTGCGACGACCTTTTTGTCTCCACGAAACGTACAAACTAGCTGTATTATTATTTACACACGAATCATGAGAAATTGTTTACAAAATTTTCAAATAATCGAGACCTTCGAAGAAACTCTTAACATCTAAAAATAGAGTAAAGTGAATTATGAATTATAAATTGTAAATTATTGTAATAGTGTCTACTTGATATCTGTGAAAGATAAAAATAAAAAATTTAAAAAAAAGTGATCGATATATGAGCAATATTGAAATTTGTTTTATTTAATTTTATCATATTTAATGTGTTTTATATAGGGAACAATTTTAATGGAAGATTCTAGGGGTTAAAATAAGGCGAAAATGTAAAATACTAATTTGTTGATGGAGGCTTCGTTAAAATGTTATTAACATTTTAAAGTTCCACCAGTTTTGAATTTTTTTCTCGAAAATGGTTAACATTTCGAGGGTATGTCTATCGACCAAAAATGATTGTTATTGAGCCCCACATCTAAAAATAATTTTTTTTAGAACGATTTCAAATTTTTTAATTTTGTCGAAAAATTTCATACCTTCTCGATTTTTTTTCTCGATTATGCGTAGGAATTCGAGGGTATGTCTAATCACCAAAAATTATTGTAATTGACCACCGCAACTAAAAATAATTTTTCTAGAATGATTTGGAATTTCTTTTTTCGTCGAACAATTTAGGCACCTACCCCTGTCGATTTTCCTTGTTTTTGATTTTTAGTAATTTTGTTTGATGCCCTACGGAAAAATTGTCTAACACTTTTTTGTAGGTACCCATGAGCTCTACTTCAGAAAAAAGTTTCATTGAAATATATTCACTATTGTTGGAATTATGGCTGTTTGAAAATTGGACCATTTTTATGGGGGTTTTTCTAATTTTACGGGGTCAAGGAATAACGTTTCCAATATTATTAGAATTTCTATATATTCTTCACCAAAATACGCGTTGTTTGCCGTTTGAAACATTAAAATCGTCCAATTGGTGCAGAAGTTATGATTTTTTAAAGATTCGCATGAAATTTTGAAGTGACATAGAATATATTTTCAGTAAGGAATTTTTTTCTCGAAAATGGTTAGGATTTCAAGGGTGTGTCTATTGACCAAAAATGATTGTAATTGACCTCTGCAATCAAAAATAATTTTTCCAGAACGATTTGAAATTTTTTTTTTTGTTGAAAAATTTAGGCACCTACGACCCTGTCGATTTTACTTAAAATTAGTTTTTGATTTTTAGTAATTTTGTTTGATGCCCTACGGAAAAATTGTCTAACACTTTTTTGTAGGTACCCATGAGCTCTACTTCAGAAAAAAGTTTCATTGAAATACATTCAGTATTGTATGAGTTATGGCTGTTTGAAAATTGGATCAGTTTTAGGGGGGTTTTCGAGTTATTACAATTCTTCTGGACTATGCCTATAAACTATTTACTCAAAAATTTGGTAAGTATTGTTGAAAGCAATCTTTAAAGCGAGTAGCTCTAATTTTTAATTTATAATATAAATATTAGAAAAATTTAATAAATTTTTTTGACTTTCACGATCCAAAAATATCAGTATTTCTACATTGATCGGGTATCAAAATTTTACTATTTTACAGGATGTAGCGTGACGATCTTTCTTAAAGTTCTAAGGTCCACCACTTTGCTATATTAAAATTTAACCAAACATCGTCTTCATATCGTGGATGATAGATTCTCTGTCACGAGCTTCTTGGAATTTTATTAATACAGAATCCATAATATAACTTTGTCTCGATAGGATCCTGCCTTACATCTTCTTCAGATATGCACAATTGCTATTTAACTTTTTCAAAACGATTCCGTACAACCGAAACTTGCTTTTTTTTTATAATCCAAATTTACAATTAATTTCTCTTCTAATACTCCCAAGTATCACTTTTGACTGTACAATTTGAATTGACTCGATGTGTCTATAAATTTGGTGTTAGAAAATTGTAAATGTTCCGTAAAGTATAACTGATATTCCGTCCACGCAACGTTTACTTTTCGCGATAGTCTTGACAATAATTTTCCAAGGAACACAAAGCCCCCATGTCTGAGCTTTATGGCGTTATAAATCGAGGATGGATTTTACCTTGCCCTGTTTCTGTTTGTTCATTTTATCCAGCTCGATCTCGTCCTTGGCCTCCCGTAGAAGGCTGCGTCTCTTCTTTTCCATCATCTCGGATTCTGGACAATTGTCACGTAACACCCAAAAGGACACTCTTACAACCTCTCTTGTGCTTGTCAATATTCATCGAGCAAAATAAAAAACGTGGCTGTTCACAACATTCACCTTCAACTTTTAACCAAAAACTTGAATCTGACAACCTTCTATCGAGCTTTCGATACAAGAAGATTTGTGAGTTTCAAATATATACAGGGTGTTCGGCCACCTCTAGCAAAGATTTTAATGAGCGATAGTAGAGGCCAAAATAAGACGAAAATCAAGAATACCAATTTGTTGATGGAAGCTTCGTTAAAAAGTTATTAACGTTTAAAGTGCTGCCCTTACTGAATTTTTTCTCGAAAATGCGCAAGATTTCGGGGGTATGTCTATTCACCAAAAATTACTGTAATCGAACCCTACAACCGAAAATAATTTTTCCACAACGATTTGCAATTTTTAATTTTCTCGAATAATTTCACACCTTCTCTATTTTTTCTCGAAAGTGGGCAGGATTTCGTGGGCGTGTCTAATGACAAAAACTGATTGTAATTGACCCCGCAACCGAAAATAATTTTTCCACAACGATTTGCAATTTTTTCTCCGTTGAAAAATTTAGGCACCTAATTGGATTTTCAGTAAGGAATTTTTTTTTCTCGAAAGTGCGTACGATTTCGGAGGTATGTGTAATGATAAAAATGATTGTAATTGATCCCCGCAACCGAAAATAATTTTTTTAGAACGATTTGAAAAATTTTTTCGCCGAAAATTTCACCACCTACTCGATTTTTTCTCGAAAGGAGATAGGATTTCGGAGGTATGCGTACTCACCAAAAATGATTGTAGTTGACCCCCGCAACCGAAAATAATTTTTCTAGAATTATTTGAAATTTTTCAATTTTGTCGAAAAATTTCACATATTCTCGAATTTTTTTCTGGATAATGGGTTGGAATTCGGGGGTATGTCTATTCACCAAAAATTATTGTAATTGACCCCCGCAACCGAAAATAATTTTTCTAGATCGATTTGGAAAATTTTAATTTTGTCGAAAAATGTCATACCTTCTCGAATTTTTTTCTCGATTATGCGTAGGATTTCGGGGGTATGTCTATTCACCAAAAATTATTGTAATTGACCCCTGTAACTAAAAATAATTTTTTCAGAACGATTTGAAATTTTTTAATTTTGACGAAAATTTCACACTTTCTCGAATTTTTTTCTCGAAAGTTGGTAAGAATTCGAGGGTATGTCTAATGACCAAAAATGACTATAAGCGACTACTGTAATCGAAAATAATTTTTCTAGAGTGATTTTAACTTTTCAATTTCACCGAAAAATTTAGACTGTCGATTTTTCTTAAAAATTGGTTTTTGATTTTTAGTAATTTTGTTTGACGCCCTACGGAAATTTTGACTAATACTTTTTTATAGGTACCTATGGGCTTAACTTCAGAAAAAAGTTTTATCAAAATATATTCACTATTGTAGGAGTTATGGCTGTTAGAAAATTGTACCATTTTTATGAGGGTTTTTCTAATTTTACGAGGTCAAAGAACAACTTTTTCAATATTGTTAGAATTTGTACATATTCTTCACTAAAATACACGTTGTTTGCCGTTTGAAACATTAAAATCGTCCAATCCGTTCAGAAGTTATGATTTTTTAAAGATTCGCTGAAGTGACATTCCTGGCCATAGAATATATTTTCAGTAAGGAATTTTTTTCTCGAAAATGGTTAGGATTTCGAGGATATGTATATTGACCAAAAATGATTGTAGTTGACCCCCGCAACCGAAAATAATTTTTCCAGAACGATTTGAAATTATTGAATTTAATTGTTAATAACTTTTTAACGAAGCTTCCATCAACAAATTAGTATTCTTGATTTTCGTCTTATTTTGGCCTCTACTATCGCTCATTAAAATTTTTGCTAGAGGTGGCCGAACACCCTGTATATATTTTATTTTATATATTTGAGCCTTTATAAATCTAAAAAGTAACGAATGTAACAACGTAGGTTCGCATGGCTCAGCGAGGAAGCACATCACACGGTAAACGGTAGGTCCCGAGTTCGAATCCCGGGCCCCAGCAGTATAAAAACTTCTGAATGTAAATATGTTCCAAACATTCAATTTATATTTCTTGAACATGTATACAATATTACATCTAATATTTATCTAATATTAAAAAGTGTGGCTCAAAAAATATTTATCCAATATTCGAAAAAAATATATATCCAATATTTTTGTGCTACTAGGGTTCTATCTTCGAATCGAATCTCACAACAGACAATTACACAATCGAAAGCAATATTCGAACAATAGATCACCTTCGAAGTTTTCGAAATTTTCTGATTGGCGCGTCCCCCCCCGATTAAAAGTCGTTCGGCCAATTAATCGTGCAACAGTGTCGATAGATAAATGCGTTCTCGCGTTTCAGCTCGTTACCCGAGAAACAGTGACCCGCTTAAGATTAAGAACTTTCACTACGAAACACTCGATCTTTTCTTTCTTTTTTTTATTTCCACACAGAATGAGACTCTGCTCGTTGCACCACGTGGCGTTGTTTCCCTCTCCCCGACTGAATGTAAATTAGAAAACAGAAACGACGGAATGGAGAACGAGGACGTTGGCTGAGAACGATCCGCGCCGAAACGCACACTGAGGGCCCGCCAATGTCGTCTCATTGTTTTTAAAGTGTCCCAACAGTCGTGACACGTACCAACCTAGCCAACGGCAGGGGGGCTTAAGCGGACACCTGCACGGAGCTGTTCGTGATCAGGTGGCCATTTAGTATTTAATTCCCCGATCGCGTATAAGTTTCCACCAGAATCGTTTAAGACCAGCGCTTCCAGCGGATTATCGTTAAAATCCCGCGAATAATTAAATCGTGGACTTACCGCTTTGGAAAATGAATCGTGTATCGGACGTTAATTGGATTCGACGGCGGTTTTGCGACGATTAGCGAACGGGGGGACAATGGCGTTTCGTTTTATGGGGATCGTAATATCACGTTTGGTACAGTTAATCGTTTATTCGGAGTTTTAATTTTGGATGGTATTGGAAAACGTGTAATTATCGAGGAACTTTTTAAAAAAAAAATTTTTCTCTTCTTGATAGAGAATTTTAGAAGCTTTTTTGCTAGAATTGGAATTTCTTCCACATTTTGATGTTTGTTAAATATTTCTAGGTTATTTCAAGGTTATTTCAAGGTTATTTAAAATTCTTGAAAGTGGAGAAAAAAATTGTTTATAAATCTCATGATTTTGAACTTAAAATAGAGTTACTAAAAAAAATGATTTGAAATTTTTTAATATTGTCCAAAAATTTGACCTTCGCGAATTTTTTTCTCGAAAGTGGATAGGAATTCGGGGGTACGTCTGTTCACCAAATATTATTGTAATTGGTCCCCCTAGTTAAAAATAATTTTTTCAGAACGATTTGAAATTTTTCAATTTCGTCCAAAAATTTGACCACTTTATCGAATTTTTTTCTCCAAAATGGGTAGGAATTCGAGGTTATGCCTATTCATCAAAAACTATTCTAATCGAACCTCCTAGCTAAAAATAATTTTTTCAGAAACATTTGAAATTTTTTAAAATTGTCCAAAAATTTGACCTTCGCGAATTTTTTTCTCGAAAGTGGATAGGAATTCGGGGGTACGTCTATTCACCAAATATTATTGTAATTGGTCCCCCTAGTTAAAAATAATTTTTTCAGAACGATTTGAAATTTTTCAATTTCGTCCAAAAATTTGACCACTTTATCGAATTTTTTTCTCCAAAATGGGTAGGAATTCGAGGGTATGCCTATTCATCAAAAACTATTCTAATCGAACCTCCTAGCTAAAAATAATTTTTTCAGAAACATTTGAAATTTTTTAAAATTGTCCAAAAATTTGACCTTCGCGAATTTTTTTCTCGAAAGTGGATAGGAATTCGGAGGTACGTCTGTTCACCAAATATTATTGCAATTGATCCCCCTAGTTAAAAATAATTTTTTCAGAACGATTTGAAATTTTTCAATTTCGTCCAAAAATTTGACCACTTTATCGAATTTTTTTCTCCAAAATGGGTAGGAATTCGAGGGTATGCCTATTCATCAAAAACTATTCTAATCGAACCTCCTAGCTAAAAATAATTTTTTCAGAAACATTTGAAATTTTTTAAAATTGTCCAAAAATTTGACCTTCGCGAATTTTTTTCTCGAAAGTGGATAGGAATTCGGAGGTACGTCTATTCACCAAAAATTATTGTAATTGATCCCCCTAGCTAACAATAATTTTTTCAGAACGATTTGAAATTTTTCAATTTCGTCCAAAAATTTGACCACTTTATCGAATTTTTTTCTCCAAAATGGGTAGGAATTCGAGGGTATGCCTATTCATCAAAAACTATTCTAATCGAACCTCCTAGCTAAAAATAATTTTTTCAGAAACATTTGAAATTTTTTAAAATTGTCCAAAATTTGACCTTCGCGAATTTTTCTCGAGAGAGTGGATAGAATTCAAAGGAGGTACGTCTGTTCACCAAATATTATTGTAATTGGTCCCCCCTAGTTAAAAATAATTTTTTCAAGAACGATTTGAAATTTTTCAATTTCGTCCAAAAGATTTGACCACTTTATCGAATTTTTTTCTCCAAAATGGGTAGGAGATTCAGAGGGTATGCCTATTCATCAATATTATTCTAAATCAGAACCTCCTAAGCTAAAAATAATTTTTCAGAACCATTTGGAAATTTTTAAAATTGTCAAAAATTTGACCTTCGCGAATTTTTCTCGAAAGTGGATAGGAATTCAGGTACGTCTGTTCGCGAAATATTATTGTAATCGACTCCCTGGCTAAAAATAATTTTTTCAGAAACATTTGAAATTTTTTAAAATTGTCCAAAAATTTGACCTTCGCGAATTTTTTTCTCGAAAGTGGATAGGAATTCGGAGGTACGTCTGTTCACCAAAAATTATTGCAATGATCCTCATAAAAAATAATTTTTTCTATGAACGGATTTTTGAAATTCTTTTCTAATTCCCTGTCCAAAAATTCTTGGACCACTTTATCGAATTTTTTTCTCGAAAATGAGTAGGAATACGGGAGTATGCCTATTCACCTAATATTATTGTAATCGACTCCCCTAGCTAAAAATAATTTTTTCAGAACGATTCTAAAATTTTCATTTTCGCCGAAAAATTTTCGCCAGCTACCTTGTCGATATTTCTTAAAAATTCGTTTTTGATTTTTAGTAATTTTGTTTGACGTCCTATAGAAAAGTTGTCCTATACTTTTTTGTAGGTACTCATGAGCTCTACGTCAGAAAAAAGTTTCATCGAAATGTATTCACTATTGTAGGAGTTATGGCTGTTTGAAAATTGGACCATTTTTATGGAGGTTTTCTCATTTTACGGTGTCAAGAAATAACTTTTCGAATATTTATGGAATTTCTACATTCTCTCCACCAAAATACCCATAATTGTCAAACATTTCGTAACTGCCAATAAAAACCACTAAATAATCTTATTTCAGATTTAAAAAAATATATTTTACTTACAATCGAATTTAATTATATCACAAACTAATGTTCACTTTTAGAGTGTATATTTCTAAATGAATTTATCACTTTCATGGATTAAAAAAGTATTGAAAGAAACATGAACTTTGGACACAAGACTTTGCATACATATTTTTCAAATTATATTCTTCAAGAAAATGTAAAAAATTAATAAATAATTAAAAGCAACATCGTTCAGGGTGTATAATTCAAAATAAATTTAAATAAAACTTTATATCTCAATTCTACATTCTCGTTTCAAGATTTCCAAATATCATCGATTCTTATTATTTCTTTCCTATATTACTCTCGCAAATATTTTGAATAATCCTTTTTCTCGATCTTCGTCATAAAGATCAAACTAACCAATTCCACATTTAAATCACATTGATAAGTTGCAAACGAATATATTTATGAAAATGTTGCATCGTTTAAAATAACTATTACCATCGATTAGAATCGTTATTAAAGTGATACGTTTGAAAGTATCGTGACGATGTTCGTCTCTGTTATTTATGAATGATTTCGAAGTGATTGGCTGACAGGAACAATGAGTCGGGTGCTATGAATTTTAAAAACGAGTGTTTTAATTATTCGGTGTCTTTGAAACTTACGAAGTTGGGTAACTATTTTAAATGGAGATTTTCGACGCGATACTTGGTTGGTTTTCGTTTACGTGATCAACAATTATTTGCAATAATACATACAAGACACAATGTTTGTTTTTTAAGTAGCTCTGTATAGATCGTTAATTCACAGTGTAAAATATACCGAGGAAAA
This sequence comes from Colletes collaris, assembly GCA_030068185.1. Lineage (NCBI taxonomy): Eukaryota > Metazoa > Arthropoda > Insecta > Hymenoptera > Colletidae > Colletes > Colletes collaris. The sequence continues at coordinate 2,656,713 of JASGYR010000076.1, read as the reverse complement.
TTGTTGCATAATTTCTGTAAGTATAACAGTACACGTGACACAATAATTTTACAAGTCATACCTTTCAAATTTTTCAAATTATTAATACACCAGATATCCCAGTAATGGAGGGAAAAAGAAATGTAACGAACAATAGCCAAATTTACAGTATTAAATTCTAAAAATGACTGATTCTTGGGATATAAACGAATATAACTCCACAAACGTACGTAGATATCAAGTTTTAGGAATATATTTCAAGGAGAAATACTTTTTTATACATATTTTTAGAAACATATTCGCAATATTGCAAATCTGCAATATTATCCAATTTGATATTTTCGACTCTAAGTTCGTTATTAGCGACCCCAAAAATTACATACTGGACATAGGAATGGCTAAGGAAGAATCATATTTTATCCATTTTTATAGTTTTTGAAGGCCTACATATAGATAGTGAAAGATTGTAAAAAAAATGTGTGTCATTATTTGGGAATAACGATAACGATAACAGCCAATCGTTCTTAATATTCCATTGAAAAAACTGAAGATGATCCTCAAATCTCGATAAAAATTGATTAATATCGCGTAAATTTTCGTTGATCACGATGTTGAAAATTTGATATAAAATGTCAAAACAATTTACTTACAAACAAAAATAAAAACTATTCTATTATAATGTTAAAACTTTTAATTCCTGTGTGATACAATTTGCATGCATTTGTATGTCTGAAATTATTTTTTATGAAAGATGCACATTTTTGGTAATAGTAACACCAATCAACACCAAGTGATTCATCGAAGATACTCCAAATTTGGAATTGGCATTTAAGACAAGGCTGTGTGCAAAATTTTTATTTTCCAACATCGTTCGAAACATAAGTAAAATATTCTATTAACGAGTGCTGCACAAAATCGTTGTGATTATGGATTATTTCGTTTTGAATTTCTAACATACAATGTTATTTTAGGGTCATTTAACATCACGACTTTCTTACAGATATCACGTACAATGATTTTTTAATATTCACTTCGATTCTTATTGTTTGTTTTCTGGAGAAAAATACGTAGTTTGTTTTGCCTATCACGACTGGTCCATCCGACCGGTTGAACGATTTTACATTTCTTCGTAAAAAAACCGGACAAAATTTGGTATCGAATCATGGATTTAGCTTTCGATGTAAATAAAATATATAGCAAAGATGAAAGCAGAGAATCTTCAGTTTCCACCGTCTTAAAACAGTCCAAGAACGCGTATTAAGGAAAAATAGCAAAAACTTTAGACCCGTGCTGTTCCGGAAACTATTAGTTATTTTCTCAATAATTAAGCCACCGTTAGAAGTGGCGCGCCTCCCCTTTAAAATGGTTTTTTGGTTTCCGTCGATACGGCTTTCCGTTTCGGAGATATATCGTGCAATTTAAGCGAAAGCAACCCCGTAACCGAGTCGCGTATTTCGAACACGCACGGGTCAATGACCTCGCGACGTAAACAGTGAAATGTAAACAAACGCTTCGAATCCTCATATCTCCGGAACTAATTACACTATCCACTCGAACGAACACTCATTTTAAAGGGCATTTCATCCTCTATACGATGAATACACCACCTACTATAATTTACGCCATCTTCTATGTTTATTTCGATGTTTACTTTGGTGCTACATACCCAAAGCAGTTTCAGCACTTCCTATTGATCGTACGACTCGATGTGCAATAAAACTGGATTATGAATTGTTTAGTTAATGGAGAATGCATTTTAAGTTGTATACAAAAGGTTTGCAAGTTTCTGAGGCTACTAATCCTCAATCAGGGATTTTGTATTCGTAAAAAAAATTAGTAAATAATAGATGTTTATTATTGATGGAATATTGCGGTTGGAAATTGGTTAATTTCGAAGTGAAATGCTCTTTGGTACATTTGGACAAAACCTAATGTTATGACATAAGTTTCTAAGGCTACTAATCCTCATCAGGGATAGAAATTTAATAAGAATAGTTGTAACGTGCAAACTAAAATTATTCTGTAAGATATTTGTTATAAATTGAATATATATTAATCTATAATTTATTTTTTTCTCTTTCATGGTATTTATACTACTGAAAATCAGGTTCTGTGAATATGAGAAGAATCCTTCTCAAATAATATTCCAAATTTGAGTGGTGTGAATGTATTATATTGTAAATAGAATTTAAGTGAAATTTGGGCCTCACCTGCATGTAAAAAGCTTCTCCCCTTGTAATAACGAAGCTACTTGCTCTGTCGTCAGTCTGCAGGGCGAAGAGGCTCGCTGCTACAATGGCCAACGACGCTGAAAAGAAAAATTTTCGAAATTTATATACAAATTCTCGGATAAAAAAAGAAAATTTTCATCGAAAGAGAAAACTCGAATTAAACTTTTAAAAAGCAGTCATTTTTCGACCCTCTAAGGGCTCTTCTAGCTTTTTCTAGGAAATAAATCAAAAGATCAATGATTACAGTAATATAGAATTGCATTTCATGAAATTGTTCAAACCTCTCCACTTATGGAAACAATGCAATTTTCTTTTTTTTTTTGCAATTTCTTCTGGAAAGATAATTTTGAGAATTGCACGGAATTTTGTTTAAAAATTTTGTTCTATTATTAATACGATTGGTTGGAATAATTCTGGTTGAATTATTCTGTGTGGTTATTTTTATCGCGTGGTATGCCTGGTGAGTGAGTGGGGTATGAATGAGAATGGGTGTTGGCAGCGCTGGGTGCGCGAGAGTGACGGCGCGGTGGTCCCTTGTACAGAGGAGAGCGTGATGCGCGAGAGGGACTGCGCGGAAGTCCCTTGTATAGAGGAGAGCGTGATGCGCGAGAGGGACTGCGCGGAGGTCCCTTGTATAGAGGAGAGCGTGATGCGCGAGAGGGACGGCGCAGAAGTCCCTCGTATAGAGGAGAGCGTGATGCGCGAGAGTGACGGCGCGGAGGTCCCTCGTATAGAGGAGAGCGTGATGCGCGAGAGGGATGGCGCAGAGGTCCCTTGTACAGAGGAGAGCGTGACACAGAGTGACACGCGTGGTCCCCCGTATAGAGAGCGTGATGCGCGAGAGTGATGGCGCAGAAGTCCCTTGTATAGAGGAGAGCGTGATGCGCGAGAGGGACTGCGCAGAGGTCCCTTGTATAGAGAGCGTGATGCGCGAGAGTGACGGCGCAGAAGTCCCTTGTACAGAGCGTGATGCGCGAGAGTGACGGCGCGGAGGTCCCTTGTACAGAGAGCGTGATGCGCGAGAGTGACGGCGCAGAAGTCCCTTGTACAGAGGAGAGCGTGATGCGCGAGAGTGACTGCGCAGAAGTCCCTTGTATAGAGGAGAGCGTGATGCGCGAGAGGGACTGCGCGGAGGTCCCTTGTATAGAGAGCGTGATGCGCGAGAGTGACTGCGCGGAGGTCCCTTGTACAGAGGAGAGCGTGATGCGCGAGAGGGACTGCGCGGAGGTCCCTTGTATAGAGAGCGTGATGCGCGAGAGTGACGGCGCAGAAGTCCCTCGTATAGAGGAGAGCGTGATGCGCGAGAGTGACTGCGCAGAAGTCCCCAGATAGAGGAGAGTGGATGAGAGGACTTATGTCCCTTGTACAGAGAGCGTGATGCGCGAGAGGGACTGCGCGGAGGTCCCTTGTACAGAGGAGAGCGTGATGCGCGAGAGTGATGGCGCAGAGGTCCCTTGTACAGAGGAGAGTGACATGAGAGCACTGCGAGGTCTCTTTCTATAGATAGAGAGCGGCAGAGGGACTGCGGAGGTCCCTGTATAGAGAGCGTGATGCATGAGAGTGACGGCATGGAGGTCCTTGCACAGAGCGTGATGCGCGAGAGTGACGGCGCAGAAGTCCCTTGTACAGAGGAGAGCGTGATGCGCGAGAGTGACGGCGCAGAAGTCCCTCGTATAGAGGAGAGCGTGATGCGCGAGAGTGACTGCGCAGAAGTCCCTTGTACAGAGAGCGTGATGCCCACGTGGGGAGACTATTGTGTTAAAATATATATACACGTTATATTATTAAATAAAAAGGGATAAAAAGTCATTTATTTGACAACATAATTCCTGCCACGGATTCCACGAGATTAGACGGTATCGTTTAACGCAACTGGATCCACCGCAGACATTCGATTCTTCTGAGGGTAAGTAGGCCACTAAGTAGACAACTGTCTAAGTAATCCTATCGCGAACGATTGCAAAACTTTCCGACTGTCCTGGAGCAAAATTACTTCCACGCTTCGAATGAGCTCCGGGAGTTCTCACGCGTCGAAAATACTTTAAATTCGTCTTCTTTTCTAACAAACAAGGTAGAGTCGAAATCGCAGTAAAACCGAATCAAGAATGATTCTTTATGAAAACGGGAGTCACAAGTGTGGTTAAATCTCGTTATTAATTGAATTAAAAGAAGATACTTGTAGAAAAGAGTGAAGTTGTGTTTGAACTATGCTAGAATTTGAGTGTTTAGGTATTGGTGACACAGTGTTTGAGACCATGCTCTTATATAAATTCATATTTTGTTCGTTTTGCGTCTAAGTTTGTTATTTTATATCCTGACCTCATCAACAAGTATTTAAAGAATCGTCTATATTTTCAAATCTGTTACTGATAGATTATAACAAAATTTGTTCGAAAAAGTGCAGGTTTTGAACGCAGTTTGAGCGTCGTACGCAATGTCTTAACAAATTATCGTCGATTGGCGAATGAATTACGTTAGTTTTCATGGGAATACTCACTGGCCAAGGTAGCAAGGGCCACTTTTCCTATCAGAGCCGTGCTGTACGAGATGATGACTCGTTTCGCCGAGGAAGCCATCGCTAGTTGTAACACAGCAAGACCGACCAGGATCGCCAAAAGCGCGGAGGCGGTCGCTGCGGCTAATCCTGCCACCCACACAGCCACTGCAGAGAAAACAAGAAAAGAAAAATGTTTATTTCACCCTTCGTTTCGCTGTTTACTACGACCAACAAACTGGGGATAAAAATAAATACCGAAACATTAGACAAAGCTTCCGCGTAATATATAAACAGGGTGATTTGCATCTGTCGAGGGTGTTATTATAATTTGATGGAAGCAGACTCTTCGTTTCGTAAAAAGCACAGTTTTGCAAAAGCAATTTATGACCACACGAATTAAGTCTGGGTTAGGTCTGGGTTAGGTCTGAATTAAGTCTGGGTTAGGTCTGGGTTAGGTCTGAATTAAGTCTATGTTAGGTCTGGGTTAGGTCTGGGTTAGGTCTGAATTAAGTCTATGTTAGGTCTGGGTTAGGTCTGAATCAAGTCTGGGTTAGGTCTGGGTTAGGTCTGAATTAAGTCTGGGTTAGGTCTGGGTTAGGTCTGAATTAAGTATGGGTTAGGTCTGGGTTAGGTCTGAATTAAATCTACGTTCGGTCTGGGTTAGGTCTGGGTTGGGGTGTGAATTAAGTCTGGGTTAGGTCTGGGTTGGAGTCTGAATTAAGTCTGGGTTAGGTCTGGCATAAGTCTGAATTAAGTCTAGGTTGAGTCTGGACTTACAGTCTAGGTTGGGACTTAATTCAGACTTGTTCCCAGACCTAACCCAGACTTAATTCAGACTATGACTAACAGACAATTCAGACTAACGAACTAACCAGACTTAATTCACACCTAACCAGACCTGGCAGACCTAACAGGACTTAATTCAGAACTGACCTGCAGACCTAACCCAGACTTAATGCAGACCTAACCCAGACCTAACAGACCTAACCAGACCTAACAGACTTAATTCAGACCTAACCCAGACCTAACCCAGACCTAACCCAGACTTAATTCAGACCTAACCCAGACCTAACCCAGACCTAACCCAGACTTATTCCAGACCTAACCCAGACCTAACTCAGATCTAATCCAGACCTAACCCAGACTTAATTCAGACTTATTCCAGACCTAACCCAGACCTAATTCAGACCTAACCCAGACCTATCCCTAGGTTTGTTAGGTTGGGTTAGGTCTGGAATAAGTCTGAATTAATTCTGGATTGAGTTATGATCATTTCAGCGCGAAACTTGTAGCTGTTTTTCGTTGAACGACGTAGTTCATAAGCAAGAACAGAGGCAATTATTAAGCAAAGGGAGAATTTATTCAAAACTATCATGCCCCGTCTCGGCTTCGCCCGACCTTGTGCATATTTAATTTTTGAATTTTAGCAAATTCGTAAATGGAAATCAACTTTCCTTTGAAGCATTTGACAAATAATGAACCAATAGAGGATTTTACATAAATTTCTCTATACAGGGAATTTTCTGAACCCCGAAAATAATCTTACTTCACTTATTTCTTATATATTTGCATGTTAAGTGCATTGCATAATTTTCTGAAAATTAAAATCTCCCATTTATTATACATATAGTTGCATATTGAGCGTATTATGTAGTTTCTTGAAAATTAAAATTTCCCATTTTTTTATATATTTACCATATAGAGTGCATTATGTAGGTTTTTAAAATTCAAATCTCGCACTTATTATGCACTAGTAATTGACCTTGTGCAAAAGCAATTGGCGACCAAACGATCGTCCCGACATATATATCCGCGATGATGCAATTCTCTCGCGAGAAAGCGCTTCTGAGAAGCCACGCTACCTGGCGGTGACATCGCAGGGCATCAGCTATAAGAGCCAAACGCGGGCCGTTGATCGCGTGGCGCGCGCAAGTAGAACTGTCGTATACAGGGGTCGCGTGGTCCGCCAAACGGTCGTGCACATGAAATCTTTGCACATAAATTACATGTTAATAACGTTTCTGAGACATGCTACATAGTCGATGTCCGTCCCAGAGCATGCAGGAATAACGTGTCAAAATTTGAGGAAGATCGGTTCAATAGGTCTTGAGTTTTGCGCGAACATAAAAATCGGCCCTCTCTTTATATAATAGTATAGATATAGTTGCATATTGGGAGTGGCTATGAAGTTTCTTGGAAAACAAAATTTCACATTTCTTATACAGGGAGGATAAAAAATTTTAACGGGAGATTCTAGAGGCCAAAACAAGACGAAGATGAAGAATACCACCCCTTGATTGAGGCTTCGTTAAAAGTTAGGAAATATTTCCGATTGTAACATATTTTCGGTAAAGAATTCTTTTCTCCGAAAGTGCGTAGATTTCAAGTGAGTATCTGTTCACAAAAATGATTGTAATCTCCCCACAGCTGGGAAAATAATTTTTTTCAAAACGATTCGGAAAATCTTTTGTTTCGCTGAAAAATTTCTGACACCTATCCCCATGTGTTTTTCATTTTTAGTAATTTTGTTTGACTTTCTATAGAAAAGTTATGTAATACTTTTTTGTAGGTACCTATGAACTCTACTTCAGAAAAAAGTTTCATCGAAATATATTCACTAGTATAGGAGTTACGAACGTTTGAAAATTGGACCATTTTTTTAGGGGTTTCTCGCACTTTACGAGTGTAAGGAACAACTTTTCGAATAGTTTTGGAATTTCTACATATACTCCTCCAAAATACGCGTCGTTTGCCTTTTTAAACATTAAAATCCTTCCATTCGTTCGGAAGTTATGACATTTTAAAGATTCGCATGAAATTTCGGGTAAGCATTTCTTTAGATTTCCGGTAATGAATTTTTTTGTCGAAAGTGCGTGGGATTTCTGGGGTATGTCTATTGACCAAAAATGATTGTAATTTACCCCTGCAACTAAAAATAATTTTTCCAGGACGATTTGAAACTTTTCAATTGTCAGGATAACAGACAGTTATGGTCAGACATTATATTTTAAGTAATGAATTTTTTTCTCGAAAATGGTTAGGATTTGGGAGGTATGTCTATTCACAACAAATGATTGTAATTGACCCTTGCAACTAAAAATAATTTTTCCAGAACGATTTGAAATTTTTTTGATTCGTCGAAAAATTTGTCTACCTTCCTGAATTTTTTTCTCGAAAGTACGTTAGATTTCGAATGTATGTCTGTTGACTAAAAGTGATTGTAATTGCCCCCCGTAACCGAAAATATTTTTTCCAGAACGATCTGAAACTTTTTAATTTTGTCCAAAAATTTGTGCACCTACTTTCCTGTCGATTTTTCTTTAAAATTCGTTTTTGATTTTTAGTAATTTTGTTTGACGTCCTATAGAAAAGTTGTCTAATACTTTTTTGTAGGTACTCATGAGCTTTACGTCAGAAAAAAGTTTCATTGAAATGTATTCACTATTGTAGGAGTTATGGCCGTTTGAAAATTGGACCATTTTTATGGGGGTTTATCATTTTGATGGTGTTTCAAGGAATAACTTTTGGAATATTTATGGAATTTTCATATACTTCCTGCTCAAAATATTACAATGTTTGCATTTTGAAAATTAAACGTCCAACTGTTCAGAGTTATATATTAATATTCGCATGAAATTTCTATGGAAGCCCTATACCAGATTTTAAAGAACGCTCTAAAAGTGTAGGATTTCGGGGCATATCTATGCACCAAAATCCTTTGCACTGACCCTTTGTAACTAAAAATAATTTTAGAATGATTTGAAATTTTTAATTTTTGTTTAAAATTTCCAGTTCCTACTGAATTTTTCGAAATGCGTAGGATTTCGGGGGGATAGTGTAACACTAAAAATGCTATATAATTGACTCCTCAATGTTCCAAATATCATTTTTTAGTATGATTTACATTTTTTCTGTTGAAAATTTAGTGGCATTCACCAACCCCAGGTCGACTTTTTCTCATAATAGTTTTTGATTTTTAGTAATTTTGATTGATGCCCATGAAAGACATTGTCACACTTCTTTGTAGGCATCCGTGAGCTCTATAGCAGAAAAGTTTTACTGAAAATGTATTCACTATTGTAGGAGTTGTGGCTGTTTAGCATCTGGAATTGTTTTTATAGTTTTCTCTACTTATAAAATAAGAATAGTCCCTTTCTTCAATATTTATGAATTCTCTACATACTCTCCAATACCAAACATACGCGTCGTTTGCATTTTTGAAAAAATTAAAATCGTCCAATCCGTCTCAGGAAGTTATGACATTTTGAAGATTCATGAAATTTCAGGAAGCCTCTGCATTAGATTTTCTGCAAAGAATTTTTTTCCTAAAAGTGTAGGATTTTCGGGGGTATATCTATGCACCAAAAAACTTTGCAATTCGACCCTTGTAACTAAAAATAATTTTTAGAATGATTTGAAATTTTAATTTTGTTTAAAATTTGTCCAGTTCCTTTCCTGAATTTTTTTTTCCTCTGAAAATGCGTGTTAGGATTTTCGTGGATGATGTGTAATGACTAAAATAAGCTTGTAATTGACCTCTCTGCAACTGAATATCATTTTTTTAGTATGATTAATTGGACATTTTTAATTTTTCAAGTTGAAAAATTTAGGTACCCTGTACCAACTCCCTTGTCTGACTTCTTTCTTATAAAATTAGTTTCTTGATTTTTAGTAATTTTGATTGGATGCCCTACGGAAACATTGTCTAATAATTTTTGTAGGCATCCGTGAGCTCTCTATAGCAGAAAAAAGTTTTATTGAAATGTATTCACTTTTATTGTAGGAGTTATGGTTGTTTGAAAATTGGACCAATTTTATGGGGGTTTTTCTCATTTTAAACAGGCTGTCAAGGAACAACTTTTCGAATATTTATGGAATTTCTACATACTCTCCACCAAAATACGCGTCGTTTGTATTTTCTGAAAAATTAAAATCGTCCTAATCTGTTCAGAGAGTTATGACATTTTGAAGATTCTGCATGAAATTTCAGGGAAGCCTTCTGCATTAGATTTTCGGTAAAGAATTTTTTTCCCAAAAGTGTAGGATTTCGGGGGTATATCTTATGCACCAAAAAAAATTCTTGTGATTGACCTTTGTAAATCTAAAAATAATTTTTAGAATGATTTGAAATTTTGTTTAATTTTGTTTAAAAATTTCAAGTTCCTACTCGAATTTTTTCTCGAAAATGCGTAGGGATTTCAGGGATATGTGTAATGACTACCAAAATGGCTTGTAATTCCTCGACCTCTGTAACTGAATATAATTTTTTTATGATTTGACATTTTTTTCGTACTGAAAATTTAGGTACCTTTACTTCAACCCTCGTCAGATTTTTTCTTATATTAGTTTTTGATTTTTAGTAATTTTGGATTGATGCCCTACGGAAACATTGTCTAATACTTTTTAGGCATCCGTGAGCTCTATATAGCAGAAAAAGTTTCATTGAAATCTATTCACTATTGTAGAGTTATGGCTGTTTGAAAATTGGACCACTCATTTTATGGGGTTTTCATTGTACGGGTGTCAAGGAATAACTATTCGAATATTTATGGAATTTCTGCATACTCTCCGGGCCAAAATACGCGTCGTTTGCATTTCGAAAAATTAAAATCATCCAAACTGTTTTCAGGAAAGTTATGACATTTAGAAGATCTCGCATGAAATGTTCAGGGAAGCCTCGCATTAGAATTTCGGTAAAGAATAACTTTTTCCCAAAAGTGGGTAGGATCTTCGGGGGGGTATATCTATGCACCTTAAAAATTCTTGTAATTGACCCTGTAACTAAAAATAATTTTAGAATACGATTTGGAAATTTTTTAATTTTGTCGAAAAAATTCTCAGTTCCTTCTCGAATTTTTTCTCGAAAGTGTATAGTAGGATTTCGAGGGGATATGGTGCTCAATGACCAAAAATGCTTGTAATTGATCCTCGCAACTGGCAATATAATTTTAAGTACGATTTTGAAAGTTTTTAATATCGCTGAAAATTCTCTAGGTACTCTTACCCATTCTCCTCGTCAATTTTTTCTTGATATGAGTTTTTGATTTTCAGGGACTTTATTGTCAATTGACGCCCTATGGAAACAGTTGTTTAATACTTCTTTTGTAGGTGTCCGTGAGCTCTACTTCCTAGAAATAATTTCATTAAAACTGGAGATACTCATTATTTGTAGAGAGTTTATGGCTGTTTTGGAATCAATTTCACACATTCCCTTGTAATGGGGTTTTGTCATTCTTACGAAAGTGGGTAGGATTAATTTTGAATATTTATGGAATGTGTCTATATGACCAAAAATATGTAATTGCATTTTCGCAAGGCTTGGAAAATTAAAATCGTCCAATCCGTTCCAGAAAGATTGCATGACATTTTGAAGATCTCGCACCTGAAACCCTTCTCAGGGAAGCCTCGCATTAGATTTTCGGTAAAAGAATTCTTTTCCAAAAGTGTAGGATTTTGTAAAAGTATTCATAATTCACCAAGAATTCTTGTAATTGACGCCTTGTAACTAAAAATAATTTTTTTAGAATGACTTTTTACTGTAGGTATTCGTAATCTACTTAAAAATTTCAATGAGATACCTTTAATTTGTTTTTGAAAATGCATGTAGGGATTTTATGGGGATTTCATTTTACGGTGTCAATGACTAATTTTCACAAGAATGCTTGTAATTGACCTCGCATCTGAATATAATTTTTTACGCGTATGATTTGACATTTTTTTCTAAGTTAGAAAAATTAAAATAGTGTCTCACCAACTCCCTGTTCAGGAGTTATGACATTTTGAAGATTCGCATGAAATTTCATAGGAATTTCATTAGATTTAAACAATTTTTGTTCCTAATTTACTTTGTAGGCATCGGGGGTATATCTATGCAGAAAAAGTTTCATTAGTAATTTGACCCTTGTAATTTAAAATGAATACGATTTTAGAATGATTACGACGTTTTTAATTTTGTCAAGAAACAATTTTTTCTTCGAATATTTCTCGAATTTTTTTCTTCCCGCCAAAGTCACGAGTAGGATTTTGGGCATGTCTATTCGCCAAAAAGTAAAATTGTAATCAATCCGTTCGTAATTGAAAAAAAGCAGACATTTTTGGGAATGATTCTAATTTGAAATTTTACTCTTTCTAGAAAATTTCATACCTTCTCGGTAAAGATAATTTTTCTGCAAAGTGAGTAGGATTTCGGGGTATGTCTATCTCACCAGAAGTAATTGGACTTAGTAAACTGAGTAAATCTGGATTCTCAGTTCTCTTCAAGTTCTGAAGACCGATTCTTCCTTGAAATCGTAAATATGTGGCCACACGCGACCCTCGGAACACATTTTTCCATGCAGCTCATTGTAAAATCAATTTATGACCATACGATCGTCCTGACATGCCATATATCCGCGGACACGCAATTCTCTCGCGAGAAAGCGCTTCGAGAAGCTACCGCCACCTGGCGGTGAGATCTTGCAGTACTGCGTTACGGGGCGAGGCATATCGCGCGGACCGTTAACGCGTATGCAAGCAAAGCGCAAGTAGACCTGTCGTACAGGGTCGTCGTGGTCCGCTGAACAGTCAGGCTACTTTGGCATGAAATCTTGCACATAAATTACATGTTAATAACGCGCTGTCTGAGACATGCTACATGCAGCTCTATGTCCGTCTCTAGAGTAGCGTGCAGGAATAACGTGTCAAAAATTTGATAGAGAATAGGCTCAATAGGCTCTGAAAGTTTGCGCTGAACATAAAAATCGGCTCTCTCTTTATATAATAGTATAGATATATTAGACAAACCCAGACGCTGCGATTTCGGAGACTCCGGGTTTTCGGTTTTTAGTTCGATCGTTTTATTGGGGGAGTTTTTTTTACTTCAACGGTATAGTAATCGATCAAATATTTGAAATCAACTCACACACTGGTTGAAACCTGGAAACGCCTTGGCCGCATCTCTCGCGACCGTATAACAGAAGCTTGCACTGTCTCCACGGGCCAAAGTATCCCTTTTCGGCTGCTGAACCAGCTGAAACATACAAAAATCACCCATTTTGTAATTTAATAGCGTCGATACTCCGCAAAGATATAGATTAAGATATAGAAAATTGACCAGCCATATCTTAAGAAACGCAGAATCATTGCTGGTTCATTATTTTTCTACAAAATTATTAACAGCATATTAAATACTATATATTGGAAATTTTATACATAATCGTACATTATTAAGTAAATATAAACCCACTGGAATAGAGAATTCTAACGAATACTGTAACGATATCGAGTTGTACAATCCTTGTGATTCAATTAAACTGGTTTCAATCACTACATATATCTAGACTGCGGATGTTTATGCACTATATTCTGATTTTATATAAAATTCATTTAATATGCAAAAATATAAGAGATACTTAATATTCAGAACTTCAGACAGAGTTCTATAAAGCTCTGATTTAATTAATTCTATCAATAAAAATGTGAATTTGCATAAAGATCCACAGTCTAATTTCTCATTTCTCGACTTTATTTCTCCTCCATTTTGCCCCCATATCTTCGTTTCATATTATTTCTTCTCAATTAAAGATAAAAATAACACTAAGAGATCCTCCAAACGTCAAATTATTTTCACACGTCGACCATTTCTCACCCCAACGTGTAAAAAGATATAAACAAATATATTTCCCTCCGATTTTCTGATAATTTCATCGAAGTTTTATCGAACACAACTTTTTGGAACGATAAATCCAACAAGAGGCGACTCGTGGCGTGAAAAAAGGGTTCCCCAAGGGGAGGAAACGGGAATAACCTTCGATTTCCGGCTCCGGAGATCCCGAGAACCTGGACAACCGGAAACCACAATTTCACGCCTCCGGTTCTAAGCCGTTCAAACGACCATAAAGTCTCTTCAATCTCTTTCCCTCTGGTGAGAGGGCGTAGTAGAAGAGGAAAAAGCAGAAAATGGAATTCCTGATAATGATGCAACAGGAACATAAGAAAAAGCTCTTCAAAGGGCTTCGGGCACTAAAATTTCAAAGGGAGCTTTTTAAATATCTACTTATCGTTACTTCGAATCTATTTCACGATTTTAAAATCGATTTCAACGACAGGAGGGACTCACACAAGTTTGCAATTGAATACCTAGATATTTCATCGATTTTAACGATATAGATCTCGAAGATTCGAAGATTGAAAGAGCCCTCAAATTGGAATGGGAATCTCTCAGCGTCAACAATGAGATATTGATGATTAATGATAATTTTGATAGAATTTTTCTCTCTGAAATTGTCGTTTCTCGTGCTTTTCGATACATCGTTGTGTTATTCGCTTTGTTACAGGCAAACTTAGTAATTGTTAGATTGTTGGATACATATACAGGGTGTTCGGCCACCCCTGGGAAAAATTTTAATGGCGGATTCTAGAGGCCAAAATAAGACAAAAATCAAGAATACCAATTTGTTGATGGAAGCTTCGTTAAAAAGTTATTAACGTTTAAAGTGCCGCCCTTACTGAATTTTTTCTCGAAAATGCGCAAGATTTCGGGGGTAGGTCTATTCGCCAAAATGTCTGTAATCGAACCCTACAACAAAATAATTTTCCACAACGATTTGCAATTTTTAATTTTCTCGAATAATTTCACACCTTCTCTATTTTTCTCGAAAGTGGGCAGGATTTCGTGGGCGTGTCTAATGACAAAACCATTTGTAATTGACCCCAATCCGCAACACCATCCAACAACCGATTTGGCAATTTTTTTTCCTCCGTTGAAAATTTAGGCACCTAATTGGATTTTCGGTGGTGAAGAATTTTTCTCGAAAGTGTGTACGTACGATTTCGAGGTATGTGTAATGATAAAAATGATTGCAATTGATCCCCGCGACCGAAAATAATTTTTTAGAACGATTTGAAAAATTTTTTCTGCCGAAAAATTTCACCACCTACTCGATTTTTTTCTCGAAAATGCGCAAGGATTTCGGGGGTACGTCTATTCGCCAAAATGATTGTAATCGAACCCCCGCAACCGAAAATAATTTTTCTAGAATTATTTGCAATTTTTCAATTTTCTCGAATAATTTCACATATTCTCGAATTTTTTTCTGATAATGGGTTGGAATTCGTGGGTACGTCTAATTCACCAAAAATTATTGTAATTGACCCGCGCAACCGAAAATAATTTTTCCACAGATCGATTTGCAAAATTTTAATTTTGTCGAAAATGTCATACCTTCTCGAATTTTTTTCTCGATTATGCGTAGGATTTCGGGGTATGTCTATTCACCAAAAATGATTGTAATTGACCCATGTAACTGAAAATAATTTTTTCAGAATGATTTGAAAATTTTTTGTCGAAAAATTTCTGCGCCACTTTCTCGAATTTTTTCTCGAAAGTAGATAGGGAATTCGAGGTATGTCTAATGCCAAAAATGACTATGCTGACCCTACTGTAATCGAAAATAATTTTCTAGAGTGATTTTAACTTTTCAATTTCACCGAAAAATTTCATATTCTCGAAAAATTTTTTCTGGATAATGGGTAGTAATTTTGTTTTGACGCCCTACGAAATTTTGATTAATACTTTTGTAATTGACCCCCGCTTAACTTCGAAAAAGTTTTATCAAATATATTCACTATTGTAGAAGTTATGGCTGTTCGAAAATTGGACCATTTATGGGGTTTTCTAATTTTACGAACAGCTTTTCAATATGGTTGGAATTTGTGCATATTCTTCACTAAGATACACGTTGTTTTGCCGTTTCAGAAACATTAAACCCCGTCAATCCGTTCAGAAGTTATGATTTTTAAAGATTCGCTGAAGTGACATTCCTGGCCATAGAATATATTTTCAGTAAGAATTTTTCTCGTTAGTGCGTAGGAATTCAGGTATGTCTATTCACTAAAAATTATTGTAATTGACCCCTGTAAATCTAAAAATAATTTTTTCAGAATGATTTGAAAATTTTAGTTTTGTCGAAAATTTCATACCTTCTCGAATTTTTTCTTCGAAAGTTGCAAGGATTTCAGTATGTCTATTAACCAAAAAGTATTGTAATTGACCCATGTGTAACTAAATATAATTTTTTCAGAATACGATTTGAAATTTTTAGTTTTGTCTAATAATTTCCCACACTTTCTCGAATTTTTTTTCGAAAGTGGGTAGAATTCGAGGATGTGTCTAATGACCAAAAATGACTATAAACGACTACTGTAACTGAAAATAATTTTTCTAGAATGATTTGGAATTTTTTTAGTTAGGCACCTACCCTTGTCGATTATTCCTGAAAATTCGTTTTTGATTTTTATTAATTATGTTTGACGCCCCAGAGAAAAGTTGTTGACTAATACTTTTTTGTAGGTGCCTGTGGGCTTAACTTCAGAAAAATTTCAATGAGATACCTATTACTATTGTAGGAGTTATGGCTGTTCTGAATATTGGACCATTTTTTATGAGGTTTTCTAATTTTACGAGGTCAAAGAACAACTTTTTCAATATTGTTAGAATTTAGATATTCTTCACTAAGATACACGTTGTTTTGCCGTTTGAAACATTAAAATCGTCCAATCCGTTCAGAAGTTATGATTTTTATAGATTCGCTGAAGTGACATTCCTGGCCATAGAATATATTTTCAGTAAGGAATTTTTTTTTCTCGTAAGTGCGTAGGATTTCGGGGGTATGTCTATTCACCAAAAATTATTGTAATTGACCCCTGTAACTAAAAATAATTTTTCTAGATCGATTTGGAAAATTTTAATTTTGTCGAAAAATGTCATACCTTCTCGAATTTTTTTCTCGATTATGCGTAGGAATTCGGGGGTATGTCTATTCACCAAAAATTATTGTAATTGACCCATGTAACTAAAAATATTTTTTTCAGAATGATTTGAAATTTTTTAGTTTTGTCGAAAAATTTCACACTTTCACGAATTTTTTTTTCGAAAGTTGGTAAGAATTCGAGGGTATGTCTAATGACCAAAAATGACTAGGTAAGCGACTACTGTAATGGAAAATAATTTTTCTAGAGTGATTTTAACTTTTCAATTTCACCGAAAAATTTAGACTGTCGATTTTTCTTAAAAATTGGTTTTTGATTTTTAGTAATATTGTTTGATCGTCTTCTACGGAAATTTTGACTAATACTTTTATAGATACCTATGGGCTTAACTTCAGAAAAAGTTTTATCAAAATATATTCACTATTGTAGGAGTTATGGCTGTTAGAAAATTGGACCATTTATGAGGGTTTTCTAATTTTACGAGGTCAAAGAACAACTTTCTCAATATTGTTAGAATTTGTACATATTCTTCACTAAGATACACGTTGTTTGCCGTTTGAAACATTAAAATCGTCCAATCCGTTCAGAAGTTATGATTTTTTAAAGATTCGCTGAAGTGACATTCCTGGCCATAGAATATATTTTCAGTAAGGAATTTTTTTCTCGAAAATGGTTAGGATTTCGAGGATATGTATATTGACTAAAAATGATTGTAATTGACCCCCGCAACCGAAAATAATTTTTCCAGAACGATTTGAAATTTTTGAATTTAATTGTTAATAACTTTTTAACGAAGCTTCCATCAACAAATTGGTATTCTTGATTTTCGTCTTATTTTGGCCTCTACTATCGCTCATTAAAATTTTTGCTAGAGGTGGCCGAACACCCTGTATACATACATATGCACATACGTATTTCCTGGAGCATTCAACAGAGATCATTAGCTATCCCACACGGGGATTCATCGATTAACGAGCAACGTTAAATGCTAATTTCAACATATATCGCGATCTATCAGCTCGTTCCCGGTTGATCGTCGATTATATTTCCACCGGTTGCCCGGATAACTGTGCAACAGCCACTATGTACCGTTGCACTCGCCCACGCGAATTACTAGACGAACCAGCATCTCCGATTATTTTTCCTTCAATTCCTACGGTTACCACGACGATCAAAGTCTCTCAAAGGATCGCGTGGCCGCCATTTTCTAATCTAATCGTCCAGCTATCCGTGTTTCTAATCGCGAAAACGATTGTCGCTAACCTCAAAGCCTACCTTGTCTATCGTTCCAGCAATAACCTCCACGTTAATTACTTTACCACTCTTAATTAATTAAGAAACTGACTTGCAAAGCCCTCGATGTATGTATATATATATGTTTAATACGTTGATTGCCAGACCTAACCCCTAAAATAAAAAAGAAAATTAAATTTTGTTATTTACAATTGGACAATTGGAAACTAGCATAGCAAGAATAAGAACTTTATTTTATTTTCCATCTAATCTTGGGAATTAATTTTTTGTAACTTCTTGGTGAAAACAAGAAAAGTGGGATCGGAGATTTTTGGTGACATTTTTACCAAAAAAAAAATGAAAGAATTGGTAAATTATACCTTTATCGAGCTTTCAATCTTCAAACGTACGCTGCGAATAACAGCGTGACATCGTGAAACACGATCCCGTAAGACAACAGATGTTATCGCAGTTTGAATCGTTGGAGAAACGGTTACGAGAATTCCAACCGTATTTTCCTCGGACACTTTCGTGTTCGTCACGCGTCGAACCGTAAAGACGAATGTAAATCCGAAGACGACGCTCGAAGGCCAGGAAATGGAATTTTTTTTTCCACGGACAGAACCGCCATTAACGTTCGATCGAAATAAAAAATGGCGTTTAATATTTCTTCGATCGTGGACACGCTGAATCAGGTACGCGATTACAGCGAATCGACGACGACGACAGAGACGAGTAGAGAAAGCTGTGAGCACAAAATTATACAGGGTGTTCGGCCAACTCTAGCAAAAATTTTAATGAGCGATAGTAGAGGCCAAAATAAGACGAAAATCAAGAATACTAATTTGTTGATGGAAGCTTCGTTAAAAAGTTATTAACAATTAAATTCAAAAATTTCAAATCGTTCTGGAAAAATTATTTTCGGCCACGGGGTTCAATTACAATCATTTTTAGTCAATATACATATCCTCGAAATCCTAACCATTTTCGAGAAAAAAATTCCTTACTGAAAATATATTCTATGGCCAGGAATGTCACTTCAGCGAATCTTTAAAAAATCATAACTTCTGAACGGATTGGACGATTTTAATGTTTCAAACGGCAAACAACGTGTATCTTAGTGAAGAATATGTACAAATTCTAACAATATTGAAAAAGTTGTTCTTTGACCTCGTAAAATTAGAAAAACCCTCATAAAAATGGTCCAATTTTCGAACAGCCATAACTCCTACAATAGTGAATATATTTTGATAAAACTTTTTCTGAAGTTAAGCCCCATAGGTACCTATAAAAAGTATTAGTCAAAATTTCCGTAGGGCGTCAAACAAAATTACTAAAAATCAAAAAGCAATTTTTAAGAAAAATCGACAGTCTAAATTTTTCGGTGAAATTGAAAAGTTAAAATCACTCTAGAAAAATTATTTTCGATTACAGTAGTCGTTTATAGTCATTTTTGGTCATTAGCCATAACCTCGAATTCTAACCAACTTTCGAAAAAAATTCGAGAAAGTGTGAAATTTTTCGACAAAACTAAAAATTTCAAATCATTCTGAAAAAATATTTTAGTTACATGGGTCAATTACAATAATTTTGGTGAATAGACATACCCCGAAATCCTACGCATAATCGAGAAAAAATTCGAGAAGGTATGACATTTTCGACAAAATTAAAATTTTCCAAATCGATCTAGAAAAATTATTTTCGGTTTGCGGGGTCAATTACAATAATTTTTGGTGAATAGACATACCTGAATTCCTACGCACTTACGAGAAAAAATTCCTTACTGAAAATATATTCTATGGCCAGGAATGTCACATCAGCGAATCTTTAAAAATCATAACTTCTGAACGGATTGGACGATTTTAATGTTTCAAACGGCAAACAACGTGTATCTTAGCGAAGAATATGTACAAATTCTAACAATATTGAAAAAGTTGTTCTTTGACCTCGTAAAATTAGAAAAACCCTCATAAAAATGTTCCAATATTCAGACAGCCATAACTCCTACAATAGTAAAGGTATCTCATTGAAATTTTTAGAGGAAGCAGAGCCCATGAATACCTACAAAAAAGTATTAAACAACTTTTCTCTAGGGCGTCAAACAAAATTACTAAAAATCAAAAACGAATTTTCAGGAATAATCGACAAGGGGTAGGTGCCTAACTAAAAAAAAATTCCAAATCATTCTGGAAAAATTATTTTCAGTTGCGAGGATCAATTACAATTATTTTTGGTCATTAGACACATCCTCGAAATCCTACCCACTTTCGAGAAAAAAATTCGAGAATGTGTGAAATTATTAGACGATATTAAAAAATTTCAAATCGTATTAGAAAAATTATATTTAGTTACAGGGGTCAATTACAAGCATTTTTTGTGAATAGACATATCCCTGAAATCCTACCCACTTTCGAGAAAAAAATTCGAGAATGTGTGAAATTATTAGACGATATTAAAAAATTTCAAATCGTATTAGAAAAATTATATTTAGTTACAGGGGGCAATTACAAACATTTTTGGTTAATAGACGTACCCTCGAAATCGTAAGCACTTTCGAGAAAAAAATTGTAGAAAATGCTGAAATTTTTTGGCGAAATAAAAAAATTTCAAATCGTTCTAAAAAAATTATTCTTGGTTACAGGGGTCAATTACAATCATTTTTTGTGAATAGACATATCCTCGAAATCCTACGCACTTTCGAGAAAAAAATTGAAGAAAATATCAAATTTTTTGGCGAAATAAAAAAATTTCAAATCGTATTAGAAAAATTATATTTAGTTACAGGGGTCAATTACAATCATTTTTGGTGAATACAAAAACCCTTGAAATCCTACCCACTTTCGAGAAAAAAATTCGGGAAGATGTAAAACTTTTCGACAAAATTAAAAAATTTCAAATCGTTCTGGAAGAATTATTTTCAGTTGTGAGAATCAATTATAATTATTTTGCAATAAACTTTTAAAATAGTATCTGAAACTGGTATTCCATTTAAAAAAATACTGAAAACAGGCTTAATTTTTGAAATATTTTACACACTCACAAGTGTTTCTTTGAACCATGAATGGAACGTTTGGTCCACATTGGCCTTCCCAAAGATGGAGCGTGTTTTCCGTGAGACTGATTCTACTCTATCGGTATAATTGTCGTGGATATCGTCGTTTCCTCGCGACCCGGATTCCTCGCGAAAATCATAAGCACGCTCGTCAAGGTACACGGGCAAAAATGCAATTTGTTATGGCATGCTCGCACGCACGCAGAATCGAGTAACTGGGACAGCAGACGCTGAACACGCACCGGTAGCGATTCGCATTAGCGTTCTTTCCGCTCCGAAAACAGAAATATTGTCGTGAATTTCGGAAATATTAACAATTTTTCTCGTCTTGTTTCGAGTTCGACGAATAGTACGATCAATAGGAAGTGCTGAAACAACTTTGGGTATGTAGCACCAAAGTAAACATCGAAATAAACATAGAAGATGGCGTAAATTATAGTAGGTGGTGTATTCATCGTATAGAGGATGAAATGCCCTTTAAAATGAGCGTTCGTTCGAGTCGATAGTGTAATTAGTTCCGGAGATATGAGGATTCGAAGCGTTTGTTTACTTTTCACTGTTTACGTCGCGAGGTCATTGACCCGTACGTGTTCGAAATACGCGACTCGGTTACGGGGTTGCTTTCGCTTAAATTGCGATATCTCCGAAACGGAAAGCCGTATCGACGGAAACCAAAAACCATTTTAAAGGGGAGGCCTTGCCACTTCTAACGGTGGCTTAATTATTGAGAAAATACTAATAGTTTCGGAACTGCACGGGTCTAAAGTTTTGCTATTTTAATACGCGTTCTTGGACTGTTTTAAGACGGTGGAAACTGAAGATTCTCTGCTTTCATCTTTGCTATATATTTTTTATTTACATCGAAAGCTAACCATGATTCGATACCAAATTTTGTCCGGTTTTTTACGAAAAAATGTAAATCGTTCAACCGGTCGGATGGACCAGTCGTGATAGGCAAAACAAACTACGTATTTTTCTCAGAAAACAAACAATAAGAATCGAAGTGAATATTAAAAAAATCATTGTACGTATACTGTAAGAAAGTCGTGATGTTAAATGACCCTAAAATAACATTGTATGCTAGAAATTCAAAACGAAATAATCCATAATCACACGATTTTGTGCAGCACTCGTTAATAGAATATTTGTTTGTTTCGAACGATGTTGGAAAATAAAAATTTTGCACACAGCCTCGTCTCAAATGCCAATTCCAAATTTGGAGTATCTTCGATGAATCACTTGGTGTTGATTGGTGTTACTATTACCAAAAATGTGCATCTTTCATAAAAAATAATTTCAGACATAGAAATGCATGCAAATTGTATCACACTGGAATTAAAAGTTTCAACGTTATAATGGAATAGTTTTTATTTTTGTTTGTAAGTAAATTGTTTTGACATTTTATATCAAATTTTCAACATCGTGATCAACGAAAATTTACACGATATTAATCAATTTTTTATCGAGATTTGAGGATCATCTTCAGTTTTTTAAATGGAATATTAAGAACGATTGGCTGTTATCGTTATCGTTATTCCCAAATAATGACACACATTTTTTTTACAATCTTTCACTATCTATATGTAGGCCTTCAAAAACTATAAAAATGGATAAAATATGATTCTTCCTTAATTCTATGTCGTATGAATTTTTGGGGTCGCTAATAACGAACTTAGAGTCGAAAATATCAAATTGGATACGACAGATTTAATATTGCGAATATGTTCTCTAAAAATATGTATAAAAAGTATTTCTCCTTGAAATATATTACTAAAACTTGATATCTACGTACGTTTTGGAGTTATATTCGTTATATCGAATCTGTCATTTTAAATTTAATACTGTAAATTTAATTGTTCGTTACATTTCTTTTTCCCTCCATTAATGGGATATCTGGTGTATTAATAATTCGAAAAAATTTGAAAGGTATGACTTGCAAGTGTGTGTCACGTGTACTGTTATACTTACGAAATTATGCAACAATTTTCCTCGGTATATTTTACACTGTGAATTAACGATCTATACAGAGCTACTTAAAAAACAAACATTGTGTCTTGTATGTATTATTGCAAATAATTGTTGATCACGTAAACGAAAACCAACCAAGTATCGTGTCGAAAATCTCCATTTAAAATAGTTACCCAACTTCGTAAGTTTCAAAGACACCGAATAATTAAAACACTCGTTTAAAATTCATAGCACCCGACTCATTGTTCCTGTCAGCCACCTACTTCGAAATCATTCATAAATAACAGAGACGAACACGTCACGATACTTTCAAACGTATCACTTTAATACGATTCTAATCGATGGTAATAGTTATTTAAACGATGCAACATTTTCATAAATATATTCGTTGCAACTTATCAATGTGATTTAAATGTGGAATTGATTAGTTTGATCTTATGACGAAGATCGAGAAAAAGGATTATTCAAAATATTTGCGAGAGTAATATAGGAAAGAAATAATAAGAATCGATGATATTTGGAAATCTTGAAACGAGAATGTAGAATTGAAATATAAAGTTTTATTTAAATTTATTTAGAAATATACACCCTAACGATGTTTAATTATTTATTAATTTTTACATTTTCTTGAAGAATATAATTTGAAAAATATGTATGCAAAGTCTTGTGTCCAAAGTTCACGTTTCTTTCAATATTTTTTTAATCCATGAAAGTGATAAATTCATTTAGAAATATACACTCTAAAAGTGAACATTAGTTTGTGATATAAGTAAATTCGATTGTAAGTGAAATATATTCTTTTTAAATTTGAAATAAGATTATCTAGCGATTTTTATTGGCCGTTACGAAATGTTTGACAATTATGGGTGTTTTCGATATTTGACTTACGCGTATGGCGTGCGCATGATTCAACGTAATTGCACCCACGCACGAGAAACGTTTAAACTAGCTGTTTTCGGGGTCGTTTTTCATCCGTAGTCACGTTTCTGGATCCACGCGTATCTTATCGACGTCACCGGTTTTAATAAATGTCGTACGGTTCTGTATCAATAGAAGTCACCTACGCCCACGAGAAGACGACCATATGAATCCCCATTTATCTTCCATGCAGAAATATCGCTATAGAATCCCCTTTCCACGGATTAAACTGCTATCAAACGCGATTAATCGGACGACGTTTCATATGCGTTGGTCTACTTGGCATATAGAAAACGCAGAAGACGTCTAGAACATCTCATTTTCATCCAAAAAATAGTAACAAATACACGGAGGACAGTTTTCGACGAAACAAAAGTATTGGCACTGGGTTAGGTCTGGGTTAGGTCTGGAATAAGTCTGAATTAAGTCTGGGTTAGGTCTGGGTTAGGTCTGGAATAAGTCTGGGTTAGGTCTGGAATAAGTCTGGGTTAGGTCTGAATTAAGTCTGGGTTAGGTCTGGGTTAGGTCTGGAATAAGTCTGGGTTAGGTCTGGGTTAGGTCTGGAATAAGTCTGGGTTAGGTCTGGGTTAGGTCTGGGTTAGGTCTGGAATAAGTCTGGGTTAGGTCTGGGTTAGGTCTGGAATAAGTCTGAATTAAGTCTGGGTTAGGTCTGGGTTAGGTCTGGAATAAGTCTGGGTTAGGTCTGGGTTAGGTCTGGGTTAGGTCTGGAATAAGTCTGGGTTAGGTCTGGGTTAGGTCTGGATTAAGTCTGGGTTAGGTCTGGGTTAGGTCTGGAATAAGTCTGAATTAAGTCTGGGTTAGGTCTGGGTTAGGTCTGGAATAAGTCTGAGTTAAGTCTGGGTTAGGTCTGGGTTAGGTCTGGATTTATAGATAACCTTATTCCCCCAGGAAATAGATTTATTTTGTTTTAAATAGATTTAACCCAGACCTAACCCAGACCTAACCCAAACCTAATCCAGACCTAACCCAGACCTAACCCAGACTTAATCCAGACCTAACTCAGTCCTAACCCAGACCAAACCCAAACCTAATCCAGACCTAACCCGACACCAACTCCAGACTCTAATCCAGACCTAACTCAGTCCTAAACCAGACCTAATACAGCCCTAATCCAGACCTAACACACACCTAATCTAGACCTAATCCAGACCTAACCCAGACTTAATCCAGACCTAACCCAGACCTAACCCAGACTCATTACAGACCTAACCCAGACCTAACCCAGACTCATTACAGACCTAACCCAGACCTAACCCAAACCTAACCCAGACCAATTCATCGCTGATAACGGGGGTTAGGTCTGGAATAAGCCTGAATTAAGTCTGAGTTGGGTTAGGATCGTTTTAGCGCGAAACGTAGCTGTTCTCCGGCTCGCGTTCTCGCTCGAGCGACTCTCGTGTTCCGGGTGGCGGCCACCGGAAGTCCTTTCGACTCGCCTCGGTCCTCTCTCTATGCTATTCTCGTCATTTTTATAATGGTCAGGGATTCTAAATACCCACGTTGACGTTTCGTTCAATTCGTACGCAATTATAATTACACTCGTCTGACATTATCCAATGAAAAATTGTCCTACGTGTTTATTTTTGTTTTGTTTTTCGTTCAACGACCTCGTTCGCCAAGCAAGAACAGAGAGGCAATTGTTAAGTAAAGGGAGAAATTTATTCAAAACTAGCATGCCCTGTCTTGGCTTCGCCCGAGCTTGTGCAAAAGCAATTTATGACCAGACGATCGTCCTGACATATATATCCGCGATAATGCAATTCTCTCGCGAGAAAGCGCTCGAGAAGCTTCTCCACCTGGCGGTGACATCGCAGTACTGCTACGGGCGAGGTATCGCGCGGGCCGAATACGCGTATGCGCGCGCAAGTAGACTGTCGTATACAGGGGTCACGCGTGCCAAACAGTCGTACACATGAAATATTTTGCACATAAATTACATGTTAATAACGCGCTTCTGAGACATGCTACATAGCCTATGTCCGTCCTAGAGTATGCAGGAATAACGTGTCAAAATTTGAGGAAGATCGGTTCAATAGGTCTTGAGTTTTGCGCGAACATAAAAATCGGCTCTCTCTTTATATAATAGTATAGATATTTAAAGTAAGATACGAATTATTATATTTAAGGGTTGAGACATCTACAAAGCTCCCGTTTTATTAATTCTATTAATAAAAATATGAATTTGAGTATGAATTGTCTACTGATAAATTACAAAAGGAAATTTGAAGCTTCCAAAAGGAGTGGTAATTATGAAACTAGGAACTGTTTCTGTGTACATATGTATTTTACTAGGACTTCGATAAAAGAGAAAATTCAATTTTCATACGTGCATAAAATAGAACAAATATGATCGATGTAGATTAGTCTTATTCGTCTATTCTTATATGTGAAACGAGAATTATTAATAAAGAAAATAAATCTAAGTTTGTAAAAATCAGTTCAATGACAAATCGTGAGTACATTGGTTTCAAAAATTGTCTAAAAAGGTGTTTTAGCAAAATTAATTCTCAAGATTAGATATAAAAAAAAAAATAAATCTAGATAGAACTGTTGAATTTTAATGAGGCTTTAAAAATGAGTTTATTTTAATTATCTAAATACAGAGTTCTATTTTCTAGCAGTCAATGCATTGAAAAAGACCTAATCCAGAGTGTCTGAGAAGCATGAAATTAAGTTTACGAATCCAAGGTCCTCTTTTCAACGAAAATTGACGTTACATAATCATCTACGAATAACTGCACGAGACGATAACGCAACAAGTCTATTGCATACACTTTCACACTTATCGTCAATTATGTACATTTAAGAAAGGAACTCTAATGACCCAGAGGAGGCCCATTAAATATTTTTTCGCTTCTTAATTAGGTTACCTTTGCAACGGTATTGTACTAACGGTGAAAGTGGTACTGTGGCGAATTTTTGTCGCGATAATTGTCGGGTTACCAACCTCTCGTTTTCCGCAGGTGGACGTTAATTGCAATTACGTTGATTGAAATAAACTCTTGTTTCGCCATGTTAGATTGTTGGATAGATATATATATATATGTAACGGTTTAATAATAATGAACAATACAGAAGTGATACAACGCACGACGCCACGCAACGAACTCGGTGGAAAGCGACGCAACGCTCATGCGCGCTTTCTCATTCGCGCACACTCCTCTGCGCATACTCACAGGCGCACGCTACCCGGGATGTGTGACAAACTTCCATCACAAATAACAAATGAATATCAAATCGAATCTCGGGACTTCCCTGGACACAACAGTCGTGCCAATATTATAAATATTTACACAAGTGTTTCATAGAAATATTAAATTCACAAGTGTGCCAATAGATTAATACATTGTCACATTTTGTGTAAACAATCGAGTCGTTCAAACATTTGTAAAGATTGATTTTTCTCAAGTTTGATCAAATTCAAGTTACTTGGATAATCAAATGCTTGACTTGGTTGGGTTAGGTCTGGGTTAGGTCTGGGTTATGTCTAGGTTAGGTCTGTGTTATGTCTGGGTTAGATTTGGGTTAGGTCTGGGTTAGGTCTGAATTAAGTCTGGGTTAGGTCTGGGTTAGGTCTGGAATAAGTCTGGGTTAGGTCTGGGTTAGGTCTGGAATAAGTCTGGGTTAGGTCTGGGTTAGGTCTGGGTTAGGTCTGAATTAAGTCTGGGTTAGGTCTGGGTTAGGTCTGGGTTAGGTCTGGATTAAGTCTGGGTTAGGTCTGGGTTAGGTCTGGGTTAGGTCTGGGTTAGGTCTGGGTTAGGTCTGAATTAAGTCTAGGTTAGGTCTGGGTTAGGTCTGGAAGAAAAATTAGATTTTCTAATTAGCAAACTCGTCTTTTTAAGAGTAAATTAAAACCTAACCCAGACTTAATTTAGACTTATTCCAGACTAACCCAGACCTAACCCAGACTTCCTGTGATTAACCCAGACCTAACCCAGACCAAATACAGACCTAACCCAGACCTAACCCAGACTTATTCCAGACCTAACCCAGACCTAACCCAGACCTAACCCTGCACTTCAAATCCAGACTTCAGACCCAGACCCAGACCTAACCCAGACCAGACTTATTCCAGACCTAACCCAGACCTAACCCAAACTTAATTCAGACCTAACCCAGACCTAACCCAGACCTAACCCAAACTTATTCCAGACCTAACCCAGACTTAATTCAGACGAGTCTTATTATAATTGCGTACTGATTGAACGAAACGTCAACGTGGGTATTTAGAATCCCTGACCACTATAAAAATGACAAGAATAGCATGGAGAGGACCGAGGCGAGTCGAAAGGACTTCCGGTGGCCGCCACGCAATCCTCTAACAGGCTAGTGTATTCCAGAACGTCTCTAAAAATACTATAAATCGTTCCAAGAACGCCAGCCAATCGCGACGATAACACAATCGAGCAATTGGCACGAAGAATTCTCTACCTCCGTTAATTTCCCGATCCATCTTCGTTCATGACTAGGCGTCCACGCGATTATCTGCCATCATTCTCTTACAAGTTTCCTCAATTTCCTTCATCGTTCCCGTGGGGGGGATTCGAAATGGTAGAAAATGAAGAATCGACCTTAATCGACGCAACGTCAATGGCGATTTCCTCTCTTGATTCTCTCATTTCATTCCCTCGAAATAGTCTCGAATCATGATAATTAGCTTGAAAGTAGTACATAATAAAATATGATTGGTGTCTACCATAGCAAGCTTTGATCGATTCGATTATGTATATTATTTCTCACTTTGGAATACACCATTAACTATAACTTGGAATATTTTGTAAATTTGGTACACGTATTTGTTAAGATATTTCAAATCTCATCTAGTTTAACCCAAATTTTATATATTAATTCCATCTGGTGAAATCTTTATTTCATAACAAACCTAGTACATTTCTTTAAAACAGCAAAATGGGCAGAACTTAATTCATTGTGCAAATCTTAGAATATTTCGATAAAATAATAAACTATTTTAATTATCATTAATAACTATTCCTTTGCAAATCTGATTCCTTCAAGATCTCAGTTCTATTATAGAATTCCCTATAAATCTTCAGACGTTCACCAATTGTAAAAACTTGTCAAGAGTTTGAAAACCTTGCGATTCTGGTAGGCCTCACGAAGGATAACCTTAACACATTACCGACCGATAGCCTATTAATCAACTTCTTTACCGACCAACGCTTACCGACCGATAGCCGATTAATCAACCGCTACCGGTCGGTAAAGTGTTAATTGTAGTTTACTATTTGCAACGATGACTTTAATAGAGCCTGTACGATGTCCAATTCCACCTAGCTTCAGACTAGCTCCACCTTCGCCTCTAGCATCCCCGACTTAAGTAGATTAGACTGGCGTGGAAAGATGATAGCGCTTCCAACGGATTAATTCCGTCCCTTCCGGATTCGTTTCACATATCTCTTCATTCCTTCTGTTCCCCCTCGCTGAATTACGCATCTCGTGCACGTTTCCGACTTAACTTCTCGTATTCACGACGTCTTCCACCTTCCAACGATCATTTTTCCGAGGATCTCGCGTATCATTCGCGGCAGAAATCATACATATATTGTAGCTTACACTGAAGGCTGAAATTCTCAACGAAGTTTCGTTTTTAATTGAAACGAAGTCATCGAAGGGATGAAGATTTTAAGCGTAGAATTAATAGAAATGATTCTTTTACTATAGATTGTACAGTTAGAGTGAATTGGAAGTAATTCTAGGTCCACCAGGCAAGGATTATGTTACTTGAAATGATAAGAATTTGCCATTTTGAGAAAGCTTTGGGATTTATAGCTCACTAGAAAAGGTAAACACGTAAACTGGAGGTCATCCTGAGGATTAAATAGCTTGGAATAATGGAAATAATTATCTTTGAACGATTAGAAGCAATTTGTCAAGCATTTGAACAATTCCATGATTGATACTAGTTTGTTTTCCTCGTTTCAAGTACAAATGACACTTAATTTGTTTGACTTGCATTGAACTCGCTAAATTACCTTTCCTGAGACTAGCAAGGAAGCGTTTCCCGTTTCCTGTTTCCTTATGGTCGTACAACGTCTTTGATGCTGGGAATGCGAGAATAAATATGAAATGGAAGAATTAAAAAAGGGAACACCGGTTATCGTTCTGACGATTAACCGTGGTAATAACACGGATTTATGCTAAACACAGTCCATCATCGGCATGACATCCTGCAGATACGACAGTCACGCACGCGAACCATGACCTGTCCACTATAGGTCGATGACTATTGCAAAATAAAAAAAGAACATCGTAAACAGAAATTAAAGTCAGCGATATTCCAGCTTCTGGAATTGAAAGTGCTGATTGTGGAATTGAAATTGATTTCGATAACGAAGGACACGGAAATTTATTGCGAAAGAACAAAACTGTCGCTTTTAGACCTAACCCAGACTTAATTCAGACTTATTCCAGACCTAATCCGGACTTAATTAGGTTAGGACTGGGTTAGGTTTGGGTTAGGTTTGGGTTAGGTCTGGATTAGGTCTGGATTAGGTCTGAGTTAGGTCTGGGTTAGGTCTGGAATAAGTCTGAATTAAATCTGGGTTAGGACTGGGTTAGGTCTGGGTTAGGTCTGGGTTAGGTCTGGGTTATGTCTGGGTTATGTCTGGGTTAGGTCTGGGTTATGTCTGGGTTAGGTCTGGGTTAGGTCTGGGTTAGGTCTGGGTTAGGTCTGGGTTAGTTCTGGGTTAGGTCTGGGTTAGGTCTGGGTTAGGTCTGGGTTAGGTCTGAATTAAGTCTGGGTTAGGTCTGGGTTAGGTTTGGGTTAGGTCTGGGTTATGTCTGGGTTAGGGTCTGGGTCAGTCCAGGTTGAGATCTGGGTTAGGTTCAAGTTAGAAGGTCTGAATTAAGTCTGGGTTAGGTCTGGTTAGGTTCTAAGTTAGGGTCTGGAATAAGTCTGTTCAAGTTAGGTCTGGGTTAGGTCTGGGTTGTATCTGAGTTCTGTCTGGGTTAGGTCTGGGTTAGGTCTGAATTAAGTCTGGGTTGTGTCTCAGTTTGCTAATTAGAAAATCTAATTTTTTCTTCCAGACCTAACCCAGACCTAACCCAGACTTAAGGCAGACTTATTCCAGACCTAACCCAGACCTAACCCAGACCTAACCCAGACTTAACCCAGAGCTAATCCAGACCTAACCCAGACCGAACCCAGAGCTAATCCAGACCTAACCCAGACTGACCTAACCCAGACTTAATCCAGACCTAACCCAGACCTAACCCAGACCTAACCCAGACTTAATTCAGACCTAACCCAGACCCAACCCAGACGCAGACCTAACCCAGACCTAATCCAGACCTAACCCAGACCTAACCCAGACTTAATTCAGACCTAACCCAGACCTAACCCAGACTTATTCCAGACCTAACCCAGACCTAACCCAGACTTAATTCAGACCTAACCCAGACCTAACCCAGACTTATTCCAGACCTAACCCAGACCTAACCCAGACTTAATTCAGACTTATTCCAGACCTAACCCAGACCTAACTCAGATCTAATCCAGACCTAACTCAAATCTAATCCATACCTAACCCAGACCTAACTCAAATCTAATCCAGACCTAACCCAACCAAGTCAAGCATTTGATTATCCAAGTAACTTGAATTTGATCAAACTTGAGAAAAATCAATCTTTACAAACGTTTGAACGACTCGATTGTTTACACAAAATGTGACAATGTATTAATCTATTGGCACACTTGTGAATTTAATATTTCTATGAAACACTTGTGTAAATATTTATAATATTGGCACGACTGTTGTGTCCAGGGAAGTCCCGAGATTCAATTTGATATTCATTTGTTATTTCTGATGGAAGTTTGTCACACATCCCGGGTAGCGTGCGCCTGTGAGTATGCGCAGAGGAGTGTGCGCGAGTGAGAACGCGCGCATGACCGTTGCGTCGCTTTCCACCGAATTCGTTGCATGGTCGTCGGTGCGTTGTTGCGTGCACCAACATGTATCACTTCTGTATTGTTCATTATTATTAAACCGTTATATATATATGTGGGTTCAGTACGTGTCGAAGAATGATTACAATGTAACGAGAGTGAATCATAGTGCCTTGTGCAAAAGACAAGCTCTCGTTTCCGTGTGCCTTCGTTCCGCGAACGTCGGCGACATTGTTGACTCAGCTGGCCCGACCGTTACGTTAACGGACAACGTGGACGAGCCGACGAGCTGGAGAAACGTTCGGCAACGGGCAGTTCTCGTCGAGACGTAGAGAAGCGCACGTCGAAGCATTCCTGTAAATTATCGTTTGTCTTTCTTTTCTGTTAAATATATTCGTTAAAATACCAACGGGTTTTTTGTCAATCCTTGATCCGTATGATCCTACATATATATGTATCCAACAGTCTAACAATTACTAAGTTTGCCTGTAACAAAGCGAATAACGCAACGCTGTATCGAAAAGCACGAG
Organism: Colletes collaris; assembly: GCA_030068185.1. Classification (NCBI taxonomy): domain Eukaryota; kingdom Metazoa; phylum Arthropoda; class Insecta; order Hymenoptera; family Colletidae; genus Colletes; species Colletes collaris. The sequence continues at coordinate 2,624,630 of JASGYR010000076.1, read as the reverse complement.
AAACAACAATTTCAGAGAGAAAAATTCTATTAAAATTATGAAAAGAGGGAAATTCATACGATAGCTAAAATAGTAAATAGAAGCCGTTTCACCGTAAGAAATATCGTTAAACGGTTTCCTGGCGAACAAAATGTAAAAAATCTTCCGCGAAGTGGTCGTCCACAGAAATGATCAGAACGTGATAAACGAAAAATTACCAAGATTGTAAAAAGAATCCTAAAGTTGTTTCTAGAGAAATAGTGGGAGAAATGAAAAGTGAAAATAAGGTGGATGTACATCCTATAACTATCCAGGGAGTTCTTAAAAGACAATTCAAGAGTGGCTGGAAAACCATTGATCAGCAATATTAATCGAAAAAACAGATTAGAGTTTGCAGAGATGTACGTACACAAAAATTTAGAATTTTGGGATAGAGTACTCTTCTCTGACGAAAGTAAATTTCATATTTTTAAATCTGACGGTGAAATAAGAATATTAGTACGTTCGATGCCTGATCGGTTGCAAAGTGTAATAAGAGAAAAAGGATTACAAAATATTAATTTGAATATTCGTTCGCAGTTACGTAACATTTTATTTGAAAATACGCTCTGTGTTGATACTTTTGTTCCATTTGTACGAGCTTCTCTCATTGTTTTCGTGTCCCACGTGCTCGGGTACACCTTGTATACGCGGTTCGCTCGCACGCTCGGCTTTCGTACCAATTACAGACGGTTGCTCCGCCGGATAATAACCCTCGGGACTTGATGGAAGTCGAGGGGACCGTGACGGAACGATGGATACGACGTCCCACGGGTTTCCAGGCCGTGCACGACGCCATTCGTGAGAATATCGCCGTGCACGAGTTGCACGATTCGCGGATACACGTGGACCGCCGCTCGGGACCAAAATGGCGGATCCTCGTTGCCCGCTCTCGCCTCAAATATAAATGCTTGGCGCACGTTTATGGAGCTACGGTGCTCCTGATCGAGACTCGAATAATTTAAGAATGATAAAACATTCTGCACTACAAATTTAAGGGTATATTTACAAGACTAAGATGTTTCTTCGACGTATTATAATTTCGTTGCACTGTTTGGAGAATATAAAATAATTGTAAATATTTGATCACTTTTGCGATTTAATCGTAGCTTTGGGTCCCATTTTGGGAACGCTTGGGAATGTTTATGTACCTTTAACTACCATGTGTAATTAATAGTCATGTATAGATATGTAAATTTGTAAATAGTTTTGGCGAAATTAATACATATAGTCGACATTTGACAAATTGAAGTCTTACAAAAGTAATTTAGTATAGAAAGAAAATTTATCGTAGAAAATGATTTCTATTGCTTAATTTCAATTTATATTTCTGCCAATTAGCTGACAATGAGTGAAATTCTTTGTATACACTTACACAATGTTTGAATAATCCCAATAATTGAATAATCGAAGCCTCCAGTAAGAGGAATGATTGGCCATCGAGTTAGAAACTCGTAATTTTCTTCGTTCGCTTTTCTTTAGCGTATTTAGCCATCGCAAAGCAATGTTTCGCCAGTTCATGGCGATAAGTACTCAGTTTAACGACGTGCTTCGTTAGGCTCGTGTAATTTTCGAACGTCGATTTCATCTCCAGTTCAATCTTTTCCTCTTTTTGTCGCGATTTTTCCATTCACGAGCCATTTAATTCGGTAATTGGCTTCCGTAAATCTGTCAAGACAGTTACACTTCGACATTAAACACTTTCCAATGTTTTTTTTAATTGTTTTCGAAACGATCGTTGCGTAAACGTTCGTTGGACGGGTTCTCGTGCCTGACAAAAGTGTTTTTGTCCACGCCCATTAGACAAAAGGCTGGGCTAGTTTGTTCGTGGAGAATCGAAGTTGTGCAATCCTTCACCACCACTTTCGCACTCGTTACGCTTCGAAAACAATCAAATCGACGCGCTGCACTCGTCGTTTAAACGAGAATCATCGATTGGGAATTATCGACGGGAATTAAATTTGAACGATATCGTTTTGCAGTAATTTGATTAAATACGATTGGATTGAAATGTAACAGTTACATTTTACCTTTTCCAAGCGAAAGAATTGCAGTTCGAGCATGCTTGTTTACAACGTGATTCATTGATTTTATATTTTTGTTGCTCGAGACGTCTGATTCGTCAGATTGTGAGAATCGAAGAATCAAACAAAAGAAATTAAATTTATTTGCACTTAAATCGTACATATAAGAAGTGGTTAGGTCTGGGTTAGGTCTGGAATAAGTCTGAATTAAGTCTGGGTTAGGTCTGGGTTAGGTCTGGAATAAGTCTGGGTTAGGTCTGGGTTAGGTCTGGGTTAGGTCTGAATTAAGTCTGGGTTAGGTCTGGGTTAGGTCTGAATTAAGTCTGGGTTAGGTCTGGGTTAGGTCTGGGTTAGGTCTGGAATATGTCTGAATTAAGTCTGGGTTAGGTCTGGGTTAGGTCTGAATTAAGTCTGGGTTAGGTCTGGGTTAGGTCTGAATTAAGTCTGGGTTAGGTCTGGGTTAGGTCTGGGTTAGGTCTGGAATATGTCTGAATTAAGTCTGGGTTAGGTCTGGGTTAGGTCTGAATTAAGTCTGGGTTAGGTCTGGGTTAGGTCTGAATTAAGTCTGGGTTAGGTCTGGGTTAGGTCTGAATTAAGTCTGGGTTAGGTCTGGGTTAGGTCTGAATTAAGTCTGGGTTAGGTCTGGGTTAGGTCTGGAATAAGTCTGGGTTAGGTCTGGGTTAGGTCTGGGTTAGGTCTGGAATAAGTCTGAATTAAATCTGGGTTAGGTCTGGAATAAGTCTGAATTAAGTCTGGGTTAGGTCTGGGTTAGGTCTGAATTAAGTCTAGGTTAGGTCTGGGTTAGGTCTGGAAGAAAAATTAGATTTTCTAATTAGCAAACTCGTCTTTTTAAGAGTAAATTAAAACCTAACCCAGACCTAACCCAGACTTATTCCAGACCTAACCCAGACCTAACCCAGACTTAATTCAGACTTATTCCAGACCTAACCCAGACTTAATTCAGACTTATTCCAGACCTAACCCAGACATAACCCAGACCTAACACAGACTTATTCCAGACGTAACGCAGACTTAATTCAGACTAGACTTGAACTAACCCAGACTTATTCAGACTGCAACCAAGACCTAACCCAGACTTAATTCATACTTATTCCAGACCTAACCCAGACCTAACCCAGACTTAATTCAGACCTAACCCAGACCTAACCCAGACTTAATTCATACTTATTCCAGACCTAACCCAGACCTAACCCAGACTTAATTCAGACCTAACCCAGACCTAACCCAGACTTAATTCATACTTATTCCAGACCTAACCCAGACCTAACACAGACTTATTCCAGTGCCAATACTTTTGTTTCGTCGAAAACTGTCCTCCGTGTATTTGTTACTATTTTTCATTGTTACAAGTCTACTTAACCGGTTTGTTTCGCGTGATACTTAAAGTTCAAACCTCAAACTTATATTTTATACCAAAAATAAAGAAGACGTGCTTTATTCACAGCTACGTAACATTTTATTTGAAAATACGGTCTGTGCCAATACTTTTGTAAATATATGCCCTGTTCGACCCTCTTCTCGAACTATAATGGCTACCGTAAACATACTGTCTGCAAATCTCCTATTATGAAGCTTCTAAATTCTCTTGTAGACGTTTTCGAAGCACTTCAACATTGACTGGGTGTTGTATATAAACAAATTTAAGTAACATTTCAAATGTGATTTATATTTTACAGAAACATTGGCTTTCCATACTTTCTATCCTACTAAACTATACAATCGCTACTAGCACACATTTTCCATTGAGTAATTAACGTCTACAATTTATAGCGTTGCTCGAAACATTAATCATCTCGTCCACCTAATTGCTTTATTCATTCTTTGCATCGAAACGATCCAAAATGGTTACAGACTTAATTCCCCAGATCCATATAACCGTACCTAATTTCATTGCTCGTTCTCTCTGCACTTTTGCATAGTTCAAATGCTGATTAAATCTTGAGAAAGGTGTTGGATCAACGCGTGGCACGGAATCTTCCTTGCTTAACGCGTCTAATACCTCGTCGAGGTTTCATTAACGGGGAAAAGTCGATGAAAACGCGATACGTTGAAGGAAGGAATCGCGTAACGATGGGAAAAGATCGAACGACGCTGATACGCTAGATTTTCATAGAAATGGGTTACCAGATTTTCGCATCCTTTTCACTCGTGCGACTCTGTTGGTCTATCGATCCTGTTTGTTTGGCCACAGAAGCAAACGTTCGCTTGTTTCTCTGGTATATTGTGTGGTTCTCCGCCGTAAGTGTGGTTTAAATACTGTTACTCGCCATAATGCGGTTGCTTTACAATAAAGCAACCGAACTACCGTTTCACGACGCTCTTGGAAATCACAATTAAAGCCTATCACGTTTCTACATCGATTCCTTTCTGGAAGTAATCGAAATAATAAAAGTACATCGTTAGTCGTTATTATAGAAATAATAAAAAAAAAAAAAAATGATAAAAGGCATCATTAGTCATTTATACTACTAGTACATATATACTACTTTATATTTTACATTTATATTATTTTATATTTATGTTACAGTGGAACACCGAAATCTGGAGAATGTCGACTTTCACCGGTGAATGTCAACATTCACATAGTCGCTTAGTGTATGTCCGAAATATTTGTTAAACACCCTTATTTCTGACTTACACCGGTAAATGTTGACATTCACCATGCACTAATGGTGAGTGTTGAACATGTTGGAGATTTACATTTTCTTCCCCGTAATTCAGTCGCTATAAAACGTCACAAGGGTGACGTAACTTTTTCGCCTCTCTTTCTGAAAGGATCTAACTCAGACCTAACCCAGACCTAACCCAGACCTAACCCAGACCTAACCCAGACCTAACTCAGATCTAATCCAGACCTAACCCAGACCTAACTCAGATCTAATCCAGACCTAACCTAGACCTAACCGAGACATAACCCAGACCTAACCCAGACCTAACCCAGATCTAATCCAGACCTAACCGAAATCTAATCCAGACCTAACCCAGACCTAACCGAAATCTAATCCAGACCTAACCCAGACCTGACCCAGACCCTAGATTTGGGTTAGGTCTGGGTTAGGTCTGGATTAGATCTGAGTTAGGTCTGGGTTAAATCTAGAGTCGTCTGATTAGATTTGAGTTAGAGTCTGGGTTAGGTCTGGATTAGATCTGAGTTAGGTCTGGGTTAGGTTTGAGTTGAGTCTAGGTCTGGAGTTAGGTCTGGGTTGGAGTCTGGATTAGATTTGGGTTAGGTCTGGGTTAGAGTCTAGATTAGATCTGAGGTTAAGGTCTGGGTTAGGTCTGGGTTAGGTCTGGATTAGATTTGGGTTAGGTCTGGGTTAGGTCTAGATTAGATCTGAGTTAGGTCTGGGTTAGGTCTGGGTTAGGTCTGGATTAGATTTGAGTTAGGTCTGGGTTAGGTCTGGATTAGATCTGAGTTAGGTCTGGGTTAGGTTTGGGTTAGGTCTGGGTTAGGTCTGGGTTAGGTCTGGAATAAGTCTGAATTAAGTCTGGGTTAGGTCTGGGTTAGGTCTGGGTTAACTTTGGTTTAGGTCTGGGTTCTAATCCAGATCTAACCCAGACCTAACGCAGACCTAATCCAGATCTAATCCAGACCTAACCCAAACCTGACTCAGATCTAATCCAGACCTAACCCAGACCTAACTCAGATCTAATCCAGACCTAACCCAGACCTAACGCAGACCTAATCCAGATCTAATCCAGACCTAACCCAAACCTGACTCAGATCTAATCCAGACCTAACCCAGACCTAACCCAGACCTAACTCAGATCTAATCCAGACCTAACCCAGACCTAACTCAGATCTAATCCAGACCTAACCCAGACCTAACCCAAACCTGACTCGGATCTAACCCAGACCTAACCCAATACTGACTCAGATCTAATCCAGACCTAACCCAGACCTAACCCAGACCTAACTCAGATCTAATCCAGACCTAACCCAGACCTAACTCAGATCTAATCCAGATCTAATCAGACCTAATCCAGATCTAACCCAGACCTAACTCAGATCTAATCCAGACCCTAACCCAGACCTAACTCAGATCTAACCCAGACCCTAGATCTGGGTTAGGTCTGGAGTTAAATCTGGAGTTAGAAAAAAAGATCTGATTTACTGCAGTATCCATTTAGTATAAATTAGGGTATCGGAAAAAAAATTAAGAAAACGTTGCTCGCGTTATGAAAGCTTGCATAAGACTGACAAAGCTGATTGACTCCGAGCAGAACAAAGGATTTGGCAGGAGAGAGTCACTCGCTTGTTTTTTCACTCTTCTGTTTTGGACCTCCACCAGAGCATATCTGTGATTGTCGACACACACCGGAGAGGGTCCGAATGTACAACAATGTAATGAAATATTCGATCTTTCACCGACGTATTTGGTATCTCTTGACATTCACCGGTGAAAGTTGACATTCTCCAATTTCGGTCATTCACGGTAACATTTACACTACTTTATATTACTAGTCATTTTCAATTCAAATTTTGTCGAACGTAAAGGGTTAATGAATGCGTCTCGTGTGGAAGGTACAGTCGCGGTTGTGGGCATGTGAGGTCGCTGGAATAGTTGTGAACGGTACTATACACCATAAAAGAAGCCAGAATGGTGGTACGCCACGTACGTGGTCGCGTTCGCCGGGGGGGAAACTAGCTGGCAACGCAGGTGTAAGTAGGTGGCTCCGGGATACTGTTACGCGCGCATGCGTACCAGCGTGAAACGCGACGGGGAGCCACCAGCGCGTGCAACAAAAATGATAATCAGAGCCTGAGAAACGGGAGCTACCGGAAAGGTTCCGCGATCGAGGCGATTAGGTTCGGCGTTTGCACGACCATTTTTCGTTCATCATCGCGCTTCGACTCTAATTACACCTTTTCTCCGCGACAATGATGAAAACTAAACCAATGAAATCTATCGTTGCAAATAAAACAGTAATTTCGATCTGTAATCGAACGATTTTTATGCAATTTCATCTTGAAAGTACAGTTCATAAAATGCAAGTGTACTTTGTTTTTTTAAAAACGAATTTTGTTTACGAATAATACTAAAGAAATAATAAATGATCGAGGAATCATAATGGAGCAGTAAATAGAATTTAATTCGTTATTACTTAGGGATTAAAACAATCTTCCACGGAATTCATTAATTCCATCAATAAAAATATTTTGCATAAAGGATCACAATCTAATTATAACCAAAGAAATTTTGATTCTCGATTATAAATTCAACGTGTCCATTCGTATCATATGAAAACATCGTAAGCTTTAACGAAGAATTTTATTGAAACTAGAAGGATTGTGAGAGTATGAAGTCTGACACGATGATCGAGTAATCGAGTTGGTTCCCTGATTTGCTTAATGAAACGACAATGTCGATTGTAATTTCGCGTGGAAAAAGTGAGAGTGCCTACGAGTGTCTCCGTTAGTCAGCGTGGTAAAAAGATTAAGATCGAGCTCGGGGTGGTTATTCGATCGTTGCAGAGAGCTGCCGGAACACGTAAGAACCGGTCGAAGTAGGTTAATAGATTCGATGAGATATCGCGTCGAACGATGGCAAATAAACGACTCGAAGACCGGTTGGCCAGATAAACGAGTAGATGGTGAAAAACGAAGAGAAAAGGAGCACTAAAATCGTTCGAATTTTAATACTAAACGCATGCACGTTGGAATAATTCCGGGGTGGACGATTTCCTCGAAGAAAACCTGTCGTGGCGACGGTTACAACGAACCTGTTCGACCGAACGTCGCCATCTTGCACGGATCCATTCGTTACGCCGGGCGACGCGCGAAATGAGTTTAATTCGTATTATATAAGTGGAACGAATGTGGTAAATGTTGCTGTTGAGTGGTTCGACGCGATCGAATCGATGCAGCTTGTAAACGGTATTTAGCGGATTTATGAATGAACGTTGTAACGTTTCAAATATTTAGTGGTGTTTGGAATTTTATGAAGGGAAACAAGTTTTTTAAAATGGAAGGAATATGAATAATATACCTACTTGCAATATTCCGTGAACGTGGTAGTAGGATTTATTGGTAATCGACCGGATTATAGAAGTGATTCTTAAGATGAACGTCGCTGGATGGCAGGTTCATTTTTTGCGCAGTGAAGGTGAAATTTTTTAATTCTTCTTTTTCGTGTTTTGTTCGAGGGGAATTCAATGTTCAATTTACGAATCATTGCATATGGGGTTCATTTTACGAATCATTGATATAGTAGCTGAACAAGTAACACTACGGAATCGAAATGCTTAAAAATTCTGAGTAGCAGTTATTCGGAATAGAAATGTTCATTTTACGAATCATATATGAGGTTCATTTTACGAATCATTGATATAGTAGCTGAGTACGTAACACTATGCTTATAAATATCGGTTCTGCTTAACAGTTATTCGGAATAGAAATGTTCAATTTACGAATCATATATGAGGTTCATTTTACGAATCATTACTGTAGTAGCTGAACACGTAACACTACGGAATCGATATGCTTAAAAATTCTGCGTAACAGTTATTCGGAATAGAAATGTTCAATTTACGAATCACATATGGGGTTCATTTTACGAATCATTGCTATAGTAGCTGAGTACGTAACACTACGAATATGCCTAAAAGTAACAGTTCTGCTTAACAGTTATTCGGAATAGAAATGTTCAATTTACGAATCATATATGGCGTTCATTTTACGAATCATTGCTATAGTAGCTGAGTACGTAACACTATGAGAACGATATGCTTAAAAATATCGGTTCTACTTAACAGTTATTCGGAATAGAAATGTTCAATTTACGAATCATCATACGAGGTTCATTTTACGAATCATTACTGTAGTAGCTGAACACGTAACACTATGAAATCGATATGCCTAAAAGTATCAGTTCTGCGTAACAGTTATTCGGAATAGAAATGTTCAATTTACGAATCACATATGGGGTTCATTTTACGAATCATTGCTATAGTAGCTGAGTACGTGATACTATGAAAACGAAATGCATAAAAATATCGGTTCTGCGTGACAGTTATTCGGAATAGAAATGTTCAATTTACGAATCACATATGGGGTTCATTTTACGAATCATTGCTATAGTAGCTGAACACATAACACGAAATCGATATGCTTAAAAATTCTGCGTAGTAGTTATTCGGAATAAAAATGTTCAATTTACGAATCATCATATGAGGTTCATTTTACGAATCATTACTGTATTACCTGAGTCCGTAACATTATGAAAACGATATGCTTAAAAATTCTGCGTAACAGTTATTCGGAATAAAAATGTTCAATTTACGAATCATATATGAGGTTCATTTTACGAATCATTACTATAGTAGCTAAACACATAACACGACGAAATCGATATGCCTAAAAGTATCAGTTCTGCGTAACAGTTATTCGGAATAGAAATGTTCAATTTACGAATCACATATGGGGTTCATTTTACGAATCATTGCTATAGTAGCTGAGTACGTAACATTATGAAAACGATATGCTTAAAAATTCTGCTTAACAGTTATTTGGAATAGAAATGTTCAATTTACGAATCACATATGGGGTTCATTTTACGAATCATTGCTATAGTAGCTGAGTACGTAACATTATGAAAACGATATGCTTAAAAATTCTGCGTAACAGTTATTCGGAATAGAAATGTTCAATTTACGAATCATATATGAGGTTCATTTTACGAATCATTGCTATAGTAGCTGTGTACGTAACACTACAAAATCGATATGCCTAAAACTATCAGTTCTGCTTAACAGTTATTCGGAATAGAAATGTTCAATTTACGAATCACATATGAGGTTCATTTTACGAATCATTAGTAGCTGAACACATAGCACTAAATCGATATGCTTAAAAATTCTGCTTAACAATTATTCGAAATAAAAATACCGATATTGTAACAGTTTTTAATTCTCTGTGTAAACAATTAATTTGTCGAAAAGGAACTTCGCGTAAAAGACTCTTATTCCTTCCGTACTATCGTAGTTACGAGACAAACGGCATAAAACAATATGAAATTTCTCCGAGCACACGATTCCATTGTTTACAGGATGTTCTCACCGTCCGAATGGACGAAATTAAAAGCCACTCGCGAGCACCACGGCGTCTCCGTAATTTTCGCGCGCAAACCAGCGTCCAGCGATTCGATTGGCCGACGCGCGTCCTGCTTGGAAGGAAAACCTGTTGTGCGCTACGTATTCTCCTGCCAGACCAAATTGATGTGTCATTGTCGATTCCTGAAGCGGCACAATGTGCCGCAACGTAACACACTATTATTGCCAGGGGGGGAAAACAAGTATGCCACACTGTCAGCGCGCGTTCGTGTGCTGGCGTACGTGCAACGAGAGAGAGAGGAGTGTGTGAGTACCGCTATGCAGGGCCAGGAAAGTCTTGCCAGTTCGCGAGTGCAACGGCCTTTAAGTACCTGGCTCTCACTCGTTGTGCCATCTTCCTCTAAAAGTTATAGTCCACGCGAGCCTCTCGTTTACCAGTGTGAACAGGCCCGTCCGTAACGGAACACGATACATTATTATAAGCCGGTGGGATTTCTCCATCAGCTCGTGGCTGTCCCTCTGTGTTACGACACTGCATTTCCTAGGCCCCTGGGCCCTCTGGTTCGAACTTGGCGCTTTGCACTTTCTTGAGAAGCCATTTGGAAACGAATAGAGCCGTCAGAGGTGCTCGAAATTTCAGACTGGACATTTCTCGTACAGTAAAATTGCTCTGCAAACGTTTTTAACCCAAAAACTTCTTTGGATCTATTTTGACCCGAAAACTTCTTTGGGTCAAATGTGACCCTAAAACTTCGTTGGGTCTGGGTTAGGTCTGGAATAAGTCTGGGTTAGGTCTGGGTTAGGTCTGAATTAAGTCTGGGTTAGGTCTGGGTTAGGTCTGGAATAAGTCTGGGTTAGGTCTGGGTTAGGTCTGGGTTAGGTCTGGGTAAGGTCTGAATTAAGTCTGGGTTAGGTCTGGGTTAGGTCTGAATTAAGTCTGGGTTAGGTCTGGGTTAGGTCTGGAATAAGTCTGGAATAAGTCTGAATTAAGTCTGGGTTAGGTCTGGGTTAGGTCTGAATTAAGTCTGGGTTAGTTCTGTGTTAGGTCTGTATTAAGTCTTGGTTAGGTCTGGGTTGGAGGTCTGAATTTTTAAGTCTGGGTTAGGTCTGGGTTAGGTCTGAATTAAGTCTGGGTTAGGTCTGGGTTAGGTCTGAATTAAGTCTGGAGTTAGGTCTGGGTTGAGAGTCTGAATTAAGTCTGGGTTAGGTCTGGGTTAGGTCTGGAATAAGTCTGAATTAAGTCTGGGTTAGGTCTGGGTTAGGTCTGGAATAAGTGTGAATTAAGTCCAGACCAACTAACTCAGACTTTAGACCCCAGACCTAACAGACTTAATTCAGACCTAACTCCAGACTTAATTGAACCAGCCCAACCCAGACCTAACCCAGACTTAATTCAGACTTATTCCAGACCTAACCCAGACTTAATTCAGACCTAACCCAGACCTAACCCAGACTTAATTCAGACTTATTCCAGACCTAACCCAGACCTAACCCAGACTTAATTCAGACTTATTCCAGACCTAACCCAGACTTAATTCAGACTTATTCCAGACCTAACCCAGACCTAACCCAGACTTAATTCAAACATATTCCAGACCTAACCCAGACCTAACCCAGACTTAATTCAGACTTATTCCAGACCTAACCCAGACCTAACCCAGACTTAATTCAGACCTAACCCAGACCTAACCCAGACTTAATTCAGACCTAACCCAGACCTAACCCAGACTTAATTCAGACCTAACCCAGACCTAACCCAGACTTAATTCAGACCTAACCCAGACCTAACCCAGACTTAATTCAGACCTAACCCAGACCTAACCCAGAAAGTATTCGGAGTCGTGAAGCTTTAGTTTTGGATAAATAATTTTACAGTGAGCTTGTAAAATTAATGGTAGTGATAAGTAATGAGTTTACTATTGGGAGAACAAGCATAAATATTGCCAATTACAATATTTAATTAATAATAAATTTTTGGTACTTTAAAATTCCGAGTCTATTTGAACCCAAACAATATTTTATTCTGGACTCATGAAGCTTCAGTTTTGGATAAATAATTTTACAGAGAGCTTGTAAAATTAATGATAGTGATCAGTAAAGAATTAGCCATCGAGAAGAGCTAATTTTACGTTAGTTTGCAATGGAAAATTTATTCGAAATTAAATATTTCCAAGGGCAGTATTTAATTCAAAAATAAATATTTTCTGTTGGAAATCTTGTACTGTGTTAATTTGAAGGAAAAGTGTGTTAAATGGGCCTGTTTTAACTGCCACATTATCCACACATGAACACTTTCATATTTAACAGAGAAAATTCATTCTCGAAACCAGATATGAATTTTAGTGATATTATAAAAATAACTGAGATCAATTTTTGGCTATGTATTTTACGATTATCTAAAATCAATGTTTTACTTTTATATTATGTTATATATTATTTTTATTTAGAAAAATAAATTTAATAAATCTAATAAAATTAAAGAACCACTGCTTCTAATTTTAGTTTTATATTCAGGGATTTCTTATGTCACATTCTCATCTAAACTCTAAAATTCAATCAAGATTTTTTTGGCCCCATTTTTCCAATATTTATTCACACGAAAATCACTAAAATCATTCTATATCGCAAAATTTAATTTTCGGGTTATCTATTTTTCAAGAGATTTTGATTTATTTACTAGGAACGAGGACAGGATAGAGTGGAGGTGGGAGATAGAGAGAGAGAGAGAAATGCTGTTACAAGTGGGGACGATAGCAATAACTGAAAGCATTCTTGCGTAACGGAATTAGGTAAACAGATATCTACGCGTAGTACGTGTGTTTCGTCCATGACATTCTTTGGAAAGTGCAGGGGAGTTGTTCTCACGATTGTATCGCGTACGTCGCGTGGGCCGTGGCGTTCTGAACGTTACATCGATTCTTGATGCATCACTATAACGCGAAGACACCCTTGTCGCGTGAAAATAGACATCGAACAAGGACGATGAGCATCGCGAGATGAATCTTAGCGTTCGTTCACTTTATTCGACGGCGTTCTTCATTGTTCCAGGTTAATCTCTGTTCGCCACCGTGTATCTCGCGTATTGCGTTATGCGGACGATAAAGGAGACCATTCTACCTCAGAGTAGCTAGTCGGTTAATTGGTTTGCTGGCTAACGAAGTACAAACTTCGTGGATAAGAGTTGTGAAAGCTTACAATAGCTTACGATTTACCAACCAACCGCCAAATTGGTTAGCGTAAATGTTCAAGTGAAATTTCTACGAAAAGTATTAGACAAAATTTACTAGGAACGAACAAAATTACTAAAAATGAAAAACGAATTTTTAAGAAAATTCGACTTAAATTTTTTGACGAAAAAGAAAAATTTCAAATCCTACTGGAAAAATTATTTTTGGCTAGGGGGGTCAATTACAATCATTTTTGGTCAACAGACGTACATTCGAAATCTAACGCACTTTCGAGAAAAAAATTCAGAAAGGTGGACAAATTATTCGACGAAAAAACAAATTTCGAATCGTTCTGGAAAAATTATTTTTAGTTGCAGGGGTAAATTACAATCATTTTTGGTCAATAGGCATACCCCCGAAATCCCACGCACTTTCGAGAAAAAAATTCATTACCGGAAAACTAAAGAAATGCTTACCCGAAATTTCATGTGAATTTTTAAAAAATCATAACTTCTGAACGGATCGAAGGATTTTAATGTTCAAAAAGGCAAATGACGCGTATTTTAACGGAGAATATGTAGAAATTCCAAAAATATTGTAAAAGTTGTTCCTTGACACCGGTAAATTGAGAAAACCCCCCTAAAAACTGATCTAATTTTCAAACGGCCATAACTCCTACAATAGTAAAGGTATCTCATTGAAATTTAGTATGGAAGTAGAGCTCATGGATACCTACAAAAATGTATTAAACAACTTTTATGTACAGCGCCAACCAAATTGATTAAAAATGAAAAACGAATTTTTAAGAAAATTCGACTTCCAAATTTTTTGACGAAAAACAAAAATTTCAAATCCTACTGGAAAAATTATTTTTGGCTAGGGCGGTCAATTACAATCATTTTTGGTCAACAGACGTACATTCGAAATCTAACGTACTTTCGAGAAAAAAATTCAGAAAGGTGGACAAATTTTTCGACGAAAAAACAAATTTCGAATCGTTCTGGAAAAATTATTTTTAGTTGCAGGGGTAAATTACAATCATTTTTGGTCAATAGACATACCCCCGAAATCCCACGCACTTTCGAGAAAAAAATTCATTACCGGAAATCTAAAGAAATGCTTACCCGAAATTTCATGTGAATTTTTAAAAAATCATAACTTCTGAACGGATCGAAGGATTTCAATGTTTCAAAAGGCAAACGACGCGTATTTTAACGGAGAATATGTAGAAATTCCAAAAATATTGTAAAAGTTGTTCCTTGACACCGGTAAATTGAGAAAAAGCCCCCTAAAAACTGATCTAATTTTCAAACGGCCATAACTCCTACACTAGTAAAGGTATCTCATTGAAATTTAGTATGGAAGTAGAGCTCATGGATACCTACAAAAAAGTATTAAACAACTTTTATGTACAGCGCCAACCAAATTGATTAAAAATGAAAAACGAATTTTTAAGAAAATTCGACTTAAATTTTTTGACGAAAAACAAAAATTTCAAATCCTACTGGAAAAATTATTTTTGGCTAGGGGGGTGAATTACAATCATTTTTGGTCAACAGACATACATTCGAAATCTAACGCACTTTCGAGAAAAAAATTCAGAAAGGTGGACAAATTTTTCGACGAAAAAACAAATTTCGAATCGTTCTGGAAAAATTATTTTTAGTTGCGGGGGTAAATTACAATCATTTTTGGTCAATAGACATACCCCCGAAATCCTACGCACTTTCGAGAAAAAAATTCATTACCAGAAAACTAAAGAAATGCTTACCCGAAATTTCATGCGAATCTTTAAAAAATCATAACTTCTGAACGGATCGAAGGATTTTAATGTTCAAAAAGGCAAACGACGCGTATTTTAACGGAGAATATGTAGAAATTCCAAAAATATTGTAAAAGTTGTTCCTTGACACCGGTAAATTGAGAAAACCCCCCTAAAAACTGATCTAATTTTCAAACGGCCATAACTCCTACACTAGTAAAGGTATCTCATTGAAATTTAGTATGGAAGTAGAGCTCATGGATACCTACAAAAAAGTATTAAACAACTTTTATGTACAGCGCCAACCAAATTGATTAAAAATGAAAAACGAATTTTTAAGAAAATTCGACTCCCAAATTTTTTGACGAAAAACAAAAATTTCAAATCCTACTGGAAAAATTATTTTTGGCTAGGGGGGTGAATTACAATCATTTTTGGTCAACAGACATACATTCGAAATCTAACGTACTTTCGAGAAAAAAATTCAGAAAGGTGGACAAATTTTTCGACGAAAAAACAAATTTCGAATCGTTCTGGAAAAATTATTTTTAGTTGCAGGGGTAAATTACAATCATTTTTGGTCAATAGACATACCCCCGAAATCCCACGCACTTTCGAGAAAAAAATTCATTACCGGAAAACTAAAGAAATGCTTACCCGAAATTTCATGCGAATCTTTAAAAAATCATAACTTCTGAACGGATCGAAGGATTTTAATGTTCAAAAAGGCAAACGACGCGTATTTTAACGGAGAATATGTAGAAATTCCAAAAATATTGTAAAAGTTGTTCCTTGACACCGGTAAATTGAGAAAAAGCCCCCTAAAAACTGATCTAATTTTCAAACGGCCATAACTCCTACACTAGTAAAGGTATCTCATTGAAATTTTTTTCTGAAGCAGAGCCCATAAATACCTAGAAAAAAGTATTAAACAACTTTTATGTACAGCGCCAACCAAATTGATTAAAAATGAAAAACGAATTTTTAAGAAAATTCGACTCCTAAATTTTTTGACGAAAAAGAAAAATTTCAAATCCTACTGGAAAAATTATTTTTGGCTAGGGGGGTGAATTACAATCATTTTTGGTCAACAGACATACATTCGAAATCTAACGTACTTTCGAGAAAAAAATTCAGAAAGGTGGACAAATTTTTCGACGAAAAAACAAATTTCGAATCGTTCTGGAAAAATTATTTTTAGTTGCAGGGGTAAATTACAATCATTTTTGGTCAATAGGCATACCCCCGAAATCCCACGCACTTTCGAGAAAAAAATTCATTACCGGAAAACTAAAGAAATGCTTACCCGAAGTTTCATGCGAATTTTTAAAAAATCATAACTTCTGAACGGATCGAAGGATTTTAATGTTCAAAAAGGCAAATGACGCGTATTTTAACGGAGAATATGTAGAAATTCCAAAATATTGTAAAGTTGTTCCTTGACACCCAGTAAATTGAGAAAAAACCCTAAAAACTGATCTAATTTTCAAACGGCCATAACTCCTACACTAGTAAAGGTATCTCATTGAAATTTTTTTCTGAAGCAGAGCCCATAAATACCTACAAAAAAGTATTAAACAACTTTTATGTACAGCGCCAACCAAATTGATTAAAAATGAAAAACGAATTTTTAAGAAAATTCGACTTAAATTTTTTGACGAAAAAGAAAAATTTCAAATCCTACTGGAAAAATTATTTTTGCTGGGAGGTGAATTACAATCATTGTTGGTCAACAGACGTACATTCGAAATCTAACGCACTTTCGAGAAAAAAATTCCGAAAGGTGGACAAATTATTCGACGAAAA
Organism: Colletes collaris; assembly: GCA_030068185.1. Taxonomy (NCBI): domain Eukaryota; kingdom Metazoa; phylum Arthropoda; class Insecta; order Hymenoptera; family Colletidae; genus Colletes; species Colletes collaris. The sequence continues at coordinate 2,607,780 of JASGYR010000076.1, read as the reverse complement.
AACAAATTTCGAATCGTTCTGGAAAAATTATTTTTAGTTGCAGGGGTAAGTTACAATCATTTTTGGTCGACAGTCATACCCTCGAAATCCTACGCATTTTCGAGAAAAAAAATTGTTTACCGAAAATGTAACATATATGTGACCAGAAATGTTTCTGTAATTTCATTTTCTGTCTCACTATTTTTTTTGCGTTCATTTCTCTAACCTGTTACTAACGTTCCAAGTAAATTAAAATTGAAATGTTAAATAAATTTGTACAGGACGAAGTACAACGTGGTTACGAAGATAAGTACCAAAGACAAACTTTAAATTATGCAGTTTACACTTATTTAAAATCGAAATTTTTATTTAAAATCGAAGTGTTAATATTAAAGAGACATTATAACGACGACTTTGTGGTTCTATGTATAGGAAATCAACAATTATCTAAGCGTCTCGTGTATCTAATCTGCTCATTCGAATCCCACTGTCAATTTTGTCGACGTTTTCTATGACAAGCAACATGTTTATGGAAATTATCAATGGAAGATCGCGTCCATAGCCAGGAACACGCGCGAGTATCAACATTCCTTTCTAATCGAGTCGACGTGTCCCGTTAACGTTGCATCCACGCGGGCCATTAACTCTATTCGCCGGAACTATCATTTAAAACAGTACGCGTTAGATTCATACGCAGGCGAGATCGATTTAAAAAACGGTCGCGTTCGAAGGAAAATCGTTGGATCAAGGGACGCGAAGGTAATTTAAATATAGATGCCGCGTTTCAATTATCCGCTGGATTTAATTATACCAGGGATAAATTGAACGTTATAGATTTTCCTCTTCGTACGCGAGAAATTCGTTTCACGTTGGACGTATCGAGAGAAAATTAAATCGCGGTGCGCGTGTAAACACATATATTTCCGAAATGTGTCAACTTTACGTTGCAAACAATGTACGAGAGCGCCTTTCACGCTGGGAAGATTATTATATTTTCAATTCAGAGAGTTCTAGGATCGTTTCTAAGCGCGATCAGAACGATCGATACGTGAATATCCTTGGAGAAAAGTTTTAATCGAAACTCGATTTCGTCGCGATTAAAGGTGAAATGGAATGCATTGTGAGTTATATCGAGTATATAAACTCTGTTGTTTTTGTGTTTTCATCGCTTCATAAATGAATGAAAAGTGAATTTTGTGAATCTTGTAGCAATTTTGTAACAGTCGAACCAGACCTTTATTTTGAAGATTTACTTAAATTTGTTTATATACAACACCCAGTGTCAATGTTTATGTACTTCGAGAACGTATACAAGAGAATCTAGAGGCTTCATAATAGGAGATTTGCAGCCAGTATGTTTACGGTAGCCATTATAGTTCGAGAAGAGGGTCGAACAGGGCATATATTTACAAAAGTATTGGCACAGAGCGTATTTTCAAATAAAATGTTACGTAGCTGTGAATAAAGCACGTCTTCTTTATTTTTGGTATAAAATATAAGTTTGATGTTTGAACTTTAAGTATCACGCGAAACAAGGCGGTTAAGTAGACTTGTAACAATGAAAAATAGTAACAAATACACGGAGGACAGTTTTCGACGAAACAAAAGTATTGGCACTGGGTTAGGTCTGGGATAAGTCTGGAATAAGTCTGAATTAAGTCTGGGTTAGGTCTGGGTTAGGTCTGGAATAAATCTGGGTTAGGTCTGGAATAAGTCTGGATTAAGTCTGGGTTAGGTCTGGGTTAGGTCTGGAATAAGTCTGGGGTTAGGTCTGGAGTTGGAGGTCTGGATTAAAGTCTGGGTTAGGTCTGGGTTAGGTCTGGAATAAGTCTGAATTAAGTCTGGGTTGGAGTCTGGGTTGGAGTCTGGAATAAAGTCTGAATTAGTCTGGGTTGGGTCTGGAATAAGTCTGTCAAATTAAGTCTGGGTTAGGTCTGGGTTAGAGTCTGGAATAAGTCTGGGTTAGGTCTGGAGTTAGAGTCTGGATTAAGTCTGGGTTAGGTCTGGGTTGGAGTCTGGAGTTAGGTCTGGAATAAGTCTGAATTAAGTCTGGGTTAGGTCTGGAGATAAGTCTGAATTAAGTCTGGAGTTAGGTCTGGGTTAGGTCTGGAATAAGTCTGGGTTAGGTCTGGGTGAGGTCTGGGTTATGTCTGGGTTAGGTCTGGGTTAGGTCTGGAATAAGTCTGAATTAAGTCTGGGTTAGGTCTGGATTAGGTCTGAGTTAGGTCTGGGTTAGGTTTTAATTTACTCTTAAAAAGACGAGTTTGCTAATTAGATTTTCTAATTTTTCTTCCAGACCTAACCCAGACCTAACCTAGACTTAATTGAGACCCTAGACAGAACTAACAGACCTAATACAGACCCTAACCCAGACCTAACCCAGACTTCATTCAGACTTGTTGAACATTCAGACCTAACCCAGACTAACCCAGACTTATTCAGACCTAACCCAGACCTAGCTAGACAATTCAGACCTAACCCAGACCTAATCCAGACCTAGCAGACCTAGACCTTGCAGACTTAATTCAGACTTATTCCAGACCTAACCCAGACCCTAACCCAGACTTATTCCAGACCTAGCAGACCTATATGCAACCCAGACCTACTTAGACTTAATCCAGACCTAACCCAGACCCAACCCAGACTTATTCCAGGCCCTAACCCAGACCTAATACAGACTAACTTGAACTTCATTCAGACTTATTCCAGACCTAACCCAGACCTAACTCCCAGACTTATTCCAGACCTAACCCAGACCTAACCTAGACTTAATTCAGACCTAACCCAGACCTAACCAAGGCCTAATCCAGACCTAACCCAGACCTAACCCAGACTTAATTCAGACTTATTCCAGACCTAACCCAGACCTAACCCAAATCTAACCCAGACCTAACCCAAATCTAACCTAGACATAACCCAGACCTAACCCAGACCTAACCCAACCAAGTCAAGCATTTGATTATCCAAGTAACTTGAATTTGATCAAACTTGAGAAAAATCAATCTTTACAAATGTTTGAACGACTCGATTGTTTACACAAAATGTGACAATGTATTAATCTATTGGCACACTTTTGAATTTAATATTTCTATGAAACACTTGTGTAAATATTTATAATATTGGCATGACTGTTGTGTCCGGGGAAGTCTCGAGATTCGATTTGATATTCATTTGTTATTTCTGATGGAAGTTTGTCACACATCCCGGGTAGCGTGCGCCTGTGAGTATGCGCAGAGGAGTGTGCGCGAGTGAGAAAGCGCGCATGAGCGTTGCGTCGCTTTCCACCGAGATCGTTGTGTGGTCGTCGTGCGTTGTTGCGTGCACCAACATGTATCACTTCTGTATTGTTCATTATTATTAAACCGTTATATATATGTGGGTTCGGTACGTGTCGAAGAATGATTACAATGTAACGAGAGTGAATCATAGTGCCGCGTGCAAAAGACAAGCTCTCGTTTTCGTGTGCCTTCGTTTCGCGAACGTTCGGCGACATTGTTGACTCAGCTGGCCCGACCGTTACGTTAACGGACAACGTGGACGAGCCGACGAGCTGGAGAAACGTTGGGCAACGGGCAGTTCTCGTCGAGACGTAGAGAAGCGCACGTCAAAGCATTCCTGTAAATTATCGTTTGTCTTTCTTTTCTGTTAAATATATTCGTTCGTTAAAATACCAACGGGTCTTTTGTCAATCCTTGATCCGTATGATCCTACATATATATGTATGCAACAATCTAACAAATCCAACAAAAACTATGACACTTGTCTAATTATTTTTGAAAGCTATACCACACTTTAGAGTATTAAAATGTTTTGTCCAGGGTGATTAAAAATCTAGAAACGAATGGAACATAGTCTATGATTATATAATTCTATTGTCTGGGATTACGTGAATAGAACCGGATGTAGGTTGCTTAAAAACGAACAGAGAGGATCGTTTTATCGCTTTTTACGGTCCGTTGTTCTTTCCTTTGCTCGTCGATATCCGTTCCAACCCTTAAGCACGAATATCAAGGCATCATGGTTGCTCAATCCCAACACAGGCTTCACGCCCACCGAGCTCGAGGTCTACCTGTTCCGAAGAAAGTCTCGCCAGACGCGTATTTCACACGTACAGTGCCATAACGACACGGTTCCACGCGTTTATGGCATATAAGATTGTAAAACTAGCTCGAATTTCAACCGGTTCCAATTTTAAACAAGAATTCCAATCGAGAGATGAAATAACACGAAAAACAAATCAAGGGAATCGAATATTAAACATATAGAAAATAATATTACTAAATAAATGAATCGTTTTATAAAAATTTCATTTTTTAAGTCTACTTATGTTTCAGAAATTTTCATCTTTTTGGGATCATTCTCGAAACACGTGGAAATAATCTATTTTTCTGAAGTTATTAGTGGTTATGTCAAATAGTGTGCTTTGTAGTTGCTTTTTAAAAAATCAATTTTTTAGTAAATGACTTTCGAGCAATGTTAACAACATCGATTTTTTATAGATTCAAATCAGATCAACCAGCGTAAATCGAACATTTATGTAACGCTTATGATCATGGTTCAAGATTTCTTAAAATTTGTTTTTCAGGTTTCTTGGTGTTTTCTTTTCTTTCATTTTTCGTGAATGTTAAAAATAAACAGTAACGAACGGTCTGTTGCAAAGATTTTATTTTATTTTATTTTATTGATATAATACACCTCTTTTTCTTTTTATAATATGGTAGCACAGCGTGGTTACGATCCACGGACCTCTGCAGTCATTACCAGTGGCGCCACCACCACCTTCATACGCGTTGCTATACAGGGCGTTCGGCCACCCCTGGGAAAAATTTTAATGGTGGATTCTAGAGGCCAAAATAAGACAAAAATCAAGAATACCAATTTGTTGATGGAAGCTTCGTTAAAAAGTTATTAACGTTTAAAGTGCCGCCCTTGCTGAATTTTTTTCTCGAAAATGCGCAAGATTTCGGGGGTATGTCTATTCACCAAAAATGACTGTAATCGAACCCTACAACCGAAAATAATTTTTCCACAACGATTTGCAATTTTTTAATTTTCTCGAACAATTTCACACCTTCTCTATTTTTTTTCTCGAAAGTGGGCAGGATTTCGTGGGTGTGTCTAATGACAAAAACTGATTGTAATCGACTCCCGCAACCGAAAATAATTTTTCCACAACCGATTTGCAATTTTTTTTCTCCGTTGAAAAATTTAGCCACCTAATTGGATTTTCAGTAAGGAATTTTTTTCTCGAAAGCGCGTACGATTTCGGTGGTATGTGTAATGATAAAAAATGATTGTAATTGATCCCCGCGACCGAAAATAATTTTTTTAGAACGATTTGAAAAATTTTTTTTCGCCGAAAAATTTCACCACCTACTCGATTTTTTTTCTCGAAAGTAGATAGGATTTCGGAGGTATGTGTACTCGCCAAAAATGATTGTAGTTGACCCCCGCAACCGAAAATAATTTTTCTAGAATTATTTGAAATTTTTCAATTTTGTCGAAAAATTTCACATATTCTCGAATTTTTTTCTGGAAAATGGGTTGGAATTCGGGGGTATGTCTATTCACCAAAATGTATTGTAATTGACCCCCGCAACCGAAAATAATTTTTCTAGATCGATTTGGAAAATTTTAATTTTGTCGAAAAATGTCATACCTTCTCGAATTTTTTTCTCGATTATGCGTAGGATTTCGGGGGTATGTCTATTCACCAAAAATTATTGTAATTGACCCCTGTAACTAAAAATATTTTTTTCAGAATGATTTGAAATTTTTTAGTTTTGTCGAAAAATTTCACACTTTCTCGAATTTTTTTTTCGAAAGTTGGTAATAATTCTTGGTTTTGTCTAATGACAAAAAATTACTATACACGACTACTGTAATCGAAAATAATTTTTCTAGAGTGATTTTAACTTTTCAATTTCACCGAAAAATTTAGACTGTCGATTTTTGGTTAAAATTTGGTTTTGTTTTTTAGTGATTTTGTTTGACGCCCTACGGAAATTTTGACTAATTCTTTTATAGGTACCTATGGGCTTAACTTCAGAAAAAAGTTTTATCAAAATATATTCACTATTCTAGGAGTTATGGCTGTTAGAAAATTGGACCATTTTATGAGGGTTTTTCTAATTTTACGAGGTCAAAGAACAACTTTTCAATATTGTTAGAATTTGTACATATTCTTCACTAAAATACACGTTGTTTGCCGTTTGAAACATTAAAATCGTCCAATCCGTTCAGAAGTTATGATTTTTAAAGATTCGCCTAAGTGACATTCCTGGCCATAGAATATATTTTCAGTAAGGAATTTTTTCCTTCGAAAATGGTTAAGATTTCGAGGGTATGTGTATCGACCAAAAATGATTGTAATTGACTCCTGCAATCGAAAATAATTTTTCCAGAACGATTTGAAATTTTTGAATTTAATTGTTAATAACTTTTTAACGAAGCTTCCATCAACAAATTGGTATTCTTGATTTTCGTCTTATTTTGGCCTCTACTATCGCTCATTAAAATTTTTGCTAGAGGTGGCCGAACACCCTGTATAAAGAGAGAGCAGATTAGCAGTAGCAGTACTGCGATGTCACCGCCAGGTGGCGGAGCGTCTCGAGCGCTTTCTCGCGAGAGAATTGCAGTATCGCGGATATATATGTCAGGACGATCGTTTGGTCATGAATTATACATGTTTGTGTTCAATGTTGGTTATTTAATGAAAGAATAATTAAATTATTCCAACTCTCTTCAATTAGAAACCTAAATAGTAAATTGTTTATATTTCGATAGGAGTGGGAGAATATTAAAATAGAAACTATTGTGTGCTAATATTTGTATTCCAACGATAATTAGTCTAATTTCTCTATAATCTCGTGTGATTTGCTAGCAATTAATTCTGATAATACAAATAGAAAATATTGTGATATAACTTCTTATATTAGAATAACTCCCACAAAATTATTTTAAAATACAAAACTGCGTTATTTGCAAATGAGTTTTATCAGATTATCGAAATTATAAGCGTTTTTCCTGCATCAAGGGAAATTACAGTAATCCATATCGAAAAACATTCGAAGAAACTATTCCTTTCACATATTATATTCGAATAGATAACCTTCCATGCATCTGTTCTTTACACAACTGTTACAAGGCCAGGTGTAACAGCGTCTATAGACTGTCTTTGTACACTTGTTCAATTATTTTTGAAAGCTATACCCCACAGTGAAGTATTAAAATATTTTCTCTAGGTGATTAAAAATCGAGAAACGAATGGAACATAGTCTATGATGAGAAAAACCCCACAGAAATGGTCCAATTTTCAAACGGCCATAACTTCTACAATAGTGAACCTATCTCAATGAAATTTAGTATGGGAGTAGAGCTCACGGGTATCTACAAAAAAGTACTAAACAAAATTTCCGTAGGACGTCGAACAAATTTATTAAAAATAAAAAACATATTTCTAAGAAAAATCGACCTGCTGAAATTTCGACAAAATTAAAAAATTTCAAAATCGTTCTAAAAAATTATTTTCAATTACAAGGGTCAATTACAAACACTTTTGGTCAATCCTCAAACTTGTATTTTATACCAAAAATGAGGAAGATATGCTTTGTTCGCGGTTACGTAACATTTTATTTGAAAATTTCTTAATGAAAAGGACCTTCTTCCTACTAGCTACGTACCTGCTACACTCATTCACTGATACACCTGTTACGAACGATCACCCGTTCGCACAGGTATAGTGTTTATCACGGACGGAGTATCGTAGTAACCACCTGCTAGGGTCACGCACACCGTTTTCATTCTCGTTGCATTCATCAGCGACCAGCGAGCACACGCAGGCCATATCAGAAACGTATAGTTATTATTCCAATGTGAATGCGCATAAATCTATTTAAATACGGTATAATTCAATCGTTTTTAACCTAATAACTATCAAACGATCTCTTTATTATAATTATCGAATCGAGTCATGATATCGTTGCTTTTCGTTTCCGTTTGCACTAAAATTAATAGCAATGAGAGATCATGATTGCGTGAAATTGCAAATGAAGGTACATGTTTGGGTACTGAGTATAGGTGAGTTATTAACCTAAAATTGATTGTTGAAGTAAACCTTAGACACGATAAATCAAGATTGTAATACTTCTTTACTCAAAATCAAATTTTTAAAATTGTAATATTGTATATGTTACCGTGAATGACCGAAATTGGAGAATGTCAACTTTCACCGGTGAATGTCAACAGATACCAAATACGTCGGTGAAAGATCGAATATTTCATTACATTGTTGTACATTCGGACCCTCTCCGGTGTGTGTCGACAATCACAGATATGCTCTGCTGGAGGTCCAAAACAGAAGAGTCAAAAAACAAGCGACTGGCTCTCTCCCGCCAAATCCTTTCTTCTGCTCGGAGTCAATCAGCTTTGTCAGTCTTATGCAAGCTTTGATAACGCGAGCAACGTTTTCTTAATTTTTTTTCCGATACCCTAATTTATACTAAATGGATACTGCAGTAAATCGTGATCTTTTTCTAACCCAGACCTAACCTAGACCTAGCCCAGACCTAACCCAGACTAACCACCGTTATCAGCGATGAATTGGTCTGGGTTAGGTCTGGAATAAGTCTAGGTTAGGTCTGGGTTAGGTCTGGATTAGATCTGGGTTAGGTCTGGGTTAGGTCTGAATTAAGTCTGGGTTAGGTCTGAATTAAGTCTGGGTTAGGTCTGGGTTAGGTCTGAATTAGATCTGGGTTAGGTCTGGGTTAGGTCTGAATTAAGTCTGGGTTAGGTCTGGGTTAGGTCTGGGTTAGGTCTGAATTAAGTCTGGGTTAGGTCTGGGTTAGGTCTGGGTTAGGTCTGAATTAAGTCTGGGTTAGGTCTGGGTTAGGTCTGGGTTAGGTCTGGGTTAGGTCTGAATTAAGTCTGGGTTAGGTCTGGGTTAGGTCTGGGTTAGGTCTGGGTTAGGTCTGGAATAAGTCTGGGTTAGGTCTGGAAGAAAAATTAGATTTTCTGGTTAGCAAAGTCTCGTCTTTTGGGTTAGGTAAATTAAGACCTGGTTGGGTCTTAGGTCTGACACATAAGTTCAGACTTATTCCAGACTCTGAATAGACCTCTGCTTCAGACTTATTCCAGACCGTTAGGTCTGTTCAAACATAATTCAGACTTTCTCAACCTAGGACCTAACAGACTTGTTCCAGACCTAACGTTCAGACTTAATTCAGACCTCTAGGTCTGGCAGATCTAATTCAGATTTTCTAATTAGCAACCTCCTCTTTTTAAGTGTAACTTAAGACCTAACCCAGCCCTAACCCAAACATAATTCAGACTTAGTCCAGACCTAACAGACTTCAGACCTAACCCAGACCTAACCCAGACTTATTCATTCAGACCTAACCCAGACCTAACCCATTCAGACTTATTCAGACCTAACCCAGATCTAACCCAGCAGACTTAATTCCAGACCTAACCCAGATCTAACCCAGACTTAATCCAGACCTAACCCAGACCTAACCAGACTTAATTCAGACCTAACCCAGACCTAACCAGACTCCAATTCAGACTTATTCCAGACCCAACCCAGACTTATTCCAGACCCACCTTAATTCAGACTAGCAGACCTAGCAGACTTAACCTGACTTAATTCAGACCTAACCCAGACTTAATTCAGACCTAACCCAGACCTAACCCAGACTTAATTCAGACCTAACCCAGACCTAACCCAGACTTAATTCAGACCTAACCCAGACCTAACCCAGACTTAATTCAGACTTATTCCAGACCTAACCCAGACCAATTCATCGCTGATAACAGGGGTTAGGTCTGGGTTAGATCCTTTCAGAAAGAGAGGCGAAAAAGTTACGTCACCCTTGTGACGTTTTATAGCGACTGAATTACGGGGAAGAAAATATAAATCTCCAACATGTTCAACACTCACCATTAGTGCATGGTGAATGTCAACATTACCGGTGTAAGTCAGAAATAAGGGTGTTTAGCAAATATTTCGAACATACACTAAGCGACTATGTGAATGTTGACATTCACCGGTGAAAGTCGACATTCTCCAGATTTCGGTGTTTCACTGTAACATATATACATTAAAATACAAATAATATTACTAAATAAATAAATCGTTTTATAAAAAATTTCATTTTTTAAGTCTACTTATGTTTGAGAAGAAGTGTAAATTTTTATAATTGTAATATTGTATGTACATTATGCTCAAAAGTGTATTAATATTTTCATGTTAACTTGCCTGAGTTAAGTACATACATACGTCTCAACAGTCAATTTTATTTCGAAAAAGAGTTATTTCTCAATCTTCAAAAAATGATCGAAAACACTAAATATTTAGTTATCGAGATTACATACATATTTAAATCACGTCAACTACAAATTTAATTCGCGAACTATTTATTACAGAAAATACTATGTATTTACTATCAAATTATATTATTTATCATTGTTTTTAAATGTGGTTAATCGTTTCGTTGCTTTGGAGAAATTGAATTGTATTTGAAGTTGATAACATTACCGTTTATTGATAATTTTTATTGTAAGTTTCGTGCACAACGAAGTTGGCTAAAGACGCATTTTATTATTAGTGCAGAACGCGTTAGAGTGACGCGAGAATTCTGGTAGTAAAATTGCTCTGTTTCCTTTTACGACATATTCACTGATGGAAGTAGCGTGTGCTCGGTAGCGTGCGCCTGCGAGTATGCGCAGAGGAGTGTGCGCGAGTGAGAACGCGCAGAGGAATGTGCGCGAGTGAGAACGCGCGCATGAGCGTTGCGTCGCTTTCCCACCGAGTTCGTTGCGTGCTCGTCGTGCGTTGTTGTATCACTTCTGTATTGTTCGTTATTATTAAACCGTTATATATATATGTATCCAACAATCATTCACACTTCCCCATAAATTCTGCCCTGCTTTATGAACGGTTTTTACGAAACATATCGACAATATCGATCGAACTCTTTACGATCGTGTATACGATACACATTCCAATGACTCGCGATCGACTGCATTAGAGCTGTTCGACTGCTCCGGGGGAAAAGCCAGCCAATTACTCGAATATTTCGAATTCCACTCGACCCATTCGAAGCAATTTTGCAAAACACTCCAATAAAATGTGCAAGCTTATTTATTTAATTGCTCGTTAATAAATTTTCCTGTTAGAATATATACAGGGTGTTCGACCACCTCTAGCAAAAATTTTAATGAGCGATAGTAGAGGCCAAAATAAGACGAAAATCAAGAATACCAATTTGTTGATGGAAGCTTCGTTAAAAAGTTATTAACAATTAAATTCAAAAATTTCAAATCGTTCTGGAAAAATTATTTTCGGTTGCGGGGGTCAACTACAATCATTTTTAGTCAATATACATATCCTCGAAATCCTAACCATTTTCGAGAAAAAAATTCCTTACTGAAAATATATTCTATGGCCAGGAATGTCACTTAGGCGAATCTTTAAAAAATCATAACTTCTGAACGGATTGGACGATTTTAATGTTTCAAACGGCAAACAACGTGTATTTTAGTGAAGAATATGTACAAATTCTAACAATATTGAAAAAGTTGTTCTTTGACCTCGTAAAATTAGAAAAACCCTCATAAAAATGGTCCAATTTTCTAACAGCCATAACTCCTAGAATAGTGAATATATTTTGATAAAACTTTTTCTGAAGTTAAGCCCATAGGTACCTATAAAAAGTATTAGTCAAAATTTCCGTAGGCGTCAAACAAAATTACAAAAAATCAAAAACCAATATTAAAGAAAAAATCGACAGTCTAAATTTTTCGGTGAAATTGAAAAGTTAAAATCACTCTAGAAAAATTATTTTCGATTACAGTAGTCGCTTATAGTCATTTTTGGTCATTAGACATACCCTCGAATTCTTACCAACTTTCGAAAAAAAAATTCGAGAAAGTGTGAAATTTTTCGACAAAACTAAAAAATTTCAAATCATTCTGAAAAAAATATTTTTAGTTACAGGGGTCAATTACAATAATTTTTGGTGAATAGACATACCCCCGAAATCCTACGCATAATCGAGAAAAAAATTCGAGAAGGTATGACATTTTTCGACAAAATTAAAATTTTCCAAATCGATCTAGAAAAATTATTTTCGGTTGCGGGGGTCAATTACAATAATTTTTAGTGAATAGACATACCCCCGAAATCCTACGCATAATCGAGAAAAAAATTCGAGAAGGTATGACATTTTTCGACAAAATTAAAATTTTCCAAATCGATCTAGAAAAATTATTTTCGGTTGCGGGGTCAATTACAATAATTTTTAGTGAATAGACATACCCCCGAATTCCCACCCATTTTCCAGAAAAAAATTCGAGAATATGTGAAGTTTTTCGACAAAATTGAAAAATTTCAAATAATTCTAGAAAAATTATTTTCGGTTGCGGGGGTCAACTACAATCATTTTTTGTGAGTACACATATCCCCGAAATCCTAACCATTTTCGAGAAAAAATCAGTAGGTGGTGAAATTTTCGGCGAAAAAAATTTTCAAATCGTTCTAAAATTATTTTCGGTCGCGGGGATCAATTACAATCATTTTTATCATTACACATACCTCCGAAATCGTACGCGCTTTCGAGAAAAAATTCCTTACTGAAAATCCAATTAGGCGCCTAAATTTTCAACGGAGAAAAAATTGCAACTCGGTTGTGGAAAAATTATTTTCGGGTGCAGGTGTCAATTACAAACAGTTTTTGTCATTGGACACACCAACGAATTCCTGCCCACTTTCGAGAAAAAAAATAGAGAAGGTGTGAAATTGTTCGAGAAAATTAAAAAATTGCAAATCTTTGTGGAAAAATTATTTTCGGTTGTAGGGTTCGATTAAAGTAATTTTTGGTGAATAGACATACCCCCGAAATCTTGCGCATTTTCGAGAAAAAAATTCAGTAAGGGGGGCACTTTAAACGTTAATAACTTTTTAACGAAGCTTCCATCAACAAATTGGTATTCTTGATTTTTGTCTTATTTTGGCCTCTAGAATCCGCCATTAAAATTTTTCCCAGGGGTGGCCGAACACCCTGTATATCCGCGATGATGCAATTCTCTTGCGAGAAAGCGCTCGAGACGCTACGCCACCTGGCGGTGACATCGCAGTACTGCTACTGCTAATCTGCTCTCTCTTTATATAATAGTATAGATTTACTATTTAGGTTTCTAATTGAAGTTGGAACAATTGAATATTAAAAACTATTCGTAACTACAGTAATGAAATTACTAATTATTCTTTCATTAAATAACTAACATTGAAAATAAACATGTATAATCAATGTCAAACGCTAGAATTTTCTTCAAAACTCCTATCGAAATATAAACAATTTACTATTTAGGTTTCTAATTGAAGCAAGTTGGAATAATTGAATATTAAAAACTATCCATAATTACAGTAATGAAATTACTAAATTAATTAACATTGAAAATAAACATGTATAATCTACGTGAAACATTAGAATTTTCTTCAAAATTGCAAGTTTTTCCAGAGACTTTTTAGCTGTATTATTAGTGGTGCATGAAATAATTTCCAAATGGCGGGAAATACGAATGAAGAAGGTTCCCTTTCATCACTTTTTACCGCGAATCTGATAAAATCAACGGAAAAAAATTCTTCTAGATCTTTCAATGTCATCTGAAGATCACTTATGTGTGTTTTAAATGGAATGCTATACTTCTGACTCATTGTCGGTATTACGAGTAAATAAAAAAGAAGATTCAACACGTTCGAAGTCACCTTGAAATAATCCAAGGCAGATATTCAAATAGGTGGAAAACAAGCCGTACATACTTTATCGCTTTATTCGATGAATTAATAATCATTGCAAAATGGACTCTAACTGCATCTACAATAGGGAATATTGCAGGAATATTTGTGTGTAAAATTTGAAATATTTTTGAGTTATGAGAATACTGGTAACATTAATTTAAATATTTTTAATAATATCATTGCGATATTACAGGGAAAAATTAATTTAGAAATATTGTTCTGTCTATGTATTAACGATTTATGTTTTAGTTGTACCAGTTATGAGCTTTTATTTTAGTCGTAACAATTTATTATGCAACAAGTTATTAATAAGCTATTAATTAGTAAAATAGTGGTTTTTTTTTTTTAATCTTTATCAATCTTTCAATGTGTAATTGAATGTAAATAATTTTTAAATATAGAAAGATGTAAGAGTGTTGTCAAAATTGATAATTATAAATACAATTACAATTCAAAAAATTTGTCCTTGGAATATATTATTGTAATTTGATTAAGAAAGAAATCCTTTTATTAGGAAAATTAATTCTCGAGTAAAGACATCGAGAAAAATAAATTCGGATAAAATTTGTGAATTTTAACGAGATTATGAAAATAAATACCGAAAGAAATTTTAGGTTATGTAGCTTACAACGTGACGTAGCAGTCAAAGTATTAAAACGCAATTAGAGGAAAGAAAGTCCAAAAAATGTGGAATTTGAAATATAGAATCCAACAAATATATAAAAATAGGCTGTGGATGCAGTTATAGTCTATTTTGAAACGATTATGTATAATGCATTATATCAGCTGTTTCGTGAGCCACTGTATGGATGACAGGATTTATCATTATGATGTTAGGAAAATTAATTCTCGAGTTAAGACATCGAGACAAATAAATTCGGATAAAATTTGTGAATTTTAACAAGATTAGCGAAAGAAATTTTAGGTTATGTAGCTTACAACGTGACGTAGCAGTCAATGTGTTAAAAAACACAATTAGAGGGACGTCGAGAAAATGGGAATTTTAACACTGGAAAGACTGAAACTTAGTATATACCTATATTGGCCAAAAGCAGTCAAAATGACTGCATCGTGAAAGATTAACTAATGTGTAAAGAAATTTGTTTAAAATTAATTTTTAATATTATGGTGTAATATTATGAATTTAGGGCGCAGAAATAAAATAAAGAACTTGTTAGAACATGTATCACTGCATAAAGATTCGAATAACAAGTACTACTTTAGCTTATTGAGAAACTGCAATTTATCAATCTGGGTTAGGTTTGGGTTAGGTCTGAGTTAGATCTGAGTTAGGTCTGGGTTAGGTCTGGATTAGATCTGAGTTAGATCTGGGTTAGGTCTGGATTAGATCTGAGTTAGGTCTGAGTTAGGTCTGGGTTAGGTCTGGATTAGATCTGGGTTAGGTCTGGGTTAGGTCTGGATTAGATCTGGGTTAGGTCTGGGTTAGGTCTGGATTAGATCTGAGTTAGGTCTGGGTTAGGTCTGGATTAGATCTGAGTTAGGTCTGGGTTAGGTCTGGATTAGATCTGAGTTAGGTCTGGGTTAGGTCTGGATTAGATCTGGGTTAGGTCTGGGTTAGGTCTGGATTAGATCTGAGTTAGGTCTGGGTTAGGTCTGGATTAGATCTGAGTTAGGTCTGGGTTAGGTCTGGATTAGATCTGAGTTAGGTCTGGGTTAGGTCTGGATTAGATCTGGGTTAGGTCTGGGTTAGGTCTGGATTAGGTCTCACTTACACTGTTGTTGTATTTTGTAATTTCCAAGTGTATGATATCTGTTTGGTTTGGACTTGAAAGAATGTCGAGTGAGACTTGACAAAGGTGCTCCTGAGATCAAAATTTATGTCGAATCACACTCGACATAGGAGTGCAAAGGGTTAAGATAATTTGGATTATTAACTAATCCAGACCTAACCCAGATCTAATTCAGATCTAATCCAGACCTAACCCAGATCTAACTCAGATCTAATCCAGACCTAACCCAGACCTAACCCAGATCTAATTCAGATCTAATCCAGACCTAACCCAGAGCTAACTCAGATCTAATCCAGACCTAACCCAGACCTAACTCCGATCTAATCCAGACCTAACCCAGACCTAACTTAGATTTAATCCAGACCTAACCCAGACCTAACTCAGATCTAATCCAGACCTAACCCAGATCTAGTTCAGATCTAATCCTAACCCAGATAGCAGATCTAATTCAGATCTAATCCAGACCTAACCCAGAGCTAACTCAGATCTAATCCAGACCTAACCCAGACCTAACCCAGATCTAATTCAGATCTAATCCAGACCTAACCCAGAGCTAACTCAGATCTAATCCAGACCTAACCCAGATCTAACTCAGATCTAATCCAGACCTAACCCAGACCTAACTCAGATCTAATCCAGACCTAACCCAGACCTAACTCAGATCTAATCCAGACCTAACCCAGACCTAACTCAGATCTAATCCAGACCTAACCCAGACCTAACTCAGATCTAATCCAGACCTAACCCAGACCTAATCTAGATCTAATCCAGACCTAACCCGGATCTAATCCAGACCTAACCCAGACCTAACTCAGATCTGGATTAGATCTGGGTTAGGTCTGGATTAGATCTGAGTTAGATCGGAGTTAGGTCTGGGTTAGGTCTGGCTTAGGTCTGGATTAGATCTGAGTTAGATCGGAGTTAGGTCTGAGTTAGGTCTGGATTAGATTTGGGTTAGGTCTGGATTAGATCTGGGTTAGGTCTGGATTAGGTCTGGATTAGATCTGGGTTAGGTAAGCCCAAATCGACAATTTATCATGTACTTGTATGTTATCATGTGTTGGTAATCGAAAAAAAAATGAAAACTGTTATTTCAATACAGAGTCGAACTGGTCACATAAGAAATTTACTAAATTCAATAATAAGAGTCATTTGATTATTTAAAATTTCCCAAGCAGTCAAAATGACTGCTTTTTTGGGCAATATCGGTATACCAGAAATGAAGGAGGGGGTAACTACAATTATTATTAATAAACGCATTTATATGTTGTACAAAAAGTCACAAAATTCTAAGAAATTGTGTCATTATATACATAATTCTTTTTCTAATTGAAATTAAAAAGCAGTCAAAATTACTTCCTTGGGCAATCTAGTGTTAAATATAAAATAGGCTTAATGTTTGCCAGAGCGTGACTGGTAAAATTGCCCTATTTCTGTACCGTTCCCGAGTAAAAACGACCGTAGCGCTGAAAACCGTCTGTAAATCGATAATCGATCACTATCGGTACGGTGAATTCGAGCCAGAAGAAAATCGGATTTTTCTCGTCGTCGAATCGAGGAAATACGCGGGGCAAACGATCTTCGGAATTTCAAAAGCATGACTCACCGTCAGGATTGGTGAAGTATCCCCAGGTGGGGGTCGCCGTGGCCGCCGATTGGAGGACCACGGCCAGAATACTGAGGGCCAGAGCACCGGCGGCGCCTCGTGCCGCGACGGCGCGCTTTTCGCTTCGCTGCGGATCGGTGGTCGTCGTGGCGACCGCCCTTACGTCTTGACGGTTGCTCGAATCGGTTGCCATTCTTCATGCCTCGTCTCTCGTCGATCACGTCCCACACGCAACAATATCGCTTCTGTCCCAGTCGATTTTCCCCACACGCTTTACACGCCACCGCTTCCTCGCGTCGATTCGAATCGTTTACAAGGTCGACTAATTACATCGACGACAAACATCGCGTCGTCGTAGTCTCCGCTCGATGATCGAATCACGCCCCGCGCTCCCCGCGTGCATGCACGCAATCGATACCAACCAAAGAGAAAGTAAAGGGGCAGGGGGAGAGGTTGTATCGGGCTTAGGCGAATTCCACGTTCCCGTCTCTCTCTATCCTTCTTCCTCCAACGAGTACCATAACTCCACCTTTATATCGCGTGTCCCTTTTCAGCTAAAACCCTTCTCTATATACGCGCGCGTTACCTCGTGGTTCCAGCCCGAGACCGACTCCGGGAACCGGTTCTCGCGATTGGCTAAAAATAAAAACGCCTCGTATCCTCTCCGCGCCGCTCCATTCGACTCCCGCGATTTTCTGGCCACCTTGTATATCAACACGACGGGGGGATCTTCCGGGGGGTTGCACCCACTCTCGAACTATCCAGCGTTCGATCAACGATCGCGATTTGTACGACCAAGATGGCGCCCCGGAATACAGCGCTTCCCGAACAACTCGAGGCCATTCATTCTCACGTTCCATCAGGCATCCTCGTCGTACCGGTCGAAACGCATCGATCGTGTTCATGCACGAAGCTCGACGAACAGTTTGATATTTACCGTGGCGCTGTATCGATCGCGCGGCGATACACTCGCTTCATTTCAGCGCCGTCGTTTCTCCGCGAGTTTCGCAAACCGTTGGAATCCTTCACTTCACCATCCTCGGGCCGATTCAAAATCGTCGTCGTTCCACGCACACGTAGTTTCCCGCTCTTTCGACGCGGGGCGCTTTCGTCACACGTACGGTGTCACTGTGTCACGGAGCTCCACACACACACACGCGCACGCACACGCGTCGATAACAGGTTCCCCCGATCGAATTCGAGGCCTGCACTCGGTACACCGGAATTTGGACGGAGAGAAAAAACAAGATTCGCGCGGAACAACGAGAACGCGTAAACAGTTGTATCGATGTTTGTACTTGCGTATTCCAGCCGCGCTGGCTGTGCGTAGGAGACACCCGGAGCGAGAGAGACCGGTGAACGAGAGTGGAGGGGGGGGACAGAGAGAATACACGTACGCGAGCCTGCGCGCTGCGCGGCATACTGAGGCGACCGGCACCGTCAAGCTGACTCGAACTCTCCGCGTTACGGTGGCTCCTCCCCTCTCGCTCGCGCCAATGACCGCCAGCCACTACCCATCGACCTCTCTCTCTCTCTCTCTCGCGCGCGCTCCCCTCCCCCAGCGCTAGGATTTGCATCGTTGTCCGTGTTTTCGTACCGTACGACGTACCGTCCGTTACAATTGCATTCTTGGAAGAAGATCGCCACGCCGTGCATTTTTCATGGCCACGGGACGCTTAATTGGGAACGAATTAATCAGTTTACGATTAACGTTCCGTGCTCGATGCTAATCGACGAGCAACGAGCGAACTTGGAGGAATCATTTGTTAACCCTTTTAACAGTAGATTTACGGATGTCTGATCCCATATTTAAAATTGCAGAGTAAATATTATTTTTTAACAACTTATGTCGAATTTGAAATTGAAATATCTCCCGAACTACTAATTTCTCGACGTTACGTAGTTAGTACTTTTTTATAACGATTGTCCAGCTGAATCGATCGATGTATTAAAAAATACCTCGTTCCATTTAAGAAAACAAAGTTGACATTTGTATGACCTTTACGCGTCCACTCTCGATGAAACTAATAACGTCAGAATATGCTACACTCGATACCATTCAAGCCTCCGCTGGAGCATTTTTTTGTTACGAGTAACAATAGCGAGAAAATCGAGATGTCAGAATCGGGTGAGACACCCTGTATATTCTGATTAAAATAAAAATTGTAAGGTAATCGTCGACATGAAAGGTATCAATAAATATAGGTGCGATCAATGCCCGTAAATTTAGTGTTAAGAGGGAAACGTTGCGATCTTATATCGAGTCAAGTTTGAAATGGAATTGTTGTAATATTATTTTATTAGTGTTTGTAATTTTTATTGGACGTAACTTTTGAGGGATGTTTTATCACGTGGAAATGTAGATTTAAATATTTGAGTTTGTATTGTTTGTGTATGTTTGTCAATGTGTGATATTTTTTTAAACACCCTTTATATTCACTTTGCAAATTTAAGATATAACTTTTTCTCGAATTAATTTTAGTGGGAGATTCTAGAGGCCAAAATAAGACGAAAATCAAGAATACTAATTTGTTGATTGAGGCTTCGTTAAAAAGTTATGAGAACATTTCTGGCCACCCGGTATATTTTCGGTAAAAGAATTTTTTTCTCGAAAAGGAGTAGGATTTCGAGGGTATGTGTATTGACCAAAAATGTTTGTAATTGACCCCTGTAATTGAAAATAATTTTTTTAGAACGATTTGAAATTTTTTAATTTTGTCGAAAAATTTCAGCATTTCTACAATTTTTTTCTCGAAAAGGAGTAGGATTTCAGGAGTATGTGTATTGACCAAAAATGTTTGTAATTGACCCTTGTAATTGAAAATAATTTTTTTAGAACGATTTGGAATTTTTTAATTTTGTCGAAAAATTTCAGCATTTTCTACAATTTTTTTCTCGAAAAGGAGTAGGATTTCAGGAGTATGTGTATTAACCAAAAATGTTTGTAATTGACCCTTGTAATTGAAAATAATTTTTTTAGAACGATTTGGAATTTTTTAATTTTGTCGAAAAATTTCAGCATTTTCTACAATTTTTTTCTCGAAAAGGAGTAGGATTTCAGGAGTATGTGTATTGACCTAAAATGTTTGTAATTGACCTTTGTAACTGATAATAATTTTTTTAGAACGATTTGGAATTTTTCGCCCAATTATCATATCTTCTCGAATTTTTTCTGGAAAAAGAAAGTATGTGTATTGACAAAAGATTGTCGAATTTTTAGAACGATTTGAAATTTTTAATTTTGTCGAAATTTCAGAGTGGATTTTCTTGAAATTTGTTGTTTGTTTTTAATAAATTTGTTCGACGTCCTACGGAAATTTTGTTTAGTACTTTTTTGTAGATATCCATGAGCTCTACTCTCATACTAAATTTCATTGAGATAGGTTCACTATTGTAGAAGTTATGGACGTTAGAAAATTGGACCAGTTTTATGGGGTTTTTCTCACTTTACGGTGTTAAGGAACAACTTTTTCAATATTGTTAGAATTTCTGCGTATTCTTCACTAAAATACGCGTCGTTTGCCTTTTGAAACATTGAAATCCTCCAATCCGTTCGGGAGTTATGATTTTTAAAAATTCACATGTAATTTCAGGAAAGCATTTTTGTCCTTACAATTAGATTTTCGGTAAAAATTTTTCTCGAAAGTGCGTAGGATTTCAGGAGTATGTGTATTGACCTAAAATGTTTGTAATTGACCTTTGTAACTGATAATAATTTTTTTAGAACGATTTGAAATTTTTTTTTTCGCCCAAAAATTGTCATATCTTCTCGAATTTTTTTCTGGAAAATGCGTAGGAATTCGACAGTATGTGTATTGACAAAAAATGATTGTAATTGACTCCAGCAGCCAAACGTAATTTTTTTAGAACGATTTGAAATTTTTTAATTTTGTCGAAATTTCAGCAGGTCGATTTTTCTTAGAAATTTGTTTTTTATTTTTAATAAATTTGTTCGACGTCCTACGGAAATTTTGTTTAGTACTTTTTTGTAGATACCCATGAGCTCTACTCCCATACTAAATTTCATTGAGATAGGTTCACTATTATAGAAGTTATGGAGATTTGAAAATTGGACCAGTTTTATGGGGTTTTTCTCACTTTACGGTGTCAAGGAACAACTTTTTCAATATTCTTAGAATTTTTAAATATTCTTCACTAAAATACGCGTCGTTTGCCGTTTGAAACATTAAAATCCTTCAATTCGTTCCAAAGTTATGATTTTTTAAAAATTCATATTAAATTTCAGGGAAGCATTTTTTGTTCTCACATTAGATTTTCGGTTTTGAATTTTTTTCTGGAAAGTGTGTAGGAATTCGAGGGTATATGTATTAACAAAAAATAATTGTAATTGAACCTAGCAGCCAAAAATAATTTTTTTAAAACGATTGGAAATTTTTTAATTTTGTCGAAAAATTTCAGCATTTTCTACAATTTTTTTCTCGAAAGTGCGTAGAATTTCGAGGTTATGTGTATTGACCAAAAATAATTGTAATTGACCCTAGCAGCCAAAAATAATTTTTTTAGAACGATTTGAAATTTTTTTATTTCGCCAAAAAATTTGATATTTTCTACAATTTTTTTCTCGAAAATGCGTAAGATTTCGAGGATATGTCTATCCACAAAAAATGATTGCAATTGACCCCTGTAACCAAGAATAATTTTTTTAAAACGATTTAAAATTTTTTTATTTTGTCGAAAAATTTCAGCATTTTCTACAATTTTTTTCTCGAAAATGCGTAGAATTCGAGAGTATGTGTATTGACCAAAAATAATTGTAATTGACCCTAGCAGCCAAAAATAATTTTTTTAGAACAATTTGAAATTTTTTTATTTCGCCAAAAAATTTGATATTTTCTACAATTTTTTTCTCGAAAATGCATAAGATTTCGAGGATATGTCTATTCACAAAAAGTGATTGTAATTGACCCCTGTAACCAAGAATAATTTTTTTAAAACGATTTAAAATTTTTTTATTTTGTCGAAAAATTTCAGCATTTTCTACAATTTTTTTCTCGAAAATGCGTAAGATTTCGAGGATATGTCTATTCACAAAAAATGATTATAATTGACCCCTGTAACCAAAAATAATTTTTTCGTCGATGATTTGAAATTTTTAAATTTAATTTGTTAATAACTTTTTAACGAAGCCTCGATCAACAAATTGATATTCTTAATTTTCGTGTTATTTTGGTCTCCCCAATAATCTCCCATTAAAATTTTTCCCCATGAAAAGAGAAAATATGAAATTATGAAATTATGAAATTATGACATATGAAAAATGTATGACAAATACAAATTCCCATTCTTAAATTTCCATTTTTAAATTATGATAATTTCTAGAAGATCAAATCACCTCGATTTAACCTTTCACACATTAAAATATACATAAAAAAATGAATTAAATAATTCTGCTTCTGAATAAAACAAATAACACAGTTTTATTATATTATTGTTATAATAAAAATTGACAAAAGTTATGAGGAATTAGTTTGATACATTCCTTGATGCTATATCCATGCTAAATTAATTTTTAAAGTAAACGTGGGTTGCATCCCGTTTATATAATTCATTAATTATCGATTTTGGTCTCCCCACACACGCCATTTCACCAACATTTCGACACATTAGGACTTAATGAACACTCCCCTCTCCCAATTAGTCCGCTAAATCGTCGTTTTATCGTAATATCTGTGGACGTGTTACGCGATTGCCCCGGTATTTAGTGACATAACAGTCCCTCTTTGTATTTCATTCTATGTACTTGTTATCTTCATTAAAACCTTATTAATGCAGGAAGAATATGAAACATTGAATTGTTTGATATCACAATGTTACGCTCAGTGACAGCAAACCATTTATTATTCATTGACTAATTGCTTTCTTTAGATACAAAATTCCTTTAAAGAGACAAAGAATGTATCCTGTTTAATTTCTAGGTTATTCTATTAAAATTTTTATTGGCACAGCAGATCAGGATACAAAAATCCTATTTAATAATAGAGCAAATTCAATTTGAAACACTTTACCGACCGGTAACGGTCGATAAATCGGCTATCGGTCGGTAAGCGTTGGTCGGTAAAACAGTTGACTGATAGGCTCTCAGCCGGTAAGCGTTGGTCGGTAAAACAGTCGATTAATATCGGTCGGTAATGTGTTAAGTGGATATTACAAATTGACTATAGCAATATTTTAAAACGGTATACAATAAAATTCTTATGAAATGATTTTATAGGATTCAAAAATCCTATTTAATAACAGAGCAAATTCAATTTTTAAGTGGATGATACAAATTGACTATAGCAATATTTTAAAATGGTATACAATAAAATTCTTATGAAATGATTTTATAGGATCCAAAAATCCTATTTAATAACAGAGCAAATTCAATTTTTAAGTGGATGATACAAATTGACTATAGCAATATTTTAAAATGGTGTACAATAAAATTCTTATGAAATGATTTTATAGGATTCAAAAATCCTATTTAATAACAGAGCAAATTCAATTTTTAAGTGGATGATACAAATTGACTATAGCAATATTTTAAAATGGTATACAATAAAATTCTTATGAAATGATTTTATAGGATTCAAAAATCCTATTTAATAACAGAGCAAATTCAATTTTTAAGTGGATGATACAAATTGACTATAGCAATATTTTAAAATGGTATACAATAAAATTCTTATGAAATGATTTTATAGGATCCAAAAATCCTATTTAATAATAGAGCAAATTCAATTTTTAACACTTTACCGACCGGTAACGGTCGATAAATCGGCTATCGGTCGGTAAGCGTTGGCCGGTAAAACAGTTGACTGATAGGCTCTCAGCCGGTAAGCGTTGGTCGGTAAAACAGTCGATTAATATCGGTCGGTAATGTGTTAAAAGATCGTGGAACAAGCTTGACTCGAAAGTTTCAATTCTCTAAAAAACTATTTTTATTCTACAGTGTATAATGATTTTGTAAAGCTTCCATTTGGTTAGATTTCTGATCATAGTGATGAAGAAATATCGTTGGAATTGATATTTCTAATTATCTGAGAATCTTCGAGAAATTCAATATCCTTGTATTTATTTTCGAATGTAACGTGACTAATAATTATAATTAACAAAAAAAGTACACATATTAGATTTCATGCAAATTGATATATTTAATTCGGAGATAGTGGGATTAAATCATTAAATGGTTCAGTTTGTTCCAACACAATTGTAAACAATAATAGCCTTCCATTGTTGGCGATTTTTTAAATCGATTTTGTAAAAAATTAAAAATTAAGTTAAAAATATGAATTTAATGCCACTTATTCTGCAATAAAAATTATAAACATGTACCAGTCATAGTTCTACTGGTCACTGAAGCTAATCAAAAACCTAGATAAATAATAAATAATACAAAAATACGTAGCAAAGAATGTCAAACATTGCATCGAAGAAATTTTTAAAATTCTTTAAAAATTTAATAGTAATCGTATGAAACGTTGATCGAAAGCTATGAAAGATATCAAGCATTTCAAAGACCAAGTTCGTCCATC
The DNA here is from genome assembly GCA_030068185.1 of Colletes collaris. NCBI lineage: Eukaryota > Metazoa > Arthropoda > Insecta > Hymenoptera > Colletidae > Colletes > Colletes collaris. The sequence continues at coordinate 2,583,111 of JASGYR010000076.1, read as the reverse complement.
TTAGGAACAATTGAACATTCTAACAATCTCCCCTTTCGCAACACCATGGAAGTTTCTGCAAACTCTCGAGTGCTCATTTCACATTCACTCGATCCACGGCTGAAAAAAGTTAGCCAACTTCAGTACTCTCAATAGCTATTCAAACATAGAAACTTGGATCTAGTCCTCGTTGTCAGACTTTCTTCCCGCTCCTTCGACTACTTTCAGACGATTTTGCATAAAAATGCTTTGTCACTGCAAAGTTCTACTTTTCTTCGACGATATTATCAGTCAGAGTGTTCTCTAAATCGTTTCGTCACCTTTCGAATGCGTTATGGTAGAAATTAAATCGATTATCGTTCTCCAATTGAACGTTACTGATGTAAGATCGAACGATCGATCGATCATGGGACGATAAACATCGCTCTAAATGGGTTCGAGACGTGATTGAACGAATCGTTACGCAATTCGAAGTTGTAGTTCGGAGAAAACGGATATTAACACATTACCGACCGATATTAATCGACTGTTTTACCGACCAACGCTTACCGGCTGAGAGCCTATCAGTCAACTGTTTTACCGGCCAACGCTTACCGACCGATTAATCAACCGTTACCGGTCGGTAAAGTGTTAATGTTTAGTATTAAGGTACATTTTCATTTAACACGTGTCATGAGTGAGACAACGTCATCTAGGGCGAAGTGGGCAGTAGAAGAACAACAAGAATTACCGTGAGCCTAGAGAACCGAAGTATAACTGTAGAAACAATTTTATAATAAACCAGTTAATAGAAACTTTGCATTACGCATCTTTATTTAACAATTAAATATTAACTGGATACTGAGAATAGTATTTAATATTTTCAATTCGTTGTACCTGTGATTTCCAAACTTTTTAAGAAACGTACTCATAAAAGGAAAAAAAAGCTTGTTTGCTCCGAGATAAGTGGTAGGTTTAAAATGATTAATACAGAAATAGTTCAATGTTAATAAACCCAGCGTTCGAGAAGATAGTTAATTCTCAGATCTATAAAAATTAAATATTCATTGTGGAATGTAAGACAATAAATTCGTTATTATTACAATAAAATAGAATTGAAATTTCCGTGTGATTCTATGCTATCAAATTTTAGTGTTAAAATGAGTTTTATAAAACAAGAATTCAGAGTTTTCAGCTATTTCCAGCGTTCCAACGCCATTAGCTGTTGCATCATAGGATTGGGACAATGTCTCGTCGTTCCAACGTAGGCATAATTGTGTATAGTGAAAACTACGTGTTTCCTATTAAGAACGGAGCACGTACAGAGCACGTAACGCTTTATTATACATAGAGTACACGGAGAATGGTCGCAGGAACGACGTCAGGTCGTAGGCAGCTCGAGCTGAGGCTCCTCAAGGTTACTCGTTGCACTCTCGCATAGTAATCTTATGCAATAGCACGCAGGGACGAGGTGAAATTATTATTATTATTAATATATACACTGTGGAGCATAACTATAGCACCACTATAATTTTCAAGAGTTTTCTAGTTGTAGTGATTTCTAAATGTTAATGATACCAGGTGAAAGGGACTAGAAAAAAATTATAATCAATGGAAAAAATAGAAAAATAACATTTATTTAACGCGAAGTATAATAATAAATGAAATATTGCAATGGTGCGTAACTATAGCACCAATGTATTTGGAACGTAATAATAAGGTTAAATGGCTATAAAGTGTTAAATTTCTAATTCAGTTTATTAAAGTGAACACTTTCGATAATGAGTGGGACCTCCTTTTTTATGTATTAATTCAATAATACGATTGTTCGTACTTGTAATGAGTTTTTTCAAAGTTTCTAATTTGATTCCACGCTTCGATAACTGCTGTTTTTAGCTCCGAAATGTTCGAAAATTGTCGATTATTTCCATAAATATGCCGTATCCATGATACCCCATAGGTTTTCAATTTTGGTCTGGGTTAGGTCTGGGTTAGGTCTGGGTTAGGTCTGGATTAAGTCTGAGTTAGATCTGGGTTAGGTCTGGATTAAGTCTGGGTTAGCTTTGGGTTAGGTCTGGGTTAGGTCTGGGTTAGGTCTGGGTTAGGTCTGGGTTAGGTCTGGGTTAGGTCTGGGTTAGGTCTGGATTAGATCTGGGTTAGGTCTGGGTTAGGTCTGGATTAGATCTGGGTTAGGTCTGGGTTAGGTCTGGATTAGATCTGGGTTAGGTCTGGGTTAGGTCTGGATTACGTCTGGGTTAGGTCTGGGTTAGGTCTGGGTTAGGTCTGGGTTAGGTCTGGGTTAAGTCTGAGTTAGATCTGGGTTAGGTCTGGATTAAGTCTGGGTTAGCTTTGGGTTAGGTCTGGGTTAGGTCTGGATTAGGTTTGGGTTAGGTCTGGGTTAGGTCTGGGTTACGTCTGGGTTAGGTCTGGGTTAGGTCTGGGTTAGGTCTGGGTTAGGTCTGGGTTAGGTCTGGATTGGATCTGGGTTAGGTCTGGGTTAGGTCTGGGTTAAATCTATTTAAAACAAAATAAATCTATTCCCTGGGGGAATAAGGTTATCTATAAATCCAGACCTAACCCAGACCTAACCCAGACCTAACCCAGACGTAATGCAGACCTAACCCAAACCTAACCCAGACTTAATCCAGACCTAACCCAGACCTAATCCAGACCTAACCCAGACCTAACCCAGACCTAATCCAGACCTAACCCAGACCTAACCCAGACATAATCCAGACCTAACCCAGACCTAACCCAGACATAATCCAGACCTAACCCAGACCTAACCCAGACCTAACCCAGACCTAACCCAGACATAATCCAGACCTAACCCAGACCTAATCCAGACCTAACCCAGAACTAACCCAGACCTAATCAGACTAACCCAGACATAATCAGACCAAGCCCAGACCTAACTTGAACATAATCCAGAGATAACCCAGACATAACCCAGACATAATCCAGACCTAACCCAGACCTAACCCAGACATAATCCAGACCTAACCCAGACCTAATCCAGACCTAACCCAGACTTAATCCAGACCTAACCCAGACCTAACCCAGATCTAACTCAGACTTAATCCAGACCTAACCCAGATCTAACCCAGACCTAATCCAGACCTAACCCAGACATAATCCAGACCTAACCCAGACCTAACCCAGACATAATCCAGACCTAACCCAGACCTAACCCAGACATAATCCAGACCTAACCCAGACCATGATTATACATACATACATACTATATCATTTAATAATTAAATGATATTAATGTTGACCTTGGTTCTCCATAGAAATTCAATGAAACCTTCAGCCACCTCGAATTTGTCCATATTTTCATTCCCACTGTTTGCAATAATAATTAACATCAAGCAATAGTTAACACATTACCGACCGATAGCCTATTAATCGACTTTTTTACTGGCCAACACTTACCGACCGATAGCGTATTAATCAACTTCTTTACCGACCAACGCTTACCGACCGATAGCCGATTTATCGACCGTTACCGGTCGGTAAAGTGTTAAAGTAAAAACTATGCGAGAATTATGTGAGAAACTTGTTGAGAATGATATTCGACTCCCGGAATGATTAAATCTAAAAACAAATCGTTTGAGAGGAAATCTAATTTTCTCCGTTGAGTTTTCCAAATATAAATGGTAATAAACTTGTTAATATTTTATTAAAACCAAAATTCTATATGAACGTAACAGCCGGGAAGTTTATTGGCCCGAAGCATGGTTGTTGCCACGGAAATCATAATTTCACTATACGACGCCGCATTCCACCACGCCCTGCCCGATGAATGGACGTTATTATTAGTTAACTTGTCGTGAATACGCGAAGGATAATCTGCGCGAGCGAATCTCGTTGCACGGTTACTTACGGGATAATATTAATTAGTTTATCTATCATGCATCGTTGCATACAACGCTGCTGATACACGTTTGCGTCATTCTCCAGCCTTCGCGACGAGCTTCCACAAACCACGTATGTATCTATCTCTCGTAATTAACTTCCTGTAAATATTCAAACGTTTATCGAAGAGTATTATATCGTACCGTGAAATACGATATTCGATTAACTGAACTTTACATGAATTTTCCACTGTTTTAATCGATTTCATCGAAATCTGTTCCGGTGGTTCGTCGAAGGAATTTCGTACACCTCGATTGGAATTCGAGAGATTCGCTGAACGATTAACATTCGCGCATGGAAACGTTAATTAACGTATATTCGTAACAGTACTTCATTAGCAAGACCTCTGTGTGATAATTGTTTAAACTCCGTCGGTGCATTGTATGATAATTTTAATTACAGTTACAGCCGAACCGGAAATTCCTCGGTCGGGGAGAGAAAGAGGGTGAAACATTAACTCAGAAGTGTTTTAAGCACGTATTTTGTACGCGTTAATTTCTTGAATTGCTGGCATTACGCGTACCAGTGAGTTTTACTTGTTTTTGTCTGCGAAAAGTACGGAATATCGTTTCACTTCCGCGATCAAATAGTCCCAGTTCCATTTTCATCGTTGCTAATAATTCTCCTAATATTAAACTCGATATTACGACGAAACGTCAAATATAAAAATAATACAGACAGATATATCTATATTTAAGGTAATTGCAAGTTTCATTTCAAATCAGAAATAAGGTTTTTGGGCTAACAAACAATTTTTTCTTATTTAAAAATAGTCCCTCGCCCTTGGATCATTTATATAAAATAAAAAAAAGAAGGTAAAATCGAGGTTTCTGTTAGTTTTTGGGAATATGAAATGCAAAAGAGGAGGAATATTAGACAGAATTAGTGAAAGTAATGTAATGGTTAATGAGTTAGAACAATGGGTGTGGTGGTAGAGTGAGAGGCTGCCACCCAGCGGGCCCGTGTTCGATTCCCCGTGATCACAGGAAGGTTTTTTCTGTCGATATAACGATTAATTAATAAAAATAATATAACGAGACTATAATAAAATACTATAAAATAAAAAATAATATAATAAGATTATAATAAAATACTATAAAATAAAAAATAATATAACAAGACTCTATAATAAAATACTATAAAATAAAAAATAATATAACAAGACTCTATAATAAAATACTATAAAATAAAAAATAATATAACAAGACTCTATAATAAAATACTATAAAATAAAAAATAATATAACAAGACTCTATAATAAAATACTATAAAATAAAAAATAATATAATAAGATTATAATAAAATACTATAAAATAGAATATAAAAAAAAGAAGGTAAACTCGACATTTCTGTTAATTTCTAAGAAAATGGAAGAAAATGGAAGAAAATGGAAATGCAAAAGAGAAGGGAAACATTAAGACAGAATCAATGAAAGTAAACAAACAATTAACGATTAATAAAAATAGTATAATAAGACTATAATAAAATATAAAAAAAGAAGGTAAAGTCGACATTTCTATTAGTTTCAGAGAAAATGGTGGAAGAAAATGAAAAATGCAAAAGAGAGAAGAAATATTAGACAGAATCAATGAATGTACCAAATGATTAATAAAAATAACATAACAAGACTATAATAAAATACTATAAATCGAAAATATAAAAAAAAGAAGGTAAACTCGACATTTCTGTTAATTTCTAAGAAAATGGAAGAAAATGGAAATGCAAAAGAGAAGGGGGAGTAACATTAGACAGAATCAATGAAAGTAACATTTAACGATTAATAAAAATAGTATAATAAGACTATAATAAAATATAAAAAAAGAAGGTAAACTCGACATTTCTATTAGTTTCAGAGAAAATGGTGGAAGAAAATGAAAAATGCAAAAGAGAGAAGAAATATTAGACAGAATCAATGAATGTAACATAACGATTAATAAAAATGATATAACAAGACTATAATAAAATACTATAAAACGAAATTATAAAAAGAGAAGGTAAAATCGATATTTCTATTAGTTTCAGAGAAAATGCAATGCAAAAGAGAAGAAATATTGGACAGAATCAATGAATGTAACATAACGATTAATAAAAATAGTATAATAAGACTATAATAAAATATAAAAAAAGAAGGTAAAGTCGACATTTCTGTTAATTTCTAAGAAAATGGAAGAAAATGAAATGCAAAAGAGAAGAAATATTAGACAGAATCAATGAAAGTAACATAACGATTAATAAAAATGATATAACAAGACTATAATAAAATACTATAAAACGAAATTATAAAAAAAAGAAGGTAAACTCGACATTTCTGTTAATTTCTAAGAAAATGGAAGAAAATGAAATGCAAAAGAGAAGAAATATTAGACAGAATCAATGAATGTAACATAACGATTATAAAAATAATATAAAAAGACTATAATAAAATATAAAAAAAGAAGGTAAACTCGACATTTCTATTAGTTTCAGAGAAAATGGTGGAAGAAAATGAAAAATGCAAAAGAGAGAAGAAATATTAGACAGAATCAATGAATGTACCAAATGATTAATAAAAATAATATAACAAGACTATAATAAAATACTATAAAACGAAATTATAAAAGAAAGAAGGTAAACTCGACATTTCTGTTAATTTCTAAGAAAATGGAAGAAAATGAAATGCAAAAGAGAAGAAATATTAGACAGAATCAATGAATGTAACATAACGATTAATAAAAATGATATAATAAGACTATAATAAAATATAAAAAAAGAAGGTAAACTCGACATTTCTATTAGTTTCAGAGAAAATGGTGGAAGAAAATGAAAAATGCAAAAGAGAGAAGAAATATTAGACAGAATCAATGAATGTACCGAATGATTAATAAAAATAATATAACAAGACTATAATAAAATACTATAAAACGAAAATATAAAAGAAAGAAGGTAAACTCGACATTTCTGTTAATTTCTAAGAAAATGGAAGAAAATGAAATGCAAAAGAGAAGAAATATTAGACAGAATCAATGAAAGTAACATAACGATTAATAAAAGTAGTATAATAAGACTATAATAAAATATAAAAAAAGAAGGTAAAGTCGACATTTCTGTTAGTTTCAGAGAAAATGGTGGAAGAAAATGAAAAATGCAAAAGAGAGAAGAAATATTGGACAGAATCAATGAAAGTAACATAACGATTAATAAAAATGATATAACAAGACTATAATAAAATACTATAAAACGAAAATATAAAAGAAAGAAGGTAAACTCGACATTTCTGTTAATTTCCTATTGGAAAATGGAAAAGAAAATGGAACGTGTGATGCAAAAGAGAGAGGGAGTAATTCACGGTTAGACATGCGACATCTTAATCACCTATAGAAAGTAACACCTGTTAACGATTAGATAAAACAATATGTAGTAATAAGATGCTCCACCTTGTAATAAATAGTTCTTGTCTCATAAAAACGTAAGAAAGGTGTGAGAAACGTGTGTCTCATATTGTACTATATTCTGTTTAATTTCTAAGAAAATGGAAGAAAATGAAATGCACAAAAAGAGAAGAAATAAGTGTTAGTTATTTTTCCTACAGAATCAATAGAAAGTCTGCCAACATAACGGCACAATTTGCGGAATAATAAATAACATAACAAGACTATAATAATCGAATGTACTATGAAATTAGAATGATAAAAAAAAGGTAGAAGGGTCTAAGACTCGACATTTCTGTTAATTAAGAGATCTAAGAAAATGGAAAGAAAATGTTACGAAAGACGTAAAATGGAAATGCAAAAGATTCTAAGACCTAACATTACAGAATAGAATATACACTCCATGAAAATGAAATTGCACTTTGATGTAACAATTAACACAGCGAATTAACTAAAAATAGTATAATAAGACCCGTATAACGTAAATATAAAAAAAAGAAGAGTAAAGTCCAGAGCATTTACAATCGTCGCTCGTTAATTTCTTGTATAGAAGAAATGAGAAGAGAAAGCTGAAATGCAAAAGGAGAAGAAATATTGAAGACAGATATAGTGAAAGTAACATGGCACGATTAATGAAGTTTGCCACAATGGGTGTGGTGGTAGAGTGAGAGGCTTCCACGCAAGCGGGCCCGAGTTCGATTCCCCGGTGACCACAGGAAGGTTTTTTCTCTCAATATAACGATTAATAAAAATAATTTAACAAGACTATAATAAAAATAATATAACAAGACTATAATAAAATACTATAAAAGGAAAATATATAAAAAGAAAAAGGTAAAGTCGACATATTTCTGTTAAAAAAACTAACTAACTAAAACTAACTAACGAAAATGGAAGAAAATGGAAATGCAAAAGAGAAAAACAATTAGAGAGAATCAATGATTAACAAAAATAATACAATAAGAATACAAAAAAACTACCAAAATAACAAAATTCGAATAAAACATACAAATTAAACAATTCAGTTACCTAGAATAAAAATAAAAAGGTAGCTCAAGATAATAAAAATATAAGATAATATAAATAAAATGAAATGCAAAAGAGAAAAACAAAATTAAGGAGAATCAATTTACAATTAACAAAAATAAAATACGATAAGAATTACACAAGAACTAACAAAATATAACAAAATTCGAATAAAATATACAAATTATAAACAATTGACTTAACCTAGACCCCAGAAATAAAAGGTAGCTCAAGATAATAAAAATATAAGATAATATAAATAAAATGAAATGCAAAAGAGAAGAAATATTAGACAGATATAATGAAAGTAATGTAACGATTAATGAGTTGCCACAATGGGTGTGGTGGTAGAGTGAGAGGCTTCCACGCAGCGGGCCCGAGTTCGATTCCCCGGTGACCACAGGAAGGTTTTTTCTCTCAATATAACGATTAATAAAAATAATATAACAAGACTATAATAAAATACTATAAAATAAAATTATAAAAAAAGAAGGTAAAGTCGACATTTCTATTAGTTTCTTAGAAAATGGAAGAAAATGAAATGCAGAAGAGAAAAACAATTAGAGAAGAATCCATTTACAATTAACAAAAATAATACAATAAGAATGCACACAAAAAACTACCAAAATAAAGCAAAATTCGAATAAAACATACAAATTATAAACAATTGACTTAACCTAGACCCCAGAAATAAAAGGTAGCTCAAGATAATAAAAATATAAGATAATATAAATAAAATGAAATGCAAAAGAGAAAAACAAAATTAAGGAGAATCAATTACAATTATAAAATATTATACAATAAAAATGCACAGAAAACTAACAAAAAATATAACAAAATAAGAATAAAATAATACAAATTAAACAATTCACTTAACCTAGAATAAAAATAATAAAAGGTAGTAGCTCAAGATAATAAAAATATAAGATAATATAAATAAAATGAAATGCAAAGAGAGAAGAAATATTAGACAGATATAATGAAAGTAATGTAACACGATGTGGAAGTGAGTTGCCACAATGGGTGTGGTGGTGAGTGAGAGGCTTCATAGCAGGCCCCAGTTCGATTCCCAGTGACAGGAAGAGGTTTTTTTTCTCTCAATATAACGATTAATAAAAATAATATAACAAGACTATAATAAAATACTATAAAATAAAATTATAAAAAAAAGAAGGTAAAGTCGACATTTCTATAAGTTTCTTAGAAAATGGAAGAAAATGAAATGCAGAAGAGAAAAACAAAATTAAGGAGAATCAATTTACAATTAACAACAAAAGTATATAATACAATAAAAATACAAAAAAACTACCAAATTAAAACAAAATTCGAATAAAATATACAAATTATAAACAATTGACTTAACCTAGACCCCAGAAATAAAAGGTAGCTCAAGATAATAAAAATATAAGATAATATAAATAAAATGAAATGCAAAAGAGAAAAACAAAATTAAGGAGAATCAATTTACAATTAACAACAAAAGTATATAATACAATAAAAATACAAAAAAACTACCAAATTAAAACAAAATTCTAATAAATGTACAATTATAAACACCACTTAACCTAGAATAAAAATATAAAGGTAGTTTGATATTAAAAATGAAAGATAATATAAAATAAATGAAATGCAAAAGAGAAACAAAAATTAAGAGAATCACTTGCAATTAACAAAAGATATTAATAAAAATACAAAAGCTACTAAATTAAAACAAAATTCGAATAAAATATACAAATTAAACAATTCACTTAACCTAGAATAAAAATAATAAAAGGTAGTAGCTCAAGATAATAAAAATATAAGATAATATAAATAAAATGAAATGCAAAAGAGAAAAACAAAATTAAGGAGAATCAATTTACAATTAACAAAAATAATATACAATAAAAATACACAAAAACTAACAAAATATAACAAAATAAGAATAAAATAATACAAATTAAACAATTCACTTAACCTAGAATAAAAATAAAAAGGTAGCTCAAGGTAATAAAAATTAAAGTATCGTGTGCAATGACTATTCCAGCTAAGCTGGATCGTTACGAAGAAGTAATTTTATTCGAACACGAGGAAGCCCCAGGAACTTCCCACGATTGCAATTTTCGAAATTGTGCTAAAATTGCGGACGACCTTTTATCTCCCTTCCTGCCCTTTGTTTCTATCTCGTTTTCCACTTTGACTTTTTCTTTCTCTTGCAAATTAATGCGATTGTCGGTCAGAAACTCGAATTCTTATGGAAATGGAAGACATATTAACTAATTTACTGTCAAACTAACTAACTTACTGACAAATTAACTAACTAATTAACTAATATACTATTTAAATAACTACGTAACTAACAAACTAACTACTAACTTACTAATTGCAAACTAACTAACAAACTAACTAACAAACTAAGAATCTAAGAAACTAAGTCTTCTACATCCTCAAAAAAAAAAAGTTGTTTCAATGTAACATGGAGAAATTTAAGCTATTTTGAAATTTTAACATCGATGATTGAAATCATGCTATTAAAATAATTGAATAATTGAATTTAAATGAAGTGTTATTTATGTTAAAAGATAATTCCGGGATCTGAAATTATTTGAACCACCATTTTAACTAACTAACTGGCAAACTAACTAATTAACTCCGTGGAAAAGAAATTACTAGAAAAAAGGTATTGCAGTCGCGATTGGTGAACGCAAACACTTTGATCCGCCATTTGCAGGGTCGCTGAACCCAAAAGGTCGAGTTTATTCGCGCGAATAAAAGGAAACAGTCTCTTTGGAGGACAAAGGGAAGCAATTATAAATCGTTTGCTATAGGGAATTGCATTTGCAATGGACGATCTACTTCTGGAATATATTGTTAATTGTACAATGTTGCTTAATTGTATTTTTAAAGTATTTTTAAAAATTTTTCTTTGAGATTAGTAGAGCTATTTATACAGTCTTATTTTTGCAATTTATTTTAAAACTGATTTCCAATATAGCGACTTCTGGGGACTCGACTGACCCACATGTATATATTTGGAAACTTATAATAATATATAAGTTAATGAATAATGTAATAAGGTAATCAATTTTACATATATATTTCACATATAATGTAATAAATAAATAAGGTAATAAATATTGAAATAAAAATGTTACAATGTATTTTTCTACAACAATCAATTGAAATACAATTTACTATGAAATCTTTAACTATATCTAGTGTTTTATATCATTCAATGAAGATGATTTGTTAATGAATAAGTCAAGCTCGTTGACCCAGTTGTTCTTTCGTGAACTTTTTAACCATCCACTGGCTTCAAAATGGACGCCAAAAAGTGGCGTTGTAGGAGATCGAACTTCCGAAAGTTCGTTGAACTCGAACCTCGTGCAAATCGTGATCCACGGATTATGGGTACCTTCTGTGCCCGGTGTCGTCGAACTCCACAACAGTGATTCCGACCTTTCTTTCCCCCCTTTCACCGCACGCGTCTCTTCATTCGTGACTTACATTCACGGAAACGCAAAAAAAAACACTTATATCACCATTAATAAATCGATTAAAATATTGTAAGTTGATTAAAACTCGTCTAAATATTTACAATTGTTGGGATTTCGTCACCCTGGAGAGCACTTCATTTCCTTTAACTAGATTATTCTAGTCGCAATTACGAAAGGCGACACGACCTGGAAAACCAATTGACCTGAGACCAATAAAACGCTGACACGTGCACGACAGAAAGCGTGACAGTTTCGTCAAAGGAGTCCGTCAACAGCGTCTCGTCATCGTTGACACGAATTTTTTACTAAATAATCAATTCGAAATATGACGAGGCTTTGTTAAAAAGTTATTAACAAATAAAGTGGAGCAATTACTGAATTTTTTTCTCGAAAACGCGCAGGATTTCGAGGGTATGTCTATTCACCAAAAATGATCGTGATCGACTCCCACAAACGAAAATAATTTTTTCAGAACAATTTGAAATTTTTTAATTTTCTCGAAAAGTTTTACATCTTCCCGAATTTTTTTCTCGAAAGTGGGTAGGAATTCAGGGATATGTGTATTCACCAAAAATAATTGTAATCGACCCCTGCAACCGAAAATAATTTTTTCAGAACGATTTGAAATTTTTTTTTCGTCGAAAAATTTAGGCACTTTGATCTGGGTTAGGTCTGGATTAGGTCTGGGTTAGATCTGGGTTAGGTCTGGGTTAGGTCTGGATTAGGTCTGGGTTAGGTCTGGGTTAGGTCTGGGTTAGGTCTGGGTTAGGTCTGGGTTAGGGTTTGGGTTAGGTCTGGAGTTAGGTCTGGATTAGGTCTGGGTTAGGTCCTGAGTTAGGTGCAGTCTGGGGTTTAGGTCTGAATTAAGTCTGCAGGTTGGGTCTGGGTTGGAGGTCTGGAATTAGAAGTCTGCTAGGTCTGCTAGGGTCTGGGTTAGGTCTGGGTTAGAGTCTGAATTGGAAGCTTAGGTTAGGTCTGGGTTAGGTCTGAATTAAGGTCTGGGTTAGGGGTCTGGAATAAGTCTGGTCAGAACCAGGTTAAGTCTGCTAGGTCTGGGTTAGGGTCTGGGTTAGGTCTGGGAATAAGTTGTTTAAGTTTAAGAGGTCTTAAGAATGTCTCACTTAGGTCTTGAAGTTAGGCCCACTTAAAGTCTAGGTTAGGACTTAATCCAGGACTCTATTCCAGACCTAACTCCAGACCTCACCCAGACTTAATCTCAGATTTATTCCAGACCTAACCCAGACCTAACCCAGACCCAGACCTAACTGAGTGCCTAATACTTCCTTTGTTTCGTCGAAAACTGTCCTCCGTGTATTTGTTACTATTTTTCATTGTTACAAGTCTACTTGACCGCTTTGTTTCGCGAGATACTTAAAGTTCAAACCTCAAACTTATATTTTACACCAAAAATAAAGAAGACGTGCTTTGTTCACAGCTACGTAACATTTTATTTGAAAATACGCTTCAGAAAATAGTTGAGTCTGGTTTAATAAAATTTATAGAAATTGTTTTTATTAAGTTTTTATTAAGTTTATTTCAAGAATATTTAGTATATAATAAATAGAGTTTGTGTTAAATTTTGTCCAATAAAATTAGTGAGTTGTTGTTAATGTTGTCACTTTTTATTAAAAAATTAAATTGAAAAATTTCAAATCAATCACGAAAAAATTATTTTTGGTTGCGGGGGTCAATTACAATCATTTTAGGTGAATATACATACCCTCGAAATCCTACGGACTTTTGAGAAAAAAATTCGAGAAGGTAAGACATTTTTCGACGAAATTAAGAAACTTCAAATCGTTCTAAAAAAATTATTTTTAGTTAGAGACATCAATTACAATAATTTTAGGTGAATAGACATATCCTCGAAATCCTACGAACTTTTGAGAAAAAAATTCTAGAAGGTATGACATTTTTCAGGCGAAAAAAAAAATTTCAAATCGTTCCAAAAAAATTATTTTTGGTTAGACGCGTCAATTACAATAATTTTAGGTGAATAGACATACCCTCGAATTCTTACGTATTTTCGAGAAAAAAATTCGAGTAGGTACTGAAATTTTTCGGCGAAAAAAAAAATTTCAAATCGTTCTAAAAAAATTATTTTCATTTACAGGGGTCAATTACAAACATTTTTTGTTAATAGACATACCCCCGAAATCTTACGCACTTTCGAGAAAAAAATTCTTTACCAAAGATATACCGTGTGGCCAGAAATGTTTCTATAACTTTTTAACGAAGCCTCAAACAACAAATTAGTATCCTTGATTTTCGTCTTATTTTGGCCTCTAGAATCTCCTACTAAAATATTACCCAAGAATAGCCAAACCTCTATATAGTTATACTAATTTCTGAAAATCAATATCGTCCATCTCATCAAAGCCAACTTTGTTCACATTCTGTATAGCTTCATGAACATTATTTTGTCCCTGTAAGCAAAAGACAGTTCTGAAGGATTCCTCAAACAATTTAACCCAAAAACCAAGTTACAGTAAGTGCACCAAAAATTTTCAATATTAAATAGTACGAAATAAAATTCACAGCCACGCGCGCGCGCGCGTGTGTGTGTGAGAGTTCTCTATTCATTTCTTCGTGCTTATTTTAGTGCATTCAATTTTCGAGTCGTCAAAAAATCAGTGTTTAAATTCGAAAACAGTCGAGTTTAGTCGAGATCTCAGAAACTTTCGGGCTCCATGTTGAAATACAAATGTATCCAGGCCTTGCGTGAACAAATTTGATTCCATTCGCTCGTTTCACGAGATCCGTTGCATCGTGGGACGCCGGGGTACTCGATGGCCAACGGGCACGTTCGCTGGCGCGAGTCCGTGCCGGGGGAATCACCGGTGCAGGGAAATCAAGCAATTCGTAGGACACGAGCGTCGGGCGCAAAGGACACGACATCTGTCGAGCGGACGAGTCACGACGTCGAAACTCGGCCAGAACACGAAAGAAAGACGTTGTCTCGGGATCTGCCACGACCTCCCGGTACGGACACGACTGGGTCGAGTAACTGGATCGTGACGTGCACTCTATCGCGACTTCTATCGCGATGTACAGTCATCCGCTGACTTGAAGTCTCGCGGAAGGAATGCGGGAGAAGTAGAAGGGATACACCTATTCCCACGCACACATTGATCCCTAGCTTGCTATTCGTCGCGGCAGTTACATATACATGTGGACTGCCTGAGAGCAAGGGAGCGAGATAGATAAATGGGCGGTCCGACTCCCCTTGCTCCTGTGCCGTCCCGCGAGACTTCAAATCAGCGGAGGACAGTAAGTACTTGCCCGCGGCCGTAGGATATCAAGCAGGACCAGCGTCCTCGATACGAGGAAGTCGGACGATCTGAACGGAGACGCATCACGGATCGGGGAGATCCCGATTCTTCGTGGGTCGTGGTAGGAGGAGGTTAAACGAGTTAACCTAAGGGGGACCCACGACCGATCTAGGGTCCCCGGTGTCGTAAATAATCTCTCTTTGTGTTTCGGGGCATTGCACATTCCGACCTTGTGCTATAAAATGTTCAATGGACCGTCGATGTTAATATATTAATGTTGATATTGGGTCTTCCCTGTGAGTCTTGGATATTTTTCTTTAATCTATCGAGCATTAACCCTTTTAGCTAGTAAATACACATACCTTCGAAATCCTACTCACTTTCGAGAAAAAAATTCGAGTAGGTATTGAACTTTTTAAATGAAATTCAAATATTTAAAATCATACTAAAAAAATTATATTTAGTTACAGGGGTCAATTACAATCATTTTTGGTCATTACACATAACCACGAAATCCTACCCAGTTTTGAGAAAAAAATTCCTTACCGAAAATCTAATTTTTCTTCCAGACCTAACCCAGACCTAACCCAGACCTAATCCAGACCTAACCCAGACCTAACCCAGACCTAACCCAACCTAACAAACCTAGGGTTGGGTCTGCTAGCCTGCTAGCCAGAATTAAGTCTGCTAGGGTCTGGGTTAGGTCTGAATTAAGTCTGCTAGGGTCTGCTAAGGTCTCACTTAAGTCTGCTAGGGCCTGAGTTAGGTCTGAATTAAGTCTGGGTTAGGGTCTGGAATAAGTCTGAATTAAGTCCCAACCTAGACTTTTAAGTCCAGACCTAACCCAGACTCTAATTCCAGACTTAATCTAGACGACCAGACCCAACTCCAGACTCTAACTCCAGATCTCCAATCCTCCAGACCTAACCCAGACTCTAATCAGATTTAATCTCCAAGTTACTCCAACCTCCAGACTCTAAATAAAGTCTGAGTTAGGTCTGGGTTAGGTCTGGATTAAGTCTCTGTTAGGTCTTGGTTAGGTCTGGGTTAGGTCTGGGTTATTTTGTTCTTTTATATACATATGTAAAAGAATAAAATAGATGCTTTCTCGGTAGAAATCTTCTGTATACAGGACATAAATAATTTCTGTGTTCTCCATTCCAACGCGATTAAATAGATGAACTTATTAATTTAAAACAAAGAAAAGCCAGGTGTCAGATAGTAAAAAGTGATTCAACAACGTAAGTAGGAGTTATGATACATTTATTAGAAACACGTATGGTGAGTGACTCACAAAAGTATTCGAACGCTACATGTATTATTAAATTATTTAATATTAATATTTTGTTGGACCACCTTTAGCACCTATAATGTCTCCTGGCCGACGTTCCATACTATAAATCAATGATTTTGTAAAACTACACTCAATGGAGTTCCATATTTCTATAATTTTATTTTTCAGTGTTTGCTTCGATGTTATTTGAAATTTATTTAATCTTTCTCCGATTTCAGCCCATCAATTTTACGTTTGGACTTTGCGGTGGAGTAATCAACATTTGTGGTGTGTTATATACGATCCATTCTTTTACAATTCCAGCAGTATGCCTCGGGATCATTATCTTGTTGGAAGTGGAAATCTGCCAATAATCCTAATTCTAGTTTACTGGCACTTTCTTTAAGATTATTCTTTAAAATATTTAAATACTTGTATTTATCAAGTATTCCGTCAATAAATATTAAATTCCCGGTGCCACTGGCGGCCATACACCCCCATACTATCACCGACCCACCTTCGTGTTTCATTGTTTCATGTAAATGTCCAATTTCCAATTCTGTATTTGGTTTTCTCCACACAGTACGTGTCGAAGAATGATTACAAATTACAATGTAACGAGAGTGAATCATAGTGCCGCGTGTAAAAGACAAGCTCTCGTTTTCGTGTGCCTTCGTTCCGCGAACGTTCGGCGCCATTGTTGACACAGCTGGCCCGACCGTTACGTTAACGGACAACGTGGACGAGATTATCGTCGAATTATCGTTTGTCTTTCTTTTCTGTTAAATATATTCGTTCGTTGAAATACCAACGGGTTTTTGTCAGTCCTTGATCTAAATAAAAAATAAAAGGATTTCGTACCAGGGTGGGAAATACAGGCGAGAGTAATCTGTTGCTAGTAAATATATAATATATATTATATTTCCATAATATATCGGTACATGTACATCCACCTTCCTATACGATACGATAACATCCATTATTGTATTTGAAATGTATAATTAGTATGCATAGACGTAGGTAAGTACGTTTAAAATTCAATAGGAGAGATTTTCATCATTTGTGCCTCGCAATTTCAATCGATCTACGTTATCAGGCATGATCCTCTTCGATAGCGACTATAAAAGCAACACACTGTCGTCCGATTGGATAAAGTGGCTAGAAGAAACGCCAATCAGAGGACAGAGTATCCAAAAAATTTCTCTCGTCTCTCAAAACTCGTCTCAAGCTTCCAATTTCTGCTAAATCGAAGAAGATCACGGACCAAGAACACCAATCTCCACGCTTTCTTCCTATTTTACACAATTTCACACAGGTTCCAAATTACGTAGAAAATGTCTCTAACAGAAATAGAAATCGGAACTCAATCGTCTAAACAAATTGCATGCTTTTCGAATTCTCGCGCCATTTTTACGAAACGAATAACTTTGTCGCAATTCAAACTTCACTTATCGTAAAATGCTTAAAGTAATTCGCTCATTGTCGTTAGATCGGTTTACTCGAGCCTAGAATTCGTAATTCGTAATTCGTAATTCGTAATTAACAGCAGTCTCGTTTGTTTTTACGAAATAAAAATTATCAAGCGTCGAAGACGGTAAAAACGCGCCATTTTCCTTTCGTCCGCGCCTCGATGGGGTTTCTTTATTCACAGAGTTGCGCAAGGCCTCGCGAAGTACAGATTAATTCGTAGCAAACTGTAACTGGTAACGATCGTACAAGACTAATGTAAAATAAGAGGGATCAAGATCGAGGGAAATCTCATTGTTCCATAACGTGGATTCGAAGAAAATAAGGGAATAAAAGGTACAGGGAACAGAATAGAGAGATTCACTGGATTTGGATGGGAAACGAAGGCAATAATGGAGAACAAAAAGTCATCGACTTTTAAATGAATCGTGCAGTAAATTCGTAGAAAAGTGCGCCATCTGTGAGGCTCATTTCGGTGGTTCCCAGCTAACAAATCTCTCGCTGGATGAGCTGAGGATCGCGTAAATAGAAAACTAAGCACGTTTGCTAGCTAACTATGATTCTAGTAAGGACGTTCGAGGTCCCAAAGTGGCGCTAGTGAAGCTAAAACGAGATCTCGACGATCCGACGATCCGACGATCGTCCTTGAAGCGGTGAGGCGAAAGGTTTGGTAGGAAAAATGAAAGAAAAACGAAATTATAGGAATTGTGCATCGGAGTGAGCGGCCTGGAAGACGTTTTAGCCCCATTTCTGGAAGAACCCCACTCGCTGGCAGCGGCAATTGGTGCCCCACAGATTGCATCTGCAGCTGGAGCTGTTGCAACAGTCGTTGGGCCTGTGGTCGCAGTTCCCTCCACGTTTCACGCACGCCCGCCTAAACAGGTAGATCAACGAGGTACGTCTACTCGAGATTAGGGGAATCTAAACAATGCCTTGCAGGAGACATAGAGGCATCAAAAGTTTGGAACAGGATGAGGAGGATGATCTCGAAACGAATGAAACTATTTCTAGCAATTGTAAACGCTTTAAGTACTTATTTAGTCTAAACTTTAACCCTCTATCTTGTTTGGAAGGGTAGTTATTGAGAAAATTCGGATTAACGAGTTTGTGCCTATTTTCCCTATTTAATCGAGTAGAAAAATTATGAAAAAAATCTGGTGCATTGTGGTTATTGAGATACGTGTTTGAGAATTTTTTCCGATTTTTCGATTCCAAATCCTGGGCGTGAAAAATTAAAAACGCAGAAAAATACCGATTTCGTATCGAAGCTTTCGAGACACTAGATTTCTATAATTACTGTAAATGCGTATTGTCATTGGTTATCTCCCTGAATTTTTTCCGATTTTTCGATTCCAAATCCTGGGCGTGAAAAATTAAAAACGCAGAAAAATACCGATTTCGCATTGAAGCTTTCGAGACACTAGATTTCTATAATTACTGTAAATGCGTATTGTCATTGGCTATCTCCTGAATTTTACAGACTGTTTGATTCCAAATCCATGGCGTGAAAAATTAAAAACGCAGAAAAATACCGATTTCGTATCGAAGCTTTCGAGACACTAGATTTCTATAATTACTGTAAATGCGTATTGTCATTGGCTATCTCCCTGAATTTTTTCAGATTTTTCTGATTCCAAATCCTGGGCGTGAAAATTAAAAACGCAGAAAAATACTGATTTCGTATCGAAGCTGAGACAATAGATTTCTATAATTACTGTAAATGCGTATTGTCATTGGCTATCTCCCTGAATTTTTTCAGATTTTTCGATTCCAAATCCTGGGCGTGAAAAATTAAAAACGCAGAAAATACCGATTTCGTATTGAAGCTGAGATACTAGATTTCTATAATTACTGTAAATGCGTATTGTCATTGGCTATCTCCCTGAATTTTTTCAGATTTTTCGATTCCAAATCCTGGGCGTGAAAAATTAAAAACGCAGAAAAATACCGATTTCGTATCGAAGCTTTCGAGACACTAGATTTCTATAATTACTGTAAATGCGTATTGTCATTGGCTATCTCCATGAATTTTTTCCGATTTTTCGATTCCAAATCCTGCGCGTGAAAAAATTAAAAACGCAGAAAAATACCGATTTCTGTATCGAAGCTTTCGAGACACTAGATTTCTATAATTACTGTAAATGCGTATTGTCATTGGCTATCTCCTGAATTTTTCCGATTTTTCGATTCCAAATCCTGGGCGTGAAAAATTAAAAACGCAGAAAAATACCGATTTCGTATTGAAGCTTTCGAGACACTAGATTTATATAATTACTGTAAATGCGTATTGTCATTGGCTATCTCCCTGAATTTTTTCCGATTTTTCGATTCCAAATCCTGGGCGTGAAAAATTAAAAACGCAGAAAAATACCGATTTCGTATTGAAGCTTTCGAGACACTAGATTTCTATAATTACTGTAAATGCGTATTGTCATTGGCTATCTTCCTGAATTTTTTCAGATTTTTTGATTCCAAATCCTCAGCGTGAAAAATTAAAAACGCAGAAAAATACCGATTTCGTATTGAAGCTTTCGAGACACTAGATTTCTATAATTACTGTAAATGCGTATTGTCATTGGCTATCTCCTGAATTTTTTCAGATTTTTCGATTCCAAATCCTGGGCGTGAAAATTAAAAACGCAGAAAATACCGATTTCGTATTGAAGCATTCGAGACACTAGATTTGCTATAATTACTGTAAATCCGTATTGTCATTGGCTACCTCCCTGAATTTTTTCCGATTTTTCGATTCCAAATCCTGGGCGTGAAAAATTAAAAACGCAGAAAAATACCGATTTCGTATCGAAGCTTTCGAGACACTAGATTTGAATGATTACTGTAAATGCGTATTGTCATTGGCTATCTCCTGAATTTTTCCGATTTTCGATTCCAAATCCTGAGCGTGAAAAATTAAAAACGCAGAAAAATACCGATTTCGTATAGAAGCTTTCGAGACACAAGATTTATATAATTACTGTAAATGCGTATTGTCATTTGCTATCTCCTGAATTTTTCCGATTTTTCGATTCCAAATCCTGGGCGTGAAAAATTAAAAACGCAGAAAATACCGATTTCGTATCGAAGCTATCGAGACACGAGACTTCTATAATTACTGTAAATGCGTATTGTCATTTGCTATCTCCCTGTAGTTTTTCCGTTTTTTCGATTCCAAATCCTGGGCGTGAAAAATTAAAATCGCAGAAAAATACCGATTTCGTATTGAAGCTGAGACACCAGATTTCTATAATTACTGTAAATGCGTATTGTCATTGGGCTATCTCCTGAATTTTTTCCGATTTTTCGATTCCAAATCCTGGGCGTGAAAAATTAAAAACGCAGAAAATACCGATTTCGTATCGAAGCTTTCGAGACACTAGATTTCTATAATTACTGTAAATGCGTATTGTCATTGGGCTATCTCCTGAATTTTTCAGATTTTTCGATTCCAAATCCTGGGCGTGAAAAATTAAAAACGCAGAAAAATACTGATTTCGTATCGAAGCTTTCGTGACACTAGATTTCTATAATTACTGTAAATGCGTATTGTCATTGGCTATCTCCCTGAATTTTTCAGATTTGATTTTTCGATTCCAATCCTGGGCGTGAAAAAATTAAAAACTCAGAAAATACCGATTTCGTATCGAAGCTTTCGAGACACTAGATTTCTATAATTACTGTAAATGCGTATTGTCATTGGTTAGTTTCGACTTTTTCCGATTTTTCGATTCCAAATCCTGGGCGTGAAAAATTAAAAACGCAGAAAAATACGATTTGTATCGAAGCTGAGACACTAGATTTCTATAATTACTGTAAATGCGTATTGTCATTGGTTATGTCCTGAATTTTCCGATTTTTTGGTATGAAGTGCGCCGTAGTATTAAAATCAAAAATCGATTTTTCGACGTTTTTCGCGTGAAAGCATCCTATACTTTGAATTTTTGTATTCTCTTTAATAGATAACTATATTGTATGGTTTTAAACATTTATAATTATATTTCTAATTATACTAAAGTATAAGATGCTTTTTCACGCGAAAACGTCGAAAAATCGGTTTTGATTTTTCCTACTACGGCGCACTTACCAAAAATCTGAAAAAATTCAGGAGATAGCCAATGACAATACGCATTTACAGTAATTATAGAAATCTAGTGTCTCGAAAGCTTCAATACGAAATCCGTATTTTTCTGTGTTTTTGCGTTTTCAATTTTTCACACCTAGGATTTGGAATCGAAAAATCGGAAAAAATTCTCAAACACGTATCTCGATAACCACAATACACCAGATTTTTTTCATAATTTTTCGTACTCGATTAAATAGGGGAAATAGGCAGAAATTCGTTAATCCGAATTTTCTCAATAACTACCCTTCCAAACAAGATAGAGGGTTAAAATTTGGCACAGAACGTTTTTTCTTGATGCTCTATCGATGGATCCATCGTATGTCCCCTTTCTATGATTTGTGAGGATAATTACAGTTTTGTATCACTAAAATGTGCAGAGCAGACTGTGAAGGTTTTTAATTCTCAAAAAACAACTACAAAATGGACTTAACATGCAAAAATACAAGAAAAACTTGAAGCAAGATAAGAATTATATTTGGGGATTGAGGAAGTCCTCTACGAAGCTTCCATTTAATTCATTTTATTAATAAAAATTTGCAGAAAAATCCTCAGTCTAGTACGGAGTGAATCATGGATCGTTATTAATTTAAATTACTCGAGTGTTTGAATAAACTATGGTTCGAGAAGAGCTTTAAAGTGATTACTGCTTTTATTTTTTGTCGCAAGATTGTTAAACCTTCAACGTGCATGGTGAATGTATCAATAAATAAGAAATTCAAGAACTAGAGTTAGTTACAAATGATTGGGGAAGAAGGAAGCACATTTTGTCAGGAAGAAAGGACAACGATGGTTGGTATGATGATAAATACTCACTTTTGTTGAGCTGCTCGCATCAGGTTCTCCAACGCGTTGTCTGCATAGTCTGAATCTGCTGCAATCTGCGCTGCATCGTCTTCTGCAACACAGAAATACGTATCAGAACAAAGTAAATTGGAAACGTTTCATTGTATCATCGATTAACACATTGACTGCCATATCTAACCCCTAAAATTGTCCAGGGAAACGAAACTTTGTTGTTGGACAACTTGGAAACTAGCGCACCCCATCATTTGTTATCGAATTTAGTTTTACAGACTAAAATTCAAGACTTCTATCTGGATTTAGTTTCTTTGATATGTAATCTTGAGAATTAATTGTTTTGGCTGCTTAGTGAGAGATCATGTCATCCATATATGGGTATATATTTTTTCATTCTTCAAGTTCAGTGTTTCTTATGAATTTTTCTATTTATTTCTACCAAATGTTCTGTTTTATATTACACTGTGTTATTTTTCTCTATTTACGAAGTGTAGCTTGTTTTTGCTCTTTTTTTAATAGTAAGTAATTAGAAAACTGATAGAGAGGTATAGATAATGCAAATAGTATACAAAGAAATCAACAATACGTGGAGTTTTCCCCAAACGGTCACCCATCCTAGCGCTGACCGCGACCAATGCAGCTTAACGTCGATGATCGGAGGAGAAGCGATGTTTTCAACGTGACAGAACCCTCGACAAGTTTCTTTTTTCAATTTATTCTTAATCTTGTGTCTCAATGTACAACAAAATGGACGTATACCAGTTTTAAGAGCAATTCGTAAGAAACAAGAATCACCAGACAAGCGTTGATTGTGTTTTTCTTGTGGAAAGTTTTCGGTTCCTGTCTCTTGAAACTGTGTTGTGTATCTGTATTTGAATTTTTATTATTATTTTGTTATTTCGTGTTACAGTTACTTCGTATTTGTACACTAGAATATAGTGATTCACTATACACGAACATAGAGTTGTGTTTCTTATGAATTTTTCTATTTATTTCTACCAAATGTTCTGTTTTATATTACACTGTGTTATTTTTCTCTATTTACGAAGTGTAGCTTGTTTTTGCTCTTTTTTTAATAGTAAGTAATTAGAAAACTGATAGAGAGGTATAGATAATGCAAATAGTATACAAAGAAATCAACAATACGTGGCGTTTTCCCCAAACGGTCACCCATCCTAGCACTGACCGCGACCAATGCAGCTTAACGTCGATGATCGAAGGAGAAGCGATGTTTTCAACGTGACAGAACCCTTGACAAGTTTCTTTTTTCAATTTATTCTTAATCTTGTGTCTCAATGTACAACAAAATGGACGTATACCAGTTTTAAGAGCAAATTCGTAAGAAACAAGAATCACCAGACAAGCGTTGATTGTGTTTTTCTTGTGGAAAGTTTTCGGTTCCTGTCTCTTGAAACTGTGGTTGTGTATCTGTATTTGAATTTTTATTATTATTTTGTTATTTCGTGTTACAGTTACTTCGTATTTGTACACTAGAATATAGTGATTCGCTATACACGAACATAGAGTTGTGTTTCTTATGAATTTTTCTATTTATTTCTACCAAATGTTCTGTTTTATATTACACTGTGTTATTTTTCTCTATTTACGAAGTGTAGCTTGTTTTTGCTCTTTTTTTAATAGTAAGTAATTAGAAAACTGATAGAGAGGTATAGATAATGCAGATAGTATACAAAGAAATCAACAATACGTGGAGTTTTCCCCAAACGGTCACCCATCCTAGCGCTGACCGCGACCAATGCAGCTTAACGTCGATGATCGAAGGAGAAGCGATGTTTTCAACGTGACAGAACCCTTGACAAGTTTCTTTTTTCAATTTATTCTTAATCTTGTGTCTCAATGTACAACAAAATGGACGTATACCAGTTTTAAGAGCAATTCGTAAGAAACAAGAATCACCAGACAAGCGTTGATTGTGTTTTTCTTGTGGAAAGTTTTCGGTTCCTGTCTCTTGAAACTGTGTTGTGTATCTGTATTTGAATTTTTATTATTATTTTGTTATTTCGTGTTACAGTTACTTCGTATTTGTACACTAGAATATAGTGATTCACTATACACGAACATAGAGTTGTGTTTCTTATGAATTTTTGGCTATTTATTTCTACCAAATGTTCTGTTTTATATTACACTGTGTTATTTTTCTCTATTTACGAAGTGTAGCTTGTTTTTGCTCTTTTTTTAATAGTAAGTAATTAGAAAACTGATAGAGAGGTATAGATAATGCAAATAGTATACAAAGAAATCAACAATACGAGTGTTTTCCCCAAACCGGTCACCCATCCTAGCGCTGACCGCGACCAATGCAGCTTAACGTCGATGATCGGAGGAGAAGCGATGTTTTCAACGTGACAGAACCCTTGACAAGTTTCTTTTTTCAATTTATTCTTAATCTTGTGTCTCAATGTACAACAAAATGGACGTATACCAGTTTTAAGAGCAATTCATAATAAAAAAAGCTTCTCATCATTTATAATAAACTATTATTAAATTGTACAAACACGAGTGGGAGTAACTGTATGCAATTCTTGAGATACTTTAAGTATTTTCTAGTATAGTTTGTGCTATTAGTAATAACTAGACATACAAATTCATATTTTAGTTTCTTTGAACGTTTCTTTTTTTATTGATAAAATTAATGAAATTGGAGCTTTGTTGTCTTCTTAACCCCTAGATATAATAATTCGTACCTTGTTTTAAGTATTTCTTATATTCTTGCATATTAACTGAATTTTGTAGTTTTTTGAAACTTAAATGCATAAACATCCACAGTTTAGTAATAATCATTCAAATTTGCCCCAAAAAAGTCTGACTTCAACGTAGGAATGAAACCACATATTTTCCAGTGTTTGTTGAATTTGAATTTAATCTGATTATTCATCAATTCTGTTCAGATTTTAATTTTAATTTTTTATTCCATTGTTTTGTGAATTATATCATGCCCCACACGAGTGGTGAATTAAATAAAAATTGTTACATTGAGTATTCATGAAATTTAGTGATTTACATCGAGAAAAGTTTGCTTGAAAATGTTAAATTGTACAAAGAGCATCGTTTGATGTATTTCCAATAAAACGAAACAAAAACAACAATGCTATTAAAGCAGTCTTATGAAAAGAGTCCAATTCATTGGAACTGTAACTCGAGAAATTGATTCCCATTGTCTGCTGATTTCTATGTATTGAAAACGAAAGAAGTGCGAAGCAATGAATAGTTTATTTGTCGATTAACATTCAGAATTGATGAAGCTTCCGTTGTTAAACTAGGAAAACGAGAAATTTGCCAAGAATGTTTCTCACAGAATGTACAGAGAATAATCGAAATAATAAAATTGAATGTTCGAAACTGTTAAAGTTTAAATTTACAGAAATAATTTAAGTTGAAATTTAATATTGATATATGTAATTTTTACTGATTTTTTAAATACATTTATTTTGCAAATATGGGGCGTATTTTTTATCAAAATTATCTTTGAATCACCCCTTTGTCTGAATTTATTTTTACTTATTTTTACTATTATTTATTTACTTATTATTTTACTTATTTTTTAAATACATTTATTTTGCAAATATGGGGCGTATTTTTTATCAAAATTATGTTTGAATCGCCCCTTTGTCTGAGTTTATGAGAAAAGAGAACCATTTTTTAAATATATTAGTGTATTTTAATTATTAGTTATTTACTCGATTATTTTAATTTTATTTAGCTTTCAAAGGAACTCTTAACCTGAAAAATTATAAACTGTTCGAGAGATCCTTGAGAAGAATTTCAAAATCCATTTCCCGCCTTTTTCGCCAAGGTTGGATATCATCAGTTTTCATGATAACCATAAATTACCATAGCGTGAACTTTCGTTTCCTATTAAACGTTGCGAACAAATATTAACACGGGGCTGGAAAAGCCTGAGAAACAGCAATGGCGACGAGAAAATCAATTTTGTGTGGTTTAGATTTAACAGTATGAATATATGTACACTCGAAATCCATAAGTATACATGAAAATCAGAAGATCCGCCATTCCTTAGATAATGAATTAAAAACAGAAATTAATTGGCTCTCGCGAGGAAAATTGAAAACTTTAATTTAATTATTCCAGACCTAACCCAGACCTAACCCTATATTTCAAGAAAATTCTGTCTCGACAAACAACGAAGTATTTGCATAAATTCTCTGGCGAAGAAATTTATTTAATTGTAAATAAAAATACTTCGAAACGACAATTCTAATTGCCACCCTTAACCCCTTAACGTTCATGCCCGAGTCTGACTGCTTTGAAAAACAATATTTGTTTAATCCAACGGTTTAAGGGATGATAATATTTGTTTTCTTTCAAATTATACGTTAGATACAACATTGTAATTAACGAAAACCGTATTTTTAGAAACAAATCTAATAAAGAAAACTGATCATTGTTGGTTAACCCGAAGAATATGAACGTTAAGGGGTTAAACAACGCGAAACAAAAGCTTCCTCGAAAGATTCCATTATAAACAGAAAGAAACTTTCGACAGAAGCTTCTAATTCTCGGAATTTCGTGGAACGAACAGCGAGAAATGAATTATTTCGTTAACGTAACGGGTATTTCTGGTTATTTCGCGATGTAAATCAATGTTAAAGGACACTTTGACTTAATTCAGACTTATTCCAGACCTAACCCAGACTTAATTTGGTTAGGTCTGGATTAGGTCTGGATTAAGTCTGGGTTAGGTCTGGGTTAGGTCTGGGTTAGGTCTGGGTTAGGTTTTAATTAAGTCTGGGTTAGGTCTGGGTTAGGTCTGGGTTAGGTCTGGATTAAGTCTGGATTAAGTCTGGGTTAGGACTGGGTTAGGTCTGGATTAAGTCTGGGTTAGGTCTGGGTTAGGTCTGGATTAAGTCTGGGTTAGGTCTGATTGTCTGGGTTAGTCTGGTTAGGGTCTGGGTTAGGTCTGAATTAAATCTGGGTTAGGTCTGGGTTAGGTCTGGAATAAGTCTGTATTAAGCCTGGGTTAGGTCTGGGGTTGGTCTGGGTTAGGTCTGGGTTAGGTCTGGGTTAGGACTACCCAGACCTAACCCAGACCTAACCCAGATCTAATCCAGACCTAACCCAGACCTAACCCAGACTTAATTCAAACCTAACCCAGACCTAACCCAGACTTAATTCAGACTTATTCCAGACCTAACCCAGACTTAATTCAGACCTAACCCAGACCTAACCCAGACTTAATTGAAACCTAACCCAGACCTAACCCAGACCTAATCCAGACCTAACACAGACCTAACCCAGACTTAATTCAGACCTAACCCAGACCTAACCCAGACTTATTCCAGACCTAACCCAGACCTAACCCAGACCTAACCCAGACCTAACCCAGACTTAATTCAGACCTAACCCAGACCTAACCCAGACTTAATTCAGACCTAACCCAGACCTAACCCAGACTTATTCCAGACCTAACCCAGACCTAACCCAGACCTAACCCAGACCTAACACAGACCTAACCCAGACTTATTTCAGACCTAACCCAGACCTAACCCAGACTTATTAAGACTCCAGACCTAACCCAGACTTAATTCAAACCTAACCCAGACCTAACCCAGACTTAATCCAGACCTAACCCAGACCTAACCCAGACTTAATCCAGACCTAACCCAGACCTAACCCAGACTTAATTCAGACCTAACCCAGACCTAACCCAGACTTAATTCAAACCTAACCCAGACCTAACCCAGACCTAATCCAGACCTAACCCAGACCTAACCCAGACTTAATCCAGACCTAACCCAGACCTAACCCAGACTTAATCCAGACCTAACCCAGACTTAATTCAGACTTATTCCAGACCTAACCCAGACCTAACCCTATATTTCAAGAAAATTCTGCTTCGAGAGACAACGAAGTATTTGCATAAATTCTCTCCACGAAGAAATTGATTTAATTGTAAATAAAAATACTTCGGAAACGATATTTCTAATTGCCACCCTTAAGAAACGCGAAATAAAAGCTTCTTGGAAAGATTCCATTTACAAACAGAAAGAAACTTTCGACATAAGCTTGAAATTCTCGGAATTTCGTGGAACGAACAGCGAGAAATGAATTATTTCGTTAACGTAACGGGTATTTCTGGTTATTTCGCGATGTAAATCAGCGTTAAAGGACACTTTGACGCATAAATTTCGCGTACGCGTTAATACGAATGTCGCGATATCTCATTATTTCGTTCACAGTCACGTGTACAACACCCAGTGGGTCGAAACCACTTCGTTACCGTAATATTCCAGGAATAACAATCATAATAATTTGATCTTGAAATTGCAAATTCCATTCCCGAACTGCAGGAACAATAATTTAAATTACTGGACCGCGAACTGAATCCATAACGAATATATTCTGAAACTATGTCAATAATAAATATAATATGTACATTCCAAAAAATATTCACAGTTTTTTTTGTTAAAAATACATTACTGATTCGATAAAAAGTGTATTCATAAATCTCGACTTTTGATTACAACTTCGATTATTTTTTCTATTCATTAAACAATTATTATCGATTACTTAACAATCCTAACGAGTTTACATCATTAATCAGAGCACGTTTTACCTAACTCTGTTTTCATCCCCAATTAAACAGCTGTTTCCCTGTTTTGTATGTAATAGTTGAGTAATAATCGCGTGTTTATAATTAGTATAGCGTACATATGTATATAAACTTGACATTAGCGACGCGATTAGTTCACTTTCTCTGTGATCAGTGCACGCAACGAAAAATATTTTCCAACGTGTCTTCGTTGAAATTCATTGCAAGACTTTTAATTGCGATTTTGGACAACTACGAACTTTACAATTCGACAAATTCGCTTAAATGGTTGACTCCAGACGTTGTCAGACATTTCCGCGTTCTAAATGCTCGATACGAGGTTGGAGAAGCTGTTCAAGTTAATTAAACGCACGTTCAATTAAACTATTCCCCAAGGTCGATTACCACTTCGACGATGGTTTCGTTTCTTTGCAATCATAGTGATTGCGTAACACGTTTCATCGAATACCAACGCGCTCGAATCGATTTAACACGTTATGCGAAAAATGAATCATGAAAGAGAGAAATTCCGCGACTGGACGATTAATATTTATGTAATCGAAGGTCACTTACACGGAACTATGGCAATCTTGCGAGACACGTCGATTTTTCTGAGGAAATTCCTTTGGTGTCCCACAACGCAACACAATACTTGGTCGCTGACTGTTGGAAGGTCTATGCAAAGTGCGCATGCGCGTTGTAGAACTTTCTGGCACGTTCCAGCCGTTGGGGCCCTCGTGGGCTGCGCGCGCATGTGTGTTCGCTCTCTCGGGCTGCGCGCGCATGTGTGTTCGCTCTCTCGGCCTGCGCGCGCAACCGCACGTTAAGTACACGCGATATTACAAATTCTAAAGGAAGAATTTTAATTCGAGACTTCCCAAAATACTGTTTACGACGTTCTCAAATTTTCGAGGAAAGAATTTTAATAAAATTGTTAAAGAAATAAAATAATTATTCAAAGAAGAATTTCGCGAGACACGTCCATTTTTCGAAGGAAATTCCTTTGATTTCCCACAATGCAACACTTGGTCACTGATCGTCAAAGAAATTAAAGGAAGAATTTTAATTCGAGACTTCCCAAAATACTGTTTACGACGTTCTCAAATTTTCGAGGAAAGAATTTTAATAAAATTGTTAAAGAAATAAAATAATTATTCAAAGAAGAATTTCGCGAGACACGTCCATTTTTCGAAGGAAATTCCTTTGATTTCCCACAATGCAACACTTGGTCACTGATCGTCAAAGAAATTAAAGGAAGAATTTTAATTCGAGACTTCCCAAAATACTGTTTACGACGTTCTCAAATTTTCGAGGAAAGAATTTTAATAAAATTGTTAAAGAAATAAAATAATTATTCGAAGAAGAATTTCGCGAGACACGTCCATTTTTCGAAGGAAATTCCTTTGATTTCCCACAATGCAACACTTGGTCACTGATCGTCAAAGAAATTAAAGGAAGAATTTTAATTCGAGACTTCCCAAAATACTGTTTACGACGTTCTCAAATTTTCGAGGAAAGAATTTTAATAAAATTGTTAAAGAAATAAAATAATTATTCGAAGAAGAATTTCGCGAGACACGTCCATTTTTTCGAAGGAAATTCCTTTGATTTCCCACAATGCAACACTTGGTCACTGATCGTCAAAGAAATTAAAGGAAGAATTTTAATTCGAGACTTCCCAAAATACTGTTTATGACGTTCTCAAATTTTCGAGGAAAGAATTTTACAACTTTACCGACTGGAAGCGGTTGATTAATCGGCTATCGGTCGGTAAGCGTTGGTCGGTAAAGAAGTCGATTAATAGGCTATCGGTCGGTAATGTGTTAATAAAATTGTTAAAGAAATAAAATAATTATTCAAAGAAGAAATAAAAACAAATACTGTTTATGACGTTCTTTAATTTTCGAAGGAAGAATTTTAATAAAATTATTGAAAAAATAAAATAATTATTCAAAGAAGAATTTTGCATTGACAATCCTAAAATACAGTGTTTAACATTATTTAATTGTAGGAGAATTAATGAAATTCAGTAAACTACGTTTTCCAAATTTCAAAACAGTCGACTTTTCGAGTCCTCAAATAATTATCAAACGAAGAAATTCACGTTGATATTCATTTTAAAATAAATAGTTGTAAACATTATTTAATCGTAGGAGAATTTGTAAAATTCAGTAAACGACGTTTTTCAAATTTCAAAACAATAATTGATCAAAAAAATAAATTGAATTTCACTTTGGTAGAATCGACATAAATACAGTCGACTTCTCGAGTCCTCAAATAATTATCAAACGAAGAAATTCACGTTGATATTAATTTTAAAATAAATAGTTGTAAACATTATTTAATCGTAGGAGAATTTGTAAAATTCAGTAAACGACGTTTTTTCAAATTTCAAAACAATAATTGATCAAAAAAATAAATTGAATTTCACTTTGGTAGAATCGACATAAATACAGTCGACTTTTCGAGTCCTCAAATAATTATCAAACGAAGAAATTCACGTTGATATTAATTTTAAAATAAATAGTTGTAAACATTATTTAATCGTAGGAGAATTTGTAAAATTCAGTAAACGACGTTTTCCAAATTTCAAAACAATAATTGATCGAAGAAGAATTTCAAATAATTATCAAACGAAGAAATTCACGTTGATATTAATTTAAAAAAAAATAGTTGTAAAATTTTCAAAATACTAACAAGTGAACAAACATCCTATAGTTCGTCTTTCGAGAAACTAATTAATCGTGTATAAGATTCGAGGTAAAATCGTTTTAATTTGTGGTGCTTAGAATTCTCTAATCTTCGGAGATATAATTTCAATTAAAAATTAATCGATTGGGAGCTTGTCTTCTGTTAATAATGCACGTAAAATTCGTCGTTGATTCAACTGCAAGTGACAGTCATCAACGTTTGAGCAAACCACCAAACGCAACAGTTTCGATGAGCATACGTCTGACTGAACATGGGTTCATACTACTAGCCGCAATCCTGCGTGAAATATCTACTATAGCGCTGACAATCTAGACCACGAGGTGTCGAATTATACTCGAGTGAGAACAGACAGATTAAATTAACACTTTACCGACCGGTAGCGGTTGATTAATCGGCTATCGGTCGGTAAGCGTTGGTCGGTAAAGAAGTTTATTAATACGCTATCGGTCGGTAAGTGTTGGCCGGTAAAAAAGTCGATTAATATCGGTCGGTAATGTGTTAACATATTATACGCAGGTTTGAAATTTTAAACAATTGTTACTCCGTGTTTAGGCATACAATACTTGAAGCTTGATCAATAAAATGCAGAAATAGAAATAGAAATAGAAATTCGTACTAATCTTCTAGAAATTAATACTGAGCTAATTTTTGGTTTGAAAATATTTTAAGAAATACATGGAAATTGAAATGGAAAGTATCGAATGTGAAAAGAAAATGAATCACTTCTAACTTTTTCAATTTTAAAATTAATGGTCATTGATTGATAAGCGTTTGATTGGATTATTGGAACTCGAGCTAATTGTTGGTTTAAAAATCTGTCAAAAATAACATAGAAATTGAAATGGAAAGTATCGAATGTGAAAAGAAAATGAATCACTTCTAACTTTTTCAATTTTAAAATTAATGGTCATTGATTGATAAGCGTTTGATTATACCTCGTTTATAAAATTGCGTTGGATTGTTTGGTAACCATAATGTTCTTCGATCAATGCTCGGACTGTTATCGTGACAGAAAGGTCATAAAATATGCGTAGCCTCCGCGAATAGTCGTTAACGAATTAATACGATTAAGGAGCGTCTATCCCACGTAATGGCATAACCTCAAAATAAACCGATTAAACCGTTTACCGGTGGTGATGGGCACGGTATAAAATAAGAATGGAAAATCGAACTCGTTTCTGAAAATAGACGATATTGTTCTCGGTTCTAAAAATAGACGATATTGTTCTTAGTTCCAATTTTACCTCGTATGTGTAACTTGATCACTACTCGCTCTCAATGACGTTGGACGTACGTTCGAAACCCACGCATTATTTGCAATAAACAATTCTCGAATCGTTGAAATCGAGTTTTTGTCATTTTTGGCTGTTAAAATTTAAAATGTATCTTTCGAACGTGATTTGTTTCAAAATGAAAGTCAAGATGGCGTCCATATTTTACAGAATAACCTCACACTTTTGCTTTTGTTTTCGAATCAAATAATACTTATTTGCACTGAATTTTATAATATCGAATAAAGAAAGGAGACAACAATAAACCTTCAACAATAAAATTACGCGATTCTAACCAAGCAATCCTACCAATCACGCTGTTAAAATTTAAAATGTATCTTTCGAACGTGATTTGTTTCAAAATGAAAGTCAAGATGGCGTCCATATTTTACAGAACAACCTCACACTTTTGCTTTTGTTTTCGAATCAAATAATACTTATTTGCACTGAATTTTATAATATCGAATAAAGAAAGGAGACAACAATAAACTTTCAACAATAAAATTACGCGATTCTAACCAAGCAATCCTACCAATCACGCTGTTAAAATTTAAAATGTATCTTTCGAACGTGATTTGTTTCAAAATGAAAGTCAAGATGGCGTCCATATTTTACAGAATAACCTCACACTTTTGATTTTGTTTTCGAATCAAATAATACTTATTTGCACTGAATTTTATAATATCGAATAAAGAAAGGAGACAACAATAAACTTTCAACAATAAAATTACGCGATTCTACCCAAGCAATCCTACCAATCACGCTGTTAAAATTTAAAATGTATCTTTCGAACGTGATTTGTTTCAAAATGAAAGTCAAGATGGCGTCCATATTTTACAGAATAACCTCACACTTTTGCTTTTGTTTTCGAATCAAATAATACTTATTAGCACACTATTGAATTTTATAATAGTGAATAAAGAAAGGAGAATTCTAAAGGGTATAGCCGAATAAGGGGGTCAAATATGCCCTTGAACGAAATGTGACATACGATGGATCCATCGATAGAGCATCAAGAAAAAACGTTCTGTGCCAAATTTTAACCCTCCATCTTGTTTGGATGGGTAGTTATTGAGAAAATTCGGATTAACGAGTTTCTGCCCTATTTCCCCTATTTAATCGAGTAGAAAAATTATGAAAAAAATCTGGCGCATTGTGGTTATCGAGATACGTGTTTGAGAATTTTTTCCGATTTTTCGATTCCAAATCCTAGGTGTGAAAAATTGAAAACGCAAAAGAACACAGAAAAATACGGATTTCGTATTGAAGCTTTCGAGACACCAGATTTCTATAATTACTGTAAATGCGTGTTGTCATTGGTTATCTCCCTGAATTTTTTCAGATTTTTTGGTAGGGTGCGCCGCAGTAGGAAAAATCAAAAACCGATTTTTTCGATGTTTGCGGCGTGAAAAAGCATCTTATACTTTGAATTTTTGTATTCTCTTTAATAGATAACTATATTGTATGGTTTTAAACATTTCTATGTTGGGCAGAACAGCGTATACAAGAAGAAAAGCAAAAATAAGTCACGAAGAAAAAAGTGCTATGCGCGATATATTTATTTGAATTTTTTTTCGAAACTGTGTAGGATTTCGGGGGTATGTCTATTCACCAAAAATAATTGTAATTGACCCCCTTAGCTAGAAATAATTTTTTCAGAACGATTTGAAATTTTTTTTTCATCGAAAAATTTAAACACCTACCCCCCGGTTGATTTTTCTTAAAAAATAGTTTTTCATTTTTAATAAATTTGTTTCACGCTCTACAGAAAAAATGTCTAATACTTTTTTATAGGCACCGATGAGCTCTACTTTAGAAAAAAGTTTTATCAAAATATATTCACTATTCTAGGAGTTATGGCTGTTAGAAAATTGGACCATTTTTATGAGGGTTTTTCTAACTTTACGGGATTAAGGAACAACTTTTTCAGTATTGTTATAATGCCTACATATTCTTCAACAAAATACGCGTTATTTGCCGCGTCAAACATTAAAATCCTTCAATACGTTCAGAAGTTATGACATTTTAAAGATTCGCATGAAATTTTCAAGGAAGCCACACATTAGATTTTCGGTAAAGAATTATTTTCTCGAAAGCGCGTAGGATTTCGGGGATATGTCTATTCGCTTAAAATGCTTGTAATCGATCCTTGTAACTAAATATAATTTTTTTAGTATGATTGGAAATTGTTTAATTTCGTCCGAAAATTTCAGTACCTACTGCAAGAAGATTTTTCAATAAAAAGAATATGAGCGTACATTTCAGGTGAAAATATTTTTTAAATATTAATAAACAAATAGTTTTTCACTGTCGTTTAGTTAGAAATTAAAGAGAATACAAAAATTCAAAGTATAAGATGCTTTTTCACGCGAAAAACGTCGAAAAAATCGGTTTTTGATTTTTCCTACTACGACGCACCCTACCAAAAAATCGTTCAGGAGATAACCAATGACAATACGCATTTACAGTAATTATAGAAATCTGGTGTCGCGCTTCAACACGAAATCGGTATTTCGTGACGTTTTTAATTTTGCATTTACAGTAATTATAGAAATCTGGTGTCTCGAAAGCTTCAACACGAAATCGGTATTTTCTGCGTTTTTAATTTTCACGCCCAGGATTTGGAATCGAAAAATCTGAAAAAATTCAGGAGATAGCCAATGACAATACGCATTTACAGTAATTATAGAAATCTGGTGTCTCGAAAACGTCAATACGAAATCGGTATTTTCTTCGCGTTTTTAATTTTCACGCCTAGGGATTTGGAATAAAAAAATCTGAAAAAATTCAGGAGATAGCCAATGACAATACGCATTTACAGTAATTATAGAAATCTAGTGTCTCTAAATCTTCAATACGAAATCGGTATTTTTCTGCGTTTTTAATTTTTCACGCCCAGGATTTGGAATCGAAAAATCGGAAAAAATTCAGGAGATAGCCAATGACAATACGCATTTACAGTAATTATAGAAATCTGGTGTCTCAGCTTCAATACGAAATCGTTATTTTTCTGCGTTGTTAATATTTCAGGCCATGGTTTTGGAATCAAAAAATCTGAAAAAATTAAGGGAGATAACCAACGACAATATGCATTTACAGTAATTATATAAATCTAGTGTCTCAAGCTTCGATACGAAATCGGTATTTTCTGCGTTTTTCATTGTTCACGCCCAGTATTTGGAATCGAAAAATCGGAAAAAATTCAGGGAGATAACCAATGACAATACGCATTTACAGTAATTATAGAAATCTGGTGTCTCGAAAGCTTCAACACGAAATCGGTATTTTTCTGCGTTTTTAATTTTTCACGCCCAGGATTTGGAATCGAAAATCGGAAAAATTCAGGAGATAGCCAATGACAATACGCATTTACAGTAATTATAGAAATCTGGTGTCTCGAAAGCTTCGATACGAAATCGGTATTTTTCTGCGTTTTTAATTTTTCACGCCCAGGATTTGGAATCGAAAAATCGGAAAAAATTCAGGGAGATAACCAATGACAATACGCATTTACAGTAATTATAGAAATCTAGTGTCTCGAAAGCTTCAATACGAAATCCGTATTTTTCTGTGTTTTTTTGCGTTTTCAATTTTTCACACCTAGGATTTGGAATCGAAAAATCGGAAAAAATTCTCAAACACGTATCTCGATAACCACAATGCGCCAGATTTTTTTCATAATTTTTCTACTCGATTAAATAGGGGAAATGAGGCAGAAATTCGTTAATCCGAATTTTCTCAATAACTACCCTTCCAAACAAGATAGAGGGTTAAAATTTGGCACAGAACGTTTTTTCTTGATGCTCTATCGATGGATCCATCGTATGTCACATTTGGTTCAAGGGCATATTTGGCCCCCTTTAGGTCTCAATTTTTATATTTAAATACAAATGAATTTTGTTCGCCGATTATAATTTTGCTTTTGATAATATCCACATTCAACTCCAAAAAACACTTTTTACACTAAAAGCACTGACTTTCTGTCTGTAATTACGTTTTATATTAAATGTACCTAGAAGGACCAAGTGAAACAATAAATTTGAACAGAAAATGGAAGATATTCTCAGCAAAAACAATTTACTATCGCAATTCACAACAAAATATTCAATTATAACGATTATTTCTATTTTCAAGCTCTGAAATTTTCAAAATTCACGTAGACAAAAAATATCATAATAAATGACATAAAAAAAAATATTCAAAAAAAAGGAAAAATTGTCCAGAAGGTCCTTTCAGTGTTAAAAAAAAAAAATTAATCAAATACAATAATTATTAACAAATTCCAAAAAATTATCCAAGAGATCCTTTCAGTGTTAAAAAAAAATAAAAAAATCAAATACAATATTCACAAATTCCAAAAAATTGTCCAGGATGTCCTTTCAGTGTTAAAAAAAGAATTAATCAAATACAATAATTATTAACAAATTCCAAAAACGACTCGAATCCAAATTTTCAAATGCATAAACACAAATTAATGGTTCATTTTGGGGTTGAAAAGTTCCTTTTTTAAGCTCTTTTATAGCTATATTTTACACCGCCATTTTGTCGTATTTGGTCATAATAAATCGTATTATAAAAACTAATTTTAATTTTCAAAAAACTACAAAGTGCATTTAATATGCAAAAACATAAGAAATACTTAAAATGAGATAAGAATATTATTGTTTTTTGGGGGTTGAAAGAACCCTCTATGAAGCTCTCATTTTTAATTAATTTCATTAATAAATATATAAATTTGCATAAAAATCCAAAAATCTACTTATAATAATTCTATATCTCTCTATGAGTATGAAGCAACAAATTACAAATGGCAAATGAATTTATAAATATTCACAATTATATTCGCCTAATTCTCTGATATCGAAACAACAGCTCAAAAGTTCAAAAATATCAAGAAAAAATTTTTTTTATTTGTAGGTTCTAAGTTAGGTCTGAAGCAACAAATGGCAAAATGGCAAATGGCAAATGAATTTATAAATATTCACAATTATATTCACCTAATTCTCTGATATCGAAACAACAGCTCAAAAGTTCAAAAATATCAAGAAAAAATTTTTTTTATTTGTAGGTTCTGAGTTACGTCTGAAGCAACAAATGGCAAAATGGCAAATGGCAAATGAATTTATAAATATTCACAATTATATTTACCTATTTCTCTGATATCGAAACAACAGCTCAAAAGTTCAAAAATATCAAGAAAAAATTTTTTTTATTTGTAGGTTCTAAGTTAGGTCTGAAGCAACAAATGGCAAAATGGCAAATGGCAAATGAATTTATAAATATTCACAATTATATTTACCTATTTCTCTGATATCGAAACAACAGCTCAAAAGTTCAAAAATATCAAGAAAAAATTTTTTTTATTTGTAGGTTCTAAGTTAGGTCTGAAGCAACAAATTACAAATGGCAAATGAATTTATAAATATTCACAATTATATTCACCTAATTCTCTGATATCGAAACAACAGCTAAAAAGTTCAAAAATATCGAGAAAAAATTTTTTTTATTTGTAGGTTCTAAGTTAGGTCTGAAGCAACAAATGGCAAAATGGCAAATGGCAAATGAGTTTATAAATATTCACAATCATATATATATATAGCTAAAAAGTTCAAAAATATCAAGAAAAAATTTTTTTTATTTGTAGGTTCTAAGTTAGGTCTGAAGCAACAAAGTACAAATGGCAAATGAGTTTATAAATATTCACAATCATATATATATAGCTAAAAAGTTCAAAAATATCAAGAGAAATTTTTTTTTATTTGTAGGTTCTAAGTTAGGTCTGAAGCAACAAAGTACAAATGGCAAATGAATTTATAAATATTCACAATCATATATATATAGCTAAAAAGTTCAAAAATATCAAGAAAAAATTTTTTTTATTTGTAGGTTCTAAGTTAGGTCTGAAGCAACAAAGTACAAATGGCAAATGAGTTTATAAATATTCAAAATCATATTCACTTGTTCCTCTGATATCGGATCAATAGCTCAAAATTTCACAATTCATCAAAAATGACTCGAATCCAAATACAAAAATCCAAACACATAAACAAATTAATACTACATTCTGGGGTTAAAAACTTCCATCTCTAAGCTCCCTTATTGCTGTATTCTACACCACCATTGTTTCGTCCTTTGCTCGGTAATAAATCATAATCCAACAAAGAATCATAATCCAACATAATCTCCCCAAAGGAAAAAAGAAAATTCGAAACAAATTAATACTACATTCTGGGGTTAAAAAGTTCCATCTTCAAGCTCCCCCAATCGCAATATTCTACACCACCTCATACATCCTCATTTGTAATAAATCCCCCCAATAATTCCCCGGCATAATTCCCCCCAAAGAAAAAAAAAAAATTCGAAAACAATATTTACCCTAATATAGACACAAAGTATAGTACTCACCATCGTCGAAATAGGGGCTACCGAGGGTCCTGTCGGCGAGAAAGGCCAGGAAGCAAAGCACCCACACTAAGCAGAACTTCATGGCTCCTCGTCGTTCGATTCCTCTTTCCCTCTCACACGGGTACCAAAATGGAGACCCAAGGACTTCCGACGGGTTTCCGGGGGGGATGTAACGCGTAACGGGTCCTCGTGGATGCTCGCGTGCCCTCTCCTGACCGTGGCCGGGATGCAAGTGAGGTCTCCACAACGTCCCGATGGCTTATATAGACGCGCGAGGGAGGCGTGGCGTTTGCGACTCGCCCCCACAAGGATCTCGGTTGCGTAGGGTGAGACGATTCCGGGGGGATAAGACTTCCACGGTCGTTCGCGGTGTCTGGACACCGTCACAGTGGTTTCACGGGGCCATCCGGAGACGAGTGGGTGAGGGGGTGAGGGAGATTCTTTCCTGAAAGTACGCGAGGGGTGGCCGCCACCCTTTGGCACGAGCAACTGGTTGCGAAGCAACTGGTACCCCCCCGGCTGTTCCTTTCGCGATTATGTGGCCCGTAATGCGATCCACGTCTCCGCGACGTTCGCGTCGCTGTTCCTTTCGAATCATTCACCCACCCCCCCTCGATCATTGAAAACCAACGTATCGCCTTTTTTATACCTATTTTCTTTCTAACCTTTAACGATATAACAGAGAATTTTTATGGCGTTTGCTTGCCACAGATACGTGAATGTTATTACGAATTACGGTGGAATATAAACTTAACCAAATTTTTCGTTTGAAATTTACGCGATTTGAACAAATTCGATATTCGGGAAAAAAACTAGAAAATTGACAGAGTCTCTTGGAATAATTTTTATTATTGTATCTACTATGATATTTTTAGGGTAAAATTTTTCCCTAGAAAATGAATTTTAGAAAGTTTCTTGTTTTATGATTTGAAACTTCAAAAAACAGTTGTTTATAAGTTTTTACTTATCTTGAACAATTTCTTTTACTAATCATATTAACACTTTACCGACCGATAGCGGTTGATTAATCGGCTATCGGTCGGTAAAACAGTTGATTAATAGGCTATCGGTCGGTAAGCGTTGGCCGGTAAAACAGTCGATTAATAGGCTATCGGTCGGTAAAGTGTTAAACACAGTTTTCAAAACTTTGTTGCAATTTATATTCGCGAAACTTCGAAATTTGATCACCAAAAAATAAAGCAATTTGACTAAAATAAAATTTTTAAACAAACAAAATATTTAACAAAATATTAACAGCATTACCATTAGAAAAATATAATTAAAACTGTTTCTGATTGTAATAAAGAAAATAATATTAGAAAAGTGCGTAAATAATAATAATTGAAAAGTAGGAGAATATTCTGTAATTTTTTTGAGAATTAAAATTTCTCACAAATGCATAAACAGTCTACTTCTTACTCTGTTATTTCATTTTTCAAAAATTGTTTCATTATTCTGTTTCAAAAAAATGTTGAATAAATCTAAAAAATAACAGCTTCAAAATCTTACAATAATGTCACTGTAACAAACATATTATAATTCGAAAAAATGGATAAAAATAAATTATCGTATTACAAATACATTTAATTAATAATTCAACTTCTGATGGACTTGCAAACAACTGCTTTTTAACTGTATTTAAATTTAAGATATTTTAATAAATCGTTATTTATTAAAACATCGTACAATTGAAATTATTTGAACAATATTGTGCACATGTAACAAAATACATTGAAAATATTTAATTTCATTCGTCTGGTTCCGTTCCAAAAAGGCAAAATTGCTCAGACGACACTATCACGTATCATACTACTGTGTTTGCATTTCTGTTTCCCGTCCGTTTAGTTTGTATACCTGTTTAGTTTACACATCTGGTCATTTCTAATTAACCCCCGGAAGTTATTTACGCAACATGTGTGCACACACGCTCGACAGAAATTTCACGTTCATCATTGATATCATGCTTCTCGTTCATTAGTTTCTCGAATTTATTTCGCCACTAGACCTTGTGCAAAAGCAATTAATGACCAGACGATCGTCCTGACATATATATCCGCGATAATGCAATTCTCTCGCGAGAAAGCGCTCGAGAAGCTACGCCACCTGGCGGTAGCATCGCAGTACTGCTACGGGCAAGGTAAAATTGATTTTCTTTAACATTTCAACTTGAGAATTCATTGTTTTAGTTCCACTGTTAAAAGTTCTGTCACCCATATATATATAAAAGAATAAAATAACCCAGACCTAACCCAGACCTAACCCAGACTTAATTCAGACTTATTCCAGACCTAACCCAGACTTAATTCAGACTTAATTCAGACCTAACCCAGACCTAACCCAGACTTAATTTAGACTTATTCCAGACCTAACCCAGACTTAATTCAGACCTAACCCAGACCTAACCCAGACCTAACCCAACCTAACAAACCTAGGTTTGGGTTAGGTCTGGGTTAGGTCTGAGTTAGATCTGGGTTAGGTCTGGGTTAGGTCTGGATTAAGTCTGGGTTAGGTCTGGGTTAGGTCTGCGTTAGATCTGGGTTAGGTCTGGATTAGGTCTGGGTTAGGTCTGGGTTAGGTCTGGATTAAGTCTAGGTTAGGTCTGGGTTAGGTCTGCGTTAGATCTGGGTTAGGTCTGGGTTAGGTCTGGATTAAGTCTAGGTTAGGTCTGGGTTAGGTCTGCGTTAGATCTGGGTTAGGTCTGGATTAGGTCTGGGTTAGGTCTGGGTTAGGTCTGGGTTAGGTCTGGATTAAGTCTAGGTTAGGTCTGGGTTAGGTCTGCGTTAGGTCTGGATTAGGTCTGCGTTAGTTCTGGGTTAGGTCTGGGTTAAATCTATTTAAAACAAAATAAATCTATTCCCTGGGGGAATTAGGTTATCTATAAATTCAGACCTAACCTAGACTTAATTCAGACCTAACCCAGACCTAACCCAGACTTAATTCAGACCTAACCCAGACCTAACCCCGACTTAAGTCAGACCCAACCCAGACCCAACCCAGACTTAAATCAGACTAACCCAGACCTAACCCAGACTATCAGACCTACCCCAGACCTAACACAGACTTAATTCATACCTAACCCAGACCTAACCCAGACTTAATTCAGACCTAACCCAGACCTAACCCAGACTTAATTCAGACCTAACCCAGACCTAACCCAGACTTAAATCAGACCTAACCCAGACCTAACCCAGACTTAATTCAGACCTAACCCAGACCTAACCCAGACTTAATTCAGACTTATTCCAGACCTAACCCAGACTTAATTCAGACTTATTCCAGACCTAACCCAGACCTTTTCTTTTCGACGATTAATCGACGATTAAGTAAATCGACGTTAAATTTCCATAGCTTCTCGAATAGATTAATATAGGTTTTGAAATTAAATTTAGTATCACATCCTCATATTGGCGGATATTTTGCATGCATTTCCGCATAACTTTTCGAAAATTTTCGCCCGGGTTGCTATTCTACGGAAATATATTTGCAAACGACGCAAATATTTCGCTAAATCGGAAGAAATTAACGAGAAAATGATAACGACACGTGTCCAAGTAAAATAATGTGAAAAGTCTCGTTTACGTGGTAGAGGGAAATTTTAAAACGTTATTCAATATTTAGATAGATCAATATTTCTCAGAACAATTTAGATAATCCTGTTGTACCATCTTATCGACAATGATTACAATCTGATCAATGTTTCACGATTATTACCCTTTTAGTTACGTTTGCGTCGATAAATGGAAAATAAACAAATTAAGAAAATGTAGGAAAGTTAGTCTTTACAATTACTGTACAATTATTCACCCATAACTAAGACTTTGCGTAGAATTGAATGTTACCAGAGTCATTATTGAAAAAACTGAAACGTTCGATTCTTCGTGTGGACCTGAAAGAAAGAAATACGTCGCTACGTATCGTTCTAGAAAAAAAAGAGGAGCACAAAACTATTCAATTACGTTTTCCCAATAACAAGCTTTGAGATCGAACAACGACGAATACTAGCTTCGCCATAATTTGTCAATGTTAAAGCAAACATATATAACTACTAGCATGCCCCGTCTCGGCTTCGCCCGACCTTGTGCAAAAGCAATTTATGACCAGTCGATCGTCCTGACATATATATCCGCGATAATGCAATTCTCTCGCGAGAAAGCGCTCGAGAAGCTTCGCCACCTGGCGGTGACATCGCAGTACTGCTACGG
Organism: Colletes collaris; assembly: GCA_030068185.1. Classification (NCBI taxonomy): domain Eukaryota; kingdom Metazoa; phylum Arthropoda; class Insecta; order Hymenoptera; family Colletidae; genus Colletes; species Colletes collaris. The sequence goes on along the minus strand of JASGYR010000076.1, from coordinate 2,539,235 downwards.
GCGAGGTATCGCGCGGGCCGAATACGCGCATGCGCGCGCAAGTAGACTGTCGTATACAGGGGTCGCGTGGTCCGCCAAACAGTCGTACACATGAAATCTTTGCACATAAATTACATGTTAATAACGCGCTTCTGAGACATGCTACATAGCCTATGCCCGTCCTAGAGTATGCAGGAATAACGTGTCAAAATTTGAGGAAGATCGGTTCAATAGGTCTCGAGTTTTGCGCGAACATAAAAATCGGCTCTCTCTTTATATAATAGTATAGATTCAGACGATCGCTAATCTGTTCTTTTGTTTTGATAACTTAATATAAAAAAAGAGGACCGATATTTCGCGGTTAATAATTATCCAATGACGAATTATTTTCATGAAACTTTGCACCACCTGTTAAATATCGCGTTTTTATAATAAGCACACCTTGAGAGAAGCTTTTGATTATTCATACCTGAACTTTTCAATAATTCATCAACCGTGAATTTCTTCGCGATCTGAAACTCGAAAGTTGCTCGTCGCGATTAAAATTCAAGACCAAGGATAGTGCAATAGATCCAAGAAGATCGTAAGCAACTAAGTTGTCGAAGAAATTATCGAAAAGGTTAATATATTCCAATCGATCGAGAATGTACTCGATGAAAGTTATTTTTCAGAGGAGATATTTAAATTTAAAATAATAAAGTTTCTTTTAATTTTTTAGAAATTGTACTTTTGCTGTAGAAATTAGTATAAGCGTGGGTATCGTGCATTTTATGGCTGAAATTCGTGACATTATATTTACTATTATTTATATTGCCAGAAATGCAGATATGCGAATCTTTAAAATGCCATAACTCCTGAACGGATTGGACGATTTTAATGTTTCAAACGGCAAACAACGTGTATTTTAGTGAAGAATATGTACAAATTTTAACAATATTGAGAAAGTTGTTCTTTGACCTCGTAAAATTAGAAAAACCCTCATAAAAATGGTCCAATTTTCTAACAGCCATAACTACTAGAATAGTGAATATATTTTGATAAAACTTTTTTCTGAAGTTAAGCCCATAGGTACCTATAAAAAAGTATTAGTCAAAATTTCCGTAGGGCGTCAAACAAAATTACTAAAAATCAAAAACCAATTTTTAAGAAAAATCGACAGTCTAAATTTTGTCGGTGAAATTGAAAAGTTAAAATCACTCTAGAAAAATTATTTTCGATTACAGTAGTCGCTTATAGTCATTTTTGGTCATTAGACATACCCTCGAATTCTTACCAACTTTCGAAAAAATTCGAAAGTGTGTGAAATTTTCGACAAAACTAAAAATTTCAAATCATTCTGAAAAAATATTTTTAGTTACAGGGTCAATTACAATAATTTTTGGTGAATAGACATACCCTGAAATCCTACGCATAATCGAGAAAAAAATTCGAGAAGGTATGACATTTTTCGACAAAATTAAAATTTTCCAAATCGATCTAGAAAAATTATTTTCAGTTGCGGGGGTTTAATTACAATAATTTTTGGTGAATAGACATACCCCCGAATTCCAACCAATTTTCCAGAAAAAAATTCGAGAATATGTGAAATTTTTCGACAAAATTGAAAAATTTCAAATAATTCTAGAAAAATTATTTTCGGTTGCGGGGGTCAACTACAATCATTTTTGGTGAGTACGCATACCACCGAAATCCTATCTACTTTCGAGAAAAAAAATCGAGTAGGTGGTGAAATTTTTCGGCGAAAAAAAATTTTTCAAATCGTTCTAAAAAAATTATTTTCGGTCGCGGGGATCAATTGCAATCATTTTTTATCATTACACATACCTCCGAAATCGTACGCACTTTCGAGAAAAAAATTCCTTACTGAAAATCCAATTAGGCGCCTAAATTTTTCAACGGAGAAAAAAAATTGCAAATCGGTTGTGGAAAAATTATTTTCGGTCGCGGGGGTCAATTACAATCAGTTTTTGTCATTAGACACACCCACGAAATCCTGCCCACTTTCGAGAAAAAAAATAGAGAAGGTGTGAGATTATTCGAGAAAATTAAATAATTGCAAATCGTTGTGGAAAAATTATTTCCGGTTGTAGGGTTCGATTACAGACATTTTTGGTGAATAGACGTACCCCCGAAATCTTGCGCATTTTCGAGAAAAAAAATTCAGTAAGGGCGGCACTTTAAACGTTAATAACTTTTTAACGAAGCTTCCATCAACAAATTGGTATTCATGATTTTCGTCTTATTTTGGCCTCTACTATCGCTCATTAAAATTTTTGCCAGAGGTGGCCGAACACCCTGTATGTGTCGCCAAAATCGAGCGATGACGAGTAATACTCGTGAATCGCAGATCAAGTGTTGCTGTTAAGATATTGGATCAAAAAGATGCGTTTATTTTATAAAATTGACACTTTTATTACTAATGCTTGGCCTCAAAAATATTCTAAATATTTTGAAATTTCAGAATATATTTTGATTTTTCTCAAAAATTACAATTTAAATAACCAATGGTCGCTACTTTATATGCATGACGAGTATACTCGTCAATACACAAAATCGTGCCGTTTCTCCATGACGAATATACTCGTCAATCACAGTTAACTGGTTAAGAAACAGGAGGAAAAGTGTAACAGAGAGGTTAGAAACAGAGAGCGAGGCGGACCAATAAGGACGCACCTATGGCAGGGAAATTCGATGTCGTGCTCTAATTGGCGTTTATAGTACACAAGGGTGCCATGTCTCAACCCCTCTTATTATATCGCGTCCATAATCAGCCACGAGAAATTGGAGAATCATTTGGTCCCGAACAGATCCTTTTTTTCCTTAATTTTTCCATCATTTTCTCGAAATTTTCCTCGTGACGCTAATTGTTTCGATTCTACAGAAAAAGAATCATTATGACTCGTGTTTTCCCCTATTTATCAACATCGTCGCCATTTTGTTTTGCCTTCGATGTCATTAACGTGTATTCTTTATAACGAACAAAGAAATAATTCGTCTATTCGTGGGAGAATATTTCACAAAGAAATTAATCGTTTAGGAAATTGGGGAATTGTTTTTTTATAAATGCAAAACTATTGTTAATTGAAAAATGTAATCGCTATTTAAATTCTACGCGATTCCAATTGTAATCGTATTCGAAATGATTCGTTATATTTAATTATAATTCCTGCCGACCCGCTGGCGCTACGATCTGATTCTTTGCTGGGTCGGTAACGTCGTAAATGACACGAGAATGGTAAAAGCATTGTATGCAACATCTGTTTTATACATATCTCATTTGTATCAAACTTAATGCATTTCTGTAGAGTGTACAATTCTCACTTGTACGGGAAAAAAATACCTGTAATCAATGGGGACAGGCAAGTTGTTGGAAATGTAACTGCAATTGGAGAATTTATACCATATATCGATACACAATCTAACTACAGACCACATACGAGGTATACGACGTATATGAGTAGAATCTTTCATCTTATGGACTTTCGTGACCCAACTGACTGCCATACCGACCTGATTTGAGCGCCCTCTTCTGATGGATGGCGGTCAATTGAGAAACTATTCATTGAATTAGCTTAGATCGATGGGCAAACAGCTGTAGTGTTGCGTAAATACATTTGAATTGATTATAGAAGGGATTAAGATTAAAATTAAAATTCATTTTTTAATCTGTCGGTAACGTCGCGAATGACACGAAAATGATAATATAGAGAACCAAGGTCAACATTAATATCATTTAATTATTAAATGATATAGTATGTATGTATGTATAATCATATTCATGAGACAGTAATTTCATTTTCTGTCTCACGCCCTCTTGTGGTCATTTGTGTAACCTGTCGGTAACGTCGCGAGTGACACAAAAATGGTAATGGGGTTTTGAGATCCCCCAAAAATGGATCGAAAAAATACAATAATGAGTGGAAGATCTACTCGTATACCTCGTCTCTGACAATATTCTAGAATCTCTGATGAATCAATGAGAATCAGAACTAACCTAGCAAAGAAGCTCTATATTTACGATGACCTATGCAAGATCGCAGCCAATTTGCTAATATCATTTAGTTTTCAATTAATAATTGCATCACCCAGGTAAGAGTGATACGATTATTAATTAAACGCTAAATAATATTACCCAGGTCTCACCCACGTGGAGGTTGCTGCGAATGGAGACCCAAAGGGAGATGGGAATCCAAGTTCCATCGATCTCCCTTTCGCAATTTTTAACAATCTCGAATGACTAAAGAAGATAGAAGGAACCAGAGAAGAATGAATATTCTACGGAAAATGGTATTAAAAACAATTATTTACACAACACATGCTATCGAGCATTGTTTTAACACTTTACCGACCGGTAGCGGTTGATCAATCGGCTATCGGTCGGTAAGCGTTGGTCGGTAAAGAAGTTGATTAATACGCTATCGGTCGGTAACTGTTGGCCGGTAAAAAAGTCGATTAATAGGCTATCGGTCGGTAATGTGGTAACTATTGCTTGATGTTAATTATTATTGCAAACAATAGGAATGAAAATATGGACAAATTCGAGGTGACTGAAGATTTCTTTGAATTTCTATGGAGAACCAAGGTCAACATTAATATCATTTAATTATTAAATGATATAGTATGTATGTATGTATAATCATGGTCTGGGTTAGGTCTGGGTTAGGTCTGGATTAGGTCTGGGTTAGGTCTGGATTAGGTCTGGGTTAGGTCTGGGTTAGGTCTGGGTTAGGTCTGGGTTAGGTCTGGGTTAGGTCTGGATTATGTCTGGGTTAGGTCTGGGTTAGGTCTGGGTTAGGTCTGGGTTAGGTCTGGGTTAGGTCTGGGTTAGGTCTGGGTTAGGACTGGGTTATGTCTGGGTTAGGACTGGGTTAGGTCTGGGTTAGGACTGGGTTATGTCTGGGTTAGGTCTGGGTTAGGTCTGGGTTAGGTCTGGGTTAGGTCTGGGTTAGGTCTGGGTTAGGTCTGGGTTAGGTCTGGGTTAGGTCTGGGTTAGGACTGGGTTAGGTCTGGGTTAGGTCTGGGATAGGTCTGGGTTAGGACTGGATTATGTCTGGGTTAGGACTGGGTTACATCTATTTAAGGGTAAATTAAGACCTAACCCAGACCTAACCCAGACTTAATTCAGACTTATTCCAGACCTAACCCAGACCTAACCCAGACCTAATCTAGACCTAATCCAGACCTAACCCAGACCTAACCCAGACTTAATTCAGACCTAACCCAGACCTAACCCAGACTTAATTCAGACCTAACCCAGACCTAACCCAGACTTAATTCAGACTTATTCCAGACCTAACCCAGACCTAACCCAGACCTAACCCAGACCTAACCCAGACCTAACCCAGACTTAATGCAGACCTAACCCAGACCTAACCCAGACTTAATTCAGACCTAACCCAGACCTAACCCAGACTTAATTCAGACTTATTCCAGACCTAACCCAGACCTAACCCAGACCTAATCCAGACCTAACCCAGACCTAACCCAGACTTAATTCAGACCTAACCCAGACCTAACCCAGACCTAACCCAGACTTAATTCAGACTTATTCCAGACCTAACCCAGACCTAACCCAGACCTAATCTAGACCTAATCCAGACCTAACTCAAACCTAACCTAAACCTAACCCAGACCTAACTCCCGTTATCAGCGATAAATTGGTCTGGGGTTAGGTCTGGGTTAACACTTTACCGACCGGTACCGATTGACCCTAGATTATATATCTACTTTTTCTTGTACTTATAAGAATGTTAAATGAAACTTTGCGACAGTGGTTACTATATTGTTCTCTTTCTGTAATTACAGGGTAATTCAATCTAGTGATATTTTTTATTTTCGTGGGAACCGATTAATAAGCTACCCGGTCGGTAAAAAACTGATTTACCGGCTATCGGTCGGTAAAAAGTCGATCAATAGGCTACCGGTCGGTAAAGTGTTAATGAGACAGTAATTTCATTCTCTGTCTCACGCCCTCTTGCGTTAATTTGTGTAACCTGTCGGTAAAGTGGCGAGTGACACGAAAATGATAATATGGTTTCGAGATCCCCTAAAAATGGACCGAAAAAATACAATGATTGAAAGATCTCGTATACCTCGTCTGTGATTTAACAACTTGTAATTCCACAGAATGTACAAACCAAACTTACAATAAATTATGGAAAAAACCCTGCAGTATTTAATATTCGATTATATTTTTTTATTCATTTAGACAAATAAATGTTGTGAAAAGTAACTTTTGAATATTGGAAATTGGTTGTTATTTGTTAACCTTCAATATCTTTAATTTAAGAAAAGAGATAACGCAATTAACAATATCTCTATTTTCATTTATAAAATGCATTAATTTACAAAGAATATTTCAGAGACTACTACCGACTAACCTCAAAATATATTTGGCCGAATTACTGACAGAGACCTCAATTTCTAAGTAGATATTATAAATTGATTATAGCAATATCTCGAAATGATATACAATAAAATTCTTATGAAATAGTCTTAAGTTTAAAATCGCCAACTTCAGAATTTGTATCAATCTTTACGTACAACCTCGATCGACTAATTTTCCAACAGAAACTTTATGCACGGATTTTAAGGCGGGAAACCGAAGATGTTTATGGAAATAGAAGACGAGACTCGCGATTTCGTAACGATTTACGGTAAAGATTTCTTGGGAAGGGCAAGTGAAAAGCGAAAGGAATACAGGCCACGATCCGCGTATCATCCACCCCTGAATATCTTAAACGGCCCTTACAGGAAATGTTTGAATACCCGTCGAAAGAATTTGTCGCTGCCCTTGAACAAACAGAGCGGGGATCCCCAAGAATTTTTAAATAAGGTTAGAAAATAAGGTTAGAAATGACAGTTTACGATATACATAGCATGTACGTGCATCGCACAGTTAAAATTATTCTACAACGATATACGTCTGTTTCATAACCTATTAACGAATGTAAAAATTTGTCCAACTTACTCGTCGATTCGAAACATCTTCAACATAAGTTAACCACGAACTTAAAACACAATATTCTGTTACAATATCGACACATTGCACCATTTTTCCACGAACAATTGATATATTTCGAACGTAAGTATTTAACGTTTAGATCCGCGACGAGTTCCCGCGTTTAACAAAATGGCTGCCGGAAGTCGTGCCGGACGAAAACTTGATCGAAGACGAGGAAAACGAGACCACGCAAACTGTCTATCATTCCGATTATTCCAAAGGTTTTCTAATCTCTTTTAATAGATCATTCCTAACCTAATTCCAACAATATTTTATCAATAAATCAGAATCCTAAAAATTAGAAAAAAAAATGTCACGTTCTCCGGTTTCGGGTTTCCGGTTATCAAATTACTTGAAATGACTTCTTTAAAACTATTTCTTAACTATTTAATTACTTTTACTTAATATTGACGAACAATTGCGATTTATTCTGTTCAAATATTCAAAATGTAATTTATCAAAATTAGGCGATTATTCGCCTCGTAAAAAAATACATGGAAGTGGAGACATCCGTTTGCCGGAAGACTGGATCATATCGGAAACGATCCACCGGAAATCGTACAGAAATCCGTGGAAAATTGCAACCGAAAATCTGTTACGTGTCCCGAAAGGCGGGAAACCGGCGGACAATTTAAAACCAAATCACAAAGAAAGAGAGATTCTTCGTGTTAGGTAAAAAAAAACAAATTATTTTGTTCGATATCGATTACATATTGAAAAAAGCATAAAATACATTTTATAATAAGCGATGGAAAATTTATTGAAAGTACATTACTTGAAATAATCGGATCACTTTTTATGGATAATTCAGGAGAACGAATCGTATATATTTTACACTTTATCCAAGATAATTAGAAGATCATTTTATTGCCAAACGAGTTGGACAACCATTGAAAATTAGCATTTCCTTGATTCGTTCTCCTGAATTGTCCAGAAAATTGATCTGTCGATTACTTTAATTAATTCATTCTTGCTAAACGTTTCACTCGTATCGGCATGTTGAAACTTTCATGATATTCATTTAATAACAAAACTATGCGATCTTCTAATTATTTTGAGCAGTGTATTGTAAATAACGTTTGATAATAATACTATTCCTTTCACTTTTATAGAATGTTTTGTTTTCTACAGGAATTTTTATAGAAACATCTTTACCACATAGCTTTCGCAACGTTTGTTAGAATTAGTCTGCGAATCTTTATGCGAATTCATATTTTTGTTAATAGAATTAATGAAACGAAAGCTTCGCAGAGAATTTCTTATATCTTTGCATATTAAATGCGTTCTGTAGTTTCTTGACGATTAAAATTTCCCACAAATGCATTTCCGCAGTCTAGTTCTAATCATTCATAAATTAATGCATTTGAGAATCGTTCGCTCTTTCAGAACCGGTGACACAGAGTACGATGCCACAATTGATGCTACGGGTAATAAAATAATAGAAGAGTGTCTGTTGGGAGCACCGTTACCAATCGAACCAAATATATACGTCAGCCCACTCTCCGAATGCTCCAAAGTTTTAACAGAAAAGAAAATTGCCCTTCCGTCCAACATATTTTGATTCATCTTCGAAGAGAATACGACGATAAGAAATTCTAAAAAGAAAAATCCCCAACGCACCCATTTTCAGAAAGATCCTATGGAAAATTAGTACGAGATTTAAATTATAGGTGAAAGGATTACGTTAACTGAACCGCCAAATATAAGTTATTACAAAACACAACTATGCGATTCTGAAAGAGCGAATGATTCTCAAACGCATTCATTTATGAATGATTATAATTAGACTGCGGATCTTTATACAAAATTAATAGAATTAATGAAACGAAAGCCTCGCAGAGCCTAAATATAATAATTCGTATCTTACTTTTCGTATTTCTTATATCTTTGCATATTAAATGCGTTCTGTAGTTTCTTGACGATTAAAATTCCCCACAAATGCATTTCCGCAGTCTAGTTCTAATCATTCATAAATTAATGCATTTGAGAATCGTTCGCTCTTTCAGAACCGGTGACACAGAGTACGATGCCACAATTGATGCTACGGGTAATAAAATAATAGAAGAGTGTCTGTTGGGAGCACCGTTACCAATCGAACCAAATATATACGTCAGCCCACTGTCCGAATGCTCCAAAGTTTTAACAGAAAAGAAAATTGCCCTTCCGTCCAACATATTTTGATTCATCTTCGAAGTGAATACGACGATAAGAAATTCTAAAAAGAAAAATCCCCAACGCACCCATTTTCAGAAAGATCCTATGGAAAATTAGTACGAGATTTAAATTATAGGTGAAAGGATTACGTTAATTGAACCGCCAAATATAAGTTATTACAAAACACAACTATGCGATTCTGAAAGAGCGAATGATTCTCAAACGCATTCATTTATGAATGATTATAATTAGACTGCGGATCTTTATACAAAATTAATAGAATTAATGAAACGAAAGCTTCATGAAATCAAATATAATAATTCGTATCTTACTTTTCGTATTTCTTATATCTTTGCATATTAAATGCGTTCTGTAGTTTCTTGACGATTAAAATTCCCCACAAATGCATTTTCCGCAGTCTAGTTCTAATCATTCATAAATTAATGCATTTGAGAATCGTTCGCTCTTTCAGAACCGGTGACACAGAGTACGATGCCACAATTGATGCTACGGGTAATAAAATAATAGAAGAGTGTCTGTTGGGAGCACCGTTACCAATCGAACCAAATATATACGTCAGCCCACTGTCCGAACGCTCCAAAGTTTTATCAGAAAAGAAAATTGCCCTTCCGTCCAACATATTTTGATTCATCTTCGAAGTGAATACGACAATAAGAAATTCTAAAAAGAAAAATCCCCAACGCACCCATTTTCAGAAAGATCGTATGGAAAATTAGTACGAGATTTAAATTATAGGTGAAAGGATTACGTTAACTGAACCGCCAAATATAAGTTATTACAAAACACAACTATGCGATTCTGAAAGAGCGAATGATTCTCAAATGCATTCATTTATGAATGATTATAATTAGACTGCGGATCTTTATACAAAATTAATAGAATTAATGAAACGAAAGCTTCGCAGAGCCCAAATATAATAATTCGTATCTTACTTCAAGTATTTCTTATATCTTTGCATATTAAATGCGTTCTGTAGTTTCTTGACGATTAAAATTTCCCACAAATGCATTTCCGCAGTCTAGTTCTAATCATTCATAAATTAATGCATTTGAGAATCGTTCGCTCTTTCAGAACCGGTGACACAGAGTACGATGCCACAATTGATGCTACGGGTAATAAAATAATAGAAGAGTGTCTGTTGGGAGCACCGTTACCAATCGAACCAAATATATACGTCAGCCCACTGTCCGAACGCTCCAAAGTTTTATCAGAAAAGAAAATTGCCCTTCCGTCCAACATATTTTGATTCATCTTCGAAGTGAATACGACGATAAGAAATTCTAAAAAGAAAAATCCCCAACGCACCCATTTTCAGAAAGATTTAATGGAAAATGAGTATTAAATTGTAGGCGAAAGGATTACGCTAACTGAACCGCCAGATATAAGTTACAAAACACAAATCGTGTTGTTCTGCTTACGCATACTTAGTTCCGTTACAAATATATTATTTCCTATTCTCACCAGACTTAACTATTATCTTACAATTCTTCGCCGTCCACACTGGGGACACTGAAATATATTTCGAATCTTACATTTATAATTTTACAATTATTTACAAGCCCGACTTGACCAAATAAACGTCTACTTTCTTTGCCCGACCATTTGTGAAAGGTACTATATTCGATTGCGTGGAATATATCGAAATGTTCACAAATTTTCGATTTCACAAGAATCTTTTTGTAATTTTAGAAACGTGTAACATGTATTGTTTTTTATAAATTTCAAAATGAAACTTCAAAAATCTGTGAACATCTGCTATATTTTACATAAAAGAAGATTTACTTATAAATTTTTAGAGATTTCGATAGCTACTCAACACATTACCGACCGATAGCCTATTAATCGACTGTTTTACCGACCGATGGCGTATCAATAAACTTCTTTACCGACCAACGGTTACCGGTCGGTAAAGTGTTAAAAGTAATAAACGTTACACACCGATCGACCAAAATATCAACACCTCGAGATTAAATACGTTATTTACAATAAGCCACTGCATAAAATACGTAACTTCCTTACGATATATCCTTAACAATAATCTATCTTCCATAAAGCTTTCCATTAGACTAAATTAATTGTACTAGCACTCAAAATTGTACAAAAAGTCTTATCGGTGGACGCGCACACATCACCATCATGGTTCATCGTTACAATGGAAGGTTAAGATTAATTAATTTATAAAATCTATTCTACAAATGGTACCCAGCACGTAACAAATAAATTATAGTTTTCAGTCTCTCGATCCAATTGTAGCGATACGTACGTGGTATGAAATTTTATAAATATTAAAAATCTTACATCCGATATGTTACACTGCCAAGCCTTCCTATGTACAGAACACATATCTATGTTAATTGTATATAATTAAATTGCGATATACCGTTTACAAATTTCAATTCGAATTTTTTTCCCGTTGTATCGCGACAATGACGCTACGCAATAATATTATCAAGTATGGTGTTAGGCTACACGCAAAGAGAAATTAAAAAAATATACGACTTAAACAACTTTTACAAAACGTATTATATACAACCTTGATAACACTTCGCGGCTTCCTGGTCCATAAAAATTCTACCTGCGCTACACCTCCTATCAAGATATTATTTACACAAAATGTCTTTCGAATGATTACGTGAAGCAGGATTTCGTCACAGACACGTTTTCCCTTTTTTCACTTATTACAACACTCCGTACAATTTAGCTATCTACATTAAACGATTGTTCGAGGTAACAATATCATCCTCAGAGATCATATCCTGAAGTGGTATACCTGGTTTCTGTAAGAGTTATTAAAAAAACACTTAATCTTAACACATTACCGACCGATATTAATCGACTGTTTTACCGGCCAACACATTACCGACCGATAGCGCATTAATCAACTGTTTTACCGACCGATGGCCGATTAATCGACCGCTACCGGTCGGTAAAGTGTTAAGAGCTACGTAATTCCGATATCAAACATTTTCACTAACCTCGATGACGATCGTGGAGGCCATGTTGTCTGTGTCGTGATACTGTACACCCACGTTCGCTGCCGCGATCGCTATAGTACGAACGGTGTTGGTGCTGGTCGATGACGTGATGTGCTGGGTAATCATGGAGTTTTCATTCGTTCTACTGGAACCATTACACTCTTATATGCGTAAAATATGAATGAGACACTGTGCTTGCGTTCTAGCGAAAACAATCAGAGCTATGTGACATATATAGCAAACTTACTTTCGCTTCTTTACCTGGCCGGAATGGAAACGACCGCCTTCGCCGCGAATTCTGTTCATTGCATGCCGATGACGGGATTCGTGCAGGTATTTCTGCGACAGAAGATTAATTTAAATACTAGCCTTCGGGAGTCGATAAAAAAAAACGCCAAAAAGGTAAAAAATTGTTCCCTTTTTCATTGTACATTATATGAAAGGTTCAGCGAATTTAATCGGGGGGGCCATTTTCCATAAGATCTGTGCGGGGCCCTTTATTTCAGAGCGAACCAAGGAATTTATTTAACGGAACAACATTACGGCTTGTTTTAAGGATAATTCCAGAAATTCAAATGTTGATTAACACTAGAAAGACTGAAACTTAGTATATACCTATATTGGCCAAAAGCAGTCAAAATGACTGCATCGTGAAAGACTAACCAATGTGTAAAGAAATTTGTTTAAAATTAACTTTTAATATTATGAATTTAGGGCGCAGAAATAAAATAAACAACTTGAGACTACAGGGGCAACAATTAGGGTGAATATCGATTCTGACCAGGTGGGTCCCGATCGACCTCGTCTCGAGTCTCGACTCTTACACAGGAAAACAATCGAGTATTGTTCCACAACTTCCTGTCTTCGGTGTTTTTATTCCTGTGGTTGCATTTGGGATCAATTCTTTTCGCTCGATCATGATGCATTCAATCGATGATCGATAACCTTCTTCTTGCGCTTTCTACCGACGATGTGATATCAAAATGGAGAAAGAAACGTAGATGGATAGTGTGCACTAGGTGTTTTGTAAAACGTGAAATTGAACATAATTTTCGATAATTGATAGTGATGGTTAGGTCTGGATTAGGTCTGAATTAAGTCTGGGTTAGGTCTGGATTAGATTTGGGTTAGGTCTGGGTTAGGTCTGAATTAAGTCTGGGTTAGGTCTGGGTTAGGTCTGAATTAAGTCTGGGTTAGGTCTGGGTTAGGTCTGGATTAGATTTGGGTTAGGTCTGGGTTAGGTCTGGATTAGATCTGGGTTAGGTCTGGATTAGATCTGAGTTAAGTCTGGGTTAGGTCTGGGTTAGGTCTGAATTAAGTCTGGGTTAGGTCTGGGTTAGGTCTGGATTAGATTTGGGTTAGGTCTGGGTTAGGTCTGGATTAGATCTGGGTTAGGTCTGGATTAGATCTGAGTTAAGTCTGGGTTAGGTCTGGATTAGATCTGGGTTAGGTCTGGGTTAGGTCTGGATTAGATCTGAGTTAGGTCTGGGTTAGGTCTGGATTAGATCTGAGTTAGTCTGGATTAGAGTTAGGTCTGGATTAGATCTGGGTTAGGTCTGGATTAGAACTGGAGTAGATCTGGATTGGAGTCTGGATTAGATCTGGGTTAGGTCTCATTTACACTGTTGTTGTATTTTGTAATTTCCAAGTGTATGATTTGGTTTGGACTCGAAAAAATGTCGAATGGGTCTTGACGAACAATGCATTTAAGTGTTTTATTTGAAATTTACCTGTTAAAATAAGTGTTTTATTTACACTGTTGTTGTATTTTGTAATTTCCAAGTGTATGATATCTGTTTGGTTTGGACTTGAAAGAATGTCGAGTGAGACTTGACGTAGGTGCTCTTGAGATCAAAATTGATGTCGAATCACACTCGACATAGGAGTGCAAAGGGTTAAGATAATTTGGATTATTAACTAATCCAGACCTAACCCAGACCTAACCCAGATCTAATTCAGATCTAATCCAGACCTAACCCAGAGCTAACTCAGATCTAATCCAGACCTAACCCAGACCTAACCCAGATCTAATTCAGACCTAACCCAGACCTAACCCAGATCTAATTCAGATCTAATCCAGACCTAACCCAGAGCTAACTCATATCTAATCCAGACCTAACCCAGATCTAAATCAGATCTACTACAGATCTAATCCAGATCTAATCCAGACCTAACCCAGACCTAACCCAGATCTAATCCAGACCTAACCCAGACCTAACCCAAATCTAATCCAGACCTAACCCAGACCTAACCCAGACTTAATTCAGACCTAACCCAGACCTAACCCAAATCTAATCCAGACCTAACCCAGACCTAACCCAGACTTAACTCAGATCTAATCCAGACCTAACCCAGATCTAATCCAGACCTAACCCAGACCTAACCCAAATCTAATCCAGACCTAACCCAGACCTAACCCAGACCTAACCCAGACCTAACCCAGACCTAACCCAGATCTAATTCAGATCTAATCCAGACCTAACCCAGAGCTAACTCAGATCTAATCCAGACCTAACCCAGACCTAACTCAGATCTAATCCAGACCTAACCCAAATCTAGGGTCTGGGTTAGGTCTGAATTAAGTCTGGGTTAGGTACGCCCAAATCGACAATTTATCATGTACTTGTATGTTATCATGTGTTGGTAATCGAAAAAAAAATGAAAACTGTTATTTCAATAGAGAGTCGAACTGGTCATATAAGAAATTTACTCAATTCAATAATAAGAGTGATTTGATTATTTAAAATTTCCCAAGCAGTCAAAATGACTGCTTTTGGGCGATATAGGTATAACACATATACCGGAAATGAAGGAGGAGGTAACTACAATTATTAATAAACGCATTTATATGTTGTGCAAAAAGTCACAAAATTCTAAGAAATTGTGTCATTATATACATAATTGTTTTTCTAATTGAAATTAAAAAGCAGTCAAAATGACTTCCTTGGGCAATCTAGTGTTAAATAATAACGAAACAAACTTACGGGTCTCTCTTTCGGTATTTTTCCTTCTGCTTCCAATTTAGCACGAGCCTGACGACGTTTCAATATGCGCCTATACTGTTTAGCATTTACGTACAGCGGTTCTTCTTCGAAAACTTCAGCATTTGGCAACGCTACCCTTTGGAACTGTGTCTGCCCACTGTTTCCAGGGACCATCTGATCGTCAAAGATCGAAACATATTATTAAATTTTTTAATAGAAATATAAGTTTCGAGTATCGATAAATTATATATATTTCTTCGTTTCAAAGTAAAAACATTGACAATACTGTTGCTCCGTGATCACTACAAGTCAGTATAATATATGTACACAGACTATGTAAGTGAAAGAGACGTTCTAATAGTACCATGACAACGTTTCCTGCCTGAGATGCTGCTGCCGTAGGGCTAGCCAGAGGCTGCACCGGTGTCGTAGTCGCAGCAGTGGTGGTAGTCTGCGACGTCGTGCCAGCGATTTGCATAAGATTTCCATTGATATTAATTACTACAAACAGCGACAGAATTAAAACGTCACCTTTGTAACAACATCGCTGGAAAAAAGGTCTATCTACCTGTAGGTTGCGCCTGTTGAACTTGGCCCTCCAATTGAACCGGCTGATAAATATACGTTTGCCCATCCGGCGTTTGTATGATCTGCGGCGTTTGCGGTTGCTGTATCACGATCTGCTGGCCCGTACTGGTTAAACTAGACACTGGCACCACTTGTATCTGTCCGTTAGGCGCAGCTACTTGTATAGCCTGCGGCAGCATCATCGCCTGACCGCCTTGGCCCATTTGAACGACCTGGACGGTCCCCCCGGCATTCCCAACCACGACTGCCTGTCCCTCTCCCAACTGATCCATCGCGAGTCTTTTCTAACTCTAAATAGAGAACGTCGTGTTATGGTAAAGCAACGATAGGTGTATTTACAAGGTTCGGACTCGCAGAAAAGATTTAATATTGACGTAGAATGTTAATTGTGGTCGTCTAAGAGATAGTTGTTAATTGTAACGTTAACCAAGACGTTCTCTTTGATTAGATTTGTCTGGATCGACGCTGTAATTAATAACTTTCTCCTAGATGGCAGGAATCGATACTTTGCGATATGCATTGACGTTATAACTTCAGACTTAACATTAAATAGTAAGTTGGTGAGTATAAATTCTCCGATAGAATAGAAATGAGTAAAATTTATCAACGCAACAAAGGTAATGGCTTTCTATGCACAAATGACTACATTATGAATCATGTAGAAACACTGTTGTTCTGATTGGGTAGAACGCAGATAAATAGAAATGAAAAGGTTAGATTCATCGAAGTTAGTCCCATAGCGGCTGGCGATCGTCGATAAGGATCGCCAACGTGGCTAAGCACATCGGGGGTCCGAGGGCCCCGTGTGCCGGAACGACAGAGAATCGAGGCCAGACCGAGTAATCATCACCTTCTGTCGCGCGGAGACCGCTTCCCAAGGATGTTGTATCCCCCGTTCTTGGCGACATGGTTAACCTCGTATCCTCCGGATGGTTAACGTGCGGAGATACGAAACGAGGGACGAGCGGATCGCGAGGTAGACGGAACGCGACGTGCTCGTTAGCGAACAACGCGGATTTCCGACGAGAAATACCCGTCTTGGCAAACATGGCCGTGCCGAAAGGCTTTTCGAACGTCACCGGGAGGCGAGATCGCACTTGGAACGGTACGCGGAACGAAAACCACGGTTATTCCGTGCAACCGTGCGCGACCGTACGTGTACCCCGGTGATGTTTGATAATTTGTGGACTTACATTGGATATTTTCGTGGGCACTTTCCCAATGATTGGTCGGCAAATTGAGGACCAATGGTCGGCGATAGAGAGTCCTCGGCTCTTGTGTATTGGTGGCACTGAACGGGGGGACCTGCCAGTACGATAGCAGCCCGATGCCAGACCGGTCGATGCCCCTCCGCTCCACCACGCGCCCGACCAATCTACACGCTTTACTTATCCCCACCACCCGCTTCCCGCGCTCTCGTTGAACTTCGCGCGTTCCTCGCTGCCTCGTTCCCGCTTCTTTTTAAATCGATACAGGCAATAGCTCGAAGATAAAATTTTATCACGATTAACCGAATCATCGCTACTTATTCAATTTAATTTCAAACACAACTACCATTGCAAACTGAAACACTTTTATTTAAATTTTAACAATATGCTATTATCAATTTTGATGTTTTATATAACATATTTGGTTGAAGTAAATTTTAACCATTTTCTTTTATTTTAGGTACCGATAACCTGCATTACAATGCATTAAAATTTAACGTCTAACTTATTTAATGATTATTTAATGATAGTTGTTAGCGACTCATCCATGCGAATACTAAATATTTTTCTTTCGTACCTTTCATTCTTAATGTTTGATATTACTATTTTAACACTTATATTACCAATTTTGATGTTCTATATAACATATTTGGTTGAAGTAAATTTTAACCATTTTCTCTAACTTTGAGCACTGATAACCTGCGTTACAACTTCTTTTAACGTTGTCCATTATTAAATAACATAACATTAATAATAAAGTTAATCGATAAGAATCTAACTGTTACAAATCCTTATCTGAATAAATTAAGTGTTTATGTTTGCTCGAGACAAAATAAAAATACAATTTTTTTTGTTTACTGTTACTGTAACTGTTATCTAATCAATGTTGAATATTTCGTTAGAAATTGATAGAAATTTTTTGTACAATATTGATCGAAAACTGAAAACATTTTCACCAGTTTATAAAAATTATTTCTCGATAAACTTTAAACCTATGTTACAATTACATTTGTCAGCGACAAAATAACCTTCGTGTTACTCGTTTACCTACCACACACAGCGAAGAGCAATAACAATGGATTAGTATTATACAATATCGCATGTAAGTTATAAAAAAAAAAAAGCATCAGCAAATTCAGTTCTTTCCATCTGGGGACTGTTTTTTCATTTTAAATATCATAGCTTGTAACATTTCGAAATAATCTTTTACGCAAACTGTTCAGTCGTTGGCATGTCCTTGCGGAGAAATAGTACCTCGACTCTATGATACACTGCGTTGTAATTCTTAAATGATATTTATGTTCCGAGTAATTTCAGATTATCTTACTGAAAATCGATTTCGAAAGGATGTATGGTTTTCAATATCATGCGTTAGGGTTTCGCTCAAGCAGGACGTAGCTGTGATCCTACTTAGGAAATACTGCAAGATCATGATAAGAAAGGAACTACCAAGTCCTCTTTGTGCTCAACTTTTACATCCTCTAACGCTGTCACAGCTTTATTGAGCATTTCGGTGATCTATAAATACAATTTAAATGATTATTTACTAAACTGCTTAAGCGAAGAAGTTTGTACCAAATCGACAAGAGCCATTTTTGATTCTTTGTTCCTTCTTCTTCTATTCTCAATTATAAAATACTTCTAAATGTAGCGAAAAGAGCTCGTAACCAAAAACTACCCTTATCGATATCTGTTCTTTCTATTTACCAACTCATGATCTCCGACAGAAATAGGATCGGCTGCTAATATCTTTTCTGGAGCCGGTATATCTTTGAGTAGGCAAGACGTACTGTCAGGGACTTTAACGCCTCCGGTTTCTATGCGTTTTGAATATGTACGCGATCTATCTATGTATTCGTGCTGCTCCAAATTATGCGAATCCAACGCTCCAACATCTATCACATTGCTGGGGGAAAGAAATATTTATTTCTGTTTTATATGATGCTGCTGCTCAAATAAATATATAAAAATGCAACAAAAACATAAAAAGAAACAGTATATTCCTAGAAGTAAATTTTAACCATTTTCTCTAACTTTGAACACTGATAACCTGCGTTACAACTTCTTTCAACGTGCGACTTATTTAATGATAGTTGTTGTCGACTCATCCATGCGAATACTAAATATTTCTTCTTTCGTACCTTTCATTCTTAATGTTTGATATTACTATTTTAACACTTATATTACCAATTTTGATGTTCTATATAACATATTTGGTTGAAGTAAATTTTAACCATTTTCTCTAACTTTGAGCACTGATAACCTGCGTTACAACTTCTTTCAACGTGCGACTTATTTAATGATAGTTGTTGTCGACTCATCCATGCGAATACTAAATATTTTTCTTTCGTACCTTTCATTCTTAATGTTTGATATTACTATTTTAACACTTATATTACCAATTTTGATGTTCTATATAACATATTTGGTTGAAGTAAATTTTAACCATTTTCTCTAACTTTGAGCACTGATAACCTGCGTTACAACTTCTTTCAACGTGCGACTTATTTAATGATAGTTGTTGTCGACTCATCCATGCGAATACTAAATATTTCTTCTTTCGTACCTTTCATTCTTAATGTTTGATATTACTATTTTAACACTTATATTACCAATTTTGATGTTCTATATAACATATTTGGTTGAAGTAAATTTTCACTATTTTCTCTAACTTTGAGCACTGATAACCTGCGTTACAACTTCTTTCAACGTTTGACTTATTTAACCCGTTAGCTTACAACGACGTCTTAGAGACGTGATAAGTCTATCGGGCCAAACATGAATAAGACGTCTCAGAGACGTGACAAGTCTACCGGGCCAAACCTTGGTGTCGCTTTTGGCACGCACAGTTGGAAATTAAATCGTAAGGCAAGGGGTTGATGATTATTTAATGATAGTTGTTGTCGACTTATCCATGCGAATACTAAATATACTTTTATATAAATGTCAACGATACGCCATTACTAATTTTGATGTTCTATGTAACATATTTGGTTGAAGTAAATTTTAACCATTTTCTCTAACTTTGAGCACTGATAACCTGCGTTACAACTTCTTTCAACGTTTGACTTATTTAACCCGTTAGCTTACAACGACGTCTTAGAGACGTGATAAGTCTATCGGGCCAAACATGAATAAGACGTCTCAGAGACGTGACAAGTCTACCGGGCCAAACCTTGGTGTCGCTTTTGGCACGCACAGTTGGAAATTAGATCGTAAGGCAAGGGGTTAATGATTATTTAATGATAGTTGTTGTCGACTTATCCATGCGAATACTAAATATACTTTTATATAAATGTCAACGATACGCCATTACTAATTTTGATGTTCTATATAACATATTTGGTTGAAGTAAATTTTAACCATTTTCTCTAACTTTGAGCACTGATAACCTGCGTTACAACTTCTTTCAACGCGTGACTTATTTAATGATTATTTAATGATAGTTGTTAGCGACTTATCCATGCGAATACTAAATATTTTTCCTTTCGTACCTTTGAATCTTAATGTTTGATACTATTTTAACATTTCTATATTTGTTCTTTCTAAGTCAGCTATTTTATACTTCTAATCATAATGTTTAACGGGGAAGAAATAAAAAGTTCATACTCGAGGAGTTTTCTGATTATTTCTCTTATCGCTGAAAGAATACATGCAATTGCTTATCAAGATATCGGGTGAGGAGTGAAAATATTACTCTGATAAAAGCTTTTTATTTCTCATTTTATCAGTGCGAATATTATCAATCGATCAGTAAGCTTTTCCTCGCAGAACTGAGCCTAAACACGATTTTATTCATACTAATTTCTAATTTAATTGAATAGCCCAAATAAGATCATATTTAGACTCATTTCCATTAGTTAATTGATATTACCTTTGCAAAGATATAATGCAAAGTATAAATAGTTTAAATTCGCATTAAGTTTCAACTATTTGATTGAGTTCGACCTTTTCTAAAAAAAAGAAAATTTTTTACCAATTCTTACAATTTAAATATCAAAATCGAACTTGGAATTTCGAGAAATTAGATCGTTTCGAGATATTAACAATATGAAATTTCAATTTTAATTTTAATTTTAATTTTTTACTATTTTTACAATTTAAATATCAAAATCAAATTTAAAATTCCACGACTGATCGTTTCGAGATATTAACAATATGAAATTTTAATTTGGTTCCCTCATAACCACAAAATATTTACGCAAACGTTAAACAACGCACTAACAAGAATATTACGTAAATTGTTTAAATTATTTATTGAAATAAAAATATACCTGGATACAAATAAAATCATGCATCTGTGCGTCTGAATATTAATCTTTTTATTTGTATTTATAATCATCGAAATCTCGAGTTTTGTTGGGACTTTTGTTAGCCCCCCATTTGGGCCTCTTTTGTGTCCGTCACTGGGTTCGAGATAAGTCCCATCATGACAAAATGACTGACCCACGTGTGCACCTGGTGGAGAATTGACATCTTTATATTTCTGAATTTTCTCTATCATTCCACTTTATTTTCTCTAACAATATATCCTTCAACATTAAAATAATTTATTTCCGTGAGAGCGGAATTTTGTCAATATTGTAACTCGAAAGTTGTGCCACAGACGTATATTTACAAACAACGAAAAATTACAATTATATACATCGAGTACCTATACAGGACGTGTCATACATTTGGGACACACGACAGAGAACTAGATTGTAAACAGAAAAGTTTAATAACATTATTATAAACGTATATTCGTTTTTGTGTAAGAAGGTATTAAGATACAATGTTTACAAAATCAATATTTTTTTACACATTTTTTTGATAAGTCGTACATTTCGTAGAAGACACGCATATTTATTATAAATGCAAACGTAAGACAACGTTCGACCTTTCAAAGGCAGATACACTAATGATCAACAAGATCCATTAATCACTAATGAGTTTATCATCATGACGAGTTAAAATTCGACTTATCAACAAAGTAAAAATTTCACAAAATATTAACTTTTTAAACACTGTACTTCAATACATTTTACACACAATATTTTGAAGAATCAATGCGGGGAAAAAATTCCTTCAAAAATAATACATTTTCTGTTCTCGCTTGCATTGTATTTGTAGAAAAAGTGTTGTACAAAAATAAATACTGCCATACCACACAATTTTAACTGTTTCTTACCTAATTCAAAGTACAATACGTCCAAATTGCATGCTACATCCTGTAAGACGTTCCGTTACAAGTGTACGAATCCTATTTTGTTCACTTTATGCTTCGAACTCTGACACGATCACATATTTCGAGTGTAATAATATTACTCCAATGTTTTCTGATGCGCAGCAACAATTTACATGTAGTGCGTCTCAATTATTTTACAATTTTGACACGCACCGATAGAAATAATATATTTGAATTTGATTTTCTTGGTTCGATAGTCTCCGACTGGAATATTTCTCTAAAAAATTTAGAGTATAACCAATGATATTCTGGAATAAGAATAGATTGGTCTAAATGTACATACGATTGCAAGTCTCAGACTATTTTCTTAAATTTGTTTCCCAGAAAATGTAATCGAAGATAAATTTGAAACCAACGATAACATAATATTGCGTCATGTATGTACACGTTAGAAATGCAGCAAACGATACGCAATAATTACTGGTAAAATTAACAATCGTCAGTGTGACGTTGTAAGAATGTTTTCGTACCTCTATTTATACAAAGCGTACCCAGGAAATATCCAGAATTATATCAATATTAATACGAGTATTTGGATCTCTGTATGTTTCTGATTTCTGCGACTGCTCGATTGCTGAAACTTTTAAATAACAGAGAATAAAATAATCTATCTTTTTAGTCTTAAACTAAAACCTATCGATCCCATCGATTTCACCTGTAAATTATAAATAATTTACCAGCGATGCACAATTATACCGTATGAAAAGTATAAATGTGAGAAGATGTACGTTAGAAATAAAATCTTTAATACGATTAGTTTCTGTAGAATACAATACGCTCAAAAGCATTGACATTTTTTTTAAAGATTTTTATACAACTCTTGCAACAAATTTAGCTCGTTTTTACAATTCCGGTTACTTCTATTAAATAGCATAACAAATACGATTTATATTACTTTTAGTCGCCATTTATTGCTTATATAACAATTTTTATTTGATTTTTCATTATTCACAAAATAATACGTGATCCTTTAATGATTCGTTTTCAGTTCAATGAGTGTAAATGAACGAAGAATGAAAAATATATAACAACTAACACAGCTTTAGAAAAATATAACAAAATTTTAATAAACACCAAGTGTGCACGAGAACGTTGTCCATTATTAAATAACATAACATTAATAATAAAGTTAATCGATAAGAATCTAACTGTTACAAATCCTTATCTGAATAAATTAAGTGTTTATGTTTGCTCGAGACAAAATAAAAATACAATTTTAAATATATAAATGAGAAATATTTCATCCCTGATTGTTTATACTGTAACTGTTATCTAATCAATGTTGAATATTTCGTTAGAAATTGATAGAAATTTTTTGTACAATATTGATCGAAAACTGAAAACATTTTCACCAGTTTATAAAAATTATTTCTCGATAAACTTTAAACCTATGTTACAATTACATTTGTCAGCGACAAAATAACCTTCGTGTTACTCGTTTACCTACCACACACAGCGAAGAGCAATAACAATGGATTAGTATTATACAATATCGCATGTAAGTTATAAAAAAAAAAAGCATCAGCAAATTCAGTTCTTTCCATCTGGGGACTGTTTTTTCATTTTAAATATCATAGCTTGTAACGTTTCGAAATAATCTTTTACGCAAACTGTTCAGTGGTTGGCATGTCCTTGCGGAGAAATAGTACCTCGACTCTATGATACACTGCGTTGTAATTCTTAAATGATATTTATGTTCCGAGTAATTTCAGATTATCTTACTGAAAATCGATTTCGAAAGGATGTATGGTTTTCAATATCATGCGTTAGGGTTTCGCTCAAGCAGGACGTAGCTGTGATCCTACTTAGGAAATACTGCAAGATCATGATAAGAAAGGAACTACCAAGTCCTCTTTGTGCTCAACTTTTACATCCTCTAACGCTGTCACAGCTTTATTGAGCATTTCGGTGATCTATAAATACAATTCAAATGATTATTTACTAAACTGCTTAAGCGAAGAAGTTTGTACCAAATCGACAAGAGCCATTTTTGATTCTTTGTTCCTTCTTCTTCTATTCTCAATTATAAAATACTTCTAAATGTAGCGAAAAGAGCTCGTAACCAAAAACTACCCTTATCGATATCTGTTCATTCTATTTACCAATTCATGATCTCCGACAGAAATAGGATCGGCTGCTAATATCTTTTCTGGAGCCGGTATATCTTTGAGTAGGCAAGACGTACTGTCAGGGACTTTAACGCCTCCGGTTTCTATGCGTTTTGAATATGTACGCGATCTATCTATGTATTCGTGCTGCTCCAAATTATGCGAATCCAACGCTCCAACATCTATCACATTGCTGGGGGAAAGAAATATTTATTTCTGTTTTATATGATGCTGCTGCTCAAATAAATATATAAAAATGCAACAAAAACATAAAAAGAAACAGTATATTCCTAGCAAAACCTAGTTCATCGATCGGGGTGAGTTATACGTCATTCGATTCGTCTAATTCAATACATTATTGATATGCATTTCATTATCTGCGGAAATTCGTTATTTTTTTATAAACTTGTAAAGTTACAGTAAAAAAGTAAGGTTAAGTATATTTTGACAAGTCCACAGGTGGAAACAGGTGACTGTCGTTACTCTGTTCAAAATGCTAGCTAGTCGAATGCTAATTTGTTAAACATTTATCGAATGAAATTTCTACTATTTCTGCTAATATTTCATCGAATAAATCACCATTTTTCTGTTAGGTACATTTACTAAATACATAACGGCTCAGGCATTCGATGAAGTTACTCTTCTTAAAAATATAAAATATCGATAGTATTATATGTTATAAAAAAGATTAAAAAATGTGTAGCACGCCTCCAAGTGGTTTCAATTTAATTCGTGTAAGCATCGGTAATGGGATCTTCAAAACTGACGCTGTGATTAATTTTCAAGCGACCTCTGCGATATTTTCTATGACAAAATGTTGATTCATCGATCTCGACAATCCACTCTACTCTTCCAATCGCTGAGCAGTATTTTTATTTAATTTTAGTTATATAATAATACGACATTGCTCATAATTATATGTTAGTATATACGTTAATTTTAAAACATCTACAGCTGAGTTTGTTTTTAGAAAACCCACGTTCTTTGCTTTGCAAATATCTTTATATTACGATGTCTTCTACGTTTAGTTTGATCGACAGATCCTGGAATAGTTATCCTGCATTGCCAATTTTCATAACATTTCCACATTGCAGATAGTACAAGAAACAGAAGAAAAGCAGAAATTGTTCTCAGTAATCATTCGTTTCAACTGTCATTTCTGATTTTCTTCTGTTTCTTGTACTTTGCGAATTTTGTTCAACCGTGCTATAAAAATGACCGAATTAGTAGTTCCAGAAGCGTGGACCTTATTTAAATTGCACGAATTTTGTCAAAATAAAGAAGCTTTATTAAAATTTTTTGCAAGATAAAAAGTTGATTGGCAAAAATCTTAATTGTCCACAGCGTGGAAACGTAATGAAATTGGACAATGAAAATTGGCGTTGTAGAAGAACAATTGCAGCATCTCTTAGTGCTTGCAAACGAAAGCGAACTTGTGATGTAAAAATATGTGTAAAACGTGGAACGTGGTTTTCAAAAACAAAGCTTTCTTATGAAATGGTATTAAAATTAACTTACACGTTAGTCCATAATTTTGATCGATATCAGATTGTACGAGAATTACAATTGAATAAAAATACTGTTTCTCGATGGAATTATTTTGTAAAACAAGTTATGACTGATTGGCTACAACATTCGTGCGAAGTACTTGGCGGACCAGGCAAAATATTAGGTCGTCCCATAAGTTCGTGCCGTTCAATATTCTGAAATTGATGAGGATAAAATTTGTAATCTAATAAAAAACAAAGAAAATTTGTCAGTTGAGGTGATTTCTGAAATTTCAAACATAGTAACATCAACAATTCATAGAAATTTGAAACAAATAGATATTGTGTCAAAGTTCAAGTTTGGAATTCACACTAGCTTATGGAACAAAATTCTCTTAATCGTGGTAGAGCCTGGTTGCGTAAATATTTCTGTTAGCATATAATAAAACCGAATCTTATAAGATATAAAATATAACAATCTCAGGCTTATTAGTGGATAAACAATTTGAAAATGTCAACGTTTCAATGAAAAGCGTTAAACTAAATTTGAATAAAATATCCAGCAAGTTTTGGAGCGACGATACAATGGCTTTGCCAAAAGAAGGGGAAGGAGTTGTTGAACGAGAAGAGGTTTACTATTTTCATAAAATTCCATAGTACGTTTAAAATATTACTACAAGTTGCAGTAGAAAACTCGCCACGAACATAAGGGACGACCTAATAGTAGAAATAGACGAATCTAAGTTCGGACGAAGAAAATATCACAGAGGTGATCGTGTAGAGGGACAATGGGTTTTTGGAGGAATAGAAAGAGGAAGTGGAAAAATATTCCTGGTGCCTGTTGAAAGTAGGGACACAGAGTCCCTGCTTTCAATAATTAAACGATGGGTGTTGCCTGGCGCAACAATTATTTCAGATTGTTGGAAAGCCTGTAACATCTTAGAGAAAAAGGGGTGCAAACATCTTACCGTAAATCACAGCTTACATTTCAAAGACCCAGAAACAGGCGCTCGTACAAATACGACAGAAACTACGTGGAGGCATAGTAAACACTTTTTGCCTGAATATTGTCGGTTAGTATTAGTAATTTTGCACGTATTTTAATATTTTCTGTAACATACGATACCATAAAATTTTCTATTTTTAGCAAAAAGGATAATTTCATTGGGTATTTAAGCCACTACGTATTTTACAAATTTTCCCAAGCAAGGAAAGGATGTATTTAACCAGCTATTAAAAGAAATTGCAGAAATTTCATTCGATTCTACGGAAAACCAAAATATACCAGACCTGGATGATAATGAAATTTAATAATAAAAAAAAGTTCATCCAACGCACTGCATACAATAGTAATTTATTAGATTCTCTACCCGTAAACACTGTTTGGAGGGGGGCGCAACATTTTTTGCTCTTGCTGCATACACTGTCTACGTATAAGTACTGTCTGAGTTGGTCTGGGTTATATTTGGGGGGGAATTGTTGCGGCACATGCGTCTACCTGACCGACTCATGGCAAAGTCTATCCGTAACAAAATGATTTTTATGCATACGCATTCTACAAATTCCCGGTTCGGCAATGTAGCATTATCAAATTAGATCAATCATTTATATTTGTAACATGAA
This sequence comes from Colletes collaris, assembly GCA_030068185.1. Classification (NCBI taxonomy): domain Eukaryota; kingdom Metazoa; phylum Arthropoda; class Insecta; order Hymenoptera; family Colletidae; genus Colletes; species Colletes collaris. The sequence goes on along the minus strand of JASGYR010000076.1, from coordinate 2,511,878 downwards.
CGTAGCAACGATAGTCACTTCTATCTGTGAACCTGTCAAAAAATGTACCTAACTTTACTTCTTTACTGTAACTTTGCGACAAGTTTATAAAAAAATAACGATAACGAAGATAATGAAATGCGTATCAATAATGTATTGAATTGGACGAATCCGAATGACGTATAACTCACCCCGATCGGTGAACGGTTTCCTAGGAACGTTCCAAATATACAAAAACGCAACGAAAACATAAAAAGAAACACTCACGCCGCAGTCTCGTGTAAAATTCTATTCAGTGCACTTTGTTCGTCCGTCTTCTTGGGCGCTGAACTTGCATATTGATTAACATAATCGTCGCTGGAAGAAAAAGCGAACGAAGAAGCTTCGTCAAATTTTATAAGTAATAAGAGATACGTGAAAGGAAGAACGATGACGTACCTGTGTACTCTGGGTATGTTCGTACTGTTACTGACGGGGTCCACCAACAAGTGTGTCCTTTCATTTACTTCCCCGCTCTGGGCAAAAGAATTTCAGAAAAAATTAGAAAAAAAATTACACCTTTCTCCAAATTGTTATTAATTGAAATTTAACTACCGGTCCGTTGGGAAATTGATACCCGGGTAGGCGTAATCGCGATAAGTTTCTACGCTTTAACGACTGTGCGATAAAAAGTTTCTCAAAACAACAACATCGATCGAAATGTATCGTTTACCTGCGGTCCGCTGTCCTCTTTACAAAAGCTATAACAACATCCCATAATTGGACGATTGATAAACTGTTCTCAACAGTAACACGTTGCGGCGCTCGTGTGTACAAGAATCATCAACAGTGGATACAACAACAAGTTTTGTTAAGAACAATATATGCCATGAATACACACACACACACTGCCAAACTCTCTGACTTTGGTTTCTCGAAAAGTAACTAGGGGGATTCCCTAGGGGGTGGCCAAAACCACGACGTATTATGTTTTATCTGATTCCTGTAAACAATCGAATGAATCATACGTGTATGTACTTTCTCGCCCGCTATAAATAAAATATACATACTCTGAAGCGTGACAAGCTTTTTAAACCAGATATGAATACTCCAATGGGAAGTATCATTTATCAAGCACATGCGACTGACATGTGACGCGCGACTGGCGGAGTCTCGGCGTACTAAGCTCGAACAACATAACCACACTTATTCTCAGTGTACAAAATTTACTCTATTTTAACACAGATTACTTAATCTATTCAAATACACAGTTTCGTGTCATATAATATTGCATGTAATTTACACACAATTTACACATGTTCTTTCATTTAAGAAGTGTGTTAAATTGAAAGTTGATTTTAAAATTATAATATGCAATATACATATACAATAAACTATAATTAATAGTTACACAATGTCAAGCATAAAGGTATGTGTTTTTCTGTTTACTTTATCATCGCTGTACGTATCGTTCATTTAAATCTGTTCTTTCGCTTTCAGGAGTTGCCGGAGCTGCAGGTCTTCAAAATAGTATTATTCTATTGCATAGTGATAATAGCCTTACCTGTCTTGCTATTCTTTGCTAGCAAGATCTTTATTTTTGATGGTACGACAGCAACAAACATTATCCGATTACTCAATTCCATCGATCACATTTCAGCGTTCGACATCTACGAAATACAAATAAGAAAAGAATAATTTATATACAAATTTACACAAAAATTGTAACTGATTTCTTTCTCTATTGCTTAAATGTTACACCTTTTCAAGTTTCTTTTTCTTTGGAGGTTAATTCCTGGCTTTTATGTACATTTGCAATGCAATTAGCAAACTGGAACGTAGCATTACTCGATAGATAACATTTATATGCCCCTTTCATCGGCATGCTTCGTACTGAAATATGTTTTTCTACATTTTAGGTTTACTGGGGCTGAATCATGTGCCGAGCAATGTTTATTCAGCCGGTGTTGCGATCGTTGCGTTGCACCTGGCCCTGGGAGCTTTCATATACCGCGCGTATTTCGACGACCAGTCGAAAACACAAACGAAGCGAGATTAATCCTCCATTCGCGTTACAAAAATGTAATTAATTACAACCTTCTTGATAACACATTTATTCGCGTAAACGAAAGAAGGATGTTACATTATCTTCGCACACTTCTTTGCCAGATGTTAGGTAATATTTCTTCGTTTTTTTATCGGATAACTATGTAGATTGGGCGCGTAAACCTGCGCCGTGTATCGGCTGATGCGATATAACTGCTAAATAAAAAAAAAAGAAGCAAAGACATTCCCCACACAAAAGTTGCATATTGTACAGCGCAAACGTTTGTAACATACATACATCTATGTAGAATAGAATTCCGTCGCATTCTATTATTATATTCAATGAATTTTTTAACAGATCTGTTTTATAGTGCCTCTATATGTTATACCGGATGGATAAATTAATTTTAGTGTAATCACAGTATTACGACGATCAGGGGCGAATTTGTAACATATATATATGTTACCGTGAATGACCGAAATTGGAGAATGTCAACTTTCACCGGTGAATGTCAACAGATACCAAATACGTCGGTGAAAGATCGAATATTTCATTACATTGTTGTACATTCGGACCCTCTCCGGTGTGTGTCGACAATCACAGATATGCTCTGCTGGAGGTCCAAAACAGAAGAGTCAAAAACAAGCGACTGACTCTCTCCTGCCAATTCCTTTCTTCTGCTCTGTGTCAATCAGCTTTGTCAGTCTTATGCAAGCTTTGATAGCGCGAGCAACGTTTTCTTCATTTTTTTCCGATACCCTAATTTATACTAAATGGATACTGCAGTAAATCGTGATCTTTTTCTAACCCAGACCTAACCCAGACCTAACCCAGACTTAATTCAGACTTATTCCAGACCTAACCCAGACCTAACCCAAACCTAACCCAGACCTAACTCAGATCTAATCCAGACCTAACCCAGACCTAACCCAGACCTAACTCAGATCTAATCCAGACCTAACCCAGACCTAACTCAAATCTAATCCAGACCTAACCCAGACCTAACCCAGACCTAACTCAGATCTAATCCAGACCTAACCCAGACCTAACCCAGACCTAACTCAGATCTAATCCAGACCTAACTCAGATCTAATCCAGACCTAACCCAGACCTAACTCAAATCTAATCCAGACCTAACCCAGACCTAACTCAGATCTAATCCAGACCTAACCCAGACCTAACCCAGACCTAACTCAGATCTAATCCAGACCTAACCCAGACCTAACCCAAATCTAGGGTCTGGGTCAGGTCTGGGTTAGGTCTGGATTAGATTTCGGTTAGGTCTGGGTTAGGTCTGGATTAGATTTCGGTTAGGTCTGGGTTAGATCTGGATTAGATTTCGGTTAGGTCTGGGTTAGGTCTGGATTAGATTTCGGTTAGGTCTGGGTTAGGTCTGGATTAGATTTCGGTTAGGTCTGGGTTAGGTCTGGATTAGATCTGGGTTAGGTCTGGGTTAGGTCTGGGTTATGTCTCGGTTAGGTCTAGGTTAGGTCTGGATTAGATCTGAGTTAGGTCTGGGTTAGGTCTGGATTAGATCTGAGTTAGGTCTGGGTTAGGTCTGGGTTAGGTCTGGGTTAGATCTTTTCAGAAAGAGAGGCGAAAAAGTTACGGTCACCCTTGTGACGTTTTATAGCGACTGCATTACGGAGAAGAAAATATAAATCTCCAACATGTTCAACACTCACCATTAGTGCATGGTGAATGTCAACATTTACCGGTGTAAGTCAGAAATAAGGGTGTTTAGCAAATATTTCGGACATACACTAAGCGACTATGTGAATGTTGACATTCACCGGTGAAAGTCGACATTCTCCAGATTTCGGTGTTTCACTGTAACATATATATAGCTTTAGGCTGTTTGTACCTTCTCAACAAAGTAGAATAATGTATTACAAAAGCGCTTAATACAAATCCGCCCCTGATGATACTGTACAGCATACTTAATTTTTTCTTCCTTTTTTTCTATGTAAAATAAATACAATGAATCGTGATTAATATACAAGGTAACAATACCATTCATTTAATACCAATGAAAAACAGTACCTTAGAAAAAGTATAAAAAAAAAAAATTTCTTACATTACCGACCGATAGCGTATTGATCAACTTCTTTACCGACCGATAACTTCTTTACCGGCCAACACTTACCGACCGATAGCGTATTAGTCAACTACTTTACCGACCGACAAAGTCGGTAAAGTGTCAAAAGGCTGTGATCCGCTTCGAATTATTTCTGTTGTACGGAATTGAATCAAAAACAGGGGGACATTTTCTCATTACGAAAGGCTACGAATTATGTACAACGTTATACATCTAACTGGAATTTCGTTTTTAGAAATTTCGTATCATCGAAACTTCCGTTTAGAAAATGTACATAATTTTTAATCTGTAGCCCCCCCGGTTACACACACACGCCGCTGAGATGGTACCCGCAAAGCAAATCCTGTTAACAAGCTTTCGACGAATTTCATTAATGAAATATTAATTTATTTAAGTATTATAAATGCAACAAAAAAGTTCGTGTGACAGGATATTTCGCTGTCGGCCTAAGGAAGTGTTGGAATGAATGCTTATTGTATCAATTAAATACATAAGATCGCCAGCGACATTAACTACTTCACATATTTAATTTAGTTAATTAGTTCTAACTTAGCGTCTCTCCTAAATATTATAGCTCGCAAAAGTTATTAAATCTTTTTCCACCGGCAATCGAATCGAGAGATCTTCTTCGAAAGGACTCCGGTGATTAAAATTTTGTTACACTTTTTTTTCCCCCCCCCCAACGGTACATTAAAAGTTGAAGAATTTTTCGATTATCTTTTTTTTTTTTTCTCGGAAAAAATAGGGCGACGTATTTTTGTTTTAAACGCCGTTCTCGGTGGTTTATTTTTCATTAAAAAAAAAAAAAAAAATATGGAAAATGTACAAATGTGGCAAAGAAAATTGTCATTCTTTTATACTTAAACTAACACCAAGAGATAACAACACCATTTAGAGAAATTTCTTAGCTAGCATTCTCAGTTACGTGTCAAATTTTATAACGTTTATTTATTGAAATGGAATAACGTTCGTAAAAGTAAAATGGAACAAATACGCAGGCTCGTGGCCTGAAAAAATTTCTTCAATTTTCAACATACTTTCTATCGAACGACACTTTGCCCTTAAATATGTCAACTTATCACATCGATAACAGTGAAAGGAGAGAAAAAGAAAAATCAATCGCGTGTGCCAACGAAAAACGTTTCGGGTGCTTCTTGTGGCATGATAAAGATGGCTTATACGATGAAATAATTTTCATTATTTTAATCATGATAGATTTAATAGTATTAAAACATAGGAAATGGGATGACTGTTACTCAAGGTCCATCTCTTCTTCCGTTGGTTGTTGTTGATTGGCCTGAGTATGACCGTCGCCTTGACTGTTTTGATTGTTCTTCTGATCTTCGTTAGTTTTATTATCTTTTGGTTGTTTCTCTTCCTTCGGGACCTCGACTTTCGGTTTTGGTTTATTTAGAATTGGAAATACGATATTATCCAACGACTGCGAAGCAAGAACGAGTATTAATAAACTGTTTTACCGACCGATAGCGTATCGATCAACTGTTTTACCGACCGCTACCGGTCGGTAGAGCGTTAACAAAGATGATTACAGTACTTTGTGTGCATTAAATACCTGTTTTTCTGCGCGCAATTGTGCTACGGTGACTGGTGGTTGTTCCGTACGGTCTGTGCTAGCAAGAAGTACACGTTTCTCTTCGAGCCATGCCCATTTCTCCTGTACAGTTTTCTCAACCTTCTTCACCTCTTCCTCCGTCAAGTGAGAATATTTATCATCCTTTCCACTGGACGCCTTGATCAGATCTAGTCCTTTTTTAGCTAGTTGTAAAGCCCCCGCCAACTCTTCCAGCGCATGATTTCTTCCTTCGAACTCCATTCGCCTTTCTTTGATCGGTTCACCTTGGGACTGATAACAATAATAAATAGATAATTTCAAGTTACAAACATCATATTTTATGTTATACAAAAACTGATTATAGGTTACGTACTGATTTTACATTATTTAAATATCGAATAGAAATTAAGCACGGACTCACCTGAAGGAGTGACAACCGTTTCGAATAAACTTCTCGATGGCAATCTTGGCCTTCCTCGTAAAGCCAGATTTCTGTCTCCTCCAACATACGACAAAGTGCTTCTTTGTTTGCTTCCGTAACAAATGTAGCGAACTGATCTTCCTCTGATAGTTTAGCGCGCAAGTCGTAAACGTATTCTTCCAATGCGTTGCGAGCATCGACTCGTTCTTTCTCTTGTCTATCTTCGGCAATCATTTTACTCTAAAATGTACGATCAATATATAAAAACTTGGTTGAAATGTGTACGTGTATCACAATTGCTATTGCAACGTACCTCTTTCTCCACTGCGTTGTCCAAGTCGCGTTGAGAAAGTCCACACGAATAGGATTCCACTGGTAAGTCGATAGTACGAATAGGAATTTTCTTTTTACCTTTACCATCTTCACCCTTGTCGTCTCCCTAAAAAAGAGAAGAGAAAAAACGCAATATAGTACGTAACACAAATTGATAATTAAATTTAATTAGTATAAGCTTGTTTATGAATAACTTTACTGTCGCATACTTTTTTTCTTTTTTTTTATGTAAACGTGTGAAACATATGTACAAAATGCTTAACCCCTTACGCTGCATGAATTCTTCTTGTAAATAGAAAAAAAAGTTCATTGGTTTGTAGATACTAATAGTTACAAGCTTAACATATAAAATAAAGATAAATTCAAGCTGAAAAACAAATATATACTACACATTAATTGTCCAACGTTAAGTTCTTTTCGAACGACGAAGGTGAAAGAATAAAATGAACAAAAATTATTATATATATGGTAAGGGGTTAACGTCGAAAGACAAAGCGAATCAAATTTTGCAGTTTTGTACATTAATTTTGAAATTATTGATCGTTGTTGATGTAACTTAAAATTACAACGTATAAAAGAAAGATAACAATGCCCACGTATCGACAAAAGAAATATTTGATGCGAAACACATGTATTTAAATTGGAAGGTAGGTAATAATGGGAGAAAGTGGGGATATTTTTATGCGAACAGTTTTCAATTCGTGGGTGCTCTAAATTTCAAGTTTTCGAAGCGTTGAGAAGGAAAAACTATATGCACGCATGGAATATTGTTGAAATTATTGGCACGAATGGAAAACCGAACCGCATTGCCTGCCTTCACAATTTTGAGGTATCGATAATTGTTCCGTTACTATAATTTACTGTCTCTTTTCCTTCCTTGTTTATGAATAATTTTACTGTCGCATACTTTTTTTCTTTTTTTTATGTAAATGTGTGAAACATATGTACAAAATGCTTAACCCCTTACGCTGCATGAATTCTTCTTGTAAATAGAAAAAAAAGTTCTTTTGTTTGTAGACACTAATAATTACAAGCTTAACATATAAAATAAAGATAAATTCATGCTGAAAAACAAATATATACTACACATTAATTGTCCAACGTTAAGTTCTTTTCGAATGACGAAGGTGAAAGAATAAAATGAACAAAAATTATTATATATATGGTAAGGGGTTAACGTTGAAAGACAAAGCGAATCAAATTTTGCAGTTTTGTACATTAATTTTGAAATTATTGATCGTTGTTGATGTAACTTAAAATTACAACGTATAAAAGAAAGATAACAATGCCCACGTATCGACAAAAGAAATATTTGATGCGAAACACATGTATTTAAATTGGAAGGTAGGTAATAATGGGAGAAAGTGGGGGATATTTTTATGCGAACAGTTTTCAATTCGTGGGTGCTCTAAATTTCAAGTTTTCGAAGCGTTGAGAAGGAAAAACTATATGCACGCATGGAATATTGTTGAAATTATTGGCACGAATGGAAAACCGAACCGCATTGCCTGCCTTCACAATTTTGAGGTATCGATAATTGTTCCGTTACTAAAAATTACTGTCTCTTTTCCTTCCTTGTTTATGAATAATTTTACTGTCGCATACTTTTTTTCTTTTTTTTATGTAAACGTGTGAAACATATGTACAAAATGCTTAACCCCTTACGCTGCATGAATTCTTCTTGTAAATAGAAAAAAAAGTTCTTTTGTTTGTAGATACTAATAATTACAAGCTTAACATATAAAATAAAGATAAATTCATGCTGAAAAACAAATATATACTACACATTAATTGTCCAACGTTAAGTTCTTTTCGAATGACGAAGGTGAAAGAATAAAATGAACAAAAATTATTATATATATGGTAAGGGGTTAACGTCGAAAGACAAAGCGAATCAAATTTTGCAGTTTTGTACATTAATTTTGAAATTATTGATCGTTGTTGATACAACTTAAAATTACAACGTATAAAAGAAAGATAACAATGCCCACGTATCGACAAAAGAAATATTTGATGCGAAACACATGTATTTAAATTGGAAGGTAGGTAATAATGGGAGAAAGTGGGGGATATTTTTATGCGAACAGTTTTCAATTCGTGGGTGCTCTAAATTTCAAGTTTTCAGCGTTGAGAAGGAAAAACTATATGCACGCATGGAATATTGTTGAAATTATTGGCACGAATGGAAAACCGAACCGCATTGCCTGCCTTCACAATTTTGAGGTATCGATAATTGTTCCGTTACTAAAAATTACTGTCTCTTTTCCTTCCATGTTTATGAATAATTTTACTGTCGCATACTTTTTTTCTTTTTCTTATGTAAATGTGTGAAACATATGTACAAAATGCTTAACCCCTTACGCTGCATGAATTCTTCTTGTGAATAGAAAAAAAAGTTCTTTTGTTTGTAGACACTAATAATTACAAGCTTAACATATAAAATAAAGATAAATTCATGCTGAAAAACAAATATATACTACACATTAATTGTCCAACGTTAAGTTCTTTTCGAACGACGAAGGTGAACGAATAAAATGAACAAAAATTATTATATATATGGTAAGGGGTTAACGTCGAAAGACAAAGCGAATCAAATTTCGCAGTTTTGTACATTAATTTTGAAATTATTGATCGTTGTTGATGTAACTTAAAATTACAACGTATAAAAGAAAGATAACAATGCCCACGTATCGACAAAAGAAATATTTGATGCGAAACACATGTATTTAAATTGGAAGGTAGGTAATAATAGGGAAAAGTGGGGGATATTTTTATGCGAACAGTTTTCAATTCGTGGGTGCTCTAAATTTCAAGTTTTCGAAGCGTTGAGAAGGAAAAACTATATGCACGCATAGAATATTGTTGAAATTATTGGCACGAATGGAAAACCGAACCGCATTGCCTGCCTTCACAATTTTGAGGCATTGATAATTGTTCCGTTACTAAAAATTAATGTCTCTTTTCCTTCCTTGTTTATGAATAATTTTACCGTCGCATACTTTTTTTCTTTTTCTTATGTAAATGTGTGAAACATATGTACAAAATGCTTAACCCCTTACGCTGCATGAATTCTTCTCGTAAATAGAAAAAAAAGTTCTTTTGTTTGTAGATACTAATAATTACAAGCTTAACATGTAAAATAAAGATAAACTCATGCTGAAAAACAAATATATACTACACATTAATTGTCCAACGTTAAGTTCTTTTCGAATGACGAAGGTGAACGAATAAAATGAACAAAAATTATTATATATATGGTAAGGGGTTAACGTCGAAAGACAAAGCGAATCAAATTTTGCAGTTTTGTACATTAATTTTGAAATTATTGATCGTTGTTGATGTAACTTAAAATTACAACGTATAAAAGAAAGATACCAATGCCAACGTATCGACAAAAGAAATATTTGATGCGAAACACATGTATTTAAATTGGAAGGTAGGTAATAATGGGAGAAAGTGGGGGATATTTTTATGCGAACAGTTTTCAATTCGTGGGTGCTCTAAATTTCAAGTTTTCGAAGCGTTGAGAAGGAAAAACTATATGCACGCATAGAATATTGTTGAAATTATTGGCACGAATGGAAAACCGAACCGCATTGCCTGCCTTCACAATTTTGAGGTATCGATAATTGTTCCGTTACTAAAAATTACTGTCTCTTTTCCTTCTGCGACCCAGTGAAAAGAACAACAGAGCAAAGACAGACAGCACGGCGTGACACAGCTGTACCTTGGACCCATATGCATAAAAACAGTTATTACGAAATCAAATTATGCATATTCTTGCATCAATGAATATATCGAAATATCATTTTCTATCCGATTGGAATTAACTACTTTAATTCAGTTAATTTTTTTTTTCATAGTTATCCGAGTTTGCAGAAGAAATCGACACAGACTTAAGAACCCTGAATATAACTAAATGTCATGCACTAAAAGAACTACGATAAGTAACAAGCTTCTATAAGTGACGCATAAATTGCATTGAGCATTTTATGCTTTTATATCCTTAACATTTAAAACGAACTGAAATAAACAGAAATGACGGAAGTTGATTTACTATTTTATGCTTTTAACGCAACTTAATGATACATGTTTGTCTTTTTTTTTTCTTAAATAAAAAAGGAACAGATATCAAATATGGATGTATCGGTGTAAAATTGCAATACGTATTTATTACAATCATGCAGGATATTTGTATTTGACTTAAACCGGAATGATCTTAGAACAGATGACTGACGATGCTGACGTGATGAAAGAAATAAAAGGTCTATGTCATCTTTGCGCATAAAAAGGTATTCGTGTTAAGAATTACAACAATGCAATGATCTAAGGCGTATGTCAGAAATCATTGCATGTGTTTCGGTTAACATATGCATATGGGTCCAAGTAATGATAGTGTGTCGCGTACCGAGCTGAACCAAGAGCGAATCCTGGAGGAGTAGGAAGGGGCACAACCCCTCGAACCTCTTCCACCATCATCAGCATTTGAGTTCCGTCGTGTTTTATCCATGCTCACCTAAACCACAACAAACTCACATAGTCATGCACCAGACACTCGTAAAACATATGAATTTTGTACTTCTATAAAAATTTCTTTCGAATAGAATGGATCTGGTGATTTTAATTCGCACTTATTTGCTACTTGAGTTTTCATTTAAGCCTTGGACGAGTAAAATCTCAGTTCAATAGTAGAATTTGCATTATCGTTCGGTCAAAGGTGAACAATATCAACGGAATACATAGACAGCGTATCTTACCCAAAATCGAGTAAATATCTTCAACGATTCTGATGATATAGAAATATTTCATTTTTTCCTGCGGGAGTTCTCAAGATTACTCATATTTTTTCCAGATATGTAACGATAACCTTGAATTGATCTTTGACACTAAAAATTACAATAAAACGAAATTTGTATCTATCTAAATTGCAAATGCAAACAACGTCTGGGAATTCTGTGAATGCGATTAAATGTTTCGTATAGAAATGGTGCGAAAACTTCTGTTAGAAAATTAAGTATCGTCTGGATTTTCATGGAGAAGATTTTGAAAATGGTAAATCATTTCTTGAAAGAAAATTGTTCGCTGACGAAGCATTGTCCATCAATCAGATTGAGAAATATGAATTACTGGTCCGTAGAAAACTGAAATGGTTAAGAAATGGTGGATACACCGTAAATTGTGAATATTTGGTGTGGCATCGTAATGATCAGACGATTGGTTCTTATTTTATAAATGGAACATTAAATGGAGCGAATTACACAACATTCTTACATAATGAGTTACAAATGCTTCTGCGTGATGTACTATTAGACATAATAATATTCATGGAAGAATGGGGTATCAGCAAAATTTCCAAATTACTCGACTGAAAATCATGAAAATGATTTTGTGTACGGGAACATTTAAAACTAGTTATTTTCAAGATCAAACTTCCTAGATAATACCTAATCGAGTACTATTCAGAATATGAAATAATTGTTTCGTCTGTACAGTTTGCGAGTTGGACAAAAATTTAGTTTCGTTTGAATTTTCAATGTCAACGGTCGATTCAAGGTTATTGCACATTTATTATTTTTTACACGATGCAGCGAAATAAAATACACTCAAATGTAAAAATATATCAGCACGATTGCTAAGCGCATTCATCTTGCAAAATAAATTTTAAATGCAAAATTTCCAAATTACTCGACTGAAAATCATGAAAATGATTTTGTGTACGGGAATATTTAAAACTAGTTATTTTCAAGATCAAACTCCCTAGATAATACCTAATCGAGTACTATTTAGAATATGAAATAATTGTTTAAATTGTGCACAGTTTGCGAGTTGGACAAAAATTTAGTTTCGTTTGAATTTTCAAAGTCAACGGTCGATATAAGGTTATTGCACATGTATTATTTATTACACGATGCAGCGAAATAAAATACACTCATATGTAAAAAAATATCAGCAAGATTGTTCAGCGCATTCATCTTGCAAACTAAATTTTAAATGCAAAATTTCCAAATTACTGGACTGACAATCATGAAAATGATTTTGTGTACGGAAACATTTAAAACTAGTTATTTTCAAGATCAAACTCCCTAGATAATACCTAATCGAGTACTATTTAGAATATGAAATAATTGTTTCGTCTGCACAGTTTGCGAGTTGGACAAAAATTTAGTTTCGTTTGAATTTTCAAAGTCAACGGTCGATTCAAGGTTATTGCACATGTATTATTTGTTACACGATGCAGCGAAATAAAATACACTCATATGTAAAAAAATATCAGCACGATTGTTCAGCGCATTCATCTTGCAAACTAAATTTTAAATGCAAAATTTCCAAATTACTCGACTGAAAATCATGAAAATGATTTTGTGTACGGGAACATTTAAAACTAGTTATTTTCAAGACCAAACTTCCTAGATAATACCTAATCGAGTACTATTTAGAATATGAAATAATTGTTTCGTCTGCACAGTTTGCGAGTTGGACAAAAATTTAGTTTCGTTTGAATTTTCAAAGTCAACGGTCGTTTTAAAGTTATTGTACATGTATTATTTATTACACGATGCAGCGAAATAAAATACACTCATATGTAAGAAAATATCAGCACGATTGTTCAGCGCATTCATCTTGCAAACTAAATTTTAAATGCAAAATTTCCAAATTACCGGGCTGAAAATCATGAAAATGATTTTGTGTACGGGAACATTTAAAACTAGTTATTTTCAAGACCAAACTTCCTAGATAATACCTAATCGAGTACTATTCAGAATATGAAATAATTGTTTCGTCTGCACAGTTTGCGAGTTGGACAAAAATTTAGTTTCGTTTGAATTTTCAAAGTCAGCGATCGATTCAAGGTTATTGGCGCATGTATTATTTATTACACGATGCAGCGAAATAAAATACACTCGTATGTAAAAAAATATCAGCACGATTGCTCAGCGCATTCATCTTGCAAACTAAATTTTAAATGCAAAATTTCCAAATTACCGGACTGAAAATCATGAAAATGATTTTGTGTACGGGAACATTTAAAACTAGTTATTTTCAAGATCAAACTCCCTAGATAATACCTAATCGAGTACTATTTAGAATATGAAATAATTGTTTCGTCTGCACAGTTTGCGAGTTGGACAAAAATTTAGTTTCGTTTCAATTTTCAAAGTCAACGGTCGATTTAAGGTTATTGCACATGTATTATTTATTACACGATGCAGCGAAATAAAATACACTCATATGTAAAAAAATATCAGCACGATTGCTCAGCGCATTCATCTTGCAAAATAAATTTTAAATGCAAAATTTCCAAATTACCGGACTGAAAATCATTTTCATGATTTTGTGTACGGGAACATTTAAAACTAGTTATTTTCAAGATCAAACTCCCTAGATAATACCTAATCGAGTACTATTTAGAATATGAAATAATTGTTTCGTCTGCACAGTTTGCGAGTTGGACAAAAATTTAGTTTCGTTTGAATTTTCAAAGTCAACGGTCGATTTAAAGTTATTGCACATGTATTATTTATTACACGATGCAGCGAAATAAAATACACTCATATGTAAAAAAATATCAGCACGATTGCTCAGCTCATTCATCTTGCAAACTAAATTTTAAATGCAAAATTTCCAAATTACTCGACTGAAAATCATGAAAATGATTTTGTGTAGGAACATTTAAAACTAGTTATTTTCAAGATCAAACTCCTAGATAATACCTAATCGAGTACTATTTAGAATATGAAATAATTGTTTCGTCTGCACAGTTTGCGAGTTGGACAAAAATTTAGTTTCGTTTGAATTTTCAAAGTCAACGGTCGATTTAAGGTTATTGTTCATGTATTATTTATTACATGATGCAGCGAAATAAAATACACTCATATGTAAAAAAAATATCAGCACGATTGCTCAGCGCATTCATCTTGCAAACTAAATTTTAAATGCAAAATTTCCAAATTACTCGACTGAAAATCATGAAAATGATTTTGTGTACGGGAACATTTAAAACTAGTTATTTTCAAGATCAAACTCCCTAGATAATACCTAATCGAGTACTATTTAGAATATGAAATAATTGTTTCGTCTGCACAGTTTGCGAGTTGGACAAAAATTTAGTTTCGTTTGAATTTTCAAAGTCAACGGTCGATTTAAAGTTATTGCACATGTATTATTTATTACACGATGCAGCGAAATAAAATACACTCATATGTAAAAAAATATCAGCAAGATTGCTCAGCGCATTCATCTTGCAAAATAAATTTTAAATGCAAAATTTCCAAATTACTCGACTGAAAATCATGAAAATGATTTTGTGTACGGGAACATTTAAAACTAGTTATTTTCAAGATCAAACTCCCTAGATAATACCTAATCGAGTACTATTTAGAATATGAAATAATTGTTTCGTCTGCACAGTTTGCGAGTTGGACAAAAATTTAGTTTCGTTTGAATTTTCAAAGTCAATGGTCGATTTAAAGTTATTGCACATGTATTATTTGTTACACGATGCAGCGAAATAAAATACACTCATATGTAAAAAAATATCAGCACGATTGTTCAGCGCATTCATCTTGCAAAATAAATTTTAAATGCAAAATTTCCAAATTACTCGACTGAAAATCATGAAAATGATTTTGTGTGCGAGAACATTTAAAAACTAGTTATTTTCAAGACCAAACTCCTAGATAACACCTAATCGAGTACTATTTAGAATATGAAATAATTGTTTCGGTCTGCACAGTTTTAAGTTGGACAAAAATTTAGTTTCGTTTGAATTTTCAAAGTCATCGGTCGATTCAAGGTTATTGCACATGTATTATTTATTACACGATGCAGCGAAATAAAATACACTCATATGTAAAAAAATATCAGCACGATTGTTCAGCGCATTCATCTTGCAAAATAAATTTTAAATGCAAAATTTCCAAATTACTCTACTGAAAATCATGAAAATGATTTTGTGTACGGGAACATTTAAAACTAGTTATTTTCAAGACCAAACTTCCTAGATAATACCTAATCGAGTACTATTTAGAATATGAATTAATTGTTTCGTCTGCACAGTTTGCGAGTTGGACAAAATTTAGTTTCGTTTGAATTTTCAAAGTCAGCGGTCGATTCAAGGTTATTGCACATGTATTATTTGTTACACGATGCAGCGAAATAAAATACACTCATACGTAAAAAAATATCAGCACGATTGTTCAGCGCATTCATCTTGCAAAATAAATTTTAAATGCAAAATTTCCAAATTGCTCGACTGAAAATCATGAAAATGATTTTGTGTCTGCGAGAACATTTAAAACTAGTTATTTTCAAGACCAAACTCCCTAGATAATACCTAATCGAGTACTATTTAGAATATGAAATAATTGTTTCGTCTGCACAGTTTGCGAGTTGGACAAAAATTTAGTTTCGTTTGAATTTTCAAAGTCAACGGTCGATTCAAGGTTATTGCACATGTATTATTTATTACACGATGCAGCGAAATAAAATACACTCATATGTAAAAAAATATCAGCACGATTGCTCAGCGCATTCATCTTGCAAAATAAATTTTAAATGCAAAATTTCCAAATTACCGGACTGAAAATCATGAAAATGATTTTGTGTACGGGAACATTTAAAACTAGTTATTTTCAAGATCAAACTTCCTAGATAATACCTAATCGAGTACTATTTAGAATATGAAATAATTGTTTCGTCTGCACAGTTTGCGAGTTGGACAAAAATTTAGTTTCGTTTGAATTTTCAAAGTCAACGGTCGATTCAAGGTTATTGCACATGTATTATTTATTACACGATGCAGCGAAATAAAATACACTCATATGTAAAAAAATATCAGCAAGATTGCTCAGCTCATTCATCTTGCAAAATAAATTTTAAATGCAAAATTTCCAAATTACTCGACTGAAAATCATGAAAATGATTTTGTGTGTGGGAACATTTAAAACTAGTTATTTTCAAGATCAAACTCCCTAGATAATACCTAATCGAGTACTATTTAGAATATGAAATAATTGTTTCGTCTGCACAGTTTGCGAGTTGGACAAAAATTTAGTTTCGTTTGAATTTTCAAAGTCAACGGTCGATTCAAGGTTATTGCACATGTATTATTTATTACACGATGCAGCGAAATAAAATACACTCATATGTAAAAAAATATCAGCACGATTGCTCAGCGCATTCATCTTGCAAACTAAATTTTAAATGCAAAATTTCCAAATTACTCGACTGAAAATCATGAAAATGATTTTGTGTACGGGAACATTTAAAACTAGTTATTTTCAAGATCAAACTCCCTAGATAATACCTAATCGAGTACTATTTAGAATATGAAATAATTGTTTCGTCTGCACAGTTTGCGAGTTGGACAAAAATTTAGTTTCGTTTGAATTTTCAAAGTCAACGGTCGATTTAAGGTTATTGCACATGTATTATTTATTACACGATGCAGCGAAATAAAATACACTCATATGTAAAAAAATATCAGCACGATTGTTCAGCGCATTCATCTTGCAAACTAAATTTTAAATGCAAAATTTCCAAATTACTCGACTGAAAATCATGAAAATGATTTTGTGTACGGGAACATTTAAAACTAGTTATTTTCAAGATCAAACTTCCTAGATAATACCTAATCAGTACTATTTAGAATATGAAATAATTGTTTCGTCTGCACAGTTTGCGAGAGTTGGACAAAAATTTAGTTTCGTTTGAATTTTCAAAGTCAGCGGTCGATTTAAGGTTATTGCACATGTATTATTTATTACAGTGCAGCGAAATAAAATACACTCATATGTAAAAAATATCAACTTACGATTGTTCAGCGCATTCATCTTGCAAACTAAATTTTAAATGCAAAATTTCCAAATTACTCGACTGAAAATCATGAAAATGATTTTGTGTACGGGAACATTTAAAACTAGTTATTTTCAAGATCAATCTTCCTAGATAATACCTAATCGAGTACTATTTAGAATATGAAATAATTGTTTCGTCTGCACAGTTTGCGAGTTGGACAAAAATTTAGTTTCGTTTGAATTTTCAAAGTCAACGGTTAAACTAAGGTTATTGTTCATGTATTATTTGTTACACGATGCAGCGAAATAAAATACACTCATATGAAAAAAAATATCAGCACGATTGCTCAGCGCATTCATCTTGCAAACTAAATTTTAAATGCAAAATTTCCAAATTACTCGACTGAAAATCATGAAAATGATTTTGTGTGCTGAGAACATTTAAAACTAGTTATTTTCAAGATCAAACACCTAGATAATACCTAATCAGTACTATTTAGAATATGAAATAATTGTTTTAGTCTGCACAGTTTGCGAGTTGGACAAAAATTTAGTTTCGTTTGAATTTTCAAAGTCAACGGTCGATTCAAGGTTATTGCACATGTATTATTTATTACACGATGCAGCGAAATAAAATACACTCGTATGTAAAAAATAGTATCGATAACCTTGAAAATTCCAGCAAAGAAAGAAAGAAAAAAGAAAAATGTTTTCAACGACATACTCAACTCTCATTATCATTAAAATTACATATAAAATATTTTCCATATCATCAAAGTCGATGGAGATATTTAGGTGTCTTACGTTAGGTTAGACATCCTGTGTATATATATATACATACTATTTAAATCGCAATATCATTCGAATATACCCATTCTTGCATAAAAGTTAATTGAAAATAGTTCTTCGTGTGCATAGAATTATTTATCTTTATTAAATAAACGAAATCATTACGTACCTCAGGTGCTGGTGGTTCGTTGGCCTGCGCTTCTTGATCAGGCTTATCCTTTTTATCTTGCTGCTGATCCACGTCCATGTTATTCTGTTGAGTTTGTTGTTGTTGCTGCTGCTGTTTCTCCTCCTCTTCTTTCTCTTTTTCTTGTTGCGTGAGTTCACGTTTCTCGATCAGCGACGCGGAAATAACAGTGAGGATTCCATTCAAATTAACCCTAACCTTCACTTTCACTTTCGATGATTCACCTTCCGGCGTCGGTTTAATATTTTTAATTAGAAACACACCTATAAAAAGATATTAACAAATTACCGACCGATAGCCTACTAATCTTCTTTACCGACCAAACGCTTACCGACCGATAGCCGATTGATCAACTGTTTTACCGACCAACGCTTACCGACCGCTACCCGGTCGGTAAAGTGTCAAGTATACAAGGATATTACGAGTTACTAGAAAATAAAAATCACGTGCATACCAATGTGTTTTTCGGGATACGACTGTGGCGGTGTACTGTACTTAGCAGTGAGTGAAAATGGGCTTGATCGATAAAATGTCAACATCTTCGAGAACGGTACAGGATGATTGTGTCCAAAAATCTCCATCTCGCTAAAATAATAGGTATCGTACAATTTAAAAAAATTTCAACGCTTAAATATAATTAAGAGGCTTTTCTACCTGTCCGAGTAAAAAAAATCAATTTTGTATTAATATTTTCTGGAAGATTAAAGCATTCGTAAAAAATCAAATTTTTCGGTCAACGAGGTGGAAAAGCCTTTTTGAACATGTAAAATGTCGAGGTTAACGTACCCTTCTTCGCCTTGATTAGCATCCCATGTTAGTTTAATTGAATATGGTTGAATGTCGGTCACTGCAAAGTCACGGACTCTAACTGCAGGACTTAACATCGCGCACTGTAACGCGCATCCACGTGCAACAGCTTCATCTTGATTCAGCGTCGTGGACCCGGTACGGCCAAACATTTCCTCAACTATTCGTTTAATAGCGGGAACGCGGGTAGAACCACCCGCTAATTCAATCGAATGTACATCATCCAATTTTAGTTCTAGAAAAAAAAATAATATTACGAGGTTGAGAGATTTACTGTTTTTTTTGAAATTTATAGAAAGCGAAACGTACTAGAATCTTCAAGGCACTGCCGCAAAGTTGATTCCACGCGTTTGAATAAATGCGCGCACATTCCCTCCATGTCAGCACGTTTCAAGTCACCGTGTACATCTTTCTCATCCATGAAACACTCGATATTAAGGGGAAGCGTCGTTGAATTTGCTGACATTTGTTTCTTCAACTTTTCCACCTCTCCTAATAACCTTAAGTATGCACGCGGATTGGTGTGCGCATCGATATTGTAACGAGATCGAAACTCTTTACAAAAGTGTTCTGCTAAAATAGAGTCTATATCTCTGCCACCTAATTGACTGTCCGCTGAACTTGCTAACATCTGCGAACAATATTTATCAAACATATTTCTTGTATTCTCAATTGTTTGTTTCTAAGATATAAAAAGTTAACTTTGAATTGAGAAGTTTAATTTAGTTTGATTGTTGTCGCTCACCTTCAGTTTTCCTTTGTGGAACGCGCAAATGCTCACTTGTAGGCTGGCGTATCCACAATCGACAAATACTACATTTCTTGGTGGTGCATCGGACGATGGTAAACCTTCTTTGTAAATACCGTAGCACAAAGCGGTAGCAGTTGTTTCATTAAATAATCTAAGAACGTTTAAATCTGCGATTCTAGCAGCGTCGAGCAATGCTTGACGTTCAGCTTGTGTGTAATAAGAAGGAACGGAAATGACACAATCATTAACGACAGTTTGAAGAGCAACCTCGGATATATCTTTTAATTTTGTGAACAACATCGCAGTTATTTGTTCCGGTGTAAATATGTGCTTTTCTCCCAAGTATTGTACCTGAAATTTTTTTAACGAATGTAAACAAAACCTTTATCATTAATCGTTACCATTGTTACGATGTTCGATCTATAAATCACAGGCGATATGATTCATCGTGTTTTAACTGCTCTAAAGAGATATAAATAAGATACGAGACTCCATAAACGTGAGAAACATGGCAAAATGCCAAGATTACTATTGAATTTAGTCGCATTAAAAAGAACATTAAATATATTATGCATATATCTTAAATGGGACATTAAAACAGCACAGAATAATTACAAAGTTGTTCTTTGATATGTATCATTATAATTACTTTATAATACTGCGTTAAATGTTTCTAATATCGACAAACGTTATCGGAACACACTAGAATAGTGTTAAAAACTTACATGTATACCGATACCCCCATCTGGCTGCTGAGTTACCGTGAAAGGTAACATTTGAATCTCTCGCTGTACTTGCGGGTCGTTAAACTTCCTACCCAATAATCTTTTGAATCCAAAAATAGTGTTTTTCATATTGGTTACCATTTGATTCTTGGCGGCTACGCCAAGAATTCGATTTTTCCAACTAAATGCTACGCATGATCTAGAACCAAGTTATTAGTTCCAATATTAGTGAAATTTGTGAATAATTTTTAGCTTACAGGCTAAAACAATGATTATTTCACTATGTACAGGCATGCGTACACGTTACGTTGACCAAAACTATGTTTCAACTACTATTTTATGTATATTAGATGAAAAGAGTGATAAGAAAAAGTTGTTTATCGTTCGTACACGTCTTTGTTTTAAAATAGAGGTATCCGAGGTCATAAAATGAGGTTACTAATAACTATAATGATTATTTTACTATGCACAGGCGTGCGTACACGTTACGTTGACCAAAACTATGTTTCGACTACTATTTTATGTATATTAGATGAAAAGAATGATAAGAAAAAGTTGTTTATCGTTCATACGCATCTTTATTTTAAAATAGAGGTATCCGAGGTCATAAAATGAGATTACTAAAGAGTATAATGTAAAATTCATTTTGAAGTATCGTTTAATTTACCAAAATGATTGCCTGACACGTTGCATTGCATACACGTCTTTATTTTAAAATCCTACGAGGTATACAAGGTCATAAAATGAGATTACTAAAAACTATAATGTAAAATTAATCTTGAAGTATCGTTTAATTTACCAAAATCATTGCTTAACCCCTTAACGAACCATCGAGTTAATTCGAACGCGTTAAACTAGCTAAACTGTGGACGCTCGAGATAATTAGAGCTGCGTTGCATTATACGCTGCTGTAATTGATCTTTTTTGGCAGTTTTTTTAAAAAA
Source organism: Colletes collaris (assembly GCA_030068185.1). Lineage (NCBI taxonomy): Eukaryota > Metazoa > Arthropoda > Insecta > Hymenoptera > Colletidae > Colletes > Colletes collaris. The sequence goes on along the minus strand of JASGYR010000076.1, from coordinate 2,490,449 downwards.
AAACTGTGCGTTAACCCCTCAACGTTCATGCCCCGAGTCTGACCGCTTCGAAAAGCGATATTTGTTGATCTAACGGTTCGAGGGACGATAATATTTGTTTTCCTTCGGATACGACATTGTAATTAAGGAAAAGCGCAGTTTTAGAAATAAATTTGATAAAGAAAAGTGATCGTTCTTGGTTAACCTGGAAAATATGAGCGTTGAGGGGTTAAGTTATATCTATATATGTATATAAAGATCTCCGATATTGCAACGACTTACAATTGATACAAATAGCATAATATTTCTTAAAAAACTTTGTTGTTATCATTATCTGTGCATTTGGAATATTTTAAAACTATCGTGGAAGAAAATGAAATAGAACAAATGTGTTTCTTTGCAAAAAAATGAAATTAAACATATAAATTTCGAACTTTCGGATCATTTTTTATAAAATCGAAATTTCTTTGTTCCTAGTACGAAGAATTGTGAAATATTGTTAGAATAAAAAAAAAATTTTGATCCAAATCGTCTACGTAAATAAATAAGCTAATCGATCACACGACTATGGACTTTTTTGCGCTTAACGCGAAATCGAGAATATCGAAATAGAGAAAACGGTTTTCCGAGATAAACGACACTGATAAAATAATCGCCCGCGAATTCTTATTGACGGATTCACGTGACATTCCATCGTTCGTTGTTTTCATCCCATTTCTGTTTTTTTCTCGCCGTAAATTTCCACGGTAAGATTCGCGAATCGGTGAGTACTCGAGGACCGGTGCGCACCGGCATCGCACACCGTTCGGACAAAGAATCAGCGAATGATCGTTCGAATAAAATTGACTCACGGTGTGCCTCGTAGACTGTAATCGTTCGCTATAGTTTCAATGCCGCCCGCGCGTGCCACGGCCACATAACAGCTCTCGTTGCCAAAGTCGATTCCGATCACGGACATAGCAGCCATGGCTGATAAAAACTGCGTTCGACGGTATTCTTCGCACGACACTGAACAAGTCGTCGATCTTAGACCGTGAATTCGATGTTTGTCCTCGGGATTTGATATAAGAACGATCACCTGTACGTTCCTATTTTTTTGCGTTTGTAATTAACAGTGAACGTTAAATTCACAAATCTCCCTTGTTTCTGGCCCCGATCACGCAATAGACTCGAACGAAATGCCCTCCGCACGGTGACTGTGATTACTTCCTTCTGCTAACTTCTGCTGTGAATTCACCAATCGTGGCGCTGCGGTGAACGACTCCTATTGGCCGGGCGCTCGCTCTGGAACATTCTGGAATTATGCGACGTCGAAATCTTCTTCCGTGAATAACGTCTGCTTTCTCTCTCTCTCGGTCGGAAAGAAACGGATCAATATTAAGCAGAAGTAACCAGAAATAAATTACCAGATCCGTAAATGAAAATCGGATCGGATTCTTACAATTTTTTTAGAAATTTCAAACTTGGACGAGAACGATTGGTTTATATACAAATATGTCGTGAAAACGAATTTTCATACTTTAGAAATATCCATTTTGCGATGATTTAAGTCCGACGAAATAGTATTTTGTATTTGAACGTTTTCAATTTGCGTTGATATTGTATTTTACATTTATGCAAACTTCGTATTATCTATAAAATTGTTATTCATTATATGTAAATAAACAAAATGTTACTTTTAAACACAAATTCGAGCTAAATGATTAGGATCACATTATTGAAATTTTCTAAAATGTTCGAACGATAGCTTTTCTTAAAATAACAGAATTAAAAATATATAGTTAATGTAAATAATACAGTTCTAAGAAAAATTGGCAATTATTCAATGATTTTACGCATCGATAAGTTAGTAACAAGCAACGTTATGTAGAGTACTGATTCTCGAAAAGTCACATGGTTTTGAACGCACAAGCATCTGTCAAATTTGTATAAAATGTCACGTTTATATAATTTGCGATTTAATTTAAGTATAAAAAATGCTAGAAATTCAAACGTTTTATTAAGTTTTATTAACCCAAATGTAAAGAGAATCAGCGAGTCGAGAAATATTCAGTATCAAAATGGTAGAGGTTATGTACAACTCTATTGGAGATTGAAAAGACATATCTATCCATTGTATAAATTATTAGTTATGTTTACGCCAAAGTATGTAAATTCTTCGTTAGTATTTAATACGTATAACGTTAACTATAGAAGGAAATATTACAAGAATTTAGGATTTATATTGAGCGGCTTTGGGCTGACCATAGCATTTTGCGAAGCATCTAATTTTAAACCAGGTATGTATCTCTTATGTTACAAAATGAATAGTAGTCTGTAACATCTCGTTATTCGTTAACAGAAAAGCGATTCTTTCGAGCAGTGCAGTACGACAATATCTCCGAATTAGAAAAGGTAAATACAAAGACTATTTTGTTATACATATATGTTACCGTGAATGACCGAAATTGGAGAATGTCAACTTTCACCGGTGAATGTCAACAGATACCAAATACATAGGTGAAAGATAGAATATTTCATTACATTGTTGTACATTTGGACCCTCTCCGGTGTGTGTCGACAATCACAGATATGCTCTGGTGGAGGTCCAAAACAGAAGAGTCAAAAAACAAGCGACTGGCTCTCTCCTGCCAAATCCTTTGTTCTGCTCGGAGTCAATCAGCTTTGTCAGTCTTATGCAAGCTTTGATAACGCAAGCAACGTTTTCTTAATTTTTTTTCCGATACCCTAATTTATACTAAATGGATACTGCAGTAAATCGTGATCTTTTTCTAACCCAGACCTAACCCAGACCTAACCCAGACTTAATTCAAACTTATTCCAGACCTAACCCAGACCTAACCCAAACCTAACCCAAACCTAGCCCAGACCTAACCCCGTTATCAGCAATGAATTGGTCTGGGTTAGGTCTGGTATAAGTCTGAATTAAGTCTGGGTTAGGTCTGGGTTAGGTCTGAATTAAGTCTGGGTTAGGTCTGGGTTAGGTCTGGGTTAGGTCTGAATTAAGTCTGGGTTAGGTCTGGGTTAGAGTCTGGGTTGGTCTGAATTAAGTCTGGGTTGGGTCTGGGTTGGAGGTCTGGAATAAGTCTGGGTTAGGTCTGGGTTAGGTCTGGGTTAGGTCTGAATTAAGTCTGGGTTAGGTCTGGGTTAGGTCTGAATTAAGTCTGGGTTAGGTCTGGGTTAGGTCTGGGTTAGGTCTGAATTAAGTCTGGGTTAGGTCTGGGTTAGGTCTGAATTAAGTCTGGGTTAGGTCTGGGTTAGGTCTGGGTTAGGTCTGAATTAAGTCTGGGTTAGGTCTGGGTTAGGTCTGAATTAAGTCTGGGTTCGGTCTGGGTTAGGTCTGGGTTAGGTCTGAATTAAGTCTGGGTTAGGTCTGGGTTAGGTCTGAATTAAGTCTGGGTTAGGTCTGGGTTAGGTCTGGGTTAGGTCTAAATTAAGTCTGGGTTAGGTCTGGGTTAGGTCTGAATTAAGTCTGTGTTAGGTCTGGGTTAGGTCTGGAAGAAAAATTAGATTTTCTAATTAGCAAACTCGTCTTTTTAAGAGTAAATTAAGACCTAACCCAGACCGAACCCAGACCTAATCCAGACCTAACCCAGACCTAACCCAGACCTAACCCAGACCTAACCCAGACCTAACCCAGACCTAATACAGACCTAACCCAGACCTAACCCAGACTTATTCCAGACCTAACCCAGACTTAATTCAGACTTATTCCAGACCTAACCCAGACCTAACTCAGATCTAATCCAGACCTAACCCAGACCTAACTCAAATCTAATCCAGACCTAACCCAGACCTAACTCAAATCTAATCCAGACCTAACCCAGACCTAACTCAGATCTAATCCAGACCTAACCCAGACCTAACCCAGACCTAACTCAGATCTAATCCAGACCTAACCCAGACCTAACTCAAATCTAATCCAGACCTAACCCAGACCTAACCCAGACCTAACTGAGATCTAATCCAGACCTAACCCAGACCTAACCCAGACCTAACACAGAGCTAAACCAGACCTAACCCAGACTTGTTCCAGACCTAACCCAGACCTAACCCAGACTTAATTCAGACCTAACCCAGACCTAACCCAGACTTATTCCAGACCTAACCCAGACTTAATTCAGACTTATTCCAGACCTAACCCAGACCTAACTCAGATCTAATCCAGACCTAACCCAGACCTAACTCAAATCTAATCCAGACCTAACCCAGACCTAACTCAAATCTAATCCAGACCTAACCCAGACCTAACTCAGATCTAATCCAGACCTAACCCAGACCTAACCCAGACCTAACTCAGATCTAATCCAGACCTAACCCAGACCTAACTCAAATCTAAGCACGACCTAACCCAGACCTAACCCAGACCTAACTCAGATCTAATCCAGACCTAACCCAGACCTAACCCAGACCTAACTCAGATCTAATCCAGACCTAACCCAGACCTAACTCAGATCTAACCCAGACCTAACCCAGACCTAACTCAGATCTAATCCAGACCTAACCCAGACCTAACCCAGACCTAACTCAGATCTAATCCAGACCTAACCCAGACCTAACTCAAATCTAATCCAGACCTAACCCAGACCTAACTCAGATCTAATCCAGACCTAACCCAGACCTAACCCAGACCTAACTCAGACGCGAAAAAGTCACGTCACCCTTGTGACGTTTTATAGCGACTGAATTACGGGGAAGAAAATATAAATCTCCAACATGTTCAACACTCACCATTAGTGCACGGTGAATGTCAACATTTACCGGTGTAAGTCAGAAATAAGGATGTTTAGCAAATATTTCGGACACACACTAAGCGACTATGTGAATGTTGACATTCACCGGTGAAAGTCGACATTCTCCAGATTTCGGTGTTTCACTGTAACATATATACTAATAATTAATAGGATTCTTGGTTATAGCTTTTGAAAGACGGCGTTAATGTAAATGCACGCCATGCATTGGGCTGGACGGCGTTACATGTCGCTGCTATCAACGAAAAACTAGAAGTATTGAAACTGTTGATAAAGAAAGGCGCAGACGTTAACGCAGCAGATGAGTTCGTCAATGTTTACAAAACTGCTATGGAAAAGGGGATACATTCTTTAGATGGTATAACTTGTAAATAGAAATTGTAATAATTATGTAATATAGTAATATTGTAATACATATATATCTTTTCAAAACTTTCAGTGCTCATGATAAGGGAAGAAGAATTTTCCGACCGTCTGAACAACAGAGCTACGTTTAAAGGTTTCACGCCATTGCACTATGCGGTACTAGCAGATTCAGAGGCCTGCGTAAAAGCATTGCTAGATGGGGGAGCAAATCCAACGATAGAAAACGAGTCTGGTCACCGTGCAGTAGAATACGCTAGGGACGGAAAGCTCAAAGAAATGCTAATGAAACATACGTTAAAATACGATGGAATAATGAAGGAAAAAGTATATATGTTCAAAGTTCTTCTACATAGTATTATTTTTCATCCATGTTTTTACTAAATATTGTAAACAGGAAATAGAAGAACGCCGTAGGTTTCCAATAGAACAACGCTTGAAACAACACATTGTTGGACAGGAAGGAGCTATATCGATTGTTGCATCCAGTAAGATTTGTATTATTCAATAAATAAAACAAATTAAAATTGTATAAAACTTTGTATGATTGTAGCTATCAGGAGGAAAGAGAACGGCTGGATCGACGAAGAACATCCCTTGGTATTCTTGTTCTTAGGTTCGTCAGGGATTGGAAAAACTGAATTAGCCAAGCAGTTGGCTGCGTACATCCATAAAAACAAACAGGATGGATTCATTCGATTGGATATGTCCGAGTATCAGGAGAAACATGAAGTTGCAAAACTAATTGGAGCGCCACCAGGGTACATATCATACTTATATTATATAAAGTATATTACTTACGTAAAGAAATATTATTTCAATGTTACGTGTAGATATGTAGGTCATGACGATGGTGGACAGTTAACAAAGCTTCTAAAAAAATGTCCAAACGCTGTTGTGTTATTTGACGAGGTTGACAAAGCTCATCCAGACGTATTAACAGTTCTCTTACAACTTTTCGACGAAGTAACGTTACTTTCGTGATTTACATGTTGCATCGAAAATTCCATCGAAGTTGTCAGTATTAATTTCTTTTTAGGGAAGATTGACAGACGGTAAAGGAAAAACGATCGAATGTAAGAATGCGATTTTTATAATGACGTCGAATTTAGCGAGCGAAGTAATTGCAGAGCATGCGATACAGCTCAGAGAAGAAGCAGTACGTGCTTTGAATCTTAGACTGGATGCAAACTCTGACGAGGATCAGGCCCCGGAGCAAATCGAAATATCCCGTAACTTTAAGGATAAAGTGGTACGCATTAACTTGTCCGATGTGCATATGTGCATTATGGTTTGCTTAATTTAAAACCACGCATTACAGGTACAACCTATATTGAAAACTCATTTCCGAAGGGATGAGTTCTTGGGAAGAATAAATGAAATTGTTTACTTTCTACCATTCTCTCGGTCTGAGCTTATAAAATTAGTGGCCAAAGAATTGGACAATTGGGCGGTGCGTGCGAAAGAAAGACATTTGATAGAATTAAAGTGGGACAGAGAGGTTCTCTCGGTGTTGGCGGATGGTTATGATGTTCATTACGGTGCTCGTTCGATCAAATACGAAGTAGAGAGACGTGTTGTCAATCAATTGGCTGCTGCACACGAACGAGGCCAACTTGGTACGTATATTCCTACCTTTCAATAACCTATAATCACTTCGACTGCTTTATAACAATTCTGTTACATCTAGAAAAAGACTGTTGCGTATTACTTAAAGTTAAGTGGCACGAAAATGGTGCTCGTATAATATTATCGGTACGATCCAAAGGCGTAAAAACCTTTGTTGACATTGCGGACACTGATAACTTGATAAAGAATGTGAATTCTGCGTTTTAATGTTACACACGATTATTTTGGTCGTACAGCCACGTTAAACAAAGAACATGTATTATATAGATAGCTTGATCTCGTAATACATACGTAAAAGAGATTTTGTAGTACAAGGAAACGTAACTACTCGCAGTAATATATGTATTATTTATGTATAGAAAGATAAGTATGTTGTACATGAACTTATTTTCGTAAAACAAAAATACTCTCTCACATTATGTGTTATACATAATAAAATGTTAAATAGAATTAAAAGAAGAACAACTTTTTTACCTGCGTCCTCGTTGTTGAAGATAGTTTGCAAAATGAAGGTTTAGGTTGGGTTAGGTCTGGGTTAGGTCTGGATTAAGTCTGGGTTAGGTCTGGGTTAGGTCTGGATTAAGTCTGGGTTAGGTCTGGGTTAGGTCTGGGTTAGGTCTGGGTTAGGCCTGGATTAAGTTTGGGTTAGGTCTGGGTTAGGTATGAATTAGACTGGGTTAGGTCTGAATTAAGTCTGGGTTAGGTCTGGGTTAGGTCTGGATTAAGTCTGGGTTAGGTCTGGGTTAGGTCTGGGTTAGGTCTGGGTTAGGTCTGAATTAAGTCTGGGTTAGGTCTGGGTTAGGTCTGAATTAAGTATGGGTTAGGTCTGGGTTAGGTCTGGATTAAGTCTGGGTTAGGTCTGGGTTAGGTCTGGATTAAGTCTGGGTTAGGTCTGGGTTAGGTATGAATTAGACTGGGTTAGGTCTGGGTTAAGCCTGGATTAAGTCTGGGTTAGGTCTGGGTTAGGTATGAATTAGACTGGGTTAGGTCTGGGTTAGGTCTGGATTAAGTCTGGGTTAGGTCTGGGTTAGGTCTGGGTTAGGTCTGGAATAAGTCTGAATTAAGTCTGGGTTAGGTCTGGGTTAGGTCTGGATTAAGTCTGGGTTAGGTCTGGGTTAGGTCTGGGTTAGGTCTGGGTTAGGTCTGGGTTAGGACTGAATTAAGTCTGGGTTAGGTCTGGGTTAGGTCTGGGTTATTTTATTCTTTTATATATATATGTAAAAGAATAAAATAGATCCTTTCTCGGTAGAAATCTTCTGGATATCCCTAACCCAGACCTAACCCAGACCTAACCCAGACTTAATCCAGACCTAACCCAGACCTAACCCAGACTTAATTCAGACTTATTCCAGACCTAACCCAGACCTAACCCAGACTTAATTCGGACCTAACCCAGACCTAACCCAGACCTAACCCAGACCTAAACCAGACCTAACCCAGACCTAACCCAGACATAACCCAGACCTAACCCAGACTTAATTCAGACTTATTCCAGACCTAACCTAGACCTAACCCAGACTTAATTCGGACCTAACCCAGACCTAACCCAGACTTAATTCAGACTTATTCCAGACCTAACCCAGACCTAACCCAGACCTAACCCAGACCTAAACCAGACCTAACCCAGACATAACCCAGACATAACCCAGACCTAACCCAGACCTAACCCAGACTTAATTCAGACTTATTCCAGACCTAACCCAGATCTAATCCAGACCTAACCCAGACCTAACTCAGATCTAATCCAGACCTAACCCAGACCTAACTCAGATCTAATCCAGACCTAATCCAGACCTAACCCAGACCTAACTCAGATCTAATCCAGACCTAACCCAGACCTAACTCAGATCTAATCCAGACCTAACCCAGACCTAACCCAGACCTAGGTTTGGGTTAGGTCTGGGTTAGGCCTGGAATAAGTTTGAATTAAGTCTGGGTTAGGTCTGGGTTAGGTCTGGATTAAGTCTGGATTAAGTCTGGGTTAGGTCTGCAGTAGAGAGACGTGTTGTCAATCAATTGGCTGCTGCACACGAACGAGGCCAACTTGGTACGTATATTTCTACCTTTCAATAACCTATAATCACTTCGACTGCTTTATAATAGTTCTGTTACATCTAGAAAAAGACTGTTGCGTATTACTTAAAGTTAAGTGGCACGAAAATGGTGCTCGTATAATATTATCGGTACGATCCAAAGGCGTAAAAACCTTTGTTGACATCGCGGACACAGATAACTTGATAAAGAATGTGAATTCTGCGTTTTAATGTTACACACGATTATTTTGGTCGTACAGCTACATTAAACAAAGAACATGTATTATATAGATAGCTTGATCTCGTAATACATACGCAAAAGAGATTTTGTAGTACAAGGAAACGTAACTACTCGCAGTAATATATGTATTATTTATGTATAGAAAGATAAGTATGTTGTACATGAACTTATTTTCGTAAAACAAAAATACTCTCGCACGTTATGTGTCGTACATAATAAAATGTTAAATAGAATTAAAACAAGAAGAACGTATATTATTCGTGCAACTTTTTCTTACCTGCGTCCTCGTCGTTGAAGAGAGTTTGCAAAGTGAAACGTACGATTTTGACGGAAATAAGTGATTCTTTATTTTCAATCGAATCATGAAGATACATTACAAGAAAATATCGGTTATACGTCACATTTAGGATACATTGTACATTTGTTTTCTTTTACGACGTAACGAGAGAAGAGACATTCTCGAGAACGCTGTAAACCGCGTTTCTTTCTTCGATCATTTGTACTACGAGAATCATATTTCGACTTATCGATCGTTGACGACGCAACAAGTCGAAGCTTTTAACGTTTTCGCTCGTCGTGGAGTGCAGGACAAATTCAGGTCCGATAACAGAGGTCTGTTGATTTTAAAAACTATTCGACGCATCGATAGAACCTTCTCAAAATCAGCGTATAAAGTATCGGTGATAGAAGGACGATAGAAACTGTTCGTTTCGTACAGCGAGTCGCAGCCAAAATCGTACACCACCGTATGAAAATATGTTTCGTTCGAAAAAAGAAGTTTAGTAATGATTTGGGGGGAAAAATAAGGCAGATATATTATTGTAAATATTTCTGTATTTATTAACATAAAAAAAACAAAGTTACTATAAAGGAAAAACGTTAAACAAAAGAAAATTAAGCAGACGATATTAAAGGCGCGAGAAATTTAAATTGGAAGTCATTTTGACTGCTTTTTAATTTCAATTAGAAAAACAATTATGTATATAATGACACAATTTCTTAGAATTTTGTGACTTTTTGCACAACATATAAATGCGTTTATTAATAATTGTAGTTACCTCCCCCCTCCTTCATTTCCGGTATATGTGTTTATACCTATATTGGTCAAAAGCAGTCATTTTGACTGCTTGGGAAATTTTAAATAATCAAATCACTCTTATTATTGAATTGAGTAAATTTCTTATATGACCAGTTCGACTATGTATTGAAATAACAGTTTTCATTTTTTTTCGATTACCAACACATGATAACATACAAGTACATGATAAATTGTCGATTTGGGCTTACCTAACCCAGACCTAACCCAGACCTAACCCAGATCTAATCCAGACCTAACCCAGACATAACACAGAGCTAACTCAGATCTAATCCAGACCTAACCCAGACCTAACCCAGATCTAATCCAGACCTAATCAAGACATAACACAGAGCTAACTCAGATCTAAACCAGACCTAACCCAGACCTAACTTAGATCTAGGGTCTGGGTTGGGTCAAGCTAGTCTGGGTTAGGTCTGGGTTAGGTCTGGGTTAGGTCTGGATTAGATCTGAGTTAGGTCTGGGTTAGGTCTGGATTAGATCTGGGTTAGGTCTGGGTTAGGTCTGGATTAGATCTGGATTAGATCTGGGTTAGGTCTGGATTAGATCTGATGTAGATCTGGGTTAGGTCTGGATTAGATTTGGGTTAGGTCTGGGTTAGGTCTGGATTAGATCTGGATTAGATCTGGGTTAGGTCTGGTTTAGGTCTGGGTTAGGTCTGGGTTAGGTCTGGATTAGTTAATAATCCAAATTATCTTAACCCTTTGCACTCCTATGTTGAGTGTGATTCGACATAAATTTTGATCTCAGGAGCACCTTCGTCAAGTCTCACTCGACATTCTTTCAAGTCGAAACCAAACAGATATCATACACTTGGAAATTACAAAATACAACAACAGTGTAAATAAAACACTTATTTTAACAGGTAAATTTCAAATAAAACACTTAAAAGCATTGTTCGTCAAGTCCCATTCGACATTTTTTCGAGTCCAAACCAAATCATACACTTGGAAATTACAAAATACTACAACAGTGTAAATGAGACCTAACCCAGACCTAACCCAGACCTAACCCAAATCTAATCCAGACCTAACCCAGACCTAACCCAAATCTAATCCAGACCTAACCCAGACCTAACCCAAATCTAATCCAAATCTAATCCAGACCTAACCCAGATCTAATCCAAATCTAATCCAGACCTAACCCAGATCTAATCCAGACCTAACCCAGATCTAATCCAGATCTAATCCAGACCTAACCCAGACCTAACCCAAATCTAATCCAAATCTAATCCAGACCTAACCCAGATCTAATCCAGATCTAATCCAGACCTAACCCAAATCTAATCCAAATCTAATCCAGACCTAACCCAGATCTAATCCAGATCTAATCCAGACCTAACCCAGACCTAACCCAGACTTAATTCAGACCTAACCCAGACCTAACCGAGACCTAACCCAGACCTAACCGAGAATTAATCCAGACCTAACCCAGACCTAACCCAGATCTAATCCAGACCTAACCCAGACCTAACCCAGACCTAGGTTTGGGTTAGGTCTGGGTTAGGTCTGGAATAAGTCTGAATTAAGTCTGTGTTATGTCTGTGTTATGTCTGGGTTAGGTCTGTCTGGCAAAACGTATTAAACGATTAGATCAACATCACTATTATAGTCTTTCTAGTGTTAAGCAATATTCATTTCTTTCATCATCATTATACAATAAATACAGATATATTTACGATAATATGTCTGCCTCATTTTCTATTTCAAATCATTCCTAAACTTTTTTTTTTATAATGAAACATATTTTCACACGTGGTGTACGATTTTGACTGAGTCGCTGTATGCCAACCAGGACACATGAAACTTCACACTCCCATAAATTTCTTCACAGCAATTACAAGTGCACTACCGACCTCAACGATATATCAACAACGTCGGAGAACAATAAAGAATTAGAATAAAATTTACAGCTACAAGTTCGGTAAGTCGAACGAACAATTAATCATTCATCGTCCATTCATTATTACAGCTTATGTCAGAAATTTTTAAAAATGAATCAAACAGCATCGTCTCTGTATGGTCGGTAGTGTGTATAGGAATGTTAAAAACGTGTTTGCATTAAACATCCAACATGATTGTTTATACGACACGATATACATATAAGAACATCTTTATAATAATATGTATATATATATATATTTTTAATATAAATACCATGTACCTTTTGTGGTACGTAGAATATAATAGAAATACTGTTCAAGTATAAATTAAGCGTACAATTCGGACCACGCTCATACAGTTAAGCGTTTCTTCCCAACGAGACTCAATAGTTTTCCCATAATCTTTACGTTTCATGTAAACGTATCGTTATGTTTGTATTTATAATATACATATACATGATACATATTTAACATACTCAACGATGATCAACATTTAATTTATATACTCTTCGTTTCAGTTTCCATCTTTCTCCGCCAACCAGAAACATTTAGTCGCTGTAATACACGTACAAGAGCCTAAAGTATTTTATGATACGGCAGGTTCCTTGATCGAGCTCTTAAATTCAGAATAAATAGATCTAAGCTCCGAAGAATTTTTTCAAAATTATCAATATACATGTATATATATATATGATATGACGAACTTTGGTCGGAAGTGTTCATATATTTTCATTTTTTTACTCTTTCGTATAAATCAGACTTTTTTTTTTTTGCATTATCCTTGTACGTAATTGGTGTACAGTGCTCGGAGGAGAACGTAAAAAACGAGAGGCGTGTAACACGTGTTATCGCCTCGTAACAAGAAGCGTTATCTGAAGACTTCCGGTTCGCTCGATTCTGTTTTTAGTTTTTTGTTTATTTGCATTCTCTGTTGCTGCTGTCGGTTACATACTCGGCGAACAGTATTCGACATTTAATAACGATAACGGTGGCCAGGACTGTACTTATTGGTGAAGAAATCGTTTCTTAGGCATTCAAATTCACTGTGAACCGTCTTTCCTTGAGGTCAGTTTTGTTGTATAGTACGTTTAGGCTTAGGAAGTAGGTACATATGTATACGCGTATACCTCGTTTTTTTTTTAGTTCGGACTGTAATAAAAAATCACCCGTTTGCTGGAAGAAAGTGTTCCTCCTTCGGCTTCCATTTTGTTTCTTTATCGAAAACGCGTCTTGTCTGGAAAATTTGTTTCAAGGAAAACACGGAACGGTCCCCTGTAAAGTGAAGCTTAGGTTGTCGCGACTGTCCGCCATTGTTACCAACTGTCGCGGTTTCATAAGACACGACTTGGCCGATAGAAAGAAAAATTTGAACCCGTAAAAAAAGGAACAAAATTCGTCTTTCTCACGAAGATTGGGGGGAAGAAATAAAAATGAAATGAAAAGGGCCCGTATAGGAAACAAAAATTTCGTAGATGGGGAATCGAAAGGGTATAGCCGAATAAGGGGGTGAAATGTGCCCTTGAACGAAATGTGACATACGATGGATCCATCGATAGAGCATCAAGAAAAAACGTTCTGTGCCAAATTTTAACCCTCTATCTTGTTTGGAAGGGTAGTTATTGAGAAAATTCGGATTAACGAGTTTGTGCCTATTTCCCCTATTTAATCGAGTAGAAAAATTATGAAAAAAATCTGGTGCATTGTGGTAATCGAGATACGTGTTTGAGAATTTTGTCCGATTTTTCGATTCCAAATCCTAGGCGTGAAAAATTGAAAACGCAAAAAAACACAGAAAAATACGGATTTCGTATGGAAGCTTTCGAGACACTAGATTTCTATAATTACTGTAAATTCGTATTGTCATTGGTTATCTCCCTGAATTTTTTCAGATTTTTTGGTAGGGTGCGCCGTAGTAGGAAAAATCAAAAACCGATTTTTTCGACGTTTTTCGCGTGAAAAAGCATCTTATACTTTGAAGTATAATTAGAAATATAATTATAAATGTTTAAAACCATACAATATAGTTATCTATTAAAGAGAATACAAAAATTCAAAGTGTAGGATGCTTTTTCACGCGAAAAACGTCGAAAAAATCGGTTTTTGATTTTTGCTACTACGGTGCACCATACCAAAAAATCTGAAAAAATTCAGGGAGATAGCCAATGACAATACGCATTTACAGTAATTATAGAAATCTAGTGTCTCGAAAGCTTCGATACGAAATCTGTATTTTTCTGCGTTTTTAATTTTTCACGCCCAGGATTTGGAATCGAAAAATCTGAAAAAATTCAGGGAGATAGCCAATGACAATACGCATTTACAGTAATTATAGAAATCTAGTGTCTCGAAAGCTTCAATACGAAATCGGTATTTTTCTGCGTTTTTAATTTTTCACGCCCAGGATTTGGAATCAAAAAATCTGAAAAAATTCAGGGAGATAGCCAATGACAATACGCATTTACAGTAATTATAGAAATCTAGTGTCTCGAAAGCTTCAATACGAAATCGGTATTTTTCTGCGTTTTTAATTTTTCACGCCTAGGATTTGGAATCAAAAAATCTGAAAAAATTCAGGGAGATAGCCAATGACAATACGCATTTACAGTAATTATAGAAATCTAGTGTCTCGAAAGCTTCGATACGAAATCGGTATTTTTCTGCGTTTTTAATTTTTCACGCCCAGGATTTGGAATCGAAAAATCGGAAAAAATTCAGGGAGATAGCCAATGACAATATGCATTTACAGTAATTATATAAATCTAGTGTCTCGAAAGCTTCAATACGAAATCGGTATTTTTCTGCGATTTTAATTTTTCACGCCTAGGATTTGGAATCGAAAAATCTGAAAAAATTCAGGGAGATAGCCAATGACAATACGCATTTACAGTAATTATATAAATCTAGTGGCTCGAAAGCTTCAATACGAAATCGGTATTTTTCTGCGTTTTTAATTTTTCACGCCCAGGATTTGGAATTGAAAAATCTGAAAAAATTCAGGAGATTGCCAATGACAACACGCAATTACAGTAATTATAGAAATCTATTGTCTCGAAAGCTTCAATACGAAATCGGTATTTTTCTGCGTTTTTAATTTTTCACGTCCAGGATTTGGAATCGAAAAATCGGAAAAAATTCAGGGAGATAGCCAATGACAATACGCATTTACAGTAATTATAGAAATCTAGCGTCTCGAAAGCTTCAATAAGAAATCGGTATTTTTCTGCGTTTTTAATTTTTCACGCCTAGGATTTGGAATCAAAAAATCTGAAAAAATTCAGGGAGATAGCCAATGACAATACGCATTTACAGTAATTATATAAATCTAGTGTCTCGAAAGCTTCAATACGAAATCGGTATTTTTCTGCGTTTTTAATTTTTCACGCCCAGGATTTGGAATCAAAAAATCTGAAAAAATTCAGGGAGATAACCAATGACAATACGCATTTACAGTAATTATATAAATCTAGTGTCTCGAAAGCTTCAATACGAAATCGGTATTTTTCGGCGTTTTCAATTTTTCACTCCCAGGATTTGGAATCGAAAAATCGGAAAAAATTCAGGGAGATAGCCAATGACAATACGCATTTACAGTAATTATAGAAATCTAGCGTCTCGAAAGCTTCGATACGAAATCGGTATTTTTCTGCGTTTTTAATTTTTCACGCCCAGGATTTGGAATCGAAAAATCGGAAAAAATTCAGGGAGATAGCCAATGACAATACACATTTACAGTAATTATAGAAATCTAGTGGCTCGAAAGCTTCAACACGAAATCCATATTTTTCTGTGTTTTTTTGCGTTTTCAATTTTTCACACCTAGGATTTGGAATCGAAAAATCGGAAAAAATTCTCAAACACGTATCTCAATAACCACAATGCACCAGATTTTTTTCATAATTTTTCTACTCGATTAAATAGGGGAAATAGGCACAAACTCGTTAATCCGAATTTTCTCAATAACTACCCTTCCAAACAAGATAGAGGGTTAAAATTTGGCACAGAACGTTTTTTCTTGATGCTCTATCGATGGATCCATCGTATGTCACATTTGACCCCCTTAATCGGCTATACCCTTTATGGAAAGCCTGGCCAGCAAAATATTGATAGTGTGGGGGCAACAAAACACGATGGTGGTTTTCGTTTTCGTTTAGCGGTCTCGACAGTACATCCATAGAAGCGGTTTCACATATACAACATGGCTACTTTGTTTACATATACCGTTTACCGATTAATTTACCCTAGAATCTGATTGTGTGCCTGACCCCGCCATCGAGAGGGGGGGTAAACGGGAGAATGGGTACTCTCGATCGATAATCTAGTGCAAAGTGTGCCACATGGCGATGGTGTCCCTCGGCGATTGGGTCATGTGGAGCCAGTGCTCCCTTCCCTGGCTACCGTTGTACTCCGCCCCTGGTACAGCTCCTGTGGCAGGGCCGATAATGCAAGATCCAACGTTCACGCTCCCTCCGATGAATTCGTTACTGGAGTCCATTACGCGTACCTTACGAACAAATCAGTTTATTATTGGACATCGAACGGAATTACCAAAAACGATTATTACAGGGTGTCCCAAGCTAAAGTGTGACAGTCGCGATACTGCAATAACTATTGACGATACGGAAAAATTGTTTATATGAAAATTGCAGGATAAAATAGGATCTTTATTCTGGCGTAAACGGAAATTTTATTTATGTTATTAATTTCAAAGATACGACGATGAAGTTTCGTTTTTTAAATGGAGCTGTACATTTTTTTTTCGATCATGCGATAGTGTTTTTCAATACGAATTCATTAACCTGCAATTTATTTACCCGATTTTCATTAGTTTTCAAGATATAGCGCTTGGAAATTTTCATATAAACAATTTTTCACAACTGACGAAACGTTTCGATCCTGACGAAACGTTTTTTACTTTCTTTGCTGAGTTATTTCCTTTATGGCAAATAAAAACGCGACCATTTAGACCGGGGAAATTGATTGAGTTCCGGTCCTGCGTTCAGCGCTGAAAGCAGCTCTTCCCACCCTTTGCAACACGTTTCCCCGTGTACGTGCGATAGAATATTCATCGATCAGCAAACAATTCTAATATTTCGAGTTCGAGCCTTCTCGGTGCGATTCTCCGTCTGATATTCGAAAAATCCTCGTCGAACGGAAACCATTAAATATCCGGGGAGAGAAAAAAGAAAAAAAGAACAAAGGATGAGAAGGAAATTACGTTCCGCGGCATAAAATTTTCAAATTAAATTTTTCTCGCGCCTTTTTCCCTTCTTTTTTAGAGAAACGTAACATCTGTCGATGGAACTGTGTTATGCATTTCGAATTTAAATAACAATTTCGCGACGTGTTCAATTGTAAATACGTTTATTTTACACGCGATATACACAAAAGTATTGGCACAGAGCGTATTTTCAAATAAAATGTTACGTAGCTGTGAATAAAGCACGTCTTCTTTATTTTTGGTATAAAATATAAGTTTGAGGTTTGAACTTTAAGTATCACGCGAAACAAAGCGGTTAAGTAGACTTGTAACAATGAAAAATAGTAAGAAATACACGGAGGACAGTTTTCGACGAAACAAAAGTATTGGCACTGGGTTAGGTCTGGGTTAGGTCTGGAATAAGTCTGAATTAAGTCTGGGTTAGGTCTGGGTTAGGTCTGGAATAAGTCTGAATTAAGTCTGGGTTAGGTCTGGGTTAGGTCTGGAATAAGTCTGGGTTAGGTCTGGGTTAGGTCTGAATTAAGTCTGGGTTAGGTCTGGGTTAGGTCTGAATTAAGTCTGGGTTAGGTCTGGGTTAGGTCTGAATTAAGTCAGGGTTAGGTCTGGGTTAGGTCTGAATTAAGTCTGGGTTAGGTCTGGGTTAGGTCTGGGTTAGGTCTGAATTAAGTCTGGGTTAGGTCTGGAATAAGTCTGGGTTAGGTCTGGGTTAGGTCTGAATTAAGTCTGGGTTATGTCTGGGTTAGATCTGAATTAGATCTGGGTTAGGTCTGGGTTAGGTCTGGATTAGGTCTGACTTAAGTCTGGGTTAGGTCTGGGTTAGGTCTGAATTAAGTCTGGGTTAGGTCTGGGTTAGGTCTGGTTGGGTTAGGTCTGAATTAAGTCTGGGTTATGTGTGGGTGAGGTCTGAATTAAGTCTGTTTTATGTCTGGGTTAGGTCTGAATTAAGTTTGGGTTAGGTCTGGGTTAGGTCTGGGTTAGGTCTGGAATAAGTCTGGGTTAGGTCTGGAATAAGTCTGGGTTAGGTCTGGAATAAGTCTGGGTTAGGTCTGGGTTAGGTCTGGGTTAGGTCTGAATTTACTCTTAAAAGACAGAGTTTGCTAATTAGAAAATCCTAATTTTCTTCCAGACCTAACCCAGACCTAACCCAGACTTAATTCAGACCTAACCCAGACCTAACCCAGACTTAATTCAGACTTATTCCAGACCTAACCCAGACTTAATTCAGACTTATTCCAGACCTAACCCAGACCTAACCCAAATCTAACCCAGACCTAACCCAGACCTAACCCAGACCTAACCCAGACTTAATCCAGACCTAACCCAGACCTAACCCAGACTTAATTCAGACCTAACCCAGACCTAACCCAGACCTAACCCAGACTTAATCCAGACCTAACCCAGACCTAACCCAGACTTAATTCAGACCTAACCCAGACCTAACCCAGACCTAACCCAGACTTAATTCAGACTTATTCCAGACCTAACCCAGACCTAACCCAAATCTAACCCAGACCTAACCCAAATCTAACCCAGACATAACACAGACCTAACCTAGACATAACCCAGACCTAACCCAACCAAGTCAAGCATTTGATTATCCAAGTAACTTGAATTTGATCAAACTTGAGAAAAATCAATCTTTACAAATGTTTGAACGACTCGATTGTTTACACAAAATGTGACAATGTATTAATCTATTGGCACACTTGTGAATTTAATATTTCTATGAAACACTTGTGTAAATATTTATAATATTGGCACGACTGTTGTATCCAGGGAAGTCCCGAGATTCAATTTGATATTCATTTGTTATTTCTGATGGAAGTTTGTCACACATCCCGGGTAGCGTGCGCCTGTGAGTATGCGCAGAGGAGTGTGCGCGAGTGAGAACGCGCGCATGAGCGTTGCGTCGCTTTCCCACCGAGTTCGTTGCGTGGTCGTCGTGCGTTGTTGCGTGCACCAACATGTATCACTTCTGTATTGTTCATTATTATTAAACCGTTATATATATGTGGGTTCAGTACGTGTCGAAGAATGATTACAATGTAACGAGAGTGAATCGTAGTGCCGCGTGTAAAAGACAAGCTCTCGTTTTCGTGTGCCTTCGTTCCGCGAACGTTCGGCGACATTGTTGACACAGCTGGCCCGACCGTTACGTTAACGGACAACGTGGACGAGCCGACGAGCTGGAGAAACGTTCGGCATCGGGCAGTTCTCGTCGAGACGTAGAGAAGCGCACGTCGAAGCATTCCTGTAAATTATCGTTTGTCTTTCTTTTCTGTTAAATATATTCGTTAAAATACCAACGGGTTTTTTGTCAATTACGTAATATTTTATTTGAAAATTTGCTCTGTGCCAATACCTTTAAGTCTTGTTATTTCTAACTATCGTCCATTTTGTATAAACGTGTTCCAAAATGAAACTTCTCGAGATAAATTGGCTGATTTAACGGTTGATAAATCGGCTATCGGTCGGTAAGCGTTGGTCGGTAAAACAGTCGATTAATAGGCTATCGGTCGGTAATGTGTTAATATTACTCTTTTGTATTGCAAAGAATTTCCTTCGTATCGCAACCTTCTGTCTATTTTGCATTGTAACATGGGGAATTAAAAAACAGAGCTTGAAATTTGCTTACCTCGATGGCGGACGACGCGAGAGAGCTTGCGGGGATGTCGAAGGACATTGGCTCGTTCCAAACAGGACTGGTGGTCGCTTTCTTCACCGTAGTCTTCTTTTTCATACGTTTCTCCCCGCAAAGAAGGTTCACCTTCACGAAGGAGTCTAGGGTCTCCTTTTCCTACATAACACAAATTGAAATGCGTGTCGTGACACATAAAATGAATAAGAACATTGAACTTATTTTACACCATCAATCTACCGATAAATAATACATTATATATGTATAAGATCGATAAGAAGATGTCACCTGCGGGGGGAACAGATTCCTCGCCTCCAAAATGACGACTTTCAATCGCTCGGCGCTTGGCAGGTAGGAAAGCGACAAGTGAACTTCTTGAATCTGCTCTCGAGGTTTTCGTTCGCGTTCGATCTCACCCCAAACTTCCTCCGAAGAGGTAGGGGAGTCTAATCTCAAGATATGTAGCGGTACTTTCACCGATCCCACCACGTCGTTCCTAGAAAATCGATCGTAATCCAGCACCTGTTGTACAAGACAAAAAGGTCCATTATAAATCTTAAAAAAACAAAAAATTAATACACTAAGAGATCACAAACTCTTATCCATAGCATCGATATTAAATTAACCTCTTAAAGTATCAATTATCAAAGTTAATACACTTTTTACTCAGACTTAAATCGGCCATTTTGATTGAATCGTGAAATAGATGCGTTAACTTGTGTCAAATCTAACCTCTTACGATTTACGATTCAATTGTAAATAATTTCTCAAATGTATGAAACTTAATTTTGGTTAAAATGGCCACGAAAAGAATTTTTAGAAATTTGTTTTAGATGATAAATATCAATAAAACGATCCTTTTTCTTTGCTTTCATATTGTTGTTTTCGATTCTCGACTGTATTTGAGTGTGAAAAATTATAGCAGGGTATAATAGAACGCCGCTCGAATTATCTCGAGCGTGCGCGTTAAGGGGTTAAGAGCGATCGTGAGAGCTGTGATGTATAAGGTACAGGCGGAAGGCGCATGCGCGTGAGCGCATATAGAGAGGACAGCGCGTCAGTCGCAACGAGACGCGTGAACAGAGAACACGTGTGTCTCAGAGGCAGTCGTTGCGTACCTTATGACTGTGATGTCTACAATAAGCGGTGGATTTATCCGTTTATGATTACGTTCATATTAAACGATAAATACCATATCAGTATTCTCATCTAATATTAAAAAAATCTCGAATTAAACATCGATTTGATATATCTCCAATCAGGAACTTCTATGATTTATAGATAGTCTCTTGTTTACTTGTTTCTGTTTTCCTCTGTAGTGCATTCAACGAGGTTTCGAGAGGATGATTGTGAAATAAGTAATGTGTTAACACTTTACCGACCGATAGCCTATTAATCGACTGTTTTACCTATTAATCGACTGTTTTATCGGTCGGTAGAGTGTTACTTGCCTGCAGAATGAGGGTCTTGTCGTAGAGTTCGTCGTTGCTGACGGGAAATTTGAATTGTTGATTGAAGAAGGGGTTCGCCTCGTTGCGATATATCTGAGTTTGGCGTTTCCTCGAGTCCACCTCGGGCGTTAGGGTTAGTTTCACGTAAGGGTCGTTGAATCCACCTTGCTCGCTGCCAGCTAGATCGTGGGCCTCGATCAGGTGAACGTGTAGATCCGATCGATCGAAGTCGTACTTGAAACGCAGGTGCAATCTACCCAAACTCTTCCCGTGCCTAAAATAATCGTAAAATCACGCGTTTCTTCTGTTTAGTTTTTTTTAGAATAAGTTCCATTGCTTGTATAATTGGAAATCAAGTTATAAATGTACCCTTGAACCAAATGTGACATACGATGGATCCATCGATAGAGCATCGAGAAAAAACGTTCTGTGCCAAATTTTAACCCTCTATCTTGTTTGGTAGGGTAGTTATTGAGAAAATTCGGATTAACGAGTTTGTGCCCATTTCCCCTATTTAATCGGGTAGAAAAATTATGAAAAAAATCTGGTGCATTGTGGTTATCGAGATACGTGTTTGAGAATTTTTTTAGATTTTTCGATTCCAAATCCTAGGCGTGAAAAATTGAAAACGCAAAAAAACACAGAAAAATACGGATTTCGTATTGAAGCTTTCGAGACACTAGATTTATATAATTACTGTAAATGCGTATTGTCATTGGTTATATCAATGAATTTTTTCAGATTTTTTGGTATGGTGCGCCGTAGTAGGAAAAATCAAAAACCGATTTTTTCGACGTTTTTCGCGTGAAAAAGCATCTTATACTTTGAAGTATAATTAGAAATATAATTATAAATGTTTAAAACCATACAATATAGTTATCTATTAAAGAGAATACAAAAATTCGAAGTATAAGATGCTTTTTCACGCGAAAAACGTCGAAAAAATCGGTTTTTGATTTTTGCTACTACGGCGCACCATACCAAAAAATCTGAAAAAATTCAGGGAGATAGCCAATGACAATACGCATTTACAGTAATTATATAAATCTAGTGTCTCGAAAGCTTCGATACGAAATCGGTATTTTTCTGCGTTTTTAATTTTTCACGCCTAGGATTTGGAATCTAGGAATCTCAAAAATGTGAGCTAGATAGCCAATGACAATACGCATTTACAGTAATTATATGAATCTAGTGTCTCGAAAGCTTCGATACGAAATCGGTATTTTTCTGCGTTTTTAATTTTTCACGCCTAGGATTTGGAATCGAAAAATCTGAAAAAATTCAGGGAGATAGCCAATGACAATACGCATTTACAGTAATTATAGAAATCTCGTGTCTCGAAAGTTTCCATACGAAATCGGTATTTTTCTGCGTTTTTAATTTTTCACTCCCAGGATTTGGAATCGAAAAATCTGAAAAAATTCAGGGAGATAGCCAATGACAATACGCATTTACAGTAATTATAGAAATCTAGTGTCTCGAAAGCTTCAATACGAAATCGGTATTTTTCTGCGTTTTTAATTTTTCACGCCTAGGATTTGGAATCAAAACATCTGAAAAAATTCAGGGAGATAGCCAATGACAATACGCATTTACAGTAATTATATAAATCTAGTGTCTCGAAAGCTTCGATACGAAATCGGTATTTTTCTGCGTTTTTAATTTTTCACGCCTAGGATTTGGAATCAAAAATCTGAAAAAATTCAGGAGATAGCCAATGACAATACGCATTTACAGTAATTATATCAATCTAGTCTCTCGAAAGCTACAATACGAAATCCGTAATTTTCTGCGTTTTTAATTTTTCACGCCCAGGATTTGGAATCAAAAAATCTGAAAAAATTCAGGGAGATAGCCAATGACAATACGCATTTACAGTAATTATAGAAATCTAGTGTCTCGAAAGCTTCAATACGAAATCGGTATTTTTCTGCGTTTTTAATTTTTCACGCCTAGGATTTGGAATCGAAAAATCTGAAAAAATTCAGGGAGATAGCCAATGACAATACGCATTTACAGTAATTATATAAATCTAGTGTCTCGAAAGCTTCAATACGAAATCGGTATTTTTCTGCGTTTTTAATTTTTCACGCCCAGGATTTGGAATCGAAAAATCTGAAAAAATTCAGGGAGATAGCCAATGACAATACGCATTTACAGTAATTATATAAATCTAATATCTCGAAAGCTTCAATACGAAATCGGTATTTTTCTGCGTTTTTAATTTTTCACGCCCAGGATTTGGAATCGAAAAATCTGAAAAAATTCAGGGAGATAGCCAATGACAATACGCATTTACAGTAATTATATAAATCTAGTGTCTCGAAAGCTTCAATACGAAATCGGTATTTTTCTGCGTTTTTAATTTTTCACGCCTAGGATTTGGAATCAAAAAATCTGAAAAAATTCAGGGAGATAGCCAATGACAATACGCATTTACAGTAATTATATAAATCTAGTGTCTCGAAAGCTTCAATACGAAATCGGTATTTTTCTGTGTTTTTTTGCGTTTTCAATTTTTCACACCTAGGATTTGGAATCGAAAAATCGGAAAAAATTCTCAAACACGTATCTCAATAACCACAATGCACCAGATTTTTTTCATAATTTTTGTACTCGATTAAATAGGGGAAATGAAATTCAGCCAGAGGTGGTTCAAGAATAATAGTTTTCATTTCTATTTCAAATACTTGATTAGTGGCCATTTTTTCACGATCGTCGAACAGTCAATTGTATATTCCACGATAAACACGAATTTACTGTCCAATTACACAGACATTTTGCACTCTAATTACTAGACGCAGCAGCTCGAAGCTTTAACGTGCTTCCTAGTATTGATCAAAGGATTAACCGTCAGCGTGTCTCACGTTCGGATCGCATAAAATCACTGGCTTTCGTATTCGATTGCCGTATATCCGGTAATTTAATCCTTTTTGATACTATGTGTGCATTCAGACGGGAATGGATCGACATTTATGTAGGTCAACGTATAATACTTTGCCCAAAGTGAACGTAGCGAATGAAAATCACCGGTAAGATCAAATTTTCTCTAAAAATTCTCAAGAATAGCGTACATAAAGATAATATTAGGAACGCTGTACAATTTGGTCTTAAAAGGATATCGATATTATCATTAACTATCATTAGGTATTCCTTAAATAACCTTTTGTTCGACAATTATTAATAATAACATTATAATTGAATGTCTGTGTCATTAATAATAACATTAATTTATAATAACTTATCATAAACACAATATTATTATACGTATTTGTAATAAAAATAATACGAAAGTAATCCTCAAACATTTTCAAAATATCAGATTGTTTTCGATCATATAAAATACACGAAAATATAGTTAAATATTTTCTTGTGTGACTTTTTAATCATTTTGGGAACGAAAGAAGTAAGACAAGCTGTTATACGAATTTATTAAAATGGAATCGAGAATGTCTCTCGTAATTTCAAAAAGATATAAAGATATTCGATGAAAGTTCTCTGCGACAGAATTAGTGAAACATCCTATTATCTGTATCACATGTAAAAAGATGTAATAAATGGAGATATAAGTTGTATACGAACCCGTGAGTCTTCAGGAAAATTGGACCGTCTCTTCGTTGATAGAGATCAGGCTGTATAGAGCCTAAAGGCGATGCTGGAGGAGGTGGTCCGCCATCGCTGTCGTACAAACAAATTTATGTATCGTTAAACAACATAATAATAAAAGGCAATAAATGATTTTCGAGTATTCCAATATACTACGCACTATTAAGTAAATACGTTCGTTCAACGCAGCGATAAAATGGCGTCTCTATCAATTACCCACCCCTTCTCGAGCTCTATTTTCCGTGAGATAAACGACAAAGTTTCCCTGGGTCCCGAAGTACCCAGAAACCATCGCGATACCATCATACACTGTGGAGCATAACTATAGCACCACTATAATTTTCAAGAGTTTTGTAGTTGTAGTGATTTCTAAATGTTAATGATACCACGTGAAAGGGACTAGAAAAAAATTATAATCAATGGAAAAAAATAGAAAAATAACATTTATTTAACGGGAGGTATAATAATAAATGAAATATTGCAATGGTGCGTAACTATAGCACCAATGTAATAATAACCCAATTATTGGTAATAATAAGGTTAAATGGCTATAAAGTGTTAAATTTCTAATTCAGTTTATTAAAGTGAACACTTTCGATAATGAGTGGGACCTCCTTTTTTATGTATTAATTCAAAAGTACGATTGTTCGTACTTGTAATGAGTTTTTTCAAAGTTTCTAATTTGATTCCACGATTCGATAACTGCTGTTTTTAGCTCCGAAATGTTCGAAAATTGTCGATTATTTCCATAAATATGCCGTATCCATGATACCCCATAGGTTTTCAATTTTGGTCTGGGTTAGGTCTGGGTTAGGTCTGGGTTAGGTCTGGGTTAGGTCTGGGTTAAGTCTGAGTTAGATCTGGGTTAGGTCTGGATTAAGTCTGGGTTAGGTCTGGGTTAGGTCTGGATTAAGTCTGGGTTAGGTCTGGGTTAGGTCTGGATTAAGTCTGAGTTAGATCTGGGTTAGGTCTGGGTTAGGTCTGGATTAAGTCTGGGTTAGGTCTGGGTTAGGTCTGGATTAAGTCTGGGTTAGGTCTGGGTTAGGTCTGGATTAAGTCTGAGTTAGATCTGGGTTAGGTCTGGATTAAGTCTGGGTTAGGTCTGGGTTAGGTCTGGATTAAGTCCGAGTTAGATCTGGATAGGTCTGGGTTAGGTCTGGGTTAGGTCTGGATTAAGTCTGAGTTAGATCTGGGTTAGGTCTGGGTTAGGTCTGGATTAAGTCTGGGTTAGGTCTGGGTTAGGTCTGGATTAAGTCTGGAGTTAGGTCTGGGTTAGGTCTGGATTAAGTCTGAGTTAAGAGTCTGGGTTAGGTCTGGGTTAGGTCTGGATTAGGTCTGGATTAAGTCTGGGTTGGGTCTGGGTTAGGTCTGGATTAAGTCTGAGGTTAGGTCTGGGTTAGGTCTGGATTAGGTCTGGATTAAGTCTGGGTTAGGTCTGTGTTAGGTCTGGATTAAGACTGGGTTAGGTCTGGGTTAGGTCTGGATTAAGTCTGGGTTAGGTCTGGGTTAGGTCTGAATTAAGTCTGGGTTAGGTCTGGATTTATAGATAACCTTATTCCCCCAGGGAATAGATTTATTTTGTTTTAAATAGATTTAACCCAGACCTAACCCAGACTTAATTCAGACCTAACCCAGACCTAACCCAGACCTAACCCAGACTTAATCCAGACCTAACCCAGACCTAACAGACTTAACAGAACCTAACCCAGACCTAACAGATCTAACTCAGACTTAATCAGACCTAACAGACCTAACTTTCAGACTTAATTCAGACTAACCCAGACATAAACTAGACTTAATTCAGACCTAACCCATACCTAACCCAGACTTAATCCAGACCTAACCCAGACCTAACCCAGACTTAATCCAGACTTAATCCAGACCTAACCCAGACCTAACCCAGACTTAATCCAGACCTAACCCAGACCTAACTCAGACTTAATCCAGACCTAACCCAGACCTAACCCAGATCTAACTCAGACTTAATCCAGACCTAACCCAGACCTAACCCAGACCTAACCCAGATCTAACTCAGACTTAATCCAGACCTAACCCAGACCTAACCCAAACTTAATTCAGACCTGACCCAGACCTAACCCAGACCTAACCCAGACTTAATCCAGACCTAACCCAGGCCATTTCAATACATTGACATCAAACGTTTCAAACTGTGGTTTATCAGCTTTTATGGATCGGAGCATTATCTTGTCGATAAGTCCATGAAATGTGATTGTTCGCACGAATAAAAGGCAATAAATGATTTTCGAGTATTCCAATATACTCCGCGCTATTAATTCGTGTAGTTGGAAAAGCTAATCCGAGCTCGCCACAGGAGCAGAATGCACCCCACACGATAAGTGTCCCCCCCACCGAAATTACGTTTCGAAAAGTATTTTTGTTCTTTACGAAGCTCCCTCCAATATGAATCAAATCCATCCGGACCGTCCAAATTGAATTTTTTTTTCGTCGGAGAAAATAACCTAAGTTGAACAAGGAATATCGAATATGAAGCTAAAATCTCGATTTACGAATGTCTAAACTTAACCTACATTATTCCAATTTCTGCTCACGTTTTCTCGCGCGTCGTCAAGCCTGGCTATTTTCTGACGTTTCGGAAGTGTAGGTGCAGACATCATTTTTTGTCTCATAATGTTTGAATTATGTTTAAGGACACGTTGGAACAGTCCAAAGGGGGTAACTAGTGGCTACACAATGGACGCTAGGAAATAAATGGAAGCTTTGGATTTCGAATGAAATCTGACCACATGATAAATCAGGGCTGCCTCACCTGCCGGAAGTGCGCAATGGCGGGATGAGAAGGGGCGACAGACTTCGGCCAATTGATCTCGAGGCTCCGTGGGCGACGCTTATCGAGGATCCGCCGCAGGAGGAGCTTACACCTGTTGCAAGAGACGACAGAGAAGTCTGAGAGCGTGATGCATTGCTGCTGATAAGGCTTCCGGAACAACTGGCTGGGCTCCCACACCGTGCATCCAGCGATGCTGCACGGCCAGGTGACGGCGATCTGTGTAAAAATTATAATAAAAAGAAAAATTATTTTCAGTTGCAGGGGTCAATTACAATCATTTTTGGTGAACAGACACACCCTCGAAATCCAACGCATTTTCGAGAAAAAAAATTCAGTAAATGGACAAATTTTCTCGACGAAATAATAAATTTCAAATCATTTTAAAAAAATTATTTTTGGATGCGAGGGTCAATTACAATCATTTTTGGTGAATACACATATCCCTAAAATCCTACCCACTTTCCAGAAAAAAATTCTTTTACCGAAAATATACTGTGTGGCCAAAAATGTTTCGATTTTCGTTTTATTTTGGCCTCTAGAATCTTCCATTAAAATGTTTATTATTGTCGCATGTTATTGACCCATTTTATTTGTCGCAGAAAATTATTTGCGTCCTTTTAGGAGCGAATTTTGACTTACTGTGCGTGGCAGTGCATGTTGATCGTCCAATTTATACAAAAATAAACACCGACAGGTCCGTAGGCCGAGAATTGAGACTTCAGAACGCGAATTGCTCTGCTTTGGAACCCACGAAATTAACGTTGGCCCCTGTCGAATCGAAAACCACCATCGAACGACAGATGCTCGTCGTGTACACGAAATATCGATAATAAACATCGATAACAGACCATCTGCTCCTGCGAGACTGTTCTTTCCCGTCAGTCGCGATATCGCGTTAATATGGCGGCCATTATTCGATGTTCGATCGGAGAACGTGTCAGCTGTCAGTCCAGTTAATCGAAGGAATTTTTTTTTTATTTTTAATTCATTTTTTACGTCTACCTTCGAGTCATTAGCGACGACTCTGGGGATCCTCTTCTTTTGGTGTATATTTTCTGGTAAATGTTGGGCTTCTTTTAGCTATTTCAGGCTATTTTCTACACGTTTCTGTGACATCGAGGCTGTTGGGTGATGTTATCTTGTATTTCTGTCTTTGGACGTTGTGTCTTCCATTTATTGCGAGGTCTCGATGTGGGATTTGTGTCGAGACGAATGATCAAGAAACATTGGCTTCGAATTTATATACAATTTTTACTAAAAGATCGTTGGTCTTAGCAAAATACGCCTGGATAAACGATAAGTCGATTCCAAGCATTCTTTACTCACTCACACCACTCATCATTCACACACACACACACACACCACACTAATAAATGGTGACCTAATTCAGACCTAACCCAGACCTAACCCAGACTTAATTCAGACCTAACCCAGACCTAACCCAGACTTAATTCAGACCTAACCCAGACCTAACCCAGACTTAATTCAGACCTAACCCAGAC
The DNA here is from genome assembly GCA_030068185.1 of Colletes collaris. NCBI lineage: Eukaryota > Metazoa > Arthropoda > Insecta > Hymenoptera > Colletidae > Colletes > Colletes collaris. Next base: position 2,461,251 of record JASGYR010000076.1, on the reverse strand, counting down.
CTAACCCAGACTTAATTCGGATTAACCACTGGTGGACCACTCATGATTCACACACACACACCACACTAATAAATGGCACCTAATTCAGACTAGACCTAACACAGACTTAATTCAGACCTAACCCAGACCTAACCCAGACTTAATTCAGACCTAACCCAGACCTAACCCAGACATAATACAGACCTAACCCAGACTTAATTCAGACCTAACCCAGACCTAACCCAGACTTAATTCAGACCTAACCCAGACCTAACCAGACTTAATTCAGACCTAACCCAGACCTAACCCAGACCTAACTCAGACCTAACCCAGACCTAACCCAAACCTAGGTTTGTTAGGTTGGGTTAGGTCTGGGTTAGGTCTGAGTTAGGTCTGAATTAAGTCTGGGTTAGGTCTGGGTTAGGTCTGAGTTAGGTCTGGAATAAGTCTGGGTTAGGTCTGGGTTAGGTCTGAATTAAGTCTGGGTTAGGTCTGAATTAAGTCTGAGTTAGGTCTGGGTTAGGTCTGAATTAAGTCTGAGTTAGGTCTGGGTTAGGTCTGGATTAAGTCTGGGTTAGGTCTGGGTTAGGTCTGCGTTAGATCTGGATTAAGTCTGGGTTAGGTCTGGATTAACCACTGGTGGACCACTCATGATTCACACACACACACCACACTAATAAATGGTGACCTAATTCAGACCTAACCCAGACCTAACCCAGACTTAATTCAGACCTAACCCAGACCTAACCCAGACTTAATTCAGACATAACCCAGACCTAACCCAGACTTAATTCAGACCTAACCCAGACCTAACCCAGACTTAATTCAGACCTAACCCAGACCTAACCCAGACTTAATTCAGACCTAACCCAGACCTAACCCAGACTTAATTCAGACCTAACCCAGACCTAACCCAGACTTAATTCAGACCTAGCTAACCCAGACCCAACCTAGACTTAATTCAGACCCCCAGACCTAACCCAGACCTAACCCAGACTTAATTCAGACCTAACCCAGACCTAACCCAGACTTAATTCAGACCTAACTCAGACCTAACAAACCTAGGTTTGGGTTAGGTCTGGGTTAGGTCTGAGTTAGGTCTGAGTTAGGTCTGAATTAAGTTTGGGTTAGGTCTGGGTTAGGTCTGGGTTAGGTCTGGAATAAGTCTGGGTTAGGTCTGGGTTAGGTCTGAATTAAGTCTGGGTTAGGTCTGAATTAAGTCTGAGTTAGGTCTGGGTTAGGTCTGAATTAAGTCTGAGTTAGGTCTGAATT